>JAOWCC010001210.1:2606201-3280708 GCA_030867875.1 Actinernus sp. WN-2022
CCTACGATCACTGGAGAGTGGTTTACATTTAAATGCATGATCGCTACATTCGCCGAGATATACCTATATACTAATTCAGAGCTCTGAAAATGTAAAACTCCACGCTATTTAAACGAATCAGTTCTATGGCTATGCTCAAAACTGTGCCCTGTTAGAGCACGTACATTTACTTCTCCCTCTGTAGCTATACAATGTTAAATCAGCGGTAGATTGTCTCCAGGCGTTAATCCCTGGCCAATCCTAAGAAAGCGAGGTGCTAAAGAGGTTTGCCACGGCCTTGGGTCGGTGGTTGCATGGGGTTCAATCCCGGGGTTCAATTGACTGATACGTAAATCGAACGTTGCAGAACTTTATACAATTTGTACTTTAGTAGTATCTCGAAATCTTTTTCAAAGTGCTTTGGGCGTTAGTTTATAAGTACGGTACAACATGTTTTTTTAACCCGTTTCCTAGCACTGATGGCTTGCCCACTTGCAGTACACGCATGTACACAGGGCACCCAACGAAGTTTTCGGTTAAAAAGCTGTTCGGGAGAGTAAGGTAGCCTAAAACTTTCGGATTTGAAAAACATTTTCCTAGAAAATTGTTTTATGAAATACAAGCTAGAAAATTAGTTTTCAATCCCTAGAAATTATAGAAGAAAAGGGAGACTAAAAGGTTTTCCCTAAAATTTTCGTAAGTCCCAATTCGTCTGATCAATAGAGTCAGAACAACACATTTTCATTCCCTAAGAATTGCCTAAAGGAAAAAAGAATCCCTAAAACTTTGTACCTCCACAAAACTTTGCAACATGAAGTTACTTGGGCTAGAAAATTCTTGTTTCTGTTCTAGACTACTAACAAATTCGTAGGCCGGCAATATTTTGCCATAGTATTTTTCCACCTAAAAAATCCGAACAGCTAATAGCTTTCTAGAATACGTCAAAAGACATAGTAGGCGCCTTAAATAGCTAGATAAGCTGCAGGCAACTGGTTTCAAACCGAATTTCAAAAAGTACTCGTTGGGTGCCCTTGATGTACGAACTTACTGACTACTTAGCTACAATGCAGTAGAATCTGGGGGAGTTCGCGAGAAGTTCTCCGCGGAGTAACAAATAAAGGAGGTAAGAGAACGAATCCTCATGTCCCATGATTATTATTTAAAATCTATTTTTAGTTTCACAACACGTGATGTAAGTTTTTATCTCGTTCTGGGTTGGTTCACCTCGTTAGTTACCCATTGTTTGTATCCCCTGGGTCCTCATAGCCAGCATCGTTAAAAAACACTCCACCAGGTATCTTACTAAAATAACCAGGCTGTGGCCTGTGCCCTGTTAATCTAAAATATAAAAATATAAAAACACGTTCCTGGAGCAAACTGCTCTTCAATATTGCGTTTAATAAACTTTAAAATGTCCAAAGGAGGCGTTCCATTGTCTACACTACGTTGTTTCGGTTAATACGACGAACGTTGTCAGTACGTTAGTAGAGAGCTTATAAAGCAACGACGACGGCAACGTCTAGGACGACGGCATAACACAATAGACTTAATTACAAAATACAACAACTTCACGTAAAAATGCACGCAGTCAACTACATTTCAACCGTTGTCTGCAAAAACACAACGTGAAAACTCCATATTCTACGTTAACAAGAGAACGCAAAAGGTCGAAAGTAAATCACTTCATTTTTCGTTCGGCGTGAACGGAACTCTATGCTTATCATATTTTTCGAAGATATGGATGTGAAAAGTAATTAAAGGCGAACGAAGGAAATAGTAAACATCATATTTCGGGAGAAAACACTTTTCTACGTTCCGTCGTCACTGCCGTCCCCGTCGTCGTTGCTTAAGCTCTCTATTACTTTTTCACAGCCGGTTCCGAAGGTCATTCGAAAATAGCAGTACTGATGGGAGAATGAATGAGCCGACGAAAATGTCTTCGTGAACAATTTCGGATGGAGTTGATTTCAATGCTTTATATGTTCTTGAAGACTAGATGTTTTCCCATCGTTGCATGCATGTACTTTTTAACAAGCGACGAAATTCGAAGTAGTACGCGTATATATTTAAAAAGGGGTAGAAAAAACTTATAGTTCTTCAGTGTGAGACTCGTGACTGAGAATAAAATATATTAAAATTCAAATGGACTACAACACAGTATTAAATAAAGCAACGTTCGAGCTGTGGTTGTCACGGGAGGGGCAACCTCTATAAAACATCAGCTTCCATAATAACTTAAAAGCGCCGGCCCTTGACCTTGTATCCCAGGTATTTGTTTAACATGTCGAGCCTTTTATAAATATTCAAAAGCAATTTACATTTACATGTTAATACCTTCAAACACAGCACACAGCTTTTGGAGTCCCTTCTTCTTCAGCCACTCACTCACAAAAGCGGAGTTTTGTCCTTTAAATGTATCTAATATAAAAGTGTCCTCCATGATTCGATCGAGGACGAGAACGGAACATGAATTCGAAATCGAGACAACTTGTTCAAATCAGCTACCGATGTCAAATTCCGATGTCAAATTCCCCGGGGGGGGGGGGGGTTGGTGATGTTTCGAATTGATCGGTACATAAATGCTAATTGTATTTTGAACCGGCTGCTTGACTTTATCGAAGCCAATAGAAGAAAATTATTTGCTGCTCACCATCTTGATAACAGGAGAGAAACTGATAGTTCACACAGAGTTAGAAAGAGTTCGCCTACACTTCAACAAATTCATGATTACACAAGGATTGCATACACACAAATGTGAACGTAGTTAGCTCCAACAATGCAGATTCCGTCTCATGTAATTGTCACGTGACGATCAGATCCGTGCAAAGCAGTGTGGTAAAAAAAGACAATAGAAGTGATGCATTGTGGTAAAAAAAAGAAATTGAGATTTGGACCCACTTACAGATTAGAACTGCTGCTTGCTCGCTGCGGCAACAATAAAAGGTGACGTGTCATCATAACGCGTGGATGACGTTGAGGGTGTAAAATCATGAACAATAATTATCCACTGAAGTGGAGATGAATAGTGGTGGCTATTTACCAAGCCGTGAAGCATCCAGGTAAATATCCACCACTTTTCACCGACACTGAGGTGAAATAATTTCGTTTTAGTATATTGTACCACACAAGTGAATATAAGCCAGCAGTCAACACCAAATAGCAATTTTGTTTTCTGTCAAATGGACAAAAATGTGTGCGAGGTGATCGTTGCTTTGCTCGGAGGTGAATAGAATGTGATATTCACCGCTGGAGTGGCCAATCAGAGTGCATGAAAAGCACTATTCACTTGTGTGGTATATCCTAAAGATGGATATCAAATAATCTGGTCCCATGGATATAATTGCTCCCATAAAAAATGGGATTTACCATAACAAATTAAGTGCTCCTAAAAAAAAGTGAAAAGGGCTCCTAAGAAAAGAAATTGATAAGGGCTCCTAAGAAAGGAGAGTTTTAGAGTTGACGGAGCCAATGTCCAAGTTACAATATGCCCCCCCCCCACACCCCCCATGAATATAGTTCCAAATTAAAATTATTATAAGTACTGTATTTCTTTGATTACCGTAATTCCCCATTTTTCCAAATACGTTTTAGCTGGGAGACTAATTAATTTCAATGGCAGATTATAGAGCCAAATAAATAATTGTAAATATATTTGTGCAGTGGAGACACGTATAAAATATTCCCTTTTATTTTAAACAAAACATTAAGTTGAGTGAAATGTTTTACTACCAGTAATAAATTCTTACATGCATTGCCTGCCATTATAATAAATATTTCCTGCTTGAAATAATGGGGAAAAAGTGTCTTGATAGGCAATATTTGTATTCTAGCGAGAATATGAATATTGCCTATTGATAACATTGAGGATCTCTTTATCCTCATCCAATGAGATGAGCTGCATGGCCATGGGCAGCAATAAATAGGGAGACTATAATTAATTAGAAGAGTGCAGGCTTAAAAGACGGGACTATATAAATTAAATAGAGGATTTACAGTAAGCTTAATCTATTTCAAATTTCATGTTTGAATAGCGGTGCTTATAGAGGGCATTCAAATTAAATAAAAACTGGAGTTGGATCGACTTGACAGATTCCAGACACAATAATAATTTCATGCATGCATGGTTAAGGAAACATTACTGGCTCCCCAAAAAACTAAAGGCCTTAATTGTCATCTCCAGGACCGTTAATTAATTAATTAAGGTTCCTCTCCAGGAACGGTGCTTATAAAGAGGGCATTCAAATTAAATAAAAAACTGAGTTGGACTTGACAGATTTCAGACACAATAATAATTTCATGCATGCATGGTTAAGTAAACGTTACTGGCTCCCCAAAATACTAAAGTACATGGTGCAATACATGCTTAATTACTACCATTTGCATTCAAGCTTGAAGCATGAAGAATTTATCACGATCTCGCTTCGACTGTTGGTCTTGTGGTTACACTAATTTGTGTACACATCAACTAAGGGGATGGTTGTTTCATATTGGCTTGGTTGCAAAAGTTTTGGGTCTGACACCCCCCCCCCCCCCCCCCCCACCTCCCTCCCCCCAAATGCAAACCAACACTTGTGAATTTGACCCCCCACCCCTCATGACACAACCCTAGATGAAATTAGGGATTTTGGTTTTTCAGTGTCTCAAAACGCATTCGAAGATTGTTTACTTGACACACGTTAAAATAGACCACAACACATAGGGTACCGTATGACAAAGGAAATAAATGAAAAATGACCCCCCCCCCCCCCCCCAGTATAACTTTGATATTTTCAAAAAGACTACCCCCCCCCAAAAAAAAGAAGTGAATTTCAAAAATGACCCCCGCCCCCAGCAATTTGGTCCCCCCCCCCCCCCCCCCCCCCACAGATAATAAACGACCAGCCCCTAAGTAGCTAATAGACCACCTCAAGTTTTCTATTTTTGTTTTATGGTTGGCCTAAACAACAAATAGGATTCTCATTCAACTCTCCCTCCAGAATTCTGATTGGCTGATTCACCTGAAAATAATGGTTTGAGCATGTACAATTGCAATAATTCAATATTTGCTGCAAATTATGGTCTGACAATGCACACTATTGATAAAATTATGCCACTCACAAATGCTGAGTGAGAACTCGTTGTTTGTCTGCGACATGAACCTGTTTTCTGGTTTTTGTTTCTGTTTGGGCTAGCCACTCTGTAGCTTAGACTCCTTACAAGCCAACTGGGCAGCGAGCCACTAGCCAAGCCAATAAAAGCCTTAAACGTAATCACTGGTTCTGCAATCATTCCTTGTTTTTCTAAACCGAGTAGAAAAACCTGGAGCAACTCTAACTAAAATGCATATTATTCCACACAAAAAACTTAATTTATGCTACGATTTCTTACATGGCAAGAACACAAAAGTCAGGTATGTCACTTAATTAGGGGTCGTTGACAAAAAAAAATAATCTTAGTATTGGCCTGAGAACACTGGAGCCACAAAATCAAAACCCTGCTACGTCAGATAGGATTAGAACTGTGGATTAATAGGCAGAATAATGTATATTACAATAACACGACCACTGAAAACATTATCCGACAGAGGCTAAAAGACATTGAACTACAAACATGGTTAAGTGACATACATAACGATTCAAGAAAAGATCCCCAACAAAAGAACAAATTAAGGACATACCGAAAATTTAAAAGTAACTACAAGTATGAAGATTACTTGAGTCAGGTCACCAACACTAACCATAGAATATCACTTACAAATTTAAGAATAAGTAACCACAAATTGGAAATAGAAACTGGGCGTTACACAAAACCATATAAAAAACTTGAAGAATATGCCAAATATGCAAAAAAGGCATAGAACAAGGGTGAGATACATTTCTTGATAAAATGTCCTATACAGTGCAAAAAGGAATATTATTTTCTCCAGTGTAGAAAACCAAACTGAAAATAAGATGAACCGAATGACTGACAATGATATATTTTTATTTCTTATTAACCCTCCAAACAAACAACCAGTTATGCAGAAAGAAATAGCAAAATACATACTTGAATGTACGCTACATAGAAATAGTGTCAAAATCCAGGCCGAGACAAGATAGCACCACAACATGCAAATACAAAAACAACCCTGTAAACTCAGATGCATTCAATTAATTTAAGGTTATTGGGACGTTAGTCTATATACTCTCCAAATAGAAAATGTGTATGTCCATGGGCGCTTTCCATTCAACCAAAACGACTGGTTAGTAGTTTCAAAAATTTTGAATGTTGAATGGAACAAGATTTTTCGAATTAGAAAAACCGGTCGGAAAAAATACGTGTTCCATTTGCAGAAACCACCTGGTTATTAGTAGCCTTGATTTCAATTCTCAAAACTGGCAAATCACGGCAAATCTAAACCGGGAATTTTGAATGGAACAGAAAATTTCGGTCAAACTGGAATTTTCGGAAAAACACATTTTCCAAAACTTCAAACTGGAAATTGGAAAGTGCCCCATGTCTACGTTACTACCTGCATTCGCAAGCTACCGTTTAAGCGTGAACCTTTTTCCGCATTTATTTATGTTTGAAACTAGACATCTGGCGTCCCAAACCTTTGCAATTCGTCGGCAAACTAATTAGTTTCAACATTGGGCTTAGTTGCAGAATACCCCCTCCACTCAAAAGATCGCTTGAAAACTGCGCTAAATTCTCCACTTTAGTTCAGGTGTAGTTAGACTCGTTCTATGAATGATTTTGGATTGAAATGATGTTTTTTATTTTTATTTCAGGGTTAGGTTTTTAGGTTTGTATGAAAAAGTTGAGAAATGAATAATGAATGAACCAAAGGAGGGGGTATTCTGCAATTACTCCGAACCTTGATGTTGAAAACCTTTGATGTCTTCTACCGTTGTGCAACTCAGATTATGCCTAGAGAGAGTTGTTGTCTTGCATCTCATAATTATGAGCGTCCAAAACTTGAACTTGAACCGACATTTATATGATTTAGCGTGTAGTGCAAAGGCAAATCTAGCTGAAAAGTTTACAAACCTGAATCCCACTCGATGAAACGTGAAGGCGGGACATGTCAAAGGTTGTCATTATTGTAACCTGCGTGCAGACGTTCTCTCCCCCTGCAAAAATCCCAATTTTTGCAGGGAGAGACGACGTCTGCATGCAGGCTACATTATCGCGGCTAAATTGCAAAGGTTTGTGCCGCCAGACATCTAGGTTTCAAACATAAACGAACACGGAAAAAGGTTCATGCTTAACGGTAGCTTGCAAATGGCAGTAAGGGGGAGGTCAGGGGGAGGGGACAGGGTTTTAATCATCCAAATGACGTTAAGAAAAAAAAAATTTGATATGTCAACAACCCCTAATAAACGTCCCGTAGACTTCGTCGCATGTGACGTCATGTCCGCCATGTTGGATGACAATAACAAAAGATTCCTCGTTAGCTTCTCTTGTTAGTTCATCCAACATGGCGGCCACGTCTTTGTTATTTGAATCTCTGGGGATTGGGTTGCAACCCACCAATAAAAAGTGAAAACAAGCTCCACCACAGGTGAAAGGTGGTAAAATATTTCGGCGAAAATTTTCCAGATTGCCATGAAGGTCGTTCGACGTGAGAAGCTACATTTATTTGAAAAAAGTGCCATCGTCCACGTTTTGCGAACCTTCATTTCCTAGTTCTGCGTAAAACTGACCAGCTTGCGAACTACAAACATCGATAAACATTTCTCCTTGCTTGCAAGACGAGGCCCCTGCTGAGAACACCAGGTAAATCGAGCCGTGCACGAGGCTTCTTTGACACTGTAGTTCTTCTGTGAATCTCGCTGCCTTGTTTTCCCATGGAACGGGAAACCCCCTTTGTCCGTTAGTTTCTTTCTTTATCTGGTTTGAGATGATCTGAGCATAAAGCTGGCTTCCAACTGGAACAGAACCCATTTGGTTGAAAATCTTTCGACTACAGGGACGAACAAAAACAAAGAGCATGTGTTTACTCTCGCGTACAGTACGCCTAAACCAGTAAACGCACTTCATCTGCTTCAAAATATACATTTACCATTTTAAGTTTAGATACAGTGCCTACCTACCTTCTAATATTTTTTTTCAGTTGGTATATACGATAACAACGTTGTACTTTTCGAAGCCAAATGCTGGCGATATATTCTTCTTTTAAGATAAAATATGAGGCAAAGAACCAGCCTAGAACAGAGACAAGGTGTTGGAGATGACGGCAAACTCGAGCCAATCTGCTGAAACCGATTTCCACTTAGGTAAAATCTCCATTTCTTGTCGTAAAATGAACATAAAAATTCCAGGGTCTCTGATCCTTCGCTTCGCCGTTCTGTGCCGATTTGCACGTCTGTTAGCCTCCTGTGCAGCCGTCCTTAGTGTCGTCACTCAACGTTTCCATCCCCATGGAAACGTTGAGTGACGACACTAAGGACGGCTGCACAGGAGGCTACACGTCTGTTTGCTCGTCCCAAATAAGCCGACATTCCATTCTCGTTTGCGTGCGTCCAATCAAAACCGACGCTAGTGTAATCATTCGAGCGGATTAAAGGGGCCGTCTCACCCACAGTGCTTAGCGTGCTTTTGTTATTGTTTATATTCGGGACTTTGACCACTTGTTCACGGCGGGAACCTCACGAAACAAAAGGCTGTATGCAGCCTATACTCGGGCCATATCCGTCTAAGTGCGATGCTTGGTAATGTTTTTGATTGGGTTGATTTCATCCCTGTGGTTTGTACAGGTTTGGAATGAGCCATGATGTCACAAACCAGTACAAACCACTGGGATCTGTTAACACAATCAGAAAAAAACCCAGCCACAATACCTGGGACTAGGCTGGTATATACAAAAGATCACATCAAAATTAGTATGCTGACTGAGTTTGAAGCAAACATTTTCTTATCAGTAGAGGAGTTATGCAGTTACATTTTATCATGTCTATAAACTTTCCTTTCAATAATAGTTCTTTCAGAATGTAGATGATCATAAACTCAGGTGTTATTGAAGCAGGTGAATGGTTTTCCTAGATTACAGCTGTCAGTAACTATTTCTGTGTTTCTATTTTACCTGGGTCCTTCCATCCACAGTTTTTATTTTCGAGTGTATGAGATTCCCTTCCATGTCATTTGAAACAGTTATTTAGCTGTCAATTACCAACTACATCCATTGTGAACTACATGCAGCTGTGCTCCCAATGAACTGGTATAAAGTTCTGTGCTGAACTGGTAATATGATGTTCTTTGGTGGTCATTTTTCTGGACTTGCTGAATCAGCTTTGGAGTTCATTAGCTTGATTAAGGCATACAGCATGATATAGGGAAATACAATGGTGCAGGGTACAATTCCCCTCCATGTCACTGAAAACAGTTATTTAGCTTTAAATTATCAACTACTTCCACTGTCAACTGCAGAGACGTATCATCTCCAAATAGGTGCTTTCATTTCCAGCACCTTAGTGAAGACTGGATACATACATGTAGCATTGATATAGATGTACATATAACAGTTAATTGTCCTGTGATGTTCAAAATTCAGAGCAACATTTGTTCAGTGCATTGGTACAAAGTTCTATGGTTAACTGGTAATATGTGCCTTGTACATGGATATATGTAATCTGCAGGCTGGTCATTTTTCTGGACTGAATCAGCTTTTTGGAGAATACTACAGGAGTTCACTAGGCCAGCCTCACTGGGAAGTACCGTACAACAGTGGGAATAATTATTATGCCTGCAAATATAAAAATATGGGTGTGTAAATATATTATTGGTGTTTGACAGGCAATATAAGCTTGTTAACACACACAGGGAGTAATTGCAGAATACCCCATCCTTTGGTTCATTAATAATTCATTTCTCAACTTTTTCATACAAACCTTCTAAAAACCTAACCCTGAAATAATAAAAAAAACTTAACCATTTCGACCCAAAATCATTCATAGAACGAGTCTAAATACACCTGAACTAAAGTGGAGAATTTAGCGCAGTTTTCAAGCGATCTTTTGAGTGGAGGGGGTATTCTGCAACTAAGGGGTGGACCATTAGAAATTCTGGGAGGGGGGGTGGGTAGTCCAAAAAAAAAAATCGTGCAAGGCTAAATGTCCCAAAAGAAAATTCCTGCAAAGCACTAAGGTACAAAAAAAAATTCGTGCAAAGGAACCGAAAAAATACTAGCAATTCAGTTTTACCAATTCAAAATATAGTTCTAAAGATTACCCACACAGTCTGTGTAAGGCCAGATAAAAACAAATACTTGGTTAGCGTCCCCGCCTGACCTGAGAAATGTTCCCGATCTCAATTTTTTATTTTTTTTATTTTTCATAAAAAAACTTTAGAAAGTGTAAATGCGCCCGCGAACACCAATTCTTGTACCCAGACCCCTACATGTACCACTTAAAATATGCGCCGGCGCATTAAATATTTTAATATCGACGCCATTTTGTTTCTACAACACGAGGTGAGTGAATAATATCTAGTCAAGACAAAATAAACTTCACATAGAAAAAAAATAAAATAGAAAACCTCCCTCCCTCCCTGGAAAAATTGAAATGGGTGGACGCTAAACAAGTATTTTTTTATCTGGCCTAACTGATTTTCAGGTATTTCCAGATGAAAACAACCTCCCCAACCTTCATAACAATAGTTTAGTCACTGTTGTCATGGAAATATCAACTGGCCTTAATTCCCCCGATAACGGTGGCAAACCACAAGAATAAAAACGCTCAAATGTTTGGCCAAGAGAGAAGTTTATTTGCGGTCTAAAACACTAGACAAGCTAAAAACAGCTATATTATTGGCAAATAAACCTTCTCTGCAATTACTGAAGCCTCAAATTATTCTCTGATGACAGCAGTTTTTGCAACCGAGTTTAACGTCAGGTTTCATTGAGTAAACTTCAATGTCCACATTTTCAAAGATTACAGAGTCTGTGCCAGCAATTTAGAGCACATAGAATTTTTTTCATGTATTGTCTTGTGCAAAACATCATGGACAATGAAATCTTGGGGTATGCATTTTTGATTTGGCCTGAATCGGAGCCAAGCAATGAAAGACCGGGACTATATGCATTCTAAGGCGATCATATTAAATTCCTCACATCACTGGGCTCGTTACAAAAAAACTGCGGCTCAAAGTAAATAAACAAGTCAAGGAATTTAAAGCAAATTACTATAAAGATCTGATTAGCAAAACAAAGAAATTCAGGTGCTCTTTGGAAAACAATAAATTATTGACTTGCCGTAATAAGATCTAAGTTTCCGCTAGGTCAATATCCTCGCTGGAACGAAATGACTTGATCTCAATACTCTCTGATCCAACTTACGGTAAATTTAAATCTCTGACAGTTTTTAAGAGACTCATAATATTGGTCTTGAAGTGCCTTCACCCAAAATAAGATGTTCTCCTCGGATGTTTTAAATGCAGCACAGCGAGCCGATGGCTTTTAGATTCCAATATCTATTTCTTCGAATTTTAGCTTTCCGGATCCTGGCCCCTACACTGACTTCAGGTCGTCGTACGTGTCGTATAATAACATCACTGGCCATCTGGGTAAAAAACGCGGTCCTTCGGCTCCGACAATAGCGCCAGTTGAAATATCCTGAGCCTGTTGGAAGGCTTTCGCACGAGTGAAGTTAAATAAAACATTAAACTGGCTTACATTTGAGAGATGAGACTCCAAATTAGAGAGAAAGTTCTTCGCGGGTCCTCCGCCATCTTGATTTACTGTATTAAATTATGTAAATAAATTAACCTGGCGATTGTTGCGTGATCAGCACAGTGCAATCTGATTGGTGTGAATTTGACCTTTAACGCATGCGCAGAAGACTTGTTGCACAGAATAATAATAAAAAAATAACGACTTGCATTTTAAGACTCGGCGCTGCCAGAGGCAGCCCGAGTAATAATGGCTCTCAGCCGACCTTTATCCAATCTGAATCTGATGGAGTACAGATAACAGAGCCAGCGTCGATCGATCAGACCTTTGTTAGCAGCACAGTTTCAATCTCTGGTCGGCGCCATTGACATCAGCATTACTCCAGCTAGGACAAATAACAGTGAAATTGTCTTTCGCTTTTCGAACATTTCCGAGAGCTTTGTTTTTAAACAATTAAGAGGTTTGAAAACAAACAAAGCTATTGGTTTAGACCGAATCAGCTCGAGGCTACTAAATGACTCGGCTGTGTGTATGACTCCTGACCAGTTTTAACCAAACTGTTTAATCGTTCTCTGCATATGGACTCAAGTATTTTTCCCAGCCATCTGGAAACAAGGAAAAGTTACCGCCCTGTTTAAATCCGGCGATCACTCTGATTTTAACAATTACAGGCCTATCACAATTATATTCTACCTGATCTAAGTAAGATTCTTGAAAGGGCTGTACATCAACAACTCTACGGCTATCTCTCGTAAGAGAAAATCCTCACACCTAATCAGTTTGGTTTCCGCCCGAGGTTATCTACTGAAATTGGCTTAGCACACTTCACTGACAACATTCTACGACACATGGACAATGGCAAGGTGACTGGTGCAGTGATTCTTAGACCTGTCCAAGGCTTTTGTGACTGTGGACCACAACCTTTTGCTGACAAAGCTCAAGGCCATTGGTACTTGCAGTGAAGTTGTAAATTGGTTTACCTCCTACCTTGATAACCGACACCATGCAGATAACTGCAATAGGCGACTCTCAGTCCTCTTCGTGCTCAGTGGGAGTTGGCGTGCCACAGCGAGTATTCTCGGTCCTCTCTTGTTCTTGGTTTACGTCAATGCCGACCTTCCTCTTACTGTAGATCATTGCCAAGTGACCATGTACGCTGATGACACCGTGATATACTGTAGCCGTCCTTCTATCAATGACATCGAACATTGCTTAAATCACTGATGACTTGGCAAAATTGGCCTCTTGGTTTCGTATACATCGCCTGACTTTGAATACTTCTAAATCTAAGTTTATGTTAATAGGTAGTCCACATAAACTGAAATCTTGCTCTAGCATCGATGTCATTATAGACAACGTGCCCCTCGAACGCTCTGACAATATCAAGTACCTCGGTATTATAATTAATAAGTATATGACTTCGCATGACCTGGTAGAGACCTTATCTATTAAAGTAAACCAAAGGATTGGTCTGGCCAAGCGTATCAGGCACTTATTGCCCCTCGAGACACGCCTTACTTTGTATAATAGTTTAGTATGTCCACTTTTTGACTACCGCTGATCATGATGCGATATGGGGTGACAAATACAACTCAACCCTCATAGACGATCTTCAGATTTTGCAAAATAAGCGGCCAAGATAATTCTTGAATTTACCTGGTTAAAGTTCTTCAGCACAAGCCTTGTCAAATCTCAATTGGCCTACTCGTTCCAAACGTCGTCTTGTACATCGTCATATTTTAATATATAAGTATGTTAATGGACTCATTGATTGTGATTTTAATATCTTAAAGAACATTCACATGTATAATACAAGAAGAAAGAACGATTTTAGACTTCCAATAATCAAGCTTATTATGGCAAACAACGTTTATTGTACCAAGGTTTTAGTGAATGAAATACTTTAGATAATTCGTTGCGGGAAATCGAATCCCTAACTCTTTTTAAACAAAATGTCAAAAGACATGTTTTTGAATTGCCTCATAAATTTTAGCTCTAGTCACTCTATAAATGTATTTTTAGCCTAGTTTTTAACTCTAGATTATTAATGTATTTTTATTTTTGTTTCTTATTTATGTTATGCAGGGCTCTATTGAAAAAATCTCTTCGGAGACATATTCTCTGCTATAAATAACATTATTATTATTATATTATGGTTGTATTCACAGGCTATAAATCTATATAGGATGTACACTGAACAATCTCTATAGAATGTGCACTGAAAAAAAAAATCGTGCAGAGGTATCGCCTTAAAAAAAAAATTCTTGCAGAACTCCCACTGCTAAAAAAAATATCGTGCACAAAAAGTTTTCCACCCCCCCTCCCAGGATTTCTAATGGTCCACCCCTAAGCCCAACATGTTCCATCACAGTTTTTAAATGGTTGGTTGTATGAAAATTTGACAAAATGAATTATTAATATGCTTACACTGAGAAAGCGCCGGGATTTCAACATAAATGCACCTGAACTTTAATGGAGAATTTAGCGAAGTTTTCAAGTGTACTTTTGCTTTAAGTTTACAAATTTCAGGACGTACATGCTTACACTGAGAAAGTGCCGAAATCGCCAAGTATCATGTCAACAGAAGTGTGATCAAGGTCACAAAATTGTTGTATATTGCAGTTTAATACTTGCTTGTGTATAGCAAAAAATGCAGAAACCAATTATCACTTTGCTGACAGTTTATTTGTATCTCAGTTGAGAGTATTCTTTTGAGTATTCTTATGAGTATTTTTTTAGTATTCTTATGACCCGGTTATGAGTATTTTTTGAGTTTATTTGAGACAGCACTGAAGTTCAAAAGTACTCGTAAAGAGATTTGTGTACCTTTATAGAACTGTCTGGCGTCGTAGTTACGACTGTATGAATGACAGTGTACTAATGTAAGTACGAAAGCCGAGGAGGGACTTCAGACTTCAGACTTCAGACTTCAGACTTCTAGTCGGATTTTCTAGGGTGTAACTGTTTCAGGATCAGAAACTCGGCGTCCTCGGCTTTCGTAGAGGAGGGACTTCAGACTTCAGACTTCAGACTTCAGACTTCAGACTTCAGACTTCAGACTTCAGACTTCAGACTTCAGACTTCAGACTTCAGACTTCAGACTTCAGACTTCAGACTTCAGACTTCAGACTTCAGACTTCAGACTTCAGACTTCAGACTTCAGACTTCAGACTTCAGACTTCTAGTCGGATTTTCGAGGGTGTAACTGTTTAAATAATAATAATATTTATTTTATTTTAACTAGACTAGTGAGCAGCACGTCTGCGAACTTTTAGTTGTAAAACGTATTTATTTCCTACCCGTTTCGTCTGACTACTGCAGACTTCATCAGGGAGTTTTATAATACAACGTTGGTTGCCTGTATATATACCGAACGTTATCATTACATTTCATAAAATTCCCGCACGTCCGTGAACGGATGTGCGTCCGGGAAACAGGCGAATTATATTACAAGGTGTAACATATAATCTGCGTGATAATCTTATTTTGGGGGTAAAACTATGTCCCCCAAAATAAGATTATCACGCAGATTATATGTTACACATTGTAATATAATTCGCCTGTTTCCCGGACGCACTTCCGTTCACGGACGTGCGGGAATTTTATGAAATGTAATCAGGTAACGTTCGGTGTATTATAAAACTCCCTGATGAAGTCTGCAGTAGTCAGACGAAACGGGTAGGAAATAAATACGTTTTACAACTAAAAGTTCGCAGACGTGCTGCTCACTAGTCTAGTTTTTTTTAAATTGTTTTAAGTATTAAATATAGCGACACCAGCCAAATATACACTCTAAGTTGGCTTATAGTCTGAAGTCTGAAGTCTGAAGTCTGAAGTCTGAAGTTTGAAGTCTGAAGTCTGAAGTCTGAAGTCTGAAGTCTGAAGTCTGAAGTCTGAAGTCTGAAGTCCCTCCTCTACGAAAGCCGAGGACGCCGAGTTTCTGATCCTGAAACAGTTACACCCTAGAAAATCCGACTAGAAGTCTGAAGTCTGAAGTCCCTCCTCGGCTTTCGTATGTAAGTGATGTGTAAGTACTGAGTACAAGATGCAAAATACAAAAAAACATGCAAAACTCACCTGAATTGGCTGAAAACTCGAAGCCTCGATGGACAGCGAGTGAGAAACTGAATCTCATCGAATTAGACCTCTGGGTAATATTGTCATCCTTCACACCACCCGCCTCGAAATATAGATGTTGAACAAAGAAAGATCTGCGTTGAGCAATGCAGGAACTGTTTTTATTAACAAAACGTCTGATACTTCTTGTTACTCGCATTTCCTAACACACTGTATGTTTTCTTGTCCATCCTCCATCAAATACTGCAACGCTTCATGAAAGGTCGATTATACCCTCCACTAGCCCTCCCTCGGGAAATATTGTCCATCGAACAATGGGCTCCTGTATGTGTAATCCATGGATATGATTGGTTAACGGCGAAAAAGCTCGACTTGAAGAAAAAACAAACACTCGTGCCGGCCAAAGGCCTGGCCCGAGTAATAAGCGTATTCTTTATGTTGGTGACATGATAATTTTGATTTGAACATGGATGACCTTGATGAAACTAATAGTACCTTACAAGTTGAATATGAAGCCAACAAAGTGTTATACAGCAGTACTTGGCTGTACTATAACATTTACCGCTTACCCGTCGCTGCTATAAACAGAGAACACTCTCTCCGGGTAATGTATCAGTCAATTCCAAACCCGTGCATCCCTCCCCTCGAACCCCCCCCCCCCCCCCCCCCGGGCATTTGATCAGAGGCTTGCTCCCGAGGGTGGGGAATTTGACGAGTATCTAAGCCCTCAGGGGCGGGCATTTGACAAACAGTGGGGGTGGGGCATTTGATCGGTGTTCAAAAAATACATTCTTTCTGTCTACAATTCGCATCGCTCGCGTCGAAATGGCGAACGTACGTGTCTTCGAGGAATTCCAGGATAATGATTGCGCATTTGTAGAGGCTTGATAGAGTAAACCTGTCAAATTTGAAGGCCACTTTCAGAGGTAAATTGCTTACGTTTATGTACCGATCAATTCGAAACATCACCATCCCCCCCCCCGCCGGGCAACCCCCGGGCATTTGACTCATTTTTGTGCCCGGGGAGTAGGGAATTTGACATCGGTAGCTGTCCTTGGGGTGGGGAATTTGACACCGAATGGGAGGCGGTGGGGGGGATTTGAACAAATTGTCTCGATTTCGAATTCATGTTCCGTTCTCGTCCTCGATCGAATCATGGAGGACACTTTTATATTAGATACATTTAAAGGACAAAACTCCGCTTTTGTGAGTAAGTGGCTGAAGAAGAAGGGACTCCAAAATCTGTGTGCTGTGTTTGAAGGTATTAAAATGTAAATGTAAATTGCTTTTGAATATTTATAAAAGGCTCGACATGCTAAACAAATACCTGGGATACAAGGTCAAGGACCGGCTGACTGATATTGAATGCTTTTAAGTTATTATGGAAGCTGATGTTTTATAGAGGTTGCCCCTCCCGTGACAACCACAGCTCGAACGTTGCTTTATTTAATACTGTGTTGTGGTCCATTTGAATTTTAATATATTTTATTCTCATGTGTACATGCATGCAACGATGGGAAACCATCTATTCTTCAAGAACATATAAAGCATTGAAATCAACTCCATCCGAAATTGTTCACGAAGACATTTTAGTCGGCTCATTCATTCTCCCGTCAGTACTGCTATTTTCGAATGACCTTCGGAACTGTGAAAAAGTAATAACGTACTGACAATGTATCGTCGTATTAACCGAAACAACGTAGTTTTCGGTTAAAAAGCTGTTCGGGAGAGTAAGTTAGCCTAAAACTTTCGGATTTGAAAAAAATTTCCCTAGAAAATTGTTTTCTGAAATACTGGCTATAAAAAAAAAATTCAATCCCTAGAAAATTATAGAAGAAAAGGGAGACTAAAAAATTTCCCCTAAAATATTCGTACGTCCCAATTCGTCTGATCAATAGAGTCAGAACAACACATTTTCATTCCCTAAGAATTGTGTAAAGGAAAAGAGAATCCCTAAAAAAATCGTACCTCCACAAAACTTTGCAACATGAAGTTACTTGGGCTAGAAAATTATTGTTTCTGTTCTAGACTACTAACAAATTCGTAGGCCGGGAATATTTTGCCATAGTATTTTCGGTTGACGCGATTTCCACCTAGAAAATCCGAACAGCTAATAGCTTGCTAGAATACGTCATAAAAACCTAGTAGGCGCCTTAAAATGGCTAGATAAGCTGCAGACAACTGGTTTCAGACGAATTTCAAAAAGTACTCGTTGGGTGCCCTTGTCTTTTGGACATTAAGTTTATTAAACGCAATATTGAAGAGCAGTTTGCTCCAGGAACGTACGTGTTTTTATATTTATATTTTAGATTAACAGGGCACAGCCTGGTTATTTTAGTAAGATACCTGGTTGTCATCAAGTAGCGCTGTTGTGCCTGATGGAGTGTTTTTTTAACGATGCTGGCTATGAGGACCCAGGGGATACAAACAATGGGTAACTAACGAGGTGAACCAACCCAGAACGAGATAAAAACTTACATGACGTGTTGTGAAACTAAAAATAGATTATAAATAATTATCATGGGACATGA
This sequence comes from Actinernus sp. WN-2022, assembly GCA_030867875.1. Lineage (NCBI taxonomy): Eukaryota > Metazoa > Cnidaria > Anthozoa > Actiniaria > Actinernidae > Actinernus > Actinernus sp. WN-2022. The sequence goes on from JAOWCC010001210.1 coordinate 2,624,415, forward strand.
GGATTCGTTCTCTTACCTCCTTTATTTGTTATTACTCCGCGGAGAACTTCTCGCGAACTCCCCCAGATTCTACTGCATTATAGCTAAGTAGTCAGTAAGTTCGTACATCAAGGGCACCCAACGAGTACTTTTTGAAATTCGTTTGAAACCAGTTGTCTGCAGCTTATCTAGCTATTTTTAGGCGCCTACTATGTCTTTTGACGTATTCTAGAAAGCTATTAGCTGTTCGGATTTTCTAGGTGGAAATCGCGTCAACCGAAAATTCTATGGCAAAATATTGCCGGCCTACGAATTTGTTAGTAGTCTAGAACAGAAACAAGAATTTTCTAGCCCAAGTAACTTCATGTTGCAAAGTTTTGTGGAGGTACGAATTTTTAGGGATTCTTTTTTCCTTTAGGCAATTCTTAGGGAATGAAAATGTGTTGTTCTGACTCTATTGATCAGACGAATTGGAACTTTAGGGAAAACCTTTTAGTCTCCCTTTTCTTCTATAATTTTCTAGGGATTGAAAACAAATTTTCTAGCCAGTATTTCAGAAAACAATTTTCTAGGGACAATTTTTTCAAATCCGAAAGTTTTAGGCTACCGTTACTCTCCCGAACAGCTTTTTAAGGGAAGAGGTCAAAACAATGGTACTCTGGCGGGACCCAATTTTGATGGAAGGGGGGTTGTACCTGGAACCTACCACCTATTTTGGCAAAATATCTTCTTGAATAAAACACTTATCGAAGAAGTAACCATATTTCTAGTTTCTACAGGCAGAGAAGAACGTGTATCTACATTAAAATTAGGTATCCCTATTTTACAACGCGAGAAAATCACTATCGAAAAAAGGGGTAGGGGGTATTACCCGCCACCCACCACATCCTCTCACAAAATTGGGTCCCATTCGAAATCCATTGTTTTGACCTCTTCCCTAACCGAAAACTTCGTTGGGTGCCCTGTGTACATGCATGTACCGCAAGTGGGCAAGCCATGCTAGGAAACGGGTTAAAAAAACATGTACCGTACTTATAAACTACCGTCCAAAGCACTTTGAAAAAGATTTCGAGATACTACTAAAGTACAAATTGTATAAAGTTCTGCAACGTTCGATTTACGCATCAGTCAATTGAACCCCGGGATTAAACCCCAACCAGATACTACTAAAGTACAAATTGTATAAAGTTCTGCAACGTTCGATTTACGCATCAGTCAATTGAACCCCGGGATTAAACCCCAACCACCGACCCCCGCGACTTCAGTAGTGGGGTTAACCGGGCCTAAGGCGGTGGCAAACCTCTTTAGCACCTCGCTTTCTTTGGATTGGCCAGGAAATTAACGCCTGGAGACAATCTACCGCTGATTTAACATTGTACAGAGGGAGAAGTAAATGTACGTGCTCTAACAGGGCAGTTTAAATAGCGTGGAGTTTTACATTTTCAGAGCTCTGAATTAGTATATAGGTATTTCTCGGCGAATGTAGCGATCATGCATTTAAATGTAAACCACTCTCCAGTGATCGTAGCGATCAACTTATCCCTGTATGAATTGCGAACTGCTCAAAACATGTCTCAGATATTCATTGATAACGGTATGCAATTTTAATGTTTTTTTAACAGGAACCTAGTGTTTTTTGGCCGGGGATATGATTGCTATGTTGTTGCTATTTAACAAAAAGGTTTTGTAATCAAAAGTTTGTTGAGTACGTATTGGTCGGCTAGGTCAGTTTCATGTAAGTAAAATGAAACCTATATTGAACCAGCAGTTTGTCTCTATCCTTTTTAGAACTTTGTTTCAACAAGGAACAAGTCGCATCGCAAAATAAAGGCTGTGCTACAACTGTCTATTTTTTTTAAATGCGGTGTAAACCACTATGTCCCGGGGGTAGGGGCATTTGATCGCCTAATACGACGATGGGGTGGGGAATTTGAACAACATTTTTGGCCCGGGGGACGGGAATTTGAACAAACCAAACTCCAAAAATTCAAATGCCCGGGGGTTGCCCGGGGGGGGGGGATGGTGGGGCGAGATCATCGCCCCGCCTCAGAAAATAGAGGCAGTACATGTCAACGCAATGAATAAAAAGTTTTTTTTAAAGTCTTTCTTAAATAAAACAAGAGCCCATCTGGGCTTTCACTCGGGCCACATGAGATGAAATACACTTTCATTTGAAATCCTCTTAGTAACAAGTCGTGCTTTAATTCGCCAGTGAGAACGTCATAAAAACGTCTGGTCTATTAATTGCTTTTATGACATGACTATGATAACGCAGGATTTGAACAACAGAATACTGGCAATTCAAGTGTATAAATGCAATACAATGACATAATCAGTAGTATAGCCGGAGTCAGATAAATACCACTTTTTCTTGTACAAGAAAACTCAAAAAGTTGTAATGGTATGGACGCCTTGTTTTCTTGCACAAGGGGCGTCATAAAGCGAATTCAGAAATCCACTTCATGACGCCCCTTGTGCAAGAAAAAAGGCGTCCATACCATTACAACTTTTTAAGTTTTTCTTGCACAACAAAAAGTTGTATTTATCTGACTCCGGCTATACTACTAGGGGTAACTAAGGGTCATTCAAAGTGTCACTAGACATTCTTGTACATAAAATCCAACTTGATAATCCTATTAGAGATATGATTACATATAGTTATATCGACATCGATCGCTCTGCAACAGCCTTACACCTAGAAATCTAAATTTGGAGTATCTGTTAAAGCTATCCTAATATATAGTTGTATCGAAGGAAGAATGGTGAGACCACGTAGTGAACCACTTCCACGTAGTCTAGCTCGAGAGGCAGGTGCCATTCTAGAGGAGAGAGATGGAATGCTCGAGGGAGTGGAGATAGGTCGCCGTACTATCCGATGGCGCTTCTTCCAAGGTGTGGCAGGAGACTTGACTCCTAGGATCATGGAAAAGTTAGTTGCAAAGGTAACCACCAGCTTCTACCTGCGCTACAGCTACACCTATCGCATTCGCAATGTCAATGACGGACGTGTGATGCTATTCTCCAAGACTGTCCCAGGCTCTCCATGGGTGAACATCCTAGAAGATGGAGAAGAGTGGATCAATAGTATGGAGACAGCTCGTTTGAATCCCGACAACATCAATCGACCAAATACCCAATGGGCCTTTGTGCGTTGGATCTACGTGGATGTCAAAGTTGTGATCGATCGTCAGCTTTTGTTGGGAACAGGTCCACTACCCCAATGGCTTCGCTATAAGAGAGGAATACTTGCCCTTGATCGATATGGCGACAATCTATGTCTTTGGCGCTGCCTTGCCATGCATGAAGGAGCAAGAGTAGATAGGTGTTGCGTCAAAGCTCGAAAACTTGCCCAGGACTTCTATCGCCTGACAGCGCTCACACAAGACGTTCCCAGAACTTCCTTAGACCAGCTGGAGGAAGTCGAGTTGAACTTTGGAATCGGTATTCGGGTGTACGAACCTACGGAGGATGGCGCTTGGCATCTGATGCGACATGCAGCTCACTACAAGCGTACGATGACGATTGGGATATACGAAGGACATGCCTTCTACATCAAGAACATCGACAAGATAGGGAGTGTCTACGTATGCAACGATTGTAAGCAACGGTTCACGAAAGCCTCGAACCTTCAACGTCATGCAGATCGTTGCAGTCGTGGAGAAACAAAGATTGTTTGCCCTGGAAAAGTAATCACAGTACCTCAGTCGGCATACGAAAAAGCCTTCTGGCCAGAGAGCACAGCCAGCAAAGTCGCTTTATGCTGGTTGGAACGCGAAACCAAAAGGATTGGACAACACATTCATCATGCAGCTTGTGGGCATGGTGGAGAGCATTGGATAGAAGGAGCGCCGGTCGACGGCTACGAACCTATTTCGAAAACCATCTTTCAATTTCATGGATGCTATTTCCATGGCTGCCCGAAATGCTTCCCTAGGGAAAGGAGGCTCTATCTCAAGACCTACGAAAGAACGGCAAAGCTACAAGGAGCTGGTTATACAGTAGTGGAAGCTTGGGGCTGCTCCACAAAGAAGAAAAACAAACCGGTCCCCACACCAACACAAACTGTCTACCCACACTTCATAGTTTACGATTTCGAAGCCTATCTCGACACGACAAAAGGAAGACAACCAACAGACCACCTGACCATCGAAAACGTCCATGTCCCAATATCAGTATCAATTGCCGACACGTACAATCGAAAGCCAACCCACATCTGTCGACGCAATCCAAAAGAACTCATCGAAGCCTTCGTCGAAGAACTCCAGCAAAGAGCAGAGACAATCCAAGAAGTCGTTGTGGAACAGTTCTGCCCCAAGACACCTGAATTCTCTTTTGACACCCTACCAAAGAAACAACAAGCTAAGATCGACGAATGGATCAGCCAAGTTCCAGTAGTGGGATTCAACTCTGGCAGGTACGATCTTAATCTGATCAGGGAGCACTTCGTAGGAATCATTGCCGACACCTGTTCAAAGATTCTGGTAGCAAAGAAAGCCAATTCCACTATGTTCCTATTGACCCCAGATTTCCGTTTCCTTGATGTGATCAACTACCTTGGACCGGGAACTTCTTATGAACGTTGGGTCGCTGCCTATGGATGTGAATCGCAAAAGAGTTTCTTCCCATATGAGTGGTTCGATTCTCCAGACAAGTTGGATCACGTTGGATTACCAGATTATCAAGAGTGGGGTTCGAAGTTGAAAAGAGAACATCTACTATCTATGTCAGAGTTCGAAGACTGCAAGCGCACCTTTCTCGACAAAGGAATGGAAACCTTTGCAGACTGGCTACGATACTACAACAACCTAGATGTAGTTCCATTCTTAGAGGCACTCGAAAAGATGCGAGATTTCTATCACGAGAAAGGAGTAGACATGCTGAAAGATGCAGTGTCCATTCCAGGAGTCTCACTACAGTTCCTGCTTCGAGGTAGTGTAGAAAGGGGAGCTGAGATGTACGCTCCAAGTAAGGAAGCCTACCGCATGCTGAAAGACGCTGTCGTGGGAGGTCCAAGCATAGTGTTCACCAGACTCCACGAATCAGGAGTGACTAAGATTCGTAGTCATCAGGGAGGAACTAAGATTTGTCGTAAGATTCTTGGATACGATGCCAACGCCCTATATCTTTCTACCATGGAATTCGAAATGCCTTGTGGAAAAGAAAAGGTTGTGCACTATGACGATCCAGGTCCAGCCACTGAAGGATTCGTTGAATGTCTACTTGGTGGAACGTGGTTTGGATATGCAGAAGTAGACATCGAGATACCAAAGAAATTGTGGAAGGAATTTGAGGAGATGCCCCCCTTCTTCTACAACAAGAAAATCCCCAAAGAAGCAATCCCTCCAGAAATGTTGGCCTACCTTGAGAAGACAGGTAGAAAGCTCAGCGAGGAAACAAAGCTAGTTGGGAGTCTCTCTGGAAAGAAGTTGCTACTCTATGCTCCTCTTCTACTTTGGTATGTAGATCATGGCGCAGTGATCACTGCTGTCTACCGCACGATAGACTACGAACCCAAAGAAATCTTCGGATGGTTCGTGGACCAAGTCACTGAGGCACATCGTATGGGAGATGAAGATAAAGGTGAGGCTTTGCTGGCAGATGTGTTCAAGCTACTAGGAAACAGCGCCTATGGAAAGTTGCTCGAAGACTTGGGACGCCAAACAAAGGTCACCTATACAAAAGATGAGAAGGTTGTGGACAAGGCATTGCGAAGTGTTTGGTTCGAAGACCTGGAAGAGATTGGTGATGCATATGAACTCGAGAGCCGAAAGGACCAGATCCGAATCAAACGCCCTTTCCAAGTAGGTATCGCTGTGTACCAGCTTGCAAAGCTGCGTATGCTCGAGTTCTACTACGACTTCCTCGATAAGTACATCGATCGCAAAGATTTCGAATATATACAGATGGACACGGACAGTGCGTACATTGCCATCTCTGGAAACAGCATAGATGAAGTTGTACGACCGGAACTACGTGAGGATTTCGAAGCCAATAGGAAGGAATGGCTAGCTTGGGACAAGTGGAGCAGTCGTACCCCAGGACTCTTCAAACTCGAATTCGAAGGACAGCGCGCCATTGCCCTATGCTCGAAAGCCTACTACGTCGATACGGGTGGCAGCAAGAAGTATTCCGCTAAAGGTATGTCTAGGCGTCACAACGACATTTCGTGGGATCGATTCAAAGCAGCCCTCCAGGGTGATATCGACATGGCGGAAAACCGAGGCTTCCGACTATCGCCAGAAGGTATAGCAACCTACAAACAACGGAAGCTTGGGCTATCGGCTTACTACGACAAAAGACGTGTTCTTCCCGATGGAATCCACACCGAGCCAATAGAGTACGCTGTCTAGCGCTTGGGTACAAACAGAATTCCTTTTGGTGGTAGTTCTGTATCCCTAGGAACAACTTGTAGCTCTTCACGAACGAATCCACGTTTGGGTGCAGCCTTCTCCTTCGCAAGGTAGTAAAGCACAGGCTGTCCCGAAGATACTACGCTTCGCGAAATGGTGTATATCTGTAAACTCCACACGGGATCAGTAGCTCTACGTTTTTCACCTCCTTCCAATTCTCCTGGTGCGTAAAGATATCGAACTAGAACGTCGAATGGTAGACGCTCTTCTCTCAATCCAACGGTGCGCGAATACGTAGGAGTCTTCAGATCTACTTGTTGCGCCACCACAGAATTCGAAGGCTCTTTACCAGTCAACCGAGTCACCTCACTGTTCATGGCTTTGATAACCATTGGTAAACGAAGTACCCATTCTCTACTACGCTCATCTGATCCTTCCGAAGTAAGTACCATCTCTTGTGCATACTGATACCCAAACAATCTCTCGGCTAGAGTTCTATTTGCTCGTTCGACGAAGCCTTGCGCTCTATGATTACCAGCCTCACCTCGTTGAACTTTCGTACCATGTAGTTCTAGCGTTTCAGACATACGTCCCATGAATTCTCTACCAGGATCTACTTGCAACGTCTTTGGCCATTCTAGTGGACTACGTTTATAGATTCGTTCGAATGCCGCAGAAACTTCACCACTATCTTTAGATGCCAAAGGTTCGGCTTCTTTGTATCGAGAAGCTACGTCGATTACTACCAATGCGTACTTGTATAGTTTCCTTCCACGTCCAGGACGATCGTGTGGTAGAAATATCAAATCAGCTTGGTGGACTTCATTTGGTTTCGATACAGTCCAATGTGGTCGTGGAATGTGTTTTGGTGGTGGTAGATATATTTGCCATATAGATTGCTTTTCCAACCAACTCCTAGCTACGTCTTCTGATGCTTTCGCTGCTACCGATAGCTTACCAATTGCAGAGTGACCTTTCCAATAGCCCATAGGACCATAGAAGATATTCGCAAGTTTAGAATCCATCATACATCTATACGTCCCAACCTTCAACAGATAAAAAAAAAAAAAAGGAAGAATAAAGAAAGTCGTTGCGTGACCCTCTTCATTCTTCCTTTCTTTTTTTTTTTTTTTTTTTTAGTAGTAACCTAGTAGTAACCTAGTAGTAACCTAGTAGTAGCTTAGTAGTAGCTTAGTAGTAGCTAGTAGTAGCTTAGGGGTAGCTTAGTAGTAGCTAGTAGTAGCTTAGGGGTATCTTAGTAGTAGCTTAGTAGTAGCTTAGGGGTAGCTAGTAGTAGCTTAGGGGTAGCTTAGGGGTAGCTTAGTAGTAGCTTAGGGGTAGCTTAGGGGTAGCTTAGTAGTAGCTTAGGGGTAGCTTAGGGGTAGCTTAGTAGTAGCTTAGGGGTAGCTTAGGGGTAGCTTAGGGGTAGCTTAGTAGTAGCTTAGGGGTAGCTTAGGGGTAGCTTAGTAGTAGCTTAGGGGTAGCTTAGGGGTAGCTTAGTAGTAGCTTAGGGGTAGCTTAGGGGTAGCTTAGTAGTAGCTTAGTAGTAGCTTAGTAGTAGTATCTATATCCATTTACTAATAGCGTATCCAACGCCTAGCATTCCACCACCAACGTAGAGCAACTCACCAATCTTCTGATTGTTTGAGGGTTGGTAGTAGTCAGATAAGCGGGGTTCTTTCATCTCTTTGAGCCGTTTTAGCTCTTTACGTAACTTATCGGATCGCACTAAGGCTTCGTTGGTATCTCTTTGAGCGTTGTATGCGTCACGTTCAAGACCTTCCTGCTCTTGTGCATGGTCGTATCGTCTTTGACGTTCGATTCTATAGGCTTTCGTTTCGCGTGCTAGTTTTTCGATGGCCCTATTGTGTCTCTCTCGTTCTGCATCCATAGCACCCTTTCCAATCATTCTAGCTAGTATGCCACCACCAGTAAATGCCGTTGCATTCAATATAGCCCCGAGAATGGCCATTCCAATTGCTGCCGCCATTACGGTTTGGTCTTTTCTTTCTCAAGTTGTTTCTCAAGATATTCCTTTGCGTATAAGCTACCAACTATCACGGCAGTCCACTTTGCGTAATTCACTAGGGAAGAAGAAGGATCGCTAAGCATAGATTCCTTGGTAGTCTTTTTTACGATCCACCCAATACCAGAAGCGAGTCCAACGATTTTGACTGCATCGGTTGCCGTCTTCGTCAATTCCTTCTCCATCTAGATATATACTACTATGGTCTCGAGTCTTTAAGTGTTACTCCATGTCTAGTGCCGTTGGCTTTGCCGGAGCTGCAGGTTGTATCGTGCTAACGGTGGCAGCTCGCGTGTTGCCATCTACATACTTCTTGTACGCAAAGTACGTGCCAAACAATGTAGCGCCAGTACCAATGACTGCGAGAATAGTCAGGTTTTCGAACCGACCTTTCTCTACGTTAGTTTCTTTGGATGGTTCATTTTCACGTTCTATCTCCATCTTTTGAGCTTCTTTTGCACGGGCAGTGACCTTCTCCCAAGCTAATTTTCCTGCTGCAACACGCTTTGGATTTTTTCCTTTTTTAGTTGGTACAGTCGTTGGAGGATTCGCAGTTATCTGATCCGTCTGTCCTTCCATCTTGATTCGATATAGTAGGTATATGTGGAGGTTCAACAGTTGTTCCAGGAATGACTACGTGACCAGATATGTGGAATAGGACGCTAGCTAGAGCTACAAGGCGACCTGCTTTGAGTGATAGTAGGCCAGTCGCAGCACTGATTTCATTGCGGACTAGAGGGTCTTCTTGTAGGTCCTTGATCAGTGCTTCTTGAGAATCTATTGGTACTAGGTAGGCAACTAGGCGGGTAGCTAGACGTGTCACGCCGTCGACTAAGCCTTTCGTTACTTGCTGAGCTAGGACGGCCTGATACCTCCTATACAACTTGTCTATTTCTTTCTCAGGAAGTCTAGAGATGTCTCCTAGGGAAAAGTTCTTACCTAAGTATTCTTTCGTTACGCCTGTTGCGGCTAATATCGAAAGTGATTCGCGATTGTCTGATGTGACGTCTAGGGCGGTTGGTGGTGGGCCTGTTACGTCCTCGCCGAATATCTCGAGTATATCTTTATCCATGATAATATGTTGTAGGTGCTGGGAGCTCTAACACCACCTCGAAAGGATGGCGGAGACAGAAGCACATGCGAGCGAACTTATGGGATCCAAGTATCGTTCGTAACTCTTTACATTCTTGTGAGCCTCCATAATCCTCAAATATCTTTTTACCATCTACGACCGATGCTGTATGAAATGCTACTACGATAGCTACGTTCTCGCGGAAGGGTTTACATATGCTCGTTAGTTGTTGGGACAGCACCCAAATGGAAAGCCCTATGTGTCGTGCAGAAAAGGCTAAGTCCACTAGCTTTTCAGTTCGTTTCTTGACGTCCTTCGATGCGGCGCAATCATCGAGAATCAATAGAGTATTGGTACCTGACCAAAATGTTGCACAAATACTCAAAGTAGCATCGATGGCATCTTGTGGTGGCGATATGACGAAGAAATGAGGATCTCGATTTGCGAATCCACGATAAGTTTTGTTGTGGGCATACGTAGGACAAATCAGTACTATGTAATCGAACTTACCACGAAATGCTCCACGAAGTTGTTCTATGAGAAACGCAGTCTTCCCACAATTCGTCGGACCGACTATGAGTGCGTTGAACGGCACGTGCTCTACGAGAGAATCCATCAGTATAATATACTCTGCAGAGATCTGTTCAATATCGTGACCTGAGCATCCGCAAGGACATAGATGTGCATTTTCACATTTCCACTTCCCTTAGCAGTTCTATGTATGCGAATGTCGATGTCCTTTCCACTGCCGGTTTGTGCCAAGCCATCACCATGAACGGTGGAATCTTTTGCTGTGCGACAATCGATTAGGATAGCGAATCTATTTTCAAAGAACTTCTTTGGAGTCATGGAAGTATTGGGTGTACCAAACCAACCTCTTGCAGCCTCCCAGAAATCTAGGGGAAGCATGCCGCTTGGAAAGAGTCTGTTGGGAATCCCGTTGACATCTACTTCTACCTTCAAGATATCTGGATTCGAGAATGCTTCACTATCTCGCGTACCAATGGTAGGTGGATCTATGAATAGTAGAAGTAGTCCAGCAAAGGATCGTCGTGGAACATTAACGTTTTGAGATATCAAAGTATCGGACGTTTTAGCGATATCTACTGTCTTGAAGTGAACAGCGTAGTTGTATAGGAATGCAGTACCTATTTCGTATTTGTGAAATGCATTACTAGCCAGCGTTTCGTTCCTGATTGCTTCGTATTCTAGTTGGATGTTGGTAAGTTGGTACGTACCTATCTTCGTCGTATCCGATCCAATTACTACCTCGTTGGCAGGCGCTAGAGTCAACTCGAATGTAATGATACTTTCTAAGGCATGTGGATATAGAACTCCATGTTGTGTCAGAATGTCAACATCTAATGGAATCCTATACTTTGAACCACATGCAGTTAGGAGCGCGTTGTCTGCAGCAGATGAAGTACTTGCGTCACCAGCTTTCGATCGTAGCTTATTCAAGTTCTCTGATTGAATGCCTTGTTGTATTCTAGACTCTCTCTCCTGCGTAGATAGGTATACATCGGAGTATGTTTGTAGGAGGTCTGGCCTGACAAGGTCTTCTACTGTTTCAGCTCCCATCCTACAGATTCTACGCATGACCAAACAGCGTCCAACGTTCGAAACGACTCTGTTATTCGCATGTCCACCAGATAGTATGATATCGCCCAATAGCGCTAAGCTACCAGGTACTAGTACTACATCTTCTGCTAGCTTTGGGACTTCTACGTATAGAGTCTCACCTGGATTGGCAGACGATCGAGTGAAAGTCTTCCTATACAAGTCTCGCGGAGCCTTGAGTGCATGAGGCTCTCTTCGTACTTGTGTGGGATCCAACCTTGATGAGATCATGTTGAATATAACTATATATATAATTATGTTTAACATGGCCTCTGAGGGTAGGTACGATGAAGGAACTGATGAAGCTGAAGGAGGTGGAGACTACGATAAAGATGATACTATCAATGTGGATGAGGAGTGGGATGCAATATTTCCAGAAGAGTCAGGAGAAATGGTCCCAATGAAAACCAGACGCAACTACGGCAAAGAAGGTGCTAGACCAAAGAATCAGGAAACCTCGTTTTCTAGAGAAGATGACGAGTACTTCGACGAACTCATCGACTCGGAAGGCTCGAACGTTTCTAGAAATGAAAAAATCCTGGAGAGGCTGGAGAAAGAGAAAATCCCAAAGTATAATCCCAAAGTGTAATCTTCAAACAGGGTTTATCGGAAAATGCAAGACAGGATATGTTCGAGACTGTCTGGGAAAAATACCACGATGTGGGAATTCGAGGCACGCTTGAGATTGCAACCATGTCTGATGGTAGAGTCTTTATCAAAGAGTATGGAAGTAAAGAAAAAGCTATTCCTTTGACCACCACGAAAGGTGAGTTATATAAGAAGATGGGAAAAGGTCTCAAAAGAGTCTTAGGACCTTCGAGGGAAGAAATGTTAAAAGAAGTCATAGTAGCTCAAAACCAATTGAGTGAGAGGGTCGAACAAAATGAAGGAATACTCAAAGACCCTACATCTACCGAAACTCAGAAAGAAAACGCTACTAATGAAATAAAGACCGATCAGGAGGAGCAAACAGTCCTAGAACAAATAGAAGGAGCTATAGTAGCACGGATGTCACTTAGGGATCGTATAAGAATCATCTTTAAGAAGTATGGAGTCAGTATAATTAGCGTGGTAGCTGTGGTAAGTACTGTGATCGGTGTAATAGTTTCCAATCTGACGAAGACAGTTTCCGCGATAGTACCAGGATTTGGAGATGCTGCCAAAGCAGCTGCTAAAACAACTGTCAAAGGTTTAAGAGCAATAGGCAAAAAGTTAGAGGAGATTCTACCTAAGATGATTGGACCAATTGTGAGTTTCATATTCAGTATGGCTGCTGACGTTGTTGGAGTCTTAGCAAACAACCTTTGGTTGTTAATCGTAGCAGCAGTGGTCTTCGTAGTGGAGCAATACAAACGCCGTTAACGAAACAACGTCCATGCGATTCCAGCTGCAGCAATGGATGTCACTGCGAGATTAATCTCATGTTGTGAGACGACAGCCTTTACCTTTGCCTTTGCCTTTGCCTTTGCCTTTGGTACAGGAACTTGTTTCTCGAGAGGCTGTACCGATTTCTTATCTGACGGTCCTTCCATAAGAAGAGGTGCGTGTCCTTTGACTTCTATATTGATGGCGTTAGTGCCTAGCACCATATCTTTCGTAGCTTTCGGGATTGGATTCTTATAGTCATCTTTCTTACCAAGATAGTACTCTAGATTGCTTGGCAAAAGTCGCACATCTACAGCTATTGCTAAATCGAGCCTCTTATGCGTCCTCGTTATAGCATTAAGATAGTTATTGTAGCTCACCACTAAATCGTTTTCGAGAATAGCACCTTCGACTAAGCTCTTAAACTTTTCTTTGACGTTATGGCTATGTATGATGGAGTCGTTCAGATCTGCTTGTGCACCAAGTATGCAATGTCCAAAAGCCTCGACAGATCTATTCAACCTACCCAATCCAACATCTGTCAAACCCTTTCCGATTGGTGGCATGAACCAATTGTATTGTTTACCGTTGTTATTGCCAATGTACGTTAAAGAAAACTGGTACGGAGTACGACTCTCCTCAGGAAACTTAAAGTCACCACCAGGCCACTTTGCAGAGAACGAAGTATTATGTGCATACTTCTCCGTATAGTTCACCATTTTTCCATGAGAGTTTACGTAGACGTCTCCTAAGCCATTCCACCGAAAGTCTGGTGTTCGAGATATACCGAATTCGATGCACAATTTCTCAAGAGCTGATTTGTTATAGAGGTTATCCCTTTGCTTGAAATGAGATTCACCAGGTAAAGGAACTCCATGAGTACCACCAAGTTCACGTAGAATTCTTCGTATCGTGAAATATACGTGGAATCGTAGGAACCCTTGAACGACTGGTGGATACGTTTTGAAAGTGGGGTCAAACAACGACACTCCACATCCGGAAGTTGCACACCACGTTGCGAAATTCAATTGTTGAGGCCAGTAGTGGAAATCCGGACCAGCCAACCAATGCTGGGACTCCTTTTTTGTCGTATGCTTTACAACGATCTCCCTGAATATATTTGGAACGCCAGCTTTGAAATTCTGCTTTGGTGTGACATATATCAATAGATTAGTGAGATCAATATCTTGTGCCGGTTCAGTAGAAGGAACTGCTGTAATGGGATATTTCACACTCATGTCTAGTATCAACGTAGATGGGAAACCACCAACCATTCCCTGCAATGCATTGTCGATGCGGCTTTGAGTGACTGCAGATAACTTTGAGACATCATCGCCGTAAACGATATAGCTAGAATCTCCATCTCGAAACCAAATACTCGTCGAATATTTGCCTGGATCGTTCACTTCCGTAGAGGCATAGAACTTGTGAAGATCTGCCTGTGGATATTTCTTCTTGAACTTCGCTAATAGATTTGCATTCAACGTTGTGACCTTTTCATTTTCATCGGCAAGGAGTGCTGTCTGCTCAGATTTCGAAAGCCTTGGTCCACCCTTGGCAATCTCTACCTTGTCCTTGGCAGATAGACCATCGTACCAATCGTCTTTGTCTGGTACAACGAGAGGCATCTTATATGTTGAAGCTATACGTATATATAGTTATACCTTCAACACATAAGATGATTCTCTTACATGTCACCGCCACATCGGCTGACCATACTGTCTACTTCGACGACCCTATTCTTATACAGAACATTTCACTGCTCGAGATCACTTTCGAGAACAGTTGGTGGAATCTAACAGAGGCGGGCTCGTTCAGGTGGAATGCCGGTAGTATTATGTTCCCACACGACGTTGTCATAGGGGCCTACAACTTTAAGAGAATCAAGAAGGTCTTAAAGCCTGCAAGTGATGCTGGTATCGTAGAATTTGAGGGAAGGATCCCCCTTAGGGGACACGCCATAGTAGTTAAGAAACCAATCAAATTCGATAAGAATTTCTACGCACTATTAGGTGTCAAAGGTGGAGAAGAAGAGAATAACGAGTTCCTGCTAAAAGTTGGTACTTACCGCGTTGAGATCAAAGATATCCACGCAGTGTATGTCCGTTGTGATGCGGTGGATTCCGGTTTCTCACTTCTAGAGGGAAAACGATCGAAAGTCTTGGCTAGCATAGAGGTCCGAGGTCCTTGGTTTTCAAGGACAACCTATACTATAACGAATCCCCAAACCCTGCAAGCTATAGGGCCAATGCGAAACAGTCTTAGCCTTACGATTCGTGATGAGAAAGGCAACGTGGTAGACTTCCATGGTCGACCGATACGATACGTGTTGAAGCTAAACCTCACATAAGTTATAAGATGGAAGGCGATTCGATTCAACCGTTTCCCTCAGCACCAAGTATCTATCCACAGATCGTTAGTGACACTGGAAAGAACTTTAGACTGCAAACGATCCGAGACACGCTTTCGGACATCGAAGTTCAAGAAAGGCACTACGAAGGTGTGCGCAAGAAATATGCACGTTCTCAAGGAATAGTTCATGGAATCGCAGTGGCAACTGGAGGTCTATCTGTGATCTTATCTGGATCTGGATTGGGCGCAGCGTTGACTGGGGTTGGAATAGTGATTGGTCTACCACTTGGAGTTATTGGTGGACTATGTGGATTAATTTCAGCATCTACGACCCTTGGAGCTAAGAAGTTAGGAATGAAGGTTTCTAAGCATGAAAGGACAACTATGTTGGCAAAGGCGAAAATCAATACGATTCGTGATCTAGTATCGAAGGCACTACGTGATGAAAACGTATCCGACTCTGAATACAGTCTCATCCTGAACGAAGCGAATAAGTATGAGATCATGAGATCTGAAATTCGTCGCAAGGCTTCCATAGGTGAAAAAAGTCCAGATCGGGTTCGAGCCGAACTCAAGCAAGAAGTGCAAAAGGAAATGCGAGAAAAACTTGGAATGTAAGAATCAACGTTTCCTATGAAAGAAATGAACATGGCTCTCACTTCCACTTCGCTAAGTCCTACTGCTAGTTAGCCCATGCCTAGTGTAGATTGGTTCGAAGTGGGAATGGTAAGAAGACAACTTCTTGACAAAACGCTTGACTGAATTTCCAAATACGTCACATCGCCCAATGACTTCGTTAAGAGACATAGACGAGCCTAAACGACGTAGCACCTCGTAACTTGCTCCAACAACTTTCGTCTTAATTACCGATCTGCCTACATTGTTTTCTATTGCCATAGTAACAACCTCGTGGACTATTCGTTGAGCGTCTATAAGTACTCCTTGAGGATCGAGCTGTAGGAAAGTCGTTGCAATGTGAGGAACTATGCGCTCGGCATCCAAGTCTACATCGATCTCATTGTCGTCACACAGAGAACGCATAAAGACCTCTCCTCTATGGATGCCTTTGTTGCTTAGTTGCATGAAGCGAGCAACCTCACCTTTAGATCGGATGAATCCACATTGTATGCATGCATGGTAGAGTAGAGCAGCTAGAATATGTCTCTTAGCATCGCTACGCTTGGGATGAACTTTCATTACTTGGATAAATGCGTCGGCTACGATTCCTAAAGTGTTCGTGGGGAACGATAGGTCACAACTTTGTTTGTAAATAGTGTTGTATGCTCGTAGTTCTTGTAGGAGCATTCGTCGTTGCAGTTCCGTGTCATCACTTTGCTTTGGTTTTGCGTGGTCTAGATCACTTTGATACTGAGATCCGTCCGGACCTACTATACGCAGTCGAGTAGTAATAATGTCGATCTTAGTTTCTTCACACGGTTCAATCTCGGAAACAAGACCACAGGTGGGACATACGAATTCCGTTCCTTGTACTTCCAGGGGACAGAGACAATCAGAACATGTTTCATTGGTGTTAATACGTTCCACTTGTGGTTTGATATTCAGGCTTCTACGAATTCCAGGACCAAACAATCTGACTAGCTCATCCATGATACAACTATAGATGTTTATACGTTTAATAGAAAAAAAAAAAAAAGGAATGAAGAGGGTCACAACGACTTTCTTCATTCCTTTTTTTTTTTTTTTTTTCGTGGCTATTCCTAATCGTCCTTCTCGCTCCTCAAGGCAGCCAACACCTTGTTGAGCGCATGGGTGAGAGACTCTCCGAGACCTTCCTCTGGTTCCGTGGACAATGCTACCTCAGCAGGCTCCTCCGGTTCCACCACGTTTGGTTCCTCCTTTCTTGGATCCTCTAGCGTCTTGCTGGACTTCTTAGCGCGTTTTATATAGACACCGGGACACTTCATCTTGATGGCGAGACGGTCGCATCCTGAGCAAAGCTCGTAATCAGTACGACATCCTTTACCGCACTTCGAGCATGGTATGAGTGGGGCACAGCCTTTTGAGATTTGGTAGTTGTGCTGGGAACAGAACTTCGTTGTCTTCGAAATCCTCTTTTGGCATTTCGTGTCCTTCCCTCTCATCAACCAATCACAAGTTACTACCTCAATCATTGTGGCGTCTACATTTGAGTTCTTCTTCGACATGTTCGATCTGTATGGTGTTAATGCGTACTAAGATAACAACGTAAGCTAGTATTGTGGAATAAAGAATATATACTAATACCATTTAGTGGTAATATACAGTATAATAATCATTCCTTTAACATATACTTCAAGTTTTAGATTCTTAGGTGCAGTTGGATTCAATCGGATTCCTATCTGGCATTATAGGCATTCACATAGTAATCTAGTAGGGCATTTTCTTCCTCTATGGTGAGAGGGGAGTTCTTAATGATCCACTTAACGAGCCATTTAGCGGTATGAAACTGATCGTTGCTACAGGCGCATAGTAGAGCACGATGAATGTATTCACACTCTATGGTTATCTGAAAACGTTGAATGAGCCACTTGATGCTATTAAGATGCCCATACGCGCCGGCCTCTATCATAGCAAACATGACGGCATAGCCCTCTTTGGTGAACTGGAAGTGCTTAATGAGCCACTTAGCAATACCAAGGTGACCGTACCTTAAGGCAGCGCATAGAGTATGATTGGTGTATCTATCCATTTTATTGAAACGTAAGTGCTTGACGAGCCACTTAACAATATTAAGGTTGCCATGATCGCTGGCGTAGATGAGAGGAAGGCTGTCGTCGACGTGGCTTGCGGAAATGCCGAAAGTCCTAGCCAATTTGTCTCTATCGGCATCATTATGAGTAGAACCCAAACCGAAACATAGTACTTGTATACGGAACTCTCGGTCTACGTCTTTGTAGCGCGCGAGAGATGCAGCACCGTTTAGGCGTTTTGATGTCCTTGCAATGCTTGAGAATGACGTAGGACCTGCATGCTCTACGATCTTAGTCAAGATTTCTAGAGGGAGGTACGATATATTATCCATAGTGAAAGATATCGATATACAGTATAATAATCATGTCTCTAACAGATACTCAAGTTTGGATTTTTATGTACAAGAATGTCTAGTGACACTTTGAATGACCCTTAGTTACCCCTAGTAGTATAGCCGGAGTCAAATAAATACAAATTTTTGTTGTGCAAGAAAAACTTAAAAAGTTGTAATGGTATGGACGCCTTTTTTCTTGCACAAGGGGCGTCATGAAGTGGATTTCTGAATTCGCTTTATGACGCCCCTTGTGCAAGAAAACAAGGCGTCCATAACATTACAACTTTTTGAGTTTTCTTGTACAAGAAAAAGTGGTATTTATTTGACTCCGGCTATACTACTTAATCAGACTTTGAATTTGATTGAAAATAGATCAAAAACTCGGGGAAATGTCCGGCTAAAACTGTATGAATAAATGTGAAATGAAACATAAATTTCATAGCAAGAAAAAAAATGGAATTCCTAATGAGAAAGCTCTTCTAAGTCCGCTTCTCGAATTCAGACTGTTTCACAAAAACATTTGCGCTGTTCAGTTGACCTTTAAAATAATTTATTCTGAGGTACGCATACTCTAAATCACAGAGATGTTAAATAAAGCGATAATTAGAAGAAAAAGTACATTAACAGACAAACTGAGAGGAAATTTATTCAAATCAAAAAGAGTTTACTTACAGTACTTACGTAACTGAATCTTTCGTTTTGGATCTTTTGGTAGTGTTGTTGACAGCATCCCACCTTCGTGCACATATGCACTGAATCGGAATGAAAGTCGAAGCCTACCTCGAACTTAACTTTCAGCTAACCTGTTTCCTTTCATTCCACAATGAATAATAATCTCATAAAGTAAGCCCGTAGCTTTCAATAAATTTGCCAGTGTCTGAATGAAACAGCTAGATCTTTTCCAATTTCTCTCACGAGTCACGGCAGAAGACAGTCTCAAGCTACAAAACTTGAATTTTGATCCTCTTCACAGTAACGTAATTTAACGTCTCAGATATTATATATATGCCCTACTTCAGCTAGCGCTGTGCATTTCAAGTACTTTTTCCTCTCTCTTTGCTGGCAGTTCATGCTTCTTGTTTGTGTAGTTGCCCCACTGAGCCGTAACCAGAAAACGAGCACAGCATTTCAGTTGGCATACACTGAAAACATCTGCTTAACTAAGATTTGTAAAAATCTTAGCGGATCATGTAAATATTCCGCTTGGCTCAATGAGGGTTTCTGCCGTCAAAGTTCATTTTTGGTTTCAGCTTTCCTCATATTAGCAGACATGTATAATGTCTCGAGCTCTCAATCCAGTAGAAAAACTCTGGTTATTCTGTCGTAAAACATGCCTTAGCTGTACATTTAGGTTGTATTGCATAATTACCCTATATCATTATGACGTCACGGCTTGTTTATTCGACTTGAACAATAGAATTTTGAACTAAATCTGCTCTGCTGAGGAAAATTTAACTTCGAATTGTCTGGTTTCCAGATATCAGCTGTATCAATGTTTATCCCACAATATTTACCGTATTTGGTGGCTGTTACCGCTATTCTACATTCTTCAAAATGCATTTGATAGCGATTTCCTTTGTGTTGTTGCTGTTTTGTCCCTGTTTTGTCCCCCTCCCACGACCGTGATCCTTAGCGTTTAAACAATAGATTGTTTTGATATGACGTCATAATGATATAGGTCAATTGCCCACGATGGAATAGATTTCTGACAATGACTCATTGAAATTGATATCTCCTTGTCTCGCCTAGTCTGAGAGCTTTGAACTTTCTTATCTGAGCGCGCCTGACGAAATCTAACCTTTGATTATAATTCGATACCCGTTGATATCCAAACGTGTTTGGATATTGTATTTCGCTTACGTTTCTAAATGTACATTGGATCTGTCCAGACAGCGCTGATCGAATGTATTACGGCTCCTGGTTGTTCATGTATTTTTATGGTCAACAAGAGCGCCAGTTGAAATATCCTGAGCCTGTTGGAAGGCTTTCGCCCTCGCGGGTCGACCATTTTGATTTACTGTATTCAATTATGTAAATAAATTAACCTGGCGATTGTTGCGTGACCAGCACAGTGCAATCTGATTGGTGTGAATTTGACCTTTAACGCATGCGCAGAACGCTTGCTACACGGAATAAAAAAATAATTTCGACTGGCATTTTAAGACTCGTTGCTGCCACTGGCAGCCCGAGTAATAACCGGGAAGAATTATTAGCTGAATTTAGCAGTCTTTAGGAGTAGCCGATAGCGCGGTGACATGCATTCTCTGCTCCCCTAGTATATATATTTCTCGTGTACTTATTCATGTACCGCACGCTTACAAATTTAGTCTGCTGTTCTCCAGGTTCAGAGTACTAATAGATGAGTGTCTCAAATGTATGTTTATATTTGTCCCATATTATAAGTTGTATCCTGTCCACCTATGATGGAGCTATCATATGATATATTTCTCTACTGTTCATTCTACCCGCTGCGGCTCTTTGTCGCAGCTCGCGTCCATATTGGTATTTATTAATTGAAATGCCTGTTGGTTATATACCCTCCTTCCCAAAACTGGTCTGCTCATTATATTACAGAACTATAAAAGGAACTGTTGGAAACCTTTAATTTCTCGAAACAAAACCTCGGCCGTGAGAGGATTCTTGTTTAAGTTGACCTTGAGAGTTGAATATTGCTTCGCTCATCATAAATTATTCTGTGCGAGTGTTTATTTCCCCGGGGTATTTCTGACAGCCAAAAACACGCTCAAAATTATTTTAGTGCATGTTGGCCTACAGATCACGGTGTTTGCGCTGGTATGTATTATGACCGAGAGTAAAATGAAATGTGGCATAAAACCTACGAAACGTACCTCAAACAAGAATACCGTCCGATGGCAAAATCTATCAGCCCCACGAGGTCACGAAATCGACAAAGAAATGCAGATATAAACACGCAATGATTTCAACCTCACCGTACCTTAATTCATGACCTGACAAGACACTGTTCAGTTTCACTTTCACTCTCAGCTTTGCTCTTGAGTTGTTCTTATTCAGTTGTATGGTATTGTGCAGTATATTTGAGTATACCAATCCACAGAGATTCAAATAACAAAGCCGTGGCGAAAGAGAAGCTTAAACGAGAAATATTTTGTCCTCCTAGAAAAACACAACATCTTGCCCTTTCTATCGAAGAAGCCTTGGTTTCAGCAGAAAGGAAAACGCTAAATTCCAATTCGATATGTGTGGATCTTTGAGTCCTTCAGGTCCGGCGTCGCGTCGTATTTAAAATCACAGGCCATCTGGGTAAAAAACGCGGTCCTTCGGCTACGACAAGAGCGCCAGTTGCAATATCCTGAGCCTGTTGGAAGGCTTTCGCACGAGTGAAGTTAAATAATACATTAAACTGCTTACATTTGAAAGATGGGACTCCAAATTTGAGAGAAATTTGCTCGCGGATCCACCATTTTGATTTACTGTATTAAATTATGTACAGAAATTAACCTGGCGAGTGTTACGTGACCAGCACAGTGCGATCTGATTGGTGCTGAAATTTAATACATGGGTCAAAAGTCACATTTTGTTGCACCCAACAAAAAAATAAAAATGAAACGCTTGCATTTTAAGACTCGGTACTGCCACAGCCCGAGTAATTAAGTTTAAGACCTCTTTAGCTACTATTTCTACTACTGACTACAAAAATATGCCAGTCGGTAACACTCCTTTTCTTCGGAAGGTCATTTCAAATTCTTTCCGAATTTGAGTTAATTACACTGCTAGAAACTTTCAAAACTTACCGCCGTTTTATCTTCTCATTAGAGTAATAAGCTGTTTATCCAGAAAGGTCTTCCTAGTTTGAACTGATCTAATTACCAAATTAACAAGTGCCGTTAGCTCAATTGAATATAGAACAAAGCACTCAAGTCGATAACTCTCCTTTATTCGGCAAAGTTCTTTCAAAATAGATGGATCGACGCGAGCATGGATAGTTTTAGTATTATACGACTTGGCGGACCGTATGGTTTTCATTATTTATATTCTTCATCTTGGGAGTCGCCAAATCATGTGTGTTTCCAAATATGAGCTCCACTCGCTACAAGCCAAGGTAAGTTTTAAAACTTCCCGCCGTTTTCGATCTTAATTAGTTTATTAGCTTGTTTATTCAGAAAGTTTTCAATTGAAAATAGAACAAAGCACGCGAGTCGGTAACACTTCCTTTATTCGGCAAAGTCTTTTCAACGTAGGCGGATTTACGGGTTATCAAAACCTTTAAGTATCCACAATAATTACATCATGTACCTGTTGGCTTCAGGTAAGAAATACTAACAACTAATCATTCGAAGATTGACAAAGATTGTAGGTGAATTGCAGAATCCCTTGTCGAGTTTCTTGTTGCACAGTTCGCGCGAATGAAAATTGCAGCATTTACCGTAGCTACCAACACGAATTTTGTCAAAGAAAAACGAAGCGTGAATTTTAAAATAGAATTCAATTGAATGCCTTACACATTACTGATAGCTTTTTGCATTACTATTCTCCACGTCCAATACATTACAGTAATAATAAGAAGGAAAACATATGTATTTATAACCTTTTAAAAGGTTGGAGGGGAGGGGGGGCGAAATCGCTAGAGGGGGGCGAGGAAAGGGGGGCGAATTCACGGGCGAAATCGCTGGTACACCGGTCCCCGATGGTGGGGCATTTGAACAGCCTGGATGAAAAACTGGTGGGGCATTTGAACAGTTTTTCTGCCTTGGTAGTGGGGCATTTGATCGGTTTTATTGTTACTTGCAGACAGAGAGAGAGATCTGCTAGCAGGCAATCTCGTTGCTGGTAGTAGCAGAGAACCAGTTCAAGAGAGAACAGTGAACGTTTCAATGGGAAATTATTATCACGGCGGCTCTGTTGTCAAATTTCGTGCGAGTATAAACTTTGACTGTTTGACTGATCGATCCGGTGAATCCGAAAATCTCGGCCTTCGAAACCAGAGAGAGAGACCTGTTTCCACAAGTTAAACGCAGAAGCCCTCAAAACGATTTTAGGAAATTGCTCAATTCTTTTCGGGTCGACCAAGCGGAGTTTTGTTGCCTATAATTTTTGTTGACTATAATATTTACCGCTCACCCGTCGCTTCCGAACCCAGTAGCTGTCATTAGTACTATAAACAGAGAATACTAATAATTATGAAAAGAGAGGTTTCTCCCCTCGGTTTTATTTTTCCCTGCACTGAGAGAGAGAGAGAGAGATCATCTGCTAGCAGGCAATCTCGTTGCTGGTGCCAGAGAACCAGTTCAAGAGAGAACAGTGAACGAATAACAGCTCACTTGAATATAGGAAATTATTATAATAATCATGCAGTCTCGGCGGCTTTGTTTGTCAAATTTTGTGCGAGTATAAACTTCAAATGATCAACCTGGTGAATCCGAAAATCTCGGCAAAATCACTGTCTAAAAGCCCGAATTCCGCCCTTGAAACCAGAGAGGCCTGTTTCCACAAGTTAAACGCCAAAGCCCTGAAAATGATTTTAGGAAACTGTTCTTCAAGTGGAGTTTTGTTGCAAATAATTGTGGTCACGTAAGCCAGCCACGGTGTTCAAAAACCCAAATCGGCTCAAAGATAGTAGATACTCGAACTAAGCGCTAATATATCTTTACATATCAAGATTAATGGTCAGAATAGTTTCTCCATGTTGTAGGTGGAAATCGTGGACACAAACGGACAATTGTTTCCTTTCGTTGAGGACGAACGAGACTGGCACCATCAGAGAACTACGGCCACCTGAAATAAAACTAAAATTTGCATGACCAAATAATTTAAAACACTTAAATAAGAGGCTCAATAGGAAGAGCAATAAAAAAGGTTCAACCTAGTATGATTTTTTTGACGATAGCTGGGAGGATGGCAGAGATGAAGAGAAGATTAAAACCATTGCCATAAAACTCTGGATAAATGGCCGCTATGCTATGTGAGCGCGCTAAGCACTGTGGGTGAGACGGCCCCTTTAATTTACCGGCTACCTTCAGGGTGCGTTTCTAGTCTAAATTATGTAGCGCCTCGAGGAAACATCGTAGATAAATCATCCATGTATCATTTTAAAGCTTATAAAATTGGCTACAAGAATACATAAAAAGTTTTGAGTTCTTTGAAAATCTCGAATTTTCCGCCATCCCGTTTCTCCAATCTAGTGAGATGGCTTTCAGAAGCTCCGACTCCGAAAATATTTTAAAGTTTAAAAATCTGTTTGCTTTGTCGCATTTCAGAGGAATCGTATTACAAAACCCGTGTCGGGGAATTTCAAAATTTGATTTAGTTCAAAAGTTATGCTTTCCGTAAAAAGGCGAAAAATAATCCGAGTAGATATGCGGGGAACGTCGTCAAAAGCTCTCTTTTTAGAATTTCCCAATTCCCCGACACGGATTTTGCAGCAGTAGTATATAAAGTGGGGGGACTGGTGCAGTTCCAACAAATTTCAACGAACCGATGCAACAAAAAAGCAACAAAGAGCAGCAAACGGCTGGGACACGTACAACAAATTTCAACGAACCGATGCAACAAAAAAAAAAAAAAAAACATATGACACAAGAAAAAACAACATATAATAAGACCCTCATTTTTTCGTTGTATTTTTTACATTTCAACATCCTATTAGAGAAACGTGTTTATAAGGTATTATTTACTACTATAGTTTATTTATCGTATTTATGCATTACATTAAAGGATTGTAGTTATAGGTATTATATCATGGCTAAGCATATATTAACATTTGTTCAAACACTTGGTTTATAGTGAATTTATTGTATTCTAACACCCTATTAGAGGAGTGTTGCTATTAGGTATTATAACATATATTGTCATAATCATTATTTACTATTATAGTCCAACCATCATATTTCTACACCATATCAGATCAAGGTATTGCATTTCAAAACCCTATTAGAGGAGTGTAATTACTAGGTATCATAACATATATTATCGTAATCGTTATTTACTACTCATACTTCTATACCATATTAGATCAAGGTATTACATTTCACAGCCCTATTAGAGGAGTGTGGCTACAAGTTTATTATATCATACCATGGCTGAACATATACTAACGTTCAAACGAACACCCAGGACCATTGAGGGATATTTACGAGGATGGAAGATCGACATTCCGGATGACCACCCCCTAGGAGCAGATCCAGCCGCCTTCCTAACCGGCGTACGAAAGCAGACTACTGAAAAGATAGAGGAAAAGCTCCAAGACCTCCATAGCCTTAAGGTTCAGCTAGCTTTGAACGTCACGCTCCGGCTTGACAAACCTGAGGGTCCAGTATACGAGATAGTCACCTTTCGTAGTTTGCAAGCCGTTTTGACCAACGATGCTGGAATCCGTGGAGTAATAGTAGAAGCACATGCTCAGATCTATAACTACATTGAGAAGTGGATCAGTCGAGGATCAAACTGGGTCGTAGATAAAGTCAACATTCTATGGTTGAACATTGCCCGATACCAGCCACTACGTGGAAATTCACACTTACCACTACCCAAAGAAATTGCAAATAAGAAAGCTGTGATCAATGTAATGAACTATGACAACCGTTGCTTTCGTTGGTCAATGCGCGCTTGGAAGTGTAAGATCAAACAAAATCCCGAAAGGACATCAAAGTATCAAGAGGATGATGGGTTTAACTTCGATAAGGTAGATGACTCGTCAACACCAATCTCGCAAATTCCCCGCTTCGAGAAGCAGAACGAAATCTCCATCAATGTTTTTGGTTGGGACAATAAGGAAAAGTGTATGATCGTACACCACATCTCGAAGGAGACCTTCTTAGAGCGCGCTAACCTACTGCTAATAGAGTGCTCAAAGAGCGGTCGGCAACACTACTGTTGGATCAAGGACTTCAACCGCCTACTATTCGATCAGACAAAACATAAATGTAGGAAGCACTTCTGCGAACGATGTCTACATGGATATACTACCGAAGCTCTTCTTGCGAAGCACATCCCAGAGTGCGATAGTGTTGATGACAGAGCCATTCGAATTGAAATGCCTACCGAGGAAAACAACAAACTATCATTTCAGAACGTACACAAGCAGCTCAAAGTTCCCTATGTCATCTATGCAGACCTTGAGGCTTTAACCACTAAGATCGAAGGACACGCTAAAGATCCTACGAAAAGCAACACACTTAAAACGGAAGAACATATTCCCTGTGGATTTTGTTGCATCGTCGTACGTTCTGACGGTCACAGCGAACCACCAGTCTTCTATAGAGGTCCTGATACGATCGAGCGCTTTCTACGATGTGTACAAGATGAAGAAAGAAAGATCAAAGACATAGTAGCCAAACCACTATGTATGTCGTTGGAAAACAAGAGGTATTTCGATCGAGCAAGGATTTGCCATATTTGTCAGAAGCCTTTATTTGGTAAAGATAGAGTACGAGATCATTGTCACATCACTGGGGAGTTTCGAGGTGCAGCACATAAGGTATGTAATCTCAAATTACGTATCTCACCTATCATCCCAGTCGTATTCCACAATCTACGTGGATACGATTCTCACCTACTGATGCAATCTATTTCCAAGACAGAGGGCAATATCTCTTGCATTCCAAATAATATGGAGAAATACATTTCATTCTCACTTGGCAACCTACGGTTCATCGATAGCATACAATTTCTGCCATCCTCTCTTAACAAGTTGGTAGCAAGTTCTACCCCAGACACCTTTCAACAAACTTCAAAGCATACACCAGACCCAGAGAAAAACAAGTTGCTACTACGCAAAGGCGTTTATCCATATGAGTACATGGACTCTTGGGATAGATTCACTGAGACTTCTCTTCCACCGAAAGAATCATTCTATAGCAAGCTAAGCCTAGAGGATATATCCGATGAAGATTATGAACATGCATTAGAAGTTTGGAACGTATTTCATTGTAAGACATTAGGTGACTACCACGATCTTTACCTCCAAACTGACGTACTTCTTCTAGCAGATGTATTTGAGACCTTTCGTGCAACATGTATGCAAAACTACGGATTAGATCCAGCTCACTACTATACGAGTCCTGGTCTATCGTGGGATGCGTTGTTGAAGAAGACCGGAGCGGAGCTTGAACTATTAACCGACTACGACATGCATCTATTCATTGAGAAAGGTTTACGTGGTGGTATATCCATGGTGTCTCAACGCAAGGCCAAGGCAAACAATCCAAACGTGCCCGATTTCGACCCCGATAAGCCAAATAGCTATATACTCTATCTTGATGCCAACAACCTATATGGATGGGCGATGAGTCAGCCACTGCCAACGGGGGGCTTTGAATGGTGTACACCAACAGAAGAGCAAATCACCATTCTTGCAACCGATTCCGATGTAGGTTACATCCTCGAAGTTGACCTTGAATACCCTCGAGAACTTCACGATATGCATAACAGCTATCCTTTAGCTCCTGAAAGAATGCAAGTGAATAAAGCTTGGTTCTCAGAGTATCAGACAAATCTATTCGAGGAGCTATACGAAGGAAATGGATCCTTGAAAGTGGAAAAGCTTGTACCTAACTTGTATAACAAAGAACGATACGTGCTCCACTACCGCAATCTACAACTATATCTATCTCTTGGCATACGTTTGAAAAAGATCCATAGAGTACTACGATTCGATCAATCACCATGGATGGAGCCATACATACGAATGAATACAGAATTACGAAAACAAGCGAAGAGCCCATTCGAGCAGGAACTCTACAAATTAATGAACAATAGTGTATTTGGTAAGACAATGGAGAATCTACGAAAGCGTGTAGATATCAAACTAATTCGCTCCTCAGAAGGAATCAGACTACAACGTCTCTTGAATAAACCTAGTTATGCTCGCTCTACGATATTTGACAATGATCTAGCCGCCGTACATAATTACAAAAGCAAGTTACTGCTGAACCGTCCAGTATATGTTGGAATGTCGATTCTAGATCTCTCAAAACATTTAATGTATGACTTCTACTACAACGAGCTCAATCGGCAGTATGGACAACGTTGTAATCTACTATATACAGATACCGATAGCCTATTGCTGCACATCGAAACTGAGGATATCTATACAGACATGAAAGCTAATAAACGTTTCTACGATACGAGCAACTACAGTAAAGACCATCCATCATACAACGTATCCAACAAGAAAGTACTTGGTAAAATGAAAGACGAATGTGGAGGTATTCCCATTGTTGAATACGTTGGACTACGATCAAAGCTCTACTCGATCTTGAAAGTAGATGGTGGGGAGATTCGGAAAGCTAAAGGTACGAAGAAGGCAGTTGTGAAACATCGTATTCGACATGAACAATACAAGGAGTGCTTACTAGACAAGAAAGCGTTCCGCCATGGTATGGATATGCTTCGAAGTGAAGGTCATAGAATGTATGGCATACATATGAATAAAGTATCTCTATCACCATTCGATAGTAAGAGATGTATTTTAGCAAACGGAATAGATACGATAGCCTACGGTCATGGAGACTTTTTTCCAGATAATGAAGAAGTAGCCGATTTTATTAGCAATATAATATCGAACGCAATCGATACACTATCCTACAATCGTAAAAACGTCATTACAGAGGATGAAGATATGGACGACTTTATTCGTGACTTGCTTCTATCTTAGAATACCTTTTGGTGGTAGTTCTGTATCTGGTGGTATCACTTGTATCTCTTCACGAACGAACCCTCGCTTTGGTGCATCTTTTCCTAAATAGTATAGAACAGGTTGATTCGATGATACCACACTTCGAGAAATATAATATGTCTGTAAACTCCATACAGGATCAGTCGCTCGTTTAGTTCCACCTTCCAATTCTCCTGGTGCATAGAGATATCGAACTAGAACGTCGAATGGTAGGCGCTCTTCTCTCAATCCAACGGTGCGCGAATACGTAGGAGTCTTCAGATCTACTTGTTGCGTCACTACGGAATTCGAAGGCTCTTTTCCTGTCAGTCGAGTCACCTCACTGTTCATGGCTTTGATAACCATTGGTAAACGAACTACCCATTCTCTACTACGCTCATCTGATCCTTCCGAAGTAAGTACCATCTCTTGTGCATACTGATACCCAAACAATCTCTCGGCTAGAGTTCTATTTGCTCGTTCGACAAAACTTTGTGCCCTATGATTACCGGCCTCGCCTCGTTGAACTTTCGTACCATGTAGTTTTAAGGTTTCAGACATATGCCCCATGAATTCTCTACCAGGATCGACCTGCAATAACTTTGGCCATTCTAGTGGACTCCGTTTGTAGATTCGCTCAAAGGCTGCAGCCACCTCACCGCTATCTTTCGAGGACAAAGGCTCGGCCTCTTTATATCTAGAAGCCACATCGATTACCACTAAAGCATACTTATATAGCTTTCGTCCACGGCCGGGTCGATCGTGAGGTAAGAAGATCAAATCAGCTTGATGGACCTCGTTAGGTTTCGATACGGTCCAATGAGGTCTTGGGATATGTCGTGGCGGTGGTAAGTATATTTGCCATAGTGCTTGTTTCTCCAACCAACTCTTAGCTGCATCTTTTGGTACCTTAGCAGCATCGGCGAGCTTACCAATTGCGGTCACCCCTTTCCAATAACCTCTTGGACCGTAATATGTCGCACCCAGATCTATAACCTTTTTTTTAAAAACCCCAACCCCAACTTCTGTTTGGATTGAATCGTGTTTCGGGCAAGGGCATGTCCCCATTGTCGCTCTTTCCAAGGGATGGCATCTAAGGCCTTGACCATTTTGCGATCGGCCGCGTGTTTGCAAGCGAGCTTGTTGGCGCCGTTATCACAAACACTGTAATCAACATCGTGTTGCATAGCGACCGCATCAGTCTTACCCGTAGGTGGTTGAAAAACCTCGAGGATGGTACCGTCGGGCGCCCACCGAACTTGATTCTCCAGAGGATTGCCAGGCCCGGTGTAGTTGTGCCCCGGGAGCACGAATCCCTTCTTTGGCGCTATTTTAAGAATCTGTTTGTGGATGTCGACCCCGCTGCCCAGCTTGTCCAAGGTCTGGGAGACGCCCTGATCAATCAACTGGCCTGCCATTCCTTTGATGTACTTTGAAGCCATATTCTTTGCCGCGTCACTCCTGATCCCCGCTTTCCCCATTTGCCAGAGAGCTTTCGTACCAGCCTCGAAAAGTTCCGCTCCAAGGTCGCCACCGGCTTTCGTGGAGACAAACCTAGACTTCGCCGCTCCACAGCTTGCACAAACAGATTGCATTCTTGTCCGACCAGTTTTAGTGGTCACCAAGGTCTCGGACCCCGGAACGGATCGAGTTCGTTTCCTTTCCTTCACACAGTACGAAGCCATCCTATATTATATATGAAAAAAAAAAAAAAAAGTTTTTTTAAAATCCAAAGTAGTTTTTGATGAAGGCATGGTTGTCTTTGTGAATCACCTCAAGCAGGTGCGTACCTTTCTGCCGCTCTATGAGATAGTACAAACACCACCACCCACACAACACGGAAGAGCGCTCTTGGAGCTCGTCGCCACTATAGAGCACTGAAGGCCCAAGGTACTCACTTACCTCCTCTGGCATGTCGAGCCCAAACGAGTCGAAATACTCGGCGGGGCTTCCTTTAACGATACGATAACATACCCAGTGTGTCCCAGGACCACTTGCCGCATCAAGATTCACGATCCCACATTCTCGCGCATGTCTTTTGTCGGGTAAGCTATCCCTGCTGAACACGCCCCGAAAGTTTTTAATTTTGTACGCGTCTACGAGCCTATATAAATCAAGATTGGTTAGAGGATATCTCCCAAGATCGGAATGCTGTTGAACGGACTGTTTTTGCCTAGGATCAATCCACGCCCACTTTTTTTACCGCCCTTCTGCGGTGGAGATAAGTAAGTAGGTCGAGCGCTAGCCAGAGATGCGGGATCCACCTGAAGACCTCGCCCCGTTAGCGCTTTGAGGATCAAGGGGATGCCGATACTTGCCAGCAATGTGCCTAGGAACCCACCCTGTTGTTTCTTGGTGAGCTGAACCTGTACTCCAGAACCGGCCTGCAGCGCTTGGAGGATTTTTTCCTTCTGCTTCGTGGTGAGGTAATGTTGGTACTCGATGAGTTTGTCCACCTTTGCGTTGGGGACCGAGAATAGCCCACCCCCCCTTGGAAGTGCTTTATTGACTCCCCAACTAGCCAATCCAGAAAGAGCGCCGGTAGCTAGTGGGACAGCCGCTTTGGTGAGCCACGGAAGAGCACGAGCCAAGATTGGGAGTAGGGCTCCCAGGAAACCTCCCGTCTGTTGGCGGATCTGAGTCGTGCTAATATCGATCTGAGCCCCCTTGCCCAATCGCTTGGCTTTCTCAAGCCGAGTCACTTGTCGTTGCGTCAACAGGACCGTATCAGAACCCGAGAGCTGCTCGTGTGCCAAACGAATCGTGACCGGGGCTCGGTTCTGATAGGCCTTAGCAATTCTTTCCTTCTGACCAGGAGATAAACTGATGTTGTACCCAATGTATGCCATGACTATACTTATAGAAAAACAATTTATGTCCGAACTAGCAACTTGCCACTAGATTGCAGGAGTTCGACGTCCTGACTATAAAGGACGAGGGCGTATACGCTGTAGTCTGCGTTGGTTCCCGTTGAAAGCTTGTACTTGAACGTCAACTTGGTTGTGCCGTCTTTCAGATCTGGCTTCTGGTGGCGGAGGTCGAAATATAATACGGGAAAGATGGTCCCGAAATTTGTCCGCGTCAGTAGCGTTCCACCAGCGTAATTGTTTATGTCGTAACTGTACTTCAGGACGTCGCGGAACACTCTCGACATATCGGTTGATGGGGTGTACTCGTATTCGGGGTACTGATTTCCATTTCCAACCTCGAGGTGACAACTAGAGAGAGTCTTGGCATCCGCCACGGAAAATGTGTTGTACAAGAAGGGGTTAGCTGTTTGACTGTCCTGAGTGGCATCGTTAGCAATCCATACGAACACGTGTCGCGGGCGACTAATACCAGACGTGATCTTGAACGCTCCAGTTTGTTGACGAGAAGAGTTCGAGCGCTCAATCATTTCCCGAAGGTAGGACCACTTATGCGGTTTCAGAAACTGACTCGTGTAAATGCTGATGCCAGCCGCGTTGAAGACTAGTCGTGGGACCCACAGTTGGAACTTCGTGACGACTACGCGGCAGTTGTCCGCAGCCTTCCATATCAAGTTGGCATCGCTCTCAAGCACCACACCAAGCTCCATCTTCATGTTGGGGAGCAGCTGATCCTCGAGCGCATCAAAGAAGGCATAACGGTTGAGCGGGATTTCAGTGTTCACTGTGGCTGATACGCCCAACACACCCTTCCGCATGGCAAACCCTTTATTATAGTTAGCTTGTGCCCCTCGTTCTTCGGCGTGGCGACTGGTATCCAAGTAAAAGAATGCGTTTGTGCCAGTTGTCTCTACGTACTCCCGACTATACTCGAGAAGGTTCTTCACGTTCACGGCGTGGTTGGCCGATTGACAGTCGTACAGCTGCATTCCGTTTCCTTTGACAGATAACTCGTTGATAAAACTGTGTGAGCCGTTTACTATCCCGTTATGGTCATCGACGGCTATGTCGCTACCATCAGCCAGCTTCACCACTTTGAAATCAATTGCGAAGCGGGCATTGTACCAATCGAAAGGGCTTATCTCTCCGCTATTATCGGCAACGAACCGATAGCCCTCTTTTTTCTGATGCGCGTTGTTAGCGACGACTGAAACGAGTGGGGTTTCCAAATCGAAGACCACATCCTCATATCTCTCAACGTACTTTGGATTTCTATACGATTCCATGCTTATGCTATCGCTATATATATGTACGAACTAAAAAACTCTTCCACCCTCCAGCAAGCGATTGATCCGATCCGCTGTAGTCAACTGTGATGTTGCAGGGCCTCGTAGAAGCTCAACGATCTTAGCTCCACCATCGGGTGTCTGCGAAGGCGCTTGGGTCACGGGTGTTCGGGTTATAAGCGCTTGGGTTGCGGACTTGACTGTGGACTTAGCTGCTTTACCCAAAGCGCGCCGACCAAAACTTTTCAGTGAATCAAACAGACCTTCGCCGTGAACGTGTCTATAGATGAACTTTCCCGCTTCAGGGTCGTAGCGCCTCTTGTATTCGTTATAGTAAGGCATCTCTATATTAAGGCTGAGATAATTTTTCGCTTCGTAAGATTAGCGTCATATGCCAATCAATGTCGTTGAGGTCTACGGGTCTATTGAGGGCATCGGTTACGAAAAAGCTCATGTGACTGATGCTATTCGACGTCAGGGGTGTAAAGAGTGCCCGCTTAGGCTCGACTGAGAATGGGTAAGAGCGTTGAAGATTGTCCGTTGGGATGACGGCGATCGTATTGCCGGACACACCGCTCACCAGAGAATCTGAAATGGCAGTGGTTCTTATGTGGAGAGAATCGATTGAGTTGGTGATGTTGGGTAGTTTCGTTCCGTACTCGGTTTTGGTTATGATCTTTGGCTCGAATCCTAGGAGTTCGCAGAATTTCGTTCCTCGAAGATCTATTTGATAACTACCAACGAGCTCGATCACCACTTTGTAACTCGTTAGGACAAAGATAATGGAAATTTTCTTCGGATCGTGGCTATTGCGCTTCATAGTCTGATGTAGGTAGTCGTTCAAGTCATCGTATGAATACATACCATTCGGAAAGTTCACCGTCGTCCAGTTATTGCCATCGGGGCTGTATTTCACATTGTTGTTTTCATACGCAGGGGTGATGTTGTGCCAGGAGTATGTCATAGAAAGTTTATCGAGTGCTAACGAGTGCCTCATGTTAGGTGAAAGTTGTAAGGTAGGAACGTACTTGATTGTAAAGCTATTAGGACGAGAGACCCCGACTTTCACTCGATCCACAGATGAGATGTAGAGTGCTCGATCCATAGTGCCTATATTCTAGGTCACATAATCGTGCAAGAGGGCTATGAGTTGGTCGTTGGTAACCTCCCCGAGGTCGCGCAGCTTGTGTGCTATGTCAGAAACCTCTTGCTTCACTCGCCGACTCGTATTTCCACCCTTTATGGAACCTCCGAGGATTTCCAACCGATCAAGCAGGTCGCCTGGGCCGGTATAGTATATAGCTCCGCCTCGCTTGCGTCGTCCGCCTTGACCTTGCTGTGGTTGTATGGTTGCTCGACCATCAAAAATAGTTTCTGTCCTCTTCACAAACTTCTTATTGAGTGCGATTTTTTTATCAATTTCCGCTCTTTGCGGCGACCCGACCTTTGTCTTGCTCTTCTTCCCACCGAGTTTTTTATTCAGGTTTGCCGCAGCGATTCGAGCTTCCTTCTCAGTACCTCGTTGAAAGGCTTCGTTTGGTGTTGGTAGCCCTGACTCGGTTAGCATCTGCAGCTCTTCGGGGGTGAAGCCGTGATTAGGATCCACAACAAGTTCTACAGGTGCGGGTGCCGCAGGGGCAGGCAAGGCTTGTTGTTCTGGAGGCGCGGGAAGTGCCGGCACAACCGGTGGCGCAGCGGCTTCGATGACCTCTTCCCGTAGCTCTTCAAGTTCCTCGATGAGGGGCTCAAAGGCTTTCTTCTGTTTTTCATAAGTATCTTGTCTGGCGTGTTCCTCCTTCTTTAAGGTGCTATGAACGAGATTGACCATCCGTCCCGCCTCTATCCGAGGAAGAGCATGTAGCTGAAAAGCTTCGAGGTCCATATCTATAACTTAGTTAAATAAAAATCAACTTAGTTAAATAAAAATCAACTTAGTTAAGTAAGGATCAACTTAGTTGGAATAAATATATAGCTATGGAGATTCCGAACTATGATGGTGGGAAGGACGCAATCACGAAGTTTAAGCAGCTCTACCCTTTCATGCCTAGCGAGCCTTTCCGAATGCTTATCGCTGCCCCCTCGGGGGGTGGGAAGACAAACTTGCTCATTCACATGCTCCGCGCCCCGCTTTTGTACTACGATAAGATATATCTATATGCCCGCAATCTCGATCAAGAGAAGTATCGCGATCTTTATGACCTTTTCGGTGAGTTAAGTGAGAAGGTTGGGTACCCCATTCTGGAGGGTAGCAGCGACATCGACGATATCAAACCTCTACAGACCCTCGATCAAGAATCCCAGAAGGTTGCTATCTTCGACGACTTCATCACGGAAAAGAACCAGAAGCCTATTGTGGAATACTTCACGGGTGGTCGCCATAAGAACTGTAGCCCGATATACTTATCACAGACCTTCTTTGCCACCCCAAAGACGATTCGGTTAAATTGTTCGCATTACTATATAGCAGACTTCCCAACCAAACGTGAGAAGAACTGTATTGGAAGCGAACTTGGAGTGACACCTGAACAATACGAGAAAGCGACCTGCCAACCATTCTCCTTCCTTTGCGTTGATAAGCCTAAGAAACGGGTGACGCGAAACTTTCATGGGCCTCTTTAACGCTGAAGACCCACAAAGACATCAAAATTATTCTAACATATTATATAGCGCTATGGAATCTAGCATTTACCCCACACTCTCCGCTAACGACGAGGGGCAAACATTTCGCCTTCGAAAAATCTGTGACGTACAGACCTCCCTCGAGAACGCTATAAAGACTTCCGCAGGTATTCGTAAGAAATACTCACGCGCCTGTGCTCTTGTTCGAGGGCTTGCTGTGATCACTGGGAGTCTGAGCGTCGTGCTCGGTGTTTCCGGTCTAGCCACCAGCCTTTCTGGTCTCGGGATCCTGATTGGAGTTCCTTTGGGGGGTGGTGGTGGACTCTTGGGGCTCATATCGGTCTCTTCGACTGCTGCTTCCAAACGACTCGCTCAGAAATTGATCAAGCACGAGCAGACGCTGGCTTGTGGTAAAGCTACGTTAAACACGGTGCGTGGTTTGGTCTCTAAGGCCCTCCAGGACAATAAGATTGATGATAAAGAGTTCACACTCATCCTGTCAGAGCTCAACAAGTACGAGGCGATGAGGCAGGAGATTCGTCAAAAAACGCGTGGTACAAAATCGACCCTGACCGACTTGGAAGCCCGCATTCGCAAGGAAGTAACGGAAGAAATGCGAAACAAACTCGCTTAATTATTGAGCGGGGAGGAGGTCGGTTTCGTTTACATTATGAAACCTATCCTGTTCTATCCAATTGCTAATGCGGTGCCAGATCTTATCGTATTTCTTTTGTGTCTTAACGCCGAGTTCTATTCCACCGCATAGGGCCGCCCGCTCACGATCTCCGCGGAGCTCAAACATTTTTCTGAATATGAACGAAAGCTTTGGGAGTCGCTGTTCTTCGTCATGAGATAAAGTAAAGGCGCGTACGACCTGACTAAATAGGTTAAGAATCGACTCCCGCTCGAGTTGGTCAATCCATCCGAATCGGTTATAACTCAAGAATTTTGTGGGGTGGCTCCTATCCTCACAACGATGGTATGTGGGAGGTGGTTCGTCTATCGTGTCCGCCACGTCGTGCTCCTCTGACTCGTCTATCGTGTCCGCCGTGTTGGGTGCCCTTGACTCGTTTAGCGCCTTAATGTGATCGTACGCAGTCGGCCCATTGACAATCCTGTAGATGTCATCCAATAATTTTCGATCTATGGGAGGCATGGGCTGCTCTGGATCTGGCTCTGGCTCTGGCTCCGGCTCTGGCTCTGACTTAAGAAGATCGCACTCAGTCACGACAATCCTGTAGAGGTCCTAGAATGATTTTTGATCCATACCGTCAGACCCTTCACATATACTTGTATTAGCACTCCTCTAATAGGAATTTTTGTGGGGATATTAATATAAGATGGGCATTTTCAATGATTTGGATGACAAAGAACAAGATCCGAAGGATGGGTTAAAAGGTGTTAGAGGTGATCCAGGTCTCCAAGGTCCAAAAGGAGATAGAGGCATCCAAGGGCTAAAAGGAGATGGAGGTCCGAAAGGAGATGTTGGCATTCAAGGGGTAAGAGGAGATACAGGTCCAAAAGGAGATGCTGGTATCCAAGGGGGCAAAGGCGACACAGGTCCGAAAGGAGATAGAGGCATCCACGGGTCTGGTGTTATGTATAGTAATCTGACCTTCAATTGTGGTAAATTCCTTATGGATTCTAATAATTGGGCGTCATCAAGCAGCGTAACCACATTCCTAATCATTAAGGATACGGCCTCAGTAGTGGGTATAGTTCCTTCGGAGCACCAGGGTTTTAAGATCCTTGAAACCTTCTCACCTAAATCGGTAGAAAAGTTAACCATGACTCTACCAATCCACGACGACTCAAACCACGGATTAAAAAGCAATAGCACATACACGATTAGGCTTGAAATTTATGCAAATCTTGGAATCCTAACATTGGGTCCTTTATCAATTGAGCAAAACTTGGGGTTCGTATCGAACACAGAAAAAAGTGGTAGAATAGGAGGATCCTCATATGCGGCTTTTAAAGAGCTTAGCATAACCACGAGTACCCATACAGGTAGACTATCCTTCACAGTCGCACATGATCAATCATCTAATCAAATAGTGTCTATGTACATTGCCATTATTGCTGGAGCATTAAACGTAAACACTTTCGTGAATCCTACTGTCTTTGATGATAACGAGTACATTATTAAGCAAAGAGTGCGTAACTTGGTTCCTATCAAGACAGTCACTTATATAGCAAAGGAAATTTCAAACGTATGGCGCCACAACGATATGGAGTGGGGAGACCTACCACACTTCTTCATCGTAATATATCCCAAGAGCACAACGAATTTAATTCGGTTGTCATGTACGCTTTACCTTGGATGCGACACGGGAGGAGCTAACGTCTGGTTTCGATGGGTCGTAACCACAGGTCAGGGATTAATATCTTACATCAGCGTGAATTCGTTACCAAATAATGTCGTTCAAACCCGTAACAAAGCTAGCTTCGGCGCACAATTAGCAATCAATCCAGAAACTCTTGCCTGTGTGTCCCATAAAGGTTTCCATGTTCCATTCAATAAGACACCACATACATATAAATTACAGATAAAAGTGAAAGACACAGGAACCGTTACGCTCAATAAGATATTCAATAATCAAAATGCTCCGTGGAATAGTTACGTTACCTCGAGTATGATCGTAGAGGAAGTCACCGGACTAACGCAGAACCATGATAGCATTGGGGTCGTAAGATATTCGTCAGAATAGAATCACCCAACGAAAAAAAAAAAAAAAATGAAGAGAGGTCGCATAACAATTTCTCTTCATTTTTTTATTTTTTTATTTTTTTCGTGTTGTGATTTCTACTTATCCTCCGATTCTACCGCATTTAGATCTTTCTCGCCGATGGAGAGGTCATCCAATGCATTATCGAGATCGTTAATGTCCACTACATTTAGATCTTTCTCCGATTCTACTACATTCGAACACGTGATATTCGCCGACTCGTTAGCTCGTTTCTTATCAAGGTTCTTCTTATTGCGAATGGTACGGCGTTGAGGTGCACCACATTTTGAACAAAGTTCATGAATAGTACGACAGCCTCGACCACACGTCAAACATGGAACGAATATGGCACATCCTATTCCTATCTGGAAGTTATGTTGAGAGCAATACTCTGACGTCTTTGAACACTTCCTTATACATTTCGTGGTCTTTCCTCGCATCAACCAATCACAAGTTCTTGTCTCAATCATCGTGCAATATACCTATATATGTTATATGTCTAATTGGTATCTTAGTTGTGACGTCTAACGTTTAGGTTCTTCAATCACGCGCGGTTGTCTAATCTGTATGGCATTAATACGTACTAAGATAACAGCATACGTTAATATCGCGAAGTATAGAATGTACGTTAGTACCATGGATGGATATACTGTAAACTAATCATTCCTTTAATAGGTGTTAAAATGTAAAAATACAATGAAAAAATAGCACAACAAAACTGCTCCAATCCGGAAAAGCGGTAGAAACCGGAGCTGTGCTCAAGTTTGGATCTTTAGGTGTAAGAATGCCTAGGGACAATTTGGACGTTGCGAGAGATCCTATGTGGCAGCATAAGAATTTATGTAGTAATCTAGTAGGGCGTTTTCGTCCTCTATGGTGAGCTGGGAGCGCTTAATGAGCCACTCAATGATACATTTAGCGGTATTAAGAGAGGATCCATGTGAAAACCATGCAGACGAGTCTACAGTGCACCTCTCCGATTTCCTTTAAATTTGGCACACATTTATATCTTAACTAGCTAATGTCCCATGTGAAATAGTTTGGCTGAAATGTAAAAGGCCTTTGAGATATGACAATCAAACTGTTTGACCCCCTGAAATGCTCAAAATCAGAGCAAAATATACCTTATGTTGTAACATGTCGCAATCGCAAATGATTTTAAGTAGAAAGATAATATTTTTACTGGCTTTAGTACTAAGTCCCGTCAGCATATTAAAACCAAAATCAACAAATTTTATTTATATTTTGTCGCTTCTGTCGAATTTTTATTTAACGCTACTTTAATAGGTATTTTTAAAACCCGATAAATGCTGTCTGGCAATGGCCGTTTGCAGAGTTGCGGCCTTCTTTTCTTTGAATTTAGAAACATTTCTAGATTGACTTACAATAGATCTTTGCATCTGGTAAAAAAAATCTCTGTAAAGTTAATGCTGGGTTAGAGAGTACGCACTCTCAAAAGACTCAAAATCCGCAATGTTCAGTTATTAAACAAACGACGATATGGTGACACGGCGATTTTTTTCCCGATTAAAATCGAAAATACGGTGAACTTCACAGATTTTCTGCCAATAATTGCTTTAAGAATTCGAATGCACATTCATTTTCAATATTATTTTAGTTTTGAAGGGTGACCAAGTCCATGACCCGATATGCAGATGTCTAAAGTGACTGAATTATTGTCGAGTTTGACGGAGTCAAAGCTGAAAAATAGGTACTCATAGCTTATGGCAGTATCTTCGTTTAAAATTGTTTGATTGGATCAAAGACAATGAATTTTCTTTGAATATGATATATAGAGGATTGCAAACTACGCTACGCTTTAAATACAGCTTCTAATCCGAGTCACTCTGAATTTTGCGAGCCTCTGTAGCGGGGTGAATGAGTGACAAGTAGAAATGCACGTACAGTCGTATTTAGGTTCTTTAGCCGATTCTCTATTCAAGTTTTTAGTTTTTATTCTGTAAAGAAACGATGTTTTCTTTTCATAATAAAAAAAACCCTAATGGTTTCGTTTTCTTGGAAGCCCTTTATTATATGCTCATCTGATAGTTGTCCAAGTTAGAACCGTTTAGATTCAGCAACGGGAAGCCATTCTGATGTCGTTACTACCTTGCCCGTTACGGACTCAATTTATT
Organism: Actinernus sp. WN-2022; assembly: GCA_030867875.1. Lineage (NCBI taxonomy): Eukaryota > Metazoa > Cnidaria > Anthozoa > Actiniaria > Actinernidae > Actinernus > Actinernus sp. WN-2022. Next base: position 2,664,473 of record JAOWCC010001210.1, read on the forward strand.
TCAATCTTGTGCATAATATTCTGTTCGTTCCGTTGAAATACCAAAATGTGTGTATAATCCATGAAATCAAATGTGGTATCACCGAAATAGATGAAATACCTGCAGTGATATAATGATATCTCAAGAATTGCGTGACAAGAACTGCGTGTAACGTCTGCACGTGTATTTCCCGCCCTATCCACGAGATGGATTTGGACTTGATCAAGTGCTCATTTTGTGTATATTCAACGAGGGAATGTGGCATATCTTCTCGGCGTTACCAGGGAAAAACAACTATATTACCGTTGAAGGCATGAAAGGCATTGAAGACTTTCTTCACTTTTTTCCCGCTCTTCTAAATCAATGATTTGTTTTTGCTATACTAAGAATCGTATGAAATGCCTTGGCACTTGGCGGGGATGTTGTTGATGGCGCGTGTCAGGTAAAATTATCATAAAATCTATAAATATTTTCACCTGTACTGTACTGTCTAGACAGGGTATTTTATTCATTTTTGTGCACTAGTCAAAGAAACCCCCCCCCACCCTCCTCCCCCAACCCGGGACAGGGTGGGAGGGGGAGGGGGGTGGGGGTTTTACTTACACTAGTGCATAATGGCTCACTCTCTGATTAAAGCTGCCTGTGATACACTTGTATGCGATTTATTACTGTCGTCCTCGTATCTCTTTATAGCGGAGCTCGTTGCAAAAAAAACAAAGAAAATCAATATGGAAAACGAAAGATAAAAGAACAACCCACACAAGTGGAAAAAAAATCACGCCGTGCAGCAAAACATTTTTTTACCACAATTGCCGGTAATCTCGCGATCTGATTGGTCGATGTGCGGTGGTAAATGAGAGTCCAGACAACGGCGCTGACGCGAGAAAGTTATAGACAACGCTGGCTCTTTCAAAGCTGTCACGCTTTGTAACGAAACTTCCTTGTACGTTTTCTAATATTGTTGTAAAAAACAAATTTCCTCTGGTTTTCCGTGGTGTGGACTCTTATTTACCACGATTTACGTCATCACATGGTCAACATTTGTTGTTGACTCACTCGGCTCCGCCTTGTGAGTCCACAACAAATTTTGACCATGTGATGACGTAAATCGTGGTAAATAAGAGTCCACACCACGGAAAACCAGAGGAAATTTGCTAAGTATGCTTCCTGCTCGTTCAATTAGCCACCCAGGCAACATTAAGAGAAACAGAGAAGCGCAGTGTTCGCGCCTACGCCTTTCCGATCCCTCGTGCCTCGATCGGATGATCACGTAAAATGGCGGTCCCCAACCTCGTTCCCAGGGGTCTTTACGCGCCTAATCAAAGATGGCGTCGAAAGTACCCCTGGTACAGGCTGGTGGGATTCGGCCACTGATTGGCTAGATGTTTCGCGCGCGCTGATTGGAGAATTTCGAATAGCGCGTGCATTTTTGAATTGAAAATTAAACTGGTGATGTCGTCTTTCGCATTGCGCGTTCAAAATTTGTTGAAAAGTACTACAAATTCATCAGAACTTAGCATTTTTGCCTATTTTAATATTCACTTTGCAACTGGGTACAAGTAGAACAATGTGCGGTTGGAATTCATTCGGATCACACTTCAACCTCTAACCGTTCTTCAGCGATGATGAATCCAAGATGGCGGATGCTCCTCAAAATATGCCCATATATTGGGCATATTTTTGGGTCACATGACCAGCCTGTACCAGGGGTACTTTCGACGCCATCTTTGATTAGGCGCGTAAAGACCCCTGGGAACGAGGTTGGGCAGTCCCGTCTCACGCAATCTCGTTCTCATAGCCCGCGATCCAACCTCGTTCCCAGGGGTCTTTACGCGCCTAATCAAAAATGGCGTCGAAAGTACCCCTGGTACAGGGTGGTCATGTGACCCAAAAATATGCCCAATATGTGGGCATATTTTGATGAGCATCCGCCATCTTGGATTCATCATCGCTGAAAAACGGTTAGCGGTTAAAGTGTGATCCCAATGAATTCCAACCGTACATTATTCTACTTGTACCCAGTTGCGAAGTGAGTATAATAAAAGGCAAAAACGCTAAGTTCTGATGAATTTGTAGTTGTTTTCAACGAATTTTGAACGCGCAATGCGAAAGACGACATCACCAGTTTATTTTTCAAAGCAAAAATGCACGCGCTATTTGAAATTCTCCAATCAGCGCGCGCTTAACGTCTAGCCAATCGGTGGCCGAATCCAACCAGCCTGTACCAAGGGTACTTTCGACGCCATCTTTGATTAGGCGCGTAAAGACCCCTGGGAACGAGGTTGCCCGCGATCTTTTGGCCAGTAACTTGGCGCTGGTCAAAAGATCGCCGGCCCTGGGAACGAGATTGCATCTCACGACGCTCGTATTCATCAGCAGCTGTGTATCACAGGACGCCAAGGAACCACTTTGGACGTTAAACAAATATCTGGCAGTGACCACCCTCAGTGCTTGTTGGTCAGCCGCATTAATGGGAAGATAACTAACATATATATAACTACTCATGCTTGTAAATTGCGTGGCTTACCGTGTGTACCTATAAACAGCAGTCTGAACAAGCGCCCCGCCCATACATGTATATGTAAATCCAGCGTAATTCAGGTCTGGGTAAAGTCTGTCACGATCCACACAATATGTTTCATCGTTCACCCAGATGTTTTCTGAACCCTTTTCTAAGATAGTTTGTAGCAATAGCAACGTACGTCAGACATTTTTGAACTTCGCTTTCCGGGATGGCACTGCGCTCCAGTACGGCACCGACACAGCTGATTAGGACATCCCAATAAAATGCAAATACGTAGAGAGCTAGGAAAAGAGGTGTAGTTGAAAGTATGTTCTTCAATTTTTTTTTTAACTTTTCCCAAAAATAGGGTCGATGTCAAGCTTTGTATTTTTGTTAATTTTTCCAAAAAAAATTGGGTCGGTCTGGCGATTGGAAACGGAACATTTTATTGGGATGGCCTTATGTGGGTTGTGTGAATATACAGGATATATGCACGGGATGTTAGAAATCATTTATAATTCATTGTTGTGACCTTGTGTATGAATGTATGCAAACATTTGACCCCATAACAGTTACATATATCAGGTGCATCATGGGTAATTTTAACCTATTATCAGCTTGAAAAAAATAAAGTTTTGCAAACAAAATTATGTAGATGTATTAAGTAGTGCATTATGATTATTTTCAGTTCTGTTTCATGAGATTCATAAATGTTTCAATATAAATTACCCACACTGGTATATATGTTGGGCACCACAGACGAAATGATAAAACACCGGATCTCCTAGCGTTTAGGGATTTGATCAGCAATATATATATATAAATAGACAAGAAAAGAAAGTTTATAAATGAGCGACCACGAACAACACTCCACTGGTAAAGAAAGGTAAAGAAAGGCTGATTCAATTTTTCTTCCAATATTCTACATGGAATGTACACATCTGTGTTCGGGCTACCTGTGGTGCACAACAGCAGACTGGGTTCTAGTCCTAAATAAAATGGCGGATGCTACAAAGCCATCTGTATAAACTATAAATATAATGGTTAAATGTTCTTTCGGTGTAAAATCAACAAGAAGATAATTATCGTAAGTTGTGGCTTCGAGACCATGACAGAGCTGGGGAGGAGAGCACAAATAAGGCTAGAATCAGGTATGCATTTATCGCTGATTCATCCTTCGTGATTACTAATTTCTCTTATAATTTTTGAAGTTGATTGTTAATTAGTTGATTGTTTATTGCAAAACCATAGGCATAAGTGACAAATAAATTTATCACCCAGTTATTTTAGGGCTATGTTTCTCATTCCTGTCCGTTATTTGTCCCGTTATTCTGCACACGATACAGCTTACCTCTGGCGTTGATTGTTTATTTACGTTGGACCCGGCGTTGGGAGTATGTTACTTTGGCCTCACTGCTCCTAAGCTTAATAAACTTTACAAACTTTTTAGTGCCCAGTTGTATTTCCAAATGACTGATCTACAAAATAATAACTCTCTCATCTTCTACAATTTCGCCGCATCGATAGTATTCGAATGTCATTTTACCCTAAAATTTGACTTTTTGAAAATTAATTTCGGAAGTCACTTGTACATGAAAGCCTTACTCCTTGAATACTGAATATTTTTTGGCACTTATATCATAATTAAATTGCAATTGGTTGTGTTTATGCTGTAGAAACGTTTTGTGTATATAGCTTATATGGTTTGTTCAAAAAAAATATGTAAACATGACTGAAAAAACATAGTGGAAATACCCCTCAAACCGAGGCAGTTCGTACTGACCCCCATATCTCTTACAGTTTTGGAATTTTTCCAAAATATTCTACCAAGTCTAATGCCAGGCCAATAGTAATATATGTGCAAAATATGAACAAAATCTGAGATGTACCATGTAGACTCATTTTTTCAGGGTGCATGGTTTTCACATGGATGCCCTCTTAAGATGATCGTTGCTACGGGCGCATAGTAGAGCATGATGAACGTATTTATGCTCCATAGTTATCTGAAAGCGTCGAATGAGCCACTTAATGGTATTGAGATGGGCATTCCTACAGGCATCTAGTATAGCAAACCCGACGGCTTTATCCTCTTTGGTGAACTGGAAGTGTTTAGTGAGACACTTAACGATATCAAGACGGTCATCCTTACAGGCAGCGCATAGAACGTAATCGGTGTGTCCATCCATTTTATCGAACCATAAGTGCTTAATGAGCCACTTAATAACGTTAAGATTACCATATTCACTGGCGTAGACAAGAGGAAAGCTATCATCGGTGTAGTTTGCGGAAATACCGAAAGTCCTAGCCAAATTGTCTCGATCGTTGTCGTTACGAGTAGACCTAAGACCGAAAGTGAGTACTCGTTTACGGAACTCTTGGTCTACATTTTTGTAGCGTACGAGAGATGTGGCACCGTTTAGGCGTTTCGATGTCCTTGCGATGCTTGCGAATGATTCTGGGCCTGCATGCTCTACTATCTTGACTAAGATTTCTATGGGAAGGCACGATATGCTATCCATAGTGGAAGAGATCGATATACTGCATAGTAATCACTTATCTAATAGGGTGTTAAAATGTAAAAAATACAACGAAAAAAATAGTACAACAAAACTGCTCCAATCTGGAAAAAAGCGGTAGAAACCAATATCGTAAAAATACGATAAATAGTATAACAAAACTGCTTTAATCCGGAAAAAAGCGGTAGAAACCGGTCTATTAATATAATGTATAAATACGATAAATAAACTATAGTAGTAAATAATACCTTATAAACACGTTTCTCTAATAGGATGTTGAAATGTAAAAAATACAACGAAAAAATGAGGGTCTTATTATATGTTGTTTTTTCTTGTGTCATATGTTTTTTTTTTTTTTTTTGTTGCATCGGTTCGTTGAAATTTGTTGTACGTGTCCCAGCCGTTTGCTGCTCTTTGTTGCTTTTTTGTTGCATCGGTTCGTTGAAATTTGTTGGAACTGCACCAGTCCCCCCACTTTATATACTACTGCAGCTGATATATCAATTGACATTTTGTGAAAATTTCGCATAAATCGAATAAATTCCTCTTGACTGGGAGCTTTTTTAAAACTCTATTTTGATTGAAAATCGAAAGCGAGAAAATAGCACTTCAAAAAAATTACCCGTCTGTCGTGCGTGAATCTGAAGCCCCGCCTCTCCAACAATTAGCAAGCTCTTGGCCAATCATTTCTCATCACAGTTCAACTATCTGTCAAGATTTCCCGCCAATGTTGATTTCCGATCAAAGCTACGCGCCGCATCGAGAAAATGTTTGTTCTTTTTTGTGTGGAAACCAGCCGATTCTCCGCTAACATCAGGCTAGAAAAATGGAAAGACAAAAAGACCTCGAGGGAAAAGCCAAGGTGAACACCTATAGGGACGCCTTGAATACCAGCATAGTTAGTAGAGGAGACAGCGATTTGCAGGCGTCTAAGATCGTGGTTCAACTGATTCAGGGTCACCGTCAGACTACGTTTCCATCTAAGCTTTCTTGGAAACAAATATTCTCTCGGCTGGCTCTTATCAATTCTTCTTTATGTTCAGATGTGGACCACTCGGCACTCCGTCTGAAAGTGAAAATACGAAGGCTTGTCGGGTTTTGCGAGGACTCCTATTTGGCTTTGTAGTCGTTTGCATTGTTTGGCCTCGTTTTGCTTTTCTTTTTTCTTTGTTTTTCAAGCTAACGGCATCCTGCTTGCTTTTTGTAAGATATAAGGCCAACAACCGATGGAATTGTGGAATCATGTGTGGAAAAACTTTTCTCAATAAACGTATAAAACATTGGTATATGAAATGAATTTAATATGTGGTATTCCCCTCACGGTCGTTACGGGCGAGTGAGCACTTGTCATGTGTTTATTGATCTGCTGTCAATCAAAAACAACCTTTCACTTCCGGTTAAAAACTTCCTTTTGGTATTTCTCCGTCAAAATTTTTTTTAACGGAGTTTTTGGTGTATGAGACTACTACTAAAACTACATTTCTGTGCGTAAAAAAATATTTTCCCATCTTTTTCGTTTTGAAGGTACAGTGGAACCTCGATTTAACGAACCTCTATATAACGAAGACCTCGGTATAACGAACGATATTCTTAAACAGAACCTCGATATAACGAACCTCGATATAACGAACCTCGATATAACGAACCTCGATATAACGAACCTCGATATAACGAAATCCTCGTTATAACGAACACAATCCGGCAGCCCAAACGTAAAATCTACCCCGATATAAGGGAAGCGTCGCATATTCATTTTTCCACGAGAAACGTCCAACGAAGTTTCTTTTTCAACCCCCCCCCCCCCCCCCCCCCCCCCCCACCCCCCTTAAGAAACGTCAGAGGTTTATCGATTTTTTCTCCATTCATGTCCGCCTTTTTATTCCAACTTAAACAACTTGTCACAAACCTCTGAGTTCTATTTGGTGGGAATGGAACGTTGAATTCATCATGAAACCTTTGAATTCACCGCTATCTATGTCGGTGAGTTCTCAAAAACATAGGAAATTAGATGCGATAGCTGTGGGACAATGCGTGTATCGTAGGGTCATTCATTTTTCTGGCTTTTTGAAAAAATGAAAGCAGTTGAAAAAATCAAATTTCAGTTTACAAAAAAATGAAAAACGAATTTTGGGACAGTCAATTGGGGAGGGCCATACATTTGTTTTCATTTAACGAAGGATGCGCAAAAAAGATTGTACTCTTCGAGGTCGTAACTATGGGGAAGGGCCTATTCATTTAACCTGAAACACGGAGAGAAAGAACTACTACCCACTGTAATGGTCGTTGTGGAAGAACTGTTTACTACCAAAAGCACTCGCACCATCATGATCATACATGTAGCTGTTTCCCTATACTATTAAAGAGGAACGACCTTCTGGGAAGGAAGAAAGGTTAAATCGTCCATCTTTGGAAGACCGCTCCATATCACCTGACTTATATATTAAAGAGTATGAAAGTTAAAATTCAATCTTAAGTAAGTTAAGCTATATCAATTCAAACGATCATAAATAAGCTGTATCACCATACCGGGAATAGATCGTTCTCTTTGATTGTCGACCTAGTGATCAACATTTGAAAAGTATTCCAATAATATTTTTTGCTCTTCAAAGTTTTCTCATAATCTTTAAGCTTCCGGCAAAATGGAGACTTGGAATACGTCAATGCCCATTCACGTGTTTGAAATAAAGTGTACGTCATTGCTCAAGAAGTTTTATTAACTTGCGTTACATCAAACATAAGCGACGGCCGGTCTGCATTTATCTGGCCTTTCTTCAACTTCCTGTTAACCCTCGAGTCTCTGTCCTTTGGACCGAAAATGAGGAAGTCCGCGTCCCCACGATATTCCTCTATTTTCGATCGAGTTTCCCGCGAAAAGACCCTCATGTGACTACATGATTAGCTAAATTGTCCCCACGCAGTGAGACTTGAAAATCGGCATTCGCAATATTTATTGAAAAATGAAAATTGATTGTCGCAATATTTGTTTTTCATATTTTATAGCTTTTGAAAAATGAAAATTGACTGTCCCAAGATTCATTTTTTTTAAAATGAAATTTGATTTCTTTCAACTGCTTTCATTTTTCATTTTTTTCAAATAGCCAGAAAAATGAATGACCCTAAGATACACGCAGACAACCGCAATCTGCCATTTCTCTTCAGGAGTCTTTACATAGCGTCGCAGAAATATGTGATGTGATGTTTCTGAAAACTATCGATTTTTCCACGGAGAAACGTCACAAGTCAAAACCCCCCCACCCCCAAACTTCTCTGGACAGTTTCTCGTGGAAAAATCGATATGTGACGCTTCCCTAACGAATAAACGTCAACACGCTACAAAAGATGAATGCGGAACAGACCAACAGCGATGAAAATCCTTTAATCCTGTAACAAGAGAACAACCTCTCAGTCAACAGCTCATTAGATGTTTATATACAGTACAGACACTGGCACTATCCTCTTTGTCTCTTATTAGTTCTCATTAACTTTGTTACTTCGTTACAAAACAATTATTAACTATACCTCGATATAACGAACATTTTGGTTGTTTTTCCGAAAATTCGTTATAACGAGGTTTTCGATTTAACGAACCCTCGATATAACGAACCAATTTCGCCAGTCCCTTGGCACTTCGTTAAATCAAGGTTCCACTGTATCCGGTAACCTTAATAACATAATTATTTTTTAGCACGGAAGGTCTTTTAAACATGTACTAAATGTTACGTGGATAGAAATTGTATAAATGGTAGACTATAAAGCAAGCTAAGAGCTCTAAGACAAAATTATCACGTTTTTGTTTGGTTAGAGGCATCGCAAGGCACGATGGGAGATAATTTAAAATATGATCATCTCAGTGGTAGTAGTGAATAATAGCGGTTACCGCCGTTGGATATACCCCGAGGGGAGGCCGAGGGGTATATCCAACGGCGGTAAAATGTGGTCCAGAACCGCTATTATTCACTACTACTAACTCCTAATTAAAAAGCCGGATCTAATAAGAGTTGCCTGCAGAGGAGTCCATTCAGACGTCACGCCGCGAAGATTAGGAAGAATTAATAAGATCAAAGTCCATGCTATGGGTAGCCGCCAATCGCGTGGTGCCGCGCAATGGTGGATTCCTTCCCATTATATAAGAGGATTTTTACTTTAAATAGATGGCAGTTAAGCAGGTGACATTCTCCCCCCTTATTGAGCTGCGAGATGATAAATGTATATTTAAAGATATAAAATCTCCTATATATATAATGGAGAGACTAATTGATCGACCCATTCCTCGTGAAGTTCAAAGGCGATTACCATCGGCCATTGCTATTTATTTTTTTTATTTATTTATTTACAACATTTGGGCGTAACGCCACAGGAAACAAGCAATAGGACTCGAGGTCCCCTACGAGGCTTGTCTCCGCTATTGGTCCCGACTATTGGTCCCGACTTGTCTCCGCTATTGGTCCCGACTAAATATAGACGTACCCCAAGCATCAGGCCACGCAGAGTACCAACGCGAGGAGCCATACTAGAAGAGTTCGATTCCATATTTGGCATCACAAACGCATACCCTGGGGGCATGCACATCAGAACTGCAACTGGGATTAAGATTTGAACCAACTCCAAGTGGTATTGGAGGCTATTTGCAGGGATGGTAAATGGAAATTCCAGAAGGCCATGAATTTGGATCGGACCCAACAACAGCAACAACAAGTTTATTTGTGTCTACTGTTTACAATGTTGCAGAAGAAAAGAGTAAAATCCGGCAATCTGAAGTAGCTAAACTAATCGAGTCAGATTGCCGCATGATTCAAATTACAATGTATAGGTCGTATACATTAGCCTGAATTTCAGCCGTCTCCTCAACGAACCGGAGGAGACGGCTCAAATTCAGGCTAGTCGTATATAGGCAAGACATAAAATACACACAAGACATAAAGATCAAATCTAATAATTTAAGAATACCAATTTTCCTAAACAGAGGGCTAGAATGTTCACGAAAGTCGGAAAAGGTCATGATTCTTACTGCTTTCTTTTGCAGGGTGATAAGTTGTATTAATGTTGAATGATAAGTGTTTCCCCAGATAATTATGCCATATGTCAAAAAAGGAAAGATCAAGGAGTAATACAATTGTGATGGTATATTTGATGTATATGACATTTCCAACTAAGATGAAAATCTACATGAACACCCAGATATTTGATGCTTTTTTCTTGTTTAATAATTTTTTGGTTAATAGTTAGTTCGATATTAAAGGGTAACTGTTTTTGTGGAGGATGGAACATAACATAGTTAGTTTTTTCTAGATTAAGTGACAATTTATTGCAGGCTAACTATGCACTAATATAATCTAGATGAATATTTACCATTGATTCTAAAATTGACTACCCTGGTTACCAGAGGCTCGAAAGTTTCGACGAGCCTCTGGGCTAACTGGATAGTAATCTCACTTCCATGTTGGATATGCTAATGAGAGGATCAAATATTCAGTCAAACAGGATTTTTTGTTTTTTACAGCTACCTTATTGGTACTAATTTTCGCGTCGCTTTAATTTCGCGATTTTCGCGATTTAAAAAAAATCGCGAACTTAAAGCGACGCGAAAAAAAATTCCCGCGAAGTTTAATGTCGCGAAATTTAATACCCTCCTATATTTCTTGTTTTCTCAATTTAATGAAGAAACACATGTCTACGTATTGTGTATAATGTGTAAAAGCTCTATGGCATACCTACAGATGATAAACAACAGTTTAACAATCAAATTTCACTATCTGTGTTGCTTTGAACCTCTTCATCTGTATCGCTATCGTCATCTTCAAGTTCTTTCAGCACCTCTTTTGTACAGTCATTGAAATGGCCATCTATCCCGGGTTCTTTGTAATTTGAAACGACAATCTGTTTATACTTTTCAAGTATTGCCTTGTTCCTTTCGGTAAGATCCATCTCAGCTGTAACTTGTACAGGAATTTCCAATCCTCCTTGCACTAGGGGAGATCTTGTGTGGTTCTTGAAATAAAATGTTTGTTTTTTTCATTTTCGCGAAAATTAATTCCCTAAGAAAATAATTTTGCACCCAAATCGCGAAAATAAAGACCCGCGAAATATGCCGACCTTTTTTTCGCGAAATTAAGTGCCCGCGAAAATTAGTACCAATAAGGTACGTGACACGCTCGTGAATGCCCGGTTCGAAATACAATTCAAAACAAACTTGTCTCGTGTTACGGATAACTTCTAAAACCCCCGTGAAAAAGTTAAAATCTACTCAACGTGTAACTTTAAAAGAGATTTGCTGGACGTGCACTATATATATTCCATTTTCTGGTCGACAAAGACAACATTGAAAAACTTGAAGCAACGACTGATCAGTGGAAAGTTCTAAATCTCTAGCTGAAAGATCTGCTGAGGTACCGAGAAACTTATAATTCTGCAACACTGCTGGTAGAGGAAAATAAAATCAAGAAGAGGGATTTGCCTGTCGAGTGAAACGATGCAAAGGCAATTCACCAAGTACGATCGAACCAACCCAACGAAATATCCTGACCATTCCTGAGTATCACGACCAAATCAACTCGAACTCGAGCTTGTTTTGCATGTCGATCTTGTTTTCCCCCCAAAGGATAAACCAAAAAGTGCGAAAGATGAGGTTTGTGTACATGTAAATCACAAATTTACATTTGACTGGCTCAGGGCGCCGTTGCGATCGGAATAAGCTGAAAAGTTAAAGACTTCCCGTAGCCTGTTGGTAGGACAGCAGTGATATATCGTCGTTTCACAAAGCTAATAATCGCTTCTTTTTGGACTTCTTTTAAAAGTTTGACGTTTGGGAAGCTTTTCAACGCGAAACTTATTGCCTTCTTGCATTCCAGTTCGAAGTTTGCAGTCGCCATATAAAACTAAACACTTCAGTATCTGCACGGCACCGAGACAAACTAAAGTGACAGCTGAAACCCTGTTTTCAAAATCTAACCGGTTTAGGTCCGTTAACCAATCACAAATGCCTACAAAACCTGTTGGTGCAATCATCCAATCAGATTTCTAGTACAGATTCTGTACTCATGAAAGTGAGACTTTGGCCCAATTAGCCCAGAGGCCACATCTGGCTATCGACCCCAGGTCCACTCGGTTACGTCGGTCACTGTGGCCTCTGGAACCAGGGTAAAAATTGACAGGCTTTTGTTAGAAAAGAAAATATTGGTGGAAGTCAAGAACGTTTGAGCAGTTATTCATGTCGTTAATATATATTAAGAAGAGAAGAGGACCTAATACTGAATATGAGGGACTCCACATGAAATTACATGTTTATCAGAAGCTGCTCTTCCTATAGACACAAATTGTCTTCTATTATGCAGATATGAGTAAAACCATTCTTTGGCAACACCAAGTATGCCATAGTTCTCAATTTTTTTTTAACAGAATAGAATGATGGACAGTATCGCAAGCTTTGCTAAGATCTAGAGGCATTCTTGCAGCATGTAAGGCTGATGATTCAGAACGAGTTGCAAGATGGGCTTTCCAGACTCGGTGCCATCAAATTCCAATTGGTTTTGAAAGTACGACTATCTAAAACGAATGCCGATGGGACCATAGACTTTGCTGAAGTTTATTTGAGATCGAACCAGGGAGTCTTGATTGGATGCATGCATGTGCAGAACGAGTTATTGGGTTTAGGTGGATACGAGATAATTTATTCGTCGTGTTTTCTGTGACTCGACGACTCGCCGTTGACTTTACGAATGTAAAAGTTTATAAATGAGCGACCACGAACAACACTCCACTGGTATACGTCGGATCAAACAATGATCTAAATGGTTCGCAGATTAAGAAATAAGTAGAATGAAGAATAACCAATACGACGTAGAATTATACGGATTTAATGTAGCACAATATTTCGACTAGCCATACTAGTCTTCATCAGGTGCTAAGGAACTTTTACAATGTGACTTGACAATATATAATGGTAAAACGGAAATGACGTAAAAAACATAATATGATAACGAAAGATAACTAACGGTGTGACTGATTAGTAGGTCTCGTCGCGTTTGTTAAGGCCATTGGGTTCAAGAGTGTTAGCACGTGTTATGAGATAAGCTTCTTTAGCTTTGCGAATAGCATCACGAGAAGAGAAAATATGTTCTAAAGGAATTAAAAGGATATTAGATGCAGAGTGGTCAGGGTTAGATAGAAAATGTTCAGATGCAGTGGTGGGTTTGGATTTACTGGAAGGTTTGTCAACTGTCCTACGATGTTCGTTGAAGCGGTCTTTAAGTCTACGTTTGGTTTCACCAATGTACTGTTTGTTACATTTAGTACATTGAATCATGTAGATGACGTTTTTAGTGTTGCAGTCCATGTGTGTGGTAATGGTTCTGGTTTCACCCGTAGAAGTAAAAGTATATTGGGTGCAGTTATCAGAAATGTAAGGGCAAGTTAAACAGTTTTGTCCACAACGAAAAGAACCTGGATTGCTGTTGGAAGCAGTGTTGGAGTTATCTGAAGGTAGTTTGGATTTGACTAGCAAATCACGTAGATTGGACGAACGTCGGAAGGCTACAAAAGGGCGTTGGGGGAAAATAGTTTTGCAACGCACGGAGGAATGTAGAAGATCAAAATGTTTCTCAAAGATAGGAAAGATAGATGGAAGTGACGGATTATAGGTGACTATAAAGGGAATACGGTGAGAGGAATTAGATTTCTGTTTAGGTTGTAGAGCAAGATTACGAGGGATATCGGCAGCGCGTTTAGTTTGTTTAGTGAGTAAATCACGGCTGTAACCTCGTTTAAGGAGATAGGAGATGAGTTCAGAGGTACGGTTTTTAAAAGCTTCATTAGTGGAACAAATTCGTCTGAGACGGAGAGCTAAGCTGAAAGGAATGGCTTTTTTAGTATGACTAGGATGACAAGATGAAAAAAGCAGATGCTGATGTTTATCGGTGGGTTTACAATAAAGGTCAGTTTCAATGACTCCATTATTAAGGGATACATTGACATCGAGAAACGGGACATTACTAGAAGAGTGAAAACTGGTAAATTTGATAGTAGGATGAATATTATTAAGATAATCGATGAAAGTTTTGAGGTTATCCGGACCTTCCGTCCAGACCATAAAAATATCATCGATATATCTAAGCCAAGAATAGGGAGTGAAAGGGGCTTTGTTCAAAGCATTGGCTTCAAAGTAACCAAGAAAGAGATTAGCGAAGGAAGGTGCCATTTTGGTTCCCATAGCAGTACCATGAATTTGTAGGTAGTTGTTATCATTAAAAGTGAAGTTATTCATGGTAAGAATCATACGGATAAGATCACATAAAGTACTAGTAGGGATAGTTTTATCAGAACGAGTGCTAAGAAAATGATAACATGCATTGATACCGTCATTATGGGGAATGTTGGTATAAAGAGAGGACACATCTAAAGTGACAAGAAGAGCATTGTCCGGAAGGTCACGGAGGAGGGAGAGTTTATGAAGGAAATCATTAGTGTCTTTGACATAAGACGGAAGTTTGCTAACTAGAGGTTGAAGGTAGTAATCAACAAATTCCGAAATACGTTCGGTAGGATGGCTGTTGGAAGAGACAATGGGACGACCAGGATTACCTGGTTTGTGAATCTTAGGCAGAATATAAAAGCGCCCTGGTTTAGTATCGCGTTGAATAAGATATTTACGGGTTTTATCGTCAATGTAATGGCTATGGAACATTCTGTCTATGTATTCGGTTACACGTAGTTGGATATGTGTGGTCTTGTCTTCGTCATGCAGTGGTCGGTAAAATTTGGTATCGTTAAGTTGTCGGTTGCATTCGTCAATGTACCATTGTAAGTTCATGACAACAGTCCCAGAACCTTTGTCGGCAGGTTTGATGACTATGTCAGGTCGTTGTTTCAGTCCTTGTAAAGCTTGTCGTTCAGAATTGGAAAGGTTATCAAGAGTTCGTTTAGGTTTGATATTAGATATGTCAAGTTTGACAGCGTCAAGAAAAGTGTTAAGAGATAGTTCTCTGTCGGTCGGGGGAGTCCAGGTACTTTTGTTGCGAAAACGAAGGTGATCGTCATTAGTCTTGTCTTTGTTAAAGTCATAAAAGTATTCAGTCAGGCGCATACGTCTAGAAAAATCATATAAGTCAGCTGAAATCTCAGTCCAGTTAATTTGTCGAGGTGTGGGACAGAAAGTGAGTCCACGAGAAAGAATAGAAATTTCGTCAGTGGTTAAAGGAGTGTCAGAAAGATTAATAACAGAATTAGCATCGGGGACAAAAGAGAAAGGTTTAGTTTTACGGCGTGTGCGTTTCTTTTTGATCTTATTAGCAGAAGACAAAGTGTTAATTGAGTTGATGTTAGGCGTGTCACTGGCAATGTTATCTATGTTAACATTAGTGTTGCGGTGAAAGGCAGAAACGGAAACGTGATTAGAGCCATTACGCAAGCAAGAAGATTTAGAAGCACGTCGGTTAGCAAGAACATTATCAAGCGATGAGGTCATGGAATTAAGCCTAGATTGGTAAAATAAAAAAACTTCTGGTGTACAAGATTTCTGAAGCAAATCAATATAAATATTCAGTTCAGAGGTTAAATAACAAATAGTGTTCTTACATTCTTTGATGAGCAGTCTGAGATAACGGCGGGCGGCAAAATGCGAGATGAATCTCCAGCGACGATGAAAAGTCTCATTTTGAGTGTTTATAGGTGGTATGCTTGTAAATAGCGATTTAGGGATAATGGAATGTTCTTGGTAATACTTGAAGTTCAGGAGGTGATGTTGATAGCGGGTAAGTTTAAGTTGAATACGTTTGGTCTTGTTGAAAAGGTGAAACCAGAACCATTACCACACACATGGACTGCAACACTAAAAACGTCATCTACATGATTCAATGTACTAAATGTAACAAACAGTACATTGGTGAAACCAAACGTAGACTTAAAGACCGCTTCAACGAACATCGTAGGACAGTTGACAAACCTTCCAGTAAATCCAAACCCACCACTGCATCTGAACATTTTCTATCTAACCCTGACCACTCTGCATCTAATATCCTTTTAATTCCTTTAGAACATATTTTCTCTTCTCGTGATGCTATTCGCAAAGCTAAAGAAGCTTATCTCATAACACGTGCTAACACTCTTGAACCCAATGGCCTTAACAAACGCGACGAGACCTACTAATCAGTCACACCGTTAGTTATCTTTCGTTATCATATTATGTTTTTTACGTCATTTCCGTTTTACCATTATATATTGTCAAGTCACATTGTAAAAGTTCCTTAGCACCTGATGAAGACTAGTATGGCTAGTCGAAATATTGTGCTACATTAAATCCGTATAATTCTACGTCGTATTGGTTATTCTTCATTCTACTTTACGAATGACCGTCCAAGGTTTCGAAAATATTTGGTCATGCTGGAGAAGATGTATTGACGGTGCCCGTCTAATGCCAGACACTTCAAACCTGGACAGACATGGTAGTGGGTCCCTATCGATCACTTAGTGGTGATGACGTAACGATGACGTCATCGGTCACGTGATGTTAAGTACATGCCCATATCTCCCTCATTTATAATGCCAGACACTTCAAACCTGGACAGACATGGTAGTGAATCCCTATCAATCACTTAGTGGTGATGACGTATCGATGACGTAATCGGTCACGTGATTTATTTATTTATTTATTTATTTACTTCGGCCATAATGGAAGATACAGAATGGAATAAAGTAAAATATACAACAAACAAAACATAGAGGCCAGGAGAACCAACACAGCGTTAGCCAATTACGTTGGTTTCCTATGAAAAATAAAATTACAATAAATGATCTAATTACAATACTTATTTCAACCTAAAAGCAGCATTTGAGAGGTGCGGTTAACTGTCTTGCCTGGTGACATTTCAGACATACAGACTTCCAAGACCTAGGGTACTGAAGTTATATTGAAATAGTAATGATCTAAACTTAGGTAAAGCCGGATATATCTGATTTACGCAGTTCGTGTGGAAGTGTATTCCAAGTTCGGGAAGCTCTTATAAAATAACTATTTTTGGTAACACAGGGTCTTGACATTAGGAATCTGATAAGTAATAAGATTAAGTGAGTTATCCATCGAACGTAGAGAGATGCTTAAATTCACCCTGTTTACAAGCTTTAGCAAAACATCTGGAGCTAAGATTACTAAACCGTGTTTCGCCTTACACTTGAAGAAGATGAGGTCAAGATATTCATACCAGTAACGTAAACTAAGGTAAAAGCTTTAGAGTTAAGAGTCTAGATTTGTAGGAGATGTCTGTTTGGAAGGGCAACAGGAGAATAAACTTAGTAGCCCTCCTTTGTGTTATTTCTATATCCTGCGTCAGATCGACATTTTGTGGGTTCCATACTTGTGAGGAATAGGCAAGGTTCGACCTAACCATGGACAAGTACAGGCATCGAAGGGCGCTAGTACTTCGGACTTTGACGGCAGAGCGTCTGAGTAGGCCAAGCAACTGGTTCGCCTTGGTGATCTGTTGACGAATGTGAATGGACCATGTAAGGTCGATACAAACGGTCACACCAAGGTCTTTTTCGCTAGGAACGTGGTCCAAAACTTGACCATCAATGGTATAGTTAGCCAGTAGGGGACTGCGTTTTCTGGTAATGGTTAAAAAATTACATTTCTTCGCATTGAACTTCAGCCGCTAAGAGCGTGATTTTAAGTACATGCCAATATCTCCCTCATTTATAATGCCAGACAGTTCAAACTTGGACAGACATGCAATTGGGTCCCCACAAATCACTTAGTGGTGATGACGTAATGATGACGTCATCGGTCACGTGAGTTTAAGTACATGCCCATATC
Source organism: Actinernus sp. WN-2022 (assembly GCA_030867875.1). Lineage (NCBI taxonomy): Eukaryota > Metazoa > Cnidaria > Anthozoa > Actiniaria > Actinernidae > Actinernus > Actinernus sp. WN-2022. The sequence goes on from JAOWCC010001210.1 coordinate 2,682,273, forward strand.
TCCCTCATATGGACAGACATGGTAGTGGGTTCCCACAAATCACTTAGTGGTGAATCACTTAGTGGTGATGACGTAACGATGACGTCATATGTCTCGTGATTTGAAGTACATGCTCAGGGGCATTAAGGCATGAGTCTCAAACTATTTCAATATGGCCGCCGCAAATCAAGAAGGGGTGGTCTATCTCTTCGTGCTTGTTAGATGTAGTCTCGGCACTTTTACAGATTCCATAAAGTCACAACATTAATACCTTGTTGTGGCAGTTTCCATGGAAACTTAAATCAAGACGCCTTGAAACTGTTATATATTTCTCTGGTGCGCTCAAATCTGTGCTTTTGTTCTCAAGTCTGGGCACCACAGTCTTTGATTTATAATGTAATCGTAATAGAAAAATTCCAGAGAAGAGCTACTAGGTTTATATGTAAAAACTCTGGCCTTAACTATACTAAACGTTTACTGAGATTGAACCAGTTACCCATTAATTACTGGCTAGAATACCTTGATCTTGTTTTTTTTCTTTAAATGTAAATCTGGCGATGTCAAGTTAGATATACACAGTTACTTATCTTTTTGTAATACTCGTACTCGCCGCTCTGAATCAGGCCTCAACCTTAATGTACAAAAATCAAGAACTTCTCTTTTCAGAGACTCATTTTTCAACAGAATTGTGCACTCATGGAACGCTTTACCAGTTGATGTTAAATCTAACACTTCTCTCGGAGTTTTCCAAAAAGATCTTAAATCTTTTTTCTTTGAAAGACTCAACACAATTTCTGATCCTGACAATATTCGTACGTACAAGCTATTATGTCGTCGAATTAATGCTATGTCGGTTTGTAGCTGTTAGTTAACATTTTTGATTATTTATTTATTTATTATCTTTACACATTTACCTAAATACATTTGAATATGTCTATTTTTTTTTCTTTACTGCTATATAGCAATTATTTTCATTAATTTCTCTACACACATATACATATGTTTTTAACTGGGTAGCATAAGGGTGGGGCTAGAGTAACAATGTTCTTATAGAGGTGGGGGTTGCGGTGTTCTGTATCTAGTAGGGGATCTCGTGTCCTATTATACAACACCTGCCCTTTGGGCGAATCTTGAAATAAAAATAAAATAAATAATAAAAAGAAACGTGTTATGTGACCTTTGAACTCTAATTTTAGGGAAAATTGGGAAAAGCCTCCTGGAGGTCGATAAAAGCTGTTAATATAGTGGATATTTTCATGCAAGTGAATCAAGGTTAATAGTGTACACGTTCCTGCTCCAATTTGAAAAGTTGGTTATTTTAAGGGGAAGGCAATTTAAGGCAAGAGTGAAATTTGATATCCTCAAGTTTCCACCCAATTAACAAACATTCCAATAATAACCAACTTTTCAAATTGGAGCACCGAAGTGTGCCATAACCTTGATTCATTTGCATGAAAATATCTACTGTATCAACAACTTTTACCGACCTCCAGGAGGCTTTTCCCAATTTTTCTTAAAATTAAAGTTCAAAGGTCACATTACACGTTTCCATGGAAACTGTCACAAAAATGTGTTAAGGTTATGACTTTATCAAATTTGTCAAAGTGTCAAGATTATATCTCACAAGCACAGAGATAGACCACTCCCTCTTAATTTGCGGCGGCCATATTGGAGGCCCATGAGTGCCCATATCTCCCCCATTTCTAATGCCAGATCAAACTAGGACAGACATGGTAGTGGGTTCCAACAAATCACTTAGTGGTGATGACGTAATGATGACGTCATCGATTACTTGAGAATTTAAATACATGCCAATATCTCCCTCATTTCTAATGCCAGACAGTTCAAACTTGGACAGGTATGGTATTATTTTCCCACGATTCACGTAGTGGTGATTACGTAACTATAACGTCATCGGTCACGTGATTTTTAGTATATACCAAAATAGCTCACTGACCATCCATGAGTTGCCGTTAGGGGCCCTTGTTTGTTTTTCTATATCCCAAGAGGAAATGTACCAATTTCTATAATTGGAAAACAAAGCACTGAATCCTCTGGAGAACTATCACATGGTCTGAAATGGGGCAACAAACAGGCAAGCTGACAGTCTGTTATCTGGCTCCCCTAGCACAAACCATGTATGACACAAAAATATGCTAGAAGTTCATGAACTACATATATTCACCTATTCCTAGGTGGCCCGAGTTAAGGCCACTCAGGGCCTCTTGTTAAAATTTGATTGTAAGACTGTAAGACCTCCCCATTTGTGAATGATTTTTAGTACTTGTTTGAAGTTAATTTTTTTTTACGAAACCTCATCATGAGTAAATTGAACCCCAAAATTTTTAACATAGTCAGAGATGCCAACCACCGGGTGCCAACCCCTGGAGTTCTAAAAGCGGGAGATCACTGCTTCGTATGGATCTGTCTGATTTGTAATGATCGCGCGTGTGTCATGACCAAAAAGGACAGCCAAGGCAACAAGTAGTTTGTTTATTTATTTATTTAAGTCTCATTTACGAAAAAGCGGGAGATTTTGGACTCAAAGCGGGAGAGCGGGAGATGAGGCTAAAAAGCGTAAGTCTCCCGCCAAAAGCGGGACAGTTGGCATTACTGCATCTCTTCATTATTCATTTTAAAAACCAGAATGAATGATTTTTAGTACTTGTTTGAAGTTAATTTTTTTTTACGAAACCTCATCATGAGTAAATTGAACCCCAAAATTTTTAACATAGTCAGAGATGCCAACCACCGGGTGCCAACCCCTGGAGTTCTAAAAGCGGGAGATCACTGCTTCGTATGGATCTGTCTGATTTGTAATGATCGCGCGTGTGTCATGACCAAAAAGGACAGCCAAGGCAACAAGTAGTTTGTTTATTTATTTATTTAAGTCTCATTTACGAAAAAGCGGGAGATTTTGGACTCAAAGCGGGAGAGCGGGAGATGAGGCTAAAAAGCGTAAGTCTCCCGCCAAAAGCGGGACAGTTGGCATCACTGCATCTCTTCATTATTCATTTTAAAAACCAGAAAATTGATTGAAAAGTGAAATCGAAGAAAAAAAAGAATAATGAGATAATTTGTGGCAGTAATATCATCGGCAAAAATTACAATTTTAATTTTTTCGTTATTTCTTATAACACTGCTAACATTTCAATAGCGCTGCGCGGCAATGACGTCACAAATTTTTAGACCCCCCGCGTGACTCAGACACATTTACCACTTTTCGCGTTAGAACTTACAAGAATTGACTAGCACTTCAGTTCGTCGTCTGACTATTCTACCAGAAATGACGGCTTTCCTGCATTATATTACGAAGGAGAACCTGATGATTGTACTGTCGAACAGCTTAAACGTTGGCTAAAATACAGAGGATTGAAACAAAGCGACAAACGGCGATCTTATCAAGCGAGTTTCGCGTCTAGGGCCCCGTAGGGGTGCAAAGATGGCGCGAAATACAGTGTTTGTATGGGAATCCGACGAATCCGATGCCAAATAATTTCCGTAAAATCGAATTTCGGAAATATTCACTGTCTGCAAACTTAAGATACCAGGTAAGAGATTAACTGATCAAAATGTAAGGGATGTAGTTGTACTGGGAAGCGTGCAATCAGATTCCCATACATTTCGGCTGTAACAACGCGGGAAAATTTACAGACAAAGGTATAGAAAACTGAAAACACGATTGCACGCTTTCCAGCACAGCTACATCCCTCAAATTTTGATCAGTTAATCTTTTACCTGGTATCTTAAGTTTGCTGACAGTGAATATTTCAGAAACTCGATTTTACGGAAATTAGTTGGCATCTGATTCCCATACAAACACTGTATTTCGCGCCGTTTCCCCGGCTCCTACAAAAAGTGGTGGAAATTATCTTGGACTGGCCTATTCGTTGCCGCAAACCACGTTTAATATAGTCAATCTCTAGCTGAATCCCAAACCTATCTTTTCCCATTGAATATCGTTGTAAGACTTACCTAAACTTTGAAAAGTCAGGTTTTCCGTAAGAGATTCATCGGCGAATGGGAATATTGACTGTATATTGTAGCCAGCAGGTAACTTAATATTTGAAATTCTTTAAAATTAAATTCATCGGAGACCAAAACTAATGTAATGGCTGGAAAATAGATACCAACTGCAAGATTTTGAACAGACTAACAAAGGTACGAGCTAATCATTTATGGTTAGACAAATCTTCACAGACAAATATGCCCGGAATTTTCTCTGTAATATTTCTCTGTACAAATGATATTTTTGTTTGCAAATTTATAGCTTTGTAAAAAAAATATTACCCTAAAATTAAGCAGTCTTGCTTTATATTTTGGTGTGCTCTTTCAAGCTATTATATTATGTTTTGCATTTGTCGAGTTTTCAAATTACCTGCAAGATACCCATTCCGTGCGACATTTAGGAAAGAGATTTTAAAACTTCATTTGTGTTCGTAAAATAAATCAAAGCATTGTAGATGTACATGAGTCAGTTCGCTTCAAAACTTTATTTCAAATCCATAAATTCAATTAAGTAAACTATGGTTGAACTGTAATTCCTTCTCGCTATGTTTACTGGCGGGTAGTGTATAGTTCAGACAAACTCCCCTTTGCATTTCAATTCATGCCCACTTGTCTCGTTATTATTCTGTGCTTTTGAAGTCTCCTGTAAAAACATTTATCCAACGCTGACATTTCTCACTGAGTTTTGGAACGGAAAAGCACTGAGAAAAGATGAGAAACTCTGCTAGCGGTGTACCAATCGATGCTTCCATCTCCGAGAGGATATCTCTTTGAGCGATTTATGAAGGTTTTTATACATCTAGAGTCACTCTTACACCTTCCCCAGCAACAGTGCTTGGTAGTTACCATTACTGATATGACTGGGAATCTTATTTCAGGTATTTCTTCTTTTTTTTGATCGAAAAACCTATGAATCATGTTCTAACACGACTCTCAAAGTCACTGAAATACTGTAAACAGCCGCGTGTGTTTGTCTGAGTTTTGCGGGGGGTCTCGTTTCAGACAATCTATTTTTAGTATTACCGCGCAGCGCTATTAGTACAATAATAACGAGATAAGGCCTAGTCCGGATCCAAAGTCGCCGTAATCGTGGGCACGTACTTTGGGCGATTTTAGGCGATCTTAGGAATTCATGTTGTGACCTTAGACGATCTTTGGCGACGACCTTAGGTAACTCTAGGACCCGGAGTAGGCCTGAGATATGGAGAAAGGGGGTCTCCTGACGAACACCTCTATTTATCTGTAAAAAGGGGTAGCAATACCATTGCTTAGAATGGAGCTACTGAATATTTGTATAGAAGGTCAGTTTTTATTCAAGTTATATAAAGGAAGAACCAAAGTTTAATTTCCCTAATGTTTTCAGGAGAAAATCGATGTTTACTCATGAGTCCGAAAGCTGTTAACAAACCGTTTATATTCTTAGTTTTGGTTAAGGTGACAGCATCTTCGATTGTACGAACTGCAATCAAAAAAAGATTTTCCTTTGACAAAAGCAGTCGGTCAGGAGTCCATTGTTACGAAGAGGTATTACGGCCCGGGATCTTCACTTCTGGCTTCTTTTTACTTTCTTCTTGCACATGACATTACACTGCTACTACGGACTAACTACAGACTAGCTACTGACTAACGATATACTAACTATATACTAACTATATTTAACAGAACTTTTTGGCTTTCTTTTATGTTCTCGGACCAGACAGTATACCTGCGTGAGTCCTTAGATTAGGTAACTTTTGAGGAGCTATCTCCTTTTCTTTTCATAATTTTGTACCAAATAAGGTTGCATAGTTTTGATGTTTTGATAAAGTTGTCAACGATGCCAATTTAATGTAGGTACGCACGCTGGTGTGATACTGCCTGTTCCTGAAACAGCCAAGCCGGCTACAATCCTGATGTCGAGGCCACAAGCCCAAGTGTCAATCATTCATTTGTTTAACTAATCACGAGATTCCCAACTTTTTCATATTTTGTTTCATATAGACATAAAAAGCGTAACTAAGAATATGCAACTAATTCATGAACGTTCCTAGTAATTCATGGTATCCCAAAATGGATCGACTCACTTAATTATAAAAGCTCATCGAAGCGCTCAAAATCAACTGCGTAGACAAAAGTGTAAATTAAGTACAACCTAAGCATATTCAGCAAGTTTTCTCCTAGTTCCAAAGGTTGCTCATTTTGAGACACTAGCACTTGAAGATTGTCTACAATTAATTAACATGATATTCATAGTAGATTAAATTTAGGATATGACTTCAATGATAAAAATAATAAAAATATGTTGCGTGATTATTGTCGCGTAACACCATTATGTATGCGCTCCTGATTCGGTAAAACGTTTTCCAGCCTCTTTGCGATACGCTTGGAACCAATGAACATTAATTAGCGATATAACCCGCCAATTCTTAATAAAATGCCTATATTTATCTTTTTTTCTATCATGGTTATAATAGCCTGCTTTTGCGTCGACGATAATTTTCCATCAGTCTGTAACTACGGTGGCCGAGAGCGGACATCAAAAGTCGAATTACAATAATTCGAAAGTCGAATTGCAGGAAGGCTCGAATTCAAACTGAGTTTCGCTTTTGCCATATTTCGCTTGAGCCACTTTGCCTTTCTCGACTTTCGCTTTTGCGAGTTTCGCTTTCGCAAATTTTGCTTCAGCTATTTTGACTTTACTAATTTGTCTTTATCGACTTTCGCTTTTGCCATTTTCGCTAGTTTGCCTTTTCTCACTTTGTCTTTACTCACTTTGTCTTTACTCACTTTGTCTTTACTCACTTTGTCTTTATCGACTTTCGCTTTTTGCGAGTTTTGCTTTTCGACCGAGAAGTTCCAGGCGTCACTCGAGGCCAAGTGAGAACTAGATCTCGAGCAATCCAAGAGCAAGACCAAAGTTACATGTAGTTCATGTTATGAACGCGCACAGCGACTAATTTTTGTGTGTTATTTGACAATGCCACGAATACGGGACCCTGAAGGTAAGATGTTAATGTTTGATGCATGTTTTTATGTAACTAGAATGCTGTTTGGATTCACCACTTGCCACTAAAATAATAAAACGTTCCGTCTATAGTCCTTAAGCCAAAGTTTAGGATCGACAAAGTTTAGAACCTCTGGCACCCAGGGTAGTCTAGTCCCGGCCGCCATCATAATATTTGTCGCCGCCATGTCCATGACGCACCTCAGTACTGCCACTTCGAAGCTTTAGTTTTAGCTTTAAGCTTATATAGAGCTCTATTACAGCCAAGGATTATAGCATTTTTATTAGCCTTTTTACTCGGGCTGCCTGTGGCAGCACCGAGTCTTAAAGGTAAGTACTCCATGGGAGAATGCCATGGATGCACCCGTATCAGTTGTCGAACAGCGGATGTTCAGTAACATCCTGCTTGATTCACTATCACGTACCCTCATTCACTATCATCTAGACTCATCCACTATCATCTACCCTCATTCACTATTATATAGGCTCATCCACTCTCATCTAGGCTCATCCACTATCATATACCCTCATTCACTATCATATACCCTCATTCACTATCATCTAGCCTCATCCACTCTCATCTAGGCTCATCCACTATCATCTACCCTCATTCACTATCATCTACCCTCATCCACTCTCATCTAGGCTCATCCACTATCATCTACCCTCATTCACTCTCATCTAGGCTCATCCACTATCATCTACCCTCATTCAGTATCATCTAGGCCCATCCACTATCATCTACCCTCATTCACTATCATCTAGGCAAATCCACTATCATCTACCCTCATTCACTATCATCTACCCTCATCCACTCTCATCTAGGCTCATCCACTATCATCTACCCTCATTCAGTATCATCTAGGCCCATCCACTATCATCTACCCTCATCTAGCCTCATCTACTATCATCTAGGCTCATCCATTATCATCTACCCTCATTCACTATCATCTAGGCCCATTCACTATCATATAGGCTCATCCACTATCATCTAGGCCCATCCACTATCATCTACCCTCATTCACTATCATCTAGACTCATCCACTATCATCTTGCCTCATCCACTTTCATCCATGCTCATCCACTCTCACCCAGGCTCATCCACCGTCATCCAGGCTCATCCACTGTCATCTACTCTCATTCACTGTCATCTACCCTCATCCACTATCATCTACCCTCATCTACTATCATCTACCCTCATCTACTATCATCTACCCTCATTCACTATCATCTAGGCTCATCCACTATCATCTAGGCTCATCCACTATCATCTACCCTCATTCGCTATCATCTAGGCCCATCCACTCTCATCTACCCTCATTTACTATCATCTAAACTCATCCACTATCATCTAGCCTCATTCACTATCATATAGGCTCATCCACTATCATCTACCCTCATTCACTATCATCTAAGCTCATCCAATATCATCTACCCTCATTCACTATCATCTACCCTCATTCACTATCATCTAGGCTCATCTACTATCATCTAGGCTAATCCACTATCATCTAAACTCATCCACTATCATCTAGCCTCATTCACTATCATATCGGCTCATCCACTATCATCTACCCTCATTCACTATCATCTACCCTCATTCACTCTCATCTAGGCTCATCCACTATCATCTACCCTCATTCACTCTCATCTAGGCTCATCCACTATCATCTTTTTTATTCAGTATCATCCAGGCCCATCCACTATCATCTACACTCATTCACTATCATCTAGGGTCATCCACTATCATCTAGGCTCATCCACTATCATCTACCCTCATTCGCTATCATCTAGGCCCATCCACTCTCATCTACCCTCATTTACTATCATCTAGCCTCATTCAGTATCATCTAGGCCCATCCACTATCATCTACCCTGATTCACTATCACCTAGGCTCATCCACTATCATCTACCCTCATCCACTATCATTTAGGCTCATCCACTATCATCTACCCTCATTCACTATCATCTAGGCTCATCTACTATCATCTAGGCTAATGCACTATCATCTACCCTCATTCACTATCATCTAGCCTCATTCACTATCATCTAGGCTCATCCACTATCATCTAGCCTCATTCACTATCATCTACCCTCATTCAGTATCATCTAGGCCCATCCACTATCATCTACCCTCATCCACTATCATCTAGCCTCATTCACTATCATCTAAACTCATGCATCCACTATCATCTAGCCTCATTCACTATCATATAGGCTCATCCACTATCATCTAGCCTCATCCACTATAATCTACCCTCATTCGCTATCATCTAGGCTCATTCACTATCAACTAACCTCATCCACTACCATCTACCCCCATTCACTGTCATCTAGGCTCATCCACATCATCTAGGCTCATTCACTATCATCTAGGCTGATCCACTCTCATCTAGCCTCATTCACTATCATCTAGCCTCATTCACTATCATCTACCCTCATTCACTCTCATCTAGGCTCATCCACTATCATCTACCCTCATTCACTCTCATCTAGGCTCATCCACTATCATCTACCCTCATTCAGTATCATCCAGGCCCATCCACTATCATCTACCCTCATTCACTATCATCGAGGCTCATCCACTATCATCTACCCTCATTCACTATCACCTAGGATCATCCACTATCATCTACCCTCATCCACTATCATCTAAGCTCATCCAATATCATCTAGGCTCATCCACCCTCATTTACTATCATCTTGGCTCATCCACTATCATCTAGCCTCATCCACTATCATCCACCCTCATTTACTATCATCTAGCCTCATCCACTATCATCCACCCTCATTTACTATAATCTACCCTCATTCACTATCATCTAGCCTCATTCACTATCATCTAGGCTCATCCACTATCATCTCCCTCATTCACTATCATCTAAACTCATCCACTATCATCTAGCCCCATTCACTATCATCTACCCTCATTCGGTATCATCTAGGCCCATCCACTATCATCTACCCTCATCCACTATCATCTAGTCTCATTCACTATCATCTAAACTCATCCACTATCATCTAGCCTCATTCACTATCATATAGGCTCATCCACTATCATCTAGGCTCATCCACTATCATCTACCCTCATTCACTATCATCGAGACTCATCCACTATCATCTTGCCTCATCCACTATCATCTTGCCTCATCCACTCTCATCCATGCTCATCCACTCTCACCCAGGCTCATCCACTGTCATCCAGGCTCATCCACTGTCATTTAGCCTCATTCACTATCATCTACCCTCATTCAGTATCATCTAGGCCCATCCACTATCATCTACCCTCATTCACTATCACCTAGTAGGCTCATCCACTATCATCTACCCTCATCCACTATCATTTAGGCTCATCCACTATCATCTACCCTCATTCACTATCATCTAGGCTCATCCAATATCATCTACCCTCATTCACTATCATCTACTATCATCTAGGCTAATCCACTATAATCTACCCTCATTCACTATCATCTAGCCTCATTCACTATCATCTACCCTCATTCAGTATCATCTAGGCCCATCCACTATCATCTACCCTCATCTACTATCATCTAGCCTCATTCACTATCATATAGGCTCATCCACTATCATCTAGGCTCATCCACTATAATCTACCCTCATTCACTATCATCTAGCCTCATTCACTATCATCTAGGCTTATCCACTATCATCTACCCTCATTCACTATCATCTAAACTCATCCACTATCATCTAGCCTCATTCGCTATCATCTAGGCTCATTCACTATCAACTAACCTCATCCACTACCATCTACCCCCATTCACTGTCATCTAGGCTCAACCACATCATCTAGGCTCATTCACTATCATCTAGGCTGATCCACTCTCATCTAGCCTCATTCACTATCATCTAGGCTCATTCACTATCATCTAGGCTCATCCACTATCATCTAGGCTCATCCACTATCATCTAGGCTCATTCCCTATCATCTAGGCTCATCCACTATCATCTAGGCTCATCCACTATCATCTAGGCCCATTCACTATCATCTACCCTCATTCACTATCATCTAGGCTTATCCACTATCATCTACCCTCATTCACTATCATCTAAACTCATCCACTATCATCTAGCCTCATTCGCTATCATCTAGGCTCATTCACTATCAACTAACCTCATCCACTACCATCTACCCCCATTCACTGTCATCTAGCTAGGCTCAACCACATCATCTAGGCTCATTCACTATCATCTAGGCTGATCCACTCTCATCTAGCCTCATTCACTATCATCTAGGCTCATTCACTATCATCTAGGCTCATCCACTATCATCTAGGCTCATCCACTATCATCTAGGCTCATTCCCTATCATCTAGGCTCATCCACTATCATCTAGGCTCATCCACTATCATCTAGGCCCATTCACTATCATCTACCCTCATTATTCACTATCATCGTAAGCCTCATTCACTATCATCTACTCTCATCCACTATCATCCGGTAAGGCTCATTACCTATATATCATCCGGGCTCATTAGCTATCATCTAGGCTCAGTCACTATATTATCTAGGCTAATTCACTATTATCTTTTTAAGGTCCATTCATTGCTGCGACTTATCCAAGGAACCAACATTACAAATTTACATTACAAATATACATATTTATGGCGGGCATTGATTGCCATCTTCATGACATACAACTGAGTGGCGCGATGGCAAAGCCATCTTTAGAATCGTTTTCTAATCTTTAATGCGCTCTAACTCTATAGGACTGGATACATGGCAAAATTCAACTTCTAGGTATTTAGGTATATTTTAGCCTTTTAATGTGAAACGGTAGATGTTGAATAATATTGCGCATAGGAAATAAACTGACGTCTTCTCACGGGATATTGAAAACATGAAAGTGTTTTATTACGGTTGTCTGATTCTATAACAAATTTTAATCTAGAACAAATTTTAATCGGTCCAAGTAGTCAGGCTGCGCGGAACCTCTAGTTCGCTAATATCTAGCTGGTAGGCATTATTATTCATGTAATTTTGCTATCGCCTCATTTATTTCTTCTTTCTCTTATTTGCGAGGCCCTTGAAATTAAGAGAAAATATCATTGACACATCATTCAGGGACGTTTCGCTCTACAATAATTAGGTCGGGAAGGAATTTTTAACGGGCTATATACACGCAAAGGCTCGATTATTATTGGACCTTAATTTAGCTTTGCTTTATGTACTTATCAATGCCGGATATAAATTCGTTTATATAGATAGATAGATAGATATTAGATAGATAGATAGATATATCCCCATATGTGTGTTTGTTTTTCCTACAATGCACAAACAATCGCTTCGTTTAGTGCCTAAATGCCTAACAATTTTTCTTAGCACCAGTGGGACTTGAAATCAACAAGCGTTAGAAACAAAGGATGTTTTTAAAGTTCTTATAGTGCAGCATTTATAACGTTTAGTTATAACTTTGGATTTCAAAATAATATTTCAATATCAAACAAGTGTTGTTCCCCTTACTTTTCTGAGAAGTTTCCTTTTTATTGTAGCAAAATCACAATAGTGGTAGAAATGTACTTTCGTTTCTTTGATATATTCAAGGGCGTATCTAGCCTATTGCTGGTTTTCAATTGACGTCATAGCCGCCATGTTGGTGCCCTCAAACAATATATTCCTCGTTAGCTTCTTTTGTTGGGGCACCAACATGGCCGCCATGCCCTTTGTCATTTGAATCTCTGGGGATTGAGTGAAAACCAGCAATAGGCCCGTAGGCCCGGACCTACACATTTTACAGCCTACTTGTCTTATTACAAGTGAATGTTGGGCTTGAGGAGTTGTCGAAATACACAAAACATGACCTGAAAGTGCAGCAGAAGGCATTTGTGAAAGTCTAAATCTAAATATTTTCCGGTGAAGCATGCTCCCAGACCCCTCAAGAAGCGACCCTTACCGAGCGGTTGTTTGGGCCTACAAATTTTAAAAACCTGGCTACGCCACTGATATTCTACGCCACTGATATTCTATTTGGGGGTTTAGTCTTAAGCTTCTAATCGGAACGCTTGAAAACTCTCAATACTCCGTATTAATTCTGATATTTGTTATATTAAGAAATCACTAAAATAAACTGGCCAGAATCGGAGATAAATATTAATTAATAGTTATAACTGTGAAACTAAAATATGTTATTTACTTTAATCTTTTAAAACAAAACCTTTTTGTTTGCTTCAGTAGCTGATTCAACGTAAACAAAAAGCGGCCGTGATTCTTGTCAGGTAAAGAATTAACCGTGTCCGAAAGGGTGAAAAATCCGCGCGTATTATCGGCTAAAAAACACTAGTTTAATAACTAAGGAAGCCGTCTATAACAGTTTCCTCGGTAAAGCACGCGGCTGAGACAGTTATTTTATTAGTTAAAGTTTTTTATAGCGAAGTTTCTGCCACCTATAATCATTTTGTTATCTGGAAACTACCGAAGTAGCAATAGACTTTTGCACGTTACGTCATAGCCCCTCTGTACACCAACATGCCTGTCATGCCCTTTGTCATTTGAATCTCTGGGGATTGAGTGCAAACCATCTATACTAGATCCTATTTTAGCTACTTATCCAAACAACCGCATGCTCTACTGAATAAACTACCTCACTGTATACATTTATTTTGATTATCAAACAGTATTGTTTCGAAGTCTGCTAATATTTTAGGGACCGATAAGAAGAGCAGCTTTTTTAATCTTCAACCGCACGGTAATTATATTCCTGCACTTGACGAGATTGGCGGACCAGTTTTGCTAGGGAGAATTATGCTATTGAAGCTAATAAAAATGTTTTTTAATGTAAGAAGCACAATGGTCTGTGTGCTACGTTTTTTTTGGCTTTTTAAGCGTTCCGAACAAGTTACTAAATCCCCTAATGATTTGGCATCACAATTCTTATCTCAAAACCCATCCTTAAGGTGGCTCGCCTGGATTTTCCAGGGACGCACCATACCCAATTTGAACGGCTGCTACTCCACTGTCAGAGCACGGTCGAGCTAGCCACTTCACCCATTTACTAGAAATAGAATAAACTTTCCAAAAATGTAGGTTTGTTTGACATCGGTGTTACCATAGCAACACAGCGTTGACGTCATGTGTTTTACATATCAGCAATTTTCTTGAAATCTAGACCTAAACTTTTAAAACGACCTAGTGTCCCTTGTAGTCTAAATGTAGGCCTTCAAGACTGCAAAGCTTAAAAAAATTGTATGGGAGCGTTTTCGAAAACAAATGGGTTGAATATTTTCATTCAAAAAATTAACAATTCGCCTTACTTCCTGTTTAGTCGTCGAGAACTGTGTGTTCTGGACCGATTCAAACGCTGTGACATAGGACTACTTGCCATGAAAATTTCATTCCATTTGCTTTATTCGATTTCGGTTTATGGAATAATAAGTAATGTAATAAATATGCTCATTTTACTCAGAATAGTAATGTATTTGCTAAGGAAGCTGTAATGTCGATAAAATGTTGTTTAAATCTTTTCACCTGAAATTCAACATGTACTACCCTTGCCCTGTAAATTTCAAGAGAATGATGATAGATGATAGTGAATGATGGTAGATGATAGTGGAGAGGCCTAGATGATAGTGAATGATGGTAGATGATGGTAGATGATAGTAGATGTGGGTAGATGATAGTGAATGAGGGTAGATGATAGTGGATGAGGGTAGATAAGAGTGGATGAGCCTAGATGATAGTGAATGAGGGTGGATGAGCCAAGATGATAGTAGATGAGGCTAGATGATAGTGGATGAGGGTGGATGATAGTGGATGAGGGTAGATGATAGTGGATGAGCCTAGATGATAGTGGATGAGGGTAAATGAGCCTAGATGATAGTGAATGGGGGTAGATGATAGCGTGGATGAGGCTAGATGATAGCAGATGAGCCTGGATGATAGTGGATGAGCCTAGATGTTAGTGAATGAGGGTAGATGATAGTGGATGAGGCTAGATGACAGTGAATGAGGGTAGATGACAGTGAATGAGAGTAGATGACAGTGGATGAGCCTGGATGAGAGTGGATGAGAGTGGATGAGGCTAGATGATAGTGGATGAGGCTAGATAACAGTGGATGAGGGTAGTTGACAGTGAATGAGATTAGATGACTGTGGATGAGCCTGGATGACAGTGGATGAGCCTGGATGAGAGTGAATGAGGCTAGATGATAGTGGATGAGGCTAGATGAGCCTATTTGATAGCGAATGATGGTAGATGATAGTAGATGAGGCTAGATGATAGCGAATAAGGGTAGATGATAGTGGATGAGGGTGGATGAGGCTAGATGATAGTGGATGAGCCGAGATGATAGTGAATGAGGGTTGATGATAGTAGATGAGGGTAGATGATAGTAGATGAGGCTAGATGATAGTGAATGAGGGTAGACGATAGCGAATGAGGCTAGATGATAGTGGATGAGACTAGATGATAGTGGATCAGGCTAGATGACAGTGGATGAGGGTAGATGACAGTGAATGAGAGTAGATGAGAGTGGATGAGCCTGGATGAGAGTGGATGAGCCTGGATGAGAGTGGATGAGCATGGATGGGAGTGGATGAGCATGGATGGGAGTGGATGAGGCTAGATGATAGTGGATGATAGTGGATGAGCCTAGATGATAGTGAATGAGCCTAGATGATAGTGGATGAGCCTAGATGATAGTGGATGAGCCTAGATGATAGTGAATGAGGGTAAATGAACCTAGATGATAGCGAATGAGGGTAGATGATAGTAGATGAGGCTAGATGATAGCGAATGACGGTAGATGATAGTGGATGAGGCTAGATGATAGTGGATGAGCCGAGATAATAGTGAATGAGGGTAGATGATAGTAGATGAGGGTAGATGATAGTGGATGAGGCTAGATGATAGTAGATGAGGCTAGATGACAGTGAATGAGGGTAGATGACAGTGAATGAGAGTAGATGAGAGTGGATGAGCCTGGATGAGAGTGGATGAACCTGGATGAGAGTGGATGAGCCTGGGTGGGAGTGGATGAGCCTGGGTGAGAGTCGATGAGCCTGGGTGAGAGTGGATGAGCATGGATGAGAGTGGATGAGGCAAGATGATAGTGGATGAGGGTATATGATAGTGGATGAGGGTAGATGATAGCGAATGAGGGTAGATGATGGTGGATGACGCTAGATGATAGTGGATGAGCCGAGATGATAGTGAATGAGGGTAGATGATAGTAGATGAGGGTAGATGATAGTAGATGAGGCTAGATGATAGTGGATGAGCCTGGATGATAGCGGATGAACCTAGATGTTAGTGAATGAGGGTAGATGATAGTGGATGAGGCTAGATGACAGTGAATGAGGGTAGATGACAGTGAATGAGAGTAGATGACAGTTGATGAGCCTGGATGAGAGTGGATGAGAGTGGATGAGGCTAGATGATAGTGGATGAGGCTAGATGATAGTGAATGAGGGTAGACGATAGCGAATGAGGCTAGATGATAGTGGATGAGGGTAGATGATAGTGGATCAGGCTAGATGACAGTGGATGAGGGTAGATGACAGTGAATGAGAGTAGATGAGAGTGGATGAGGCTAGATGATAGTGGATGAGGGTAGATGATAGTGGATGAGGGTAGATGATAGTGCATGAGCCTAGATGATAGTGGATGAGGGTGGATGAGGCTAGATGATAGTGGATGAGCCGATATGATAGTGAATGAGCCTGGATGAGAGTGAATGAGGCTAGATGATAGTGGATGAGGGTAAATGAGCCTAGATGATAGCGAATGAGGGTAGATGATAGTAGATGAGGCTGGATGATAGCGAATAAGAGTAGATGATAGTGGATGAGGGTGGATGATAGTGGATGAGGGTGGATGAGGCTAGATGATAGTGGATGAGCCGAGATGAGAGTAGATGATAGTGAATGAGGGTAGATGATAGTAGATGAGGGTAGATGATAGTAGATGAGGGTAGATGATAGTAGATGAGGGTAGATGATAGTGGATGAGGCTAGATGATAGTGGATGAGGCTAGATGATAGTGGATGAGGGTAGATGATAGTGCATGAGCCTAGATGATAGTGGATGAGGGTAGATGAGGCTAGATGATAGTGGATGAGCCGATATGATAGTGAATGAGGGTAGATGATAGTAGATGAAGCTAGATGATAGTGAATGAGTCTAGATGATAGTGAATGAGGGTAGATTATAGTGGATTAGCCTAGATGATAGTGGATGAGGCTAGATGATAGTGAATAAGGGTAGATGAGAGTGCATGAGGCTGGATGATAGTGGATGAGCCTGGATGATAGTGGATAAGCCTGGATGATAGTGGATGAGCCTAGATGTTAGTGAATGAGGGTAGATGATAGTGGATGAGGCTAGATGACAGTGAATGAGGAGTGAATGAGAGTAGATGACAGTGGATGAGCCTGTATGAGAGTGAATGAGCCTGGATGAGGCTGGATGATAGTGGATGAGCCTGGATGATAGTGGATGAGCCTGGATGATAGTGGATGAGCCTAGATGTTAGTGAATGAGGGTAGATGACAGTGAATGAGGAGTGAATGAGAGTAGATGACAGTGGATGAGCCTGTATGAGAGTGAATGAGCCTGGATGAGGCTAGATGATAGTGGATGAGGCTAGATGACAGTGGATGAGGGTAGATGACAGTAGATGACAGTGGATGAGCCTGGATGACAGTGGATGAGCCTGGATGAGAGTGAATGAGGGTAGATGACAGTGAATGAGGCTAGATGACAGTGAATGAGGCTAGATGACAGTGAATGAGAGTAGATGACAGTGGATGAGCCTGTATGACAGTGGATGAGCCTGGATGAGGCTAGATGATGGTGGATGAGGCTAGATGATAGTGGATGAGCCGATATGATAGTGAATGAGGATAGATGATAGTAGATGAGGGTAGATGAGGGTAGATGATAGTAGATGAGGGTAGATGAAAGTGGATGAGGGTAGATGACAGTGAATGAGAGTAGATGACAGTGGATGAGCCTGGATGACAGTGGATGAGCCTGGGTGATAGTGGATGAGCCTGGATGAGAGTGGATGAGGCAAGATGATAGTGGATGAGGCAAGATGATAGTGGATGAGGGTAGATGATAGTGGATGAGGGTAGATGACAGTGGATGAGCCTAGATGATAGTGGATGAGCCTAGATGATAGTGGATGAGGGTAGATGATAGTGGATGAGCCTAGATGATAGTGGATGAGGGTAGATGATAGTGGATGAGCCTAGATGATAGTGAATGAGCCTAGATGATAGTGAATGACGCTAGATGATAGTGGATGAGCCTAGATGATAGTGGATGAGCCTAGATGATAGTGAATGAGGCTAGATGATAGTGGATGAGCCTAGATGATAGTGGATGAGGGTAGATGATAGTGGATGAGCCTAGATGATAGTGAATGAGCCTAGATGATAGTGAATGACGCTAGATGATAGTGGATGAGCCTAGATGATAGTGGATGAGCCTAGATGATAGTGGATGGTGGATGAGCCTAGATGATAGTGAATGAGGCTAGATGATAGTGGATAAGCTTAGATGATACTGGATAAGCTTAGATGATAGTGAATGAGGGTAAGTAATGGTATATCATACTTGCTGTCACTGAACAATCCGGTGCATCCATGGCATTCTCCCATGGAGTACATACCCTTAAAATGCAAGTCGTTTTTTTTTTTGTTGGGTGTCGCAAAATTTCTGCGCATGCGTTAAAGGTCAAATTCACACCAATCAGATTGCACTGTGCTGGGCACGCAACAATCGCCAGGTTAATTTATTTACATAAATTAATACAGTAAAGCAAGATGGCGGAAGACCCGCGAGGAACTTTCTCTCTAGTTTGGAGTCCCATCTCTCAAATGTAAGCCAGTTTAATGTTTTATTTAACTTCACTCGTGCGAAAGCCTTCCAACAGGCTTAGGATATTTCAACTGGCGCTATTGACGGAGCCGAAGGACCGCGTTTTTTACCCAGATGGCCAGTGATACGACACGTACGACGACCTGAAGCCAGTGAACTGGGGCCAGGATCCGGAAAGCTAAAATTCGAAGAAATAGATATTGGAATCTATAAGCCATCGGCTCGCTGTGCTGCATTTAAAACATCCGAGGAAAACATATTATTTTGGGTAAAGGTACTTCAAGACCAATATTACGAACTGTCAGAGATTTAAATTTACCGTAAGTTGGATCAGAGAGTATTGAGATCAAGTTATTTCGTTCCAGCGAGGATATTGACCTAGCGGAAACGGTACAAGCTGTCGAAGGATTTTACTTATAATCATCCACGTCTACTTAACAACAAGAATAGTTATGTGCCAAGGCATGGGCAAAGATTGAGTTTCCCAGAATACAGATGAAAGTAGAGAACTTAATGAATGAAGAAACAGAGGTCACGCGCGACATGCTTGAGAACATGAACATGTTCAACACTTTATATTATACTAAGAAAACAAAACAAATTACAGAGCCTGCAAGTTCACAAGTCAATGAAAAACCCCAAGTGCCTGTAGTTTTGGATCAACATATCCTTGAAACTCCAAAAGCAACATACACATGAGTCAAATTCAAACCGGAAGAGACGGAATTCTTTAGATTATTCACGAGGAACATTTGTTAGCCCGCAATAAGGACCAAGGTCTCCAATGTTCCGAGACTCTACCCAACCTACTGAAGCTTATCAGTTTGTTCAAGATCCACGAGAGTTTACAATCACCTGACCGACAACTCACTACTAAAGAAAGGGACCATGAAGTACGGTAGTACGGTTAATTCTCGGGTTCAAAACAATGAATATATGCCTACTCAAATGCAATGTGTTAAACGAATAAGTAATGTTCAACATACGAGAAAAACAAAACTATTAAATTACATATACAATGTATACTAGAGGAGCAGAGAATGAAAGTCACCGGGCTACCGGCCACTAAAGACTGCTAAATTCAGCTAATAATTCTTCCCTTTGGTTATTACTAAGAGGATTTCAAATGAAAGTGTATTACATCTTCAATCTCATGTGGCCCGAGTGAAAGCCCAGATGGGCTCTTGTTATTTTAAAATTTGATATATTTTTTTCAGAATTGGCAGAAGTGAAATACTTCGTTGAACGTTTGATCCACCTGAACAAAAGCCCAACAATAATTTTAAAACACCCTGCAAAGGTTTTCAATATTACTTGGTGGTAAGTAAACTGTGTCTTGCTGTTTTATGCAAAGCTACCAGTTAGATATTAGTTACAAGGGTGGTGTGAGTAAAATAATTGGGTGGGGATTTGGGTGGGGGGGGGGTGGGGGGGGGGGGGAAGAGGGGATAATTAGAGAACCCTTATAGCCAAGAGGAAATAATTACCATAGTTTATTGTAAATAGCATCACAATTCTCTCTTATTACTTGATATGAGCTTATGGTAGAGACTATAAAGATGTACAGTGACAGACTCACTCCAAAAGAAGTAACATTATGTCATCACCACCATGTTGGTGGACATCAAAAGATTCCTCATTAGCTTCTCCTGTAGTTCCACCAACATGGCCACCATGTTTTCACACCAACTTAAAGGAGGGTCTGAATGGGGGGGTCTACATGTTAGTTGTCAGATAAACTTTTGCCCATTTGTCAATTAATAGCCCTAGTTAATCATTACTAGAGAAAATTTACAATGTTTGGCTGACAAAAAACAAATTTGTCAGTTCTCAGTAAAAAAAAAGCTTTATTTGTCAGTTATTTTTAAGGCCATTTATCAGTAGTCATTTAACCCCATTCAGATCCTCAACTAGCCGAGTCTTATCTTTTATGCTATTTTTATACTTAATATTAAGAGTCAGTATAGTTCATAAGAAATGTTATCTCATAACATATTGTTAATAACTATTAAGGAGAGCTAGTTTTAACTTTATTCTTCTCTTCTTAAAGATACCGTATTTTATCACGTATAAGCCGCACCACCGGTATGTGTTGTGGAGAGAAGAAGAGAAGAATAAAGTTAACACTAGTTCTCCTTAATAGTTATTAACAATATGTTATGAGATAACATTTCTTATGAACTAAATATACTAGCTGACTCTTAATATTAAGTATAAAAATAGCATGAAAGATAAGACTCAGCTAGTTAAATGACTACTGACAAACGGTCTTAAAAATAACTGACAAATGACGTTATTTTTTTTACTGACAAATTTGGTTTTTGCGGGTCAAACATTGTAAATTTTCTCTAGTAATGATTAACTAGGGCTATTAACTGACAAATGGGCAAAAGTTTATCTGACAACTAACATGTAGACCCCCATTCAGACCCTCCTAGTTGGTGTGAAAACATGGTGGCCATGTTGGTGGAACTACAGGAGAAGCTAATGAGGAATCTTTTGATGTCCACCAACATGGTGGCGATGACATAATGTTACTTCTTTTGGAGTGAGTCTGTCACTGTACATCTTTATAGTCTCTACCATAAGCTCATATCAAGTAATAAGAGAGAATTGTGATGCTATTTACAATAAACTATGGTATAAATTATTTCCTCTTGGCTATAAGGGTTATCTAATTATCCCCTCTTCCCCCCCCCCCCCCCCCCCCCCCCCCCCCCCCCACCCAAATCCCCACCCAATTATTTTTACTCACACCACCCTTGTAACTAATATCTTACTGGTAGCTTTGCATAAAACAGCAAGACACAGTTTACTTACCACCAAGTAATATTGAAAACCTTTGCAGGGTGTTTTAAAATTATTGTTGGGCTTTTGTTCAGGTGGATCAAACGTTCAACGAAGTATTTCACTTCTGCCAATTCTGAAAAAAAAATACATCAAATTTTAAAATAAAAAGGCTAATAAAAATGCTATAATCCTTGGCTGTAATAGAGCTCTATATAAGCTTAAAGCTAAAACTAAAGCTTCGAAGTGGCAGTACTGAGGTGCGTCATGGACATGGCGGCGACAAATATTATGATGGCGGCCGGGACTAGACTACCCTGGGTGCCAGAGGTTCTAAACTTTGTCGATCCTAAACTTTGGCTTAAGGACTATAGACGGAACGTTTTATTATTTTAGTGGCAAGTGGTGAATCCAAACAGCATTCTAGTTACATAAAACATGCATGCATCATGCATCAAACATGCATGCATCAAACATTAACATCTTACCTTCAGGGTCCCGTATTCGTGGCATTGTCAAATAACACACAAAAATTAGTCGCTGTGCGCGTTCATAACATGAACTACATGTAACTTTGGTCTTGCTCTTGGATTGCTCGAGATCTAGTTCTCACTTGGCCTCGAGTGACGCCTGGAACTTCTCGGTCGAAAAGCAAAACTCGCAAAAAGCGAAAGTCGATAAAGACAAAGTGAGTAAAGACAAAGTGAGAAAAGACAGAGTGAGTAAAGACAAAGTGAGTAAAGACAAAGTGAGTAAAGACAAAGTGAGAAAAGGCAAACTAGCGAAAATGGCAAAAGCGAAAGTCGATAAAGACAAATTAGTAAAGTCAAAATAGCTGAAGCAAAATTTGCGAAAGCGAAACTCGCAAATTAGCGAAAGTCGATAAAATATTAAAACATTCGGTATATTAAAGTAAGCTCTCCGTCACACATATCACGCAAGTCGTTTGAAAGCTTTGGGAGTTTTGGTGAGTTTAAGAAAGGGCAGCTATATATATAAAGTTCATCAGTGCCGGCCGGATCTGTCCGTGAATTGTTCGCTATAACGGAGATCGGAATAAAAGGCGTAAATGTCATTCATGATCGTTTTTGAATTTGTGGTTACTTTGCCATCAATATTTAGAAGTTTTCTTTCCGCACTTTTTCGAGATTGAGAAAATATTTATTATTTTTCTCTCCTTTTTCGTACCATGTCGCACGAGATGGATATGGAGCTTCAGCACATTTTCCTTCAAATTATTTTCAATATTTTCTATCGTTATTGGTGTTCAAGAAATCGTTTCCGTTCTGCGACGTATGTATTCAAAATATTTCCTTTCTGCTCCCTGGTTAAGTATTTATTTTAAGACTACCACTTTTCCTTTCCTACTACCCCAAGACCAACCGAAACACCACTTGAGAGGTGTGTTGTGATTGGTTGCTTGTTAATTGATATTGTGCCGGCATGGATTCAACAGTAAATATCGAAGAAGTGAATTACAAGATTTGTATGGGAGTTTTTCCAATAACTCGGAATAATAACTTAATAATAAAAGCTTACTTGAAGTTGTTTTGTTGTCCTATTTGTGTTCAGGTAGCTAGAGTTTTAAGGAAGTATTAAGTTCCTTTATACAAGCGCTTGACCCCTCTACACCAAAACAACTTCAAGTAAGCCTTCTTCCTTTATTTACCTTGTAATACAGAAGACCGTAACTAAATTTACATTATTATTCCGAGTTATCGGAAGATCTCCCATACAAGCTCCCATACAAACCGTGTAATATGTATTCACTTCTTCGATATTTACTGTTTTAGCTGCAGCAGCGAGCGAGCCTGAAGCAAGCGAGCAAGGCAGCAGTTCTAATCTGTAAGCAAATCCAAATCTCGATTTCTTTTTTTACCACAATGCATCACTTCTATTGTCTTTTTTTACCACAATGCTTTGCACGGATCTGATCGTCAGGTGACATTACATGAGGTGGAATCTGCATTGTTGGAGCTATATAACTACGTTCAACCGTTCTTTAATGCATTTCTGTGTATGCAATCCTTGTGTAATAATTTGTAGGTGAACTCCGTTAAAACAATTACATGGTTCTCAACTCCTGCTTGCATGTTAACAGTTAAAGCATCATGTATTTCCCAAACAAATAAAAGCAAAAAAAATATGTGTTCTATAGTTTAGTTTATTGAGTTTGTCACATGTATGAGAACCTGAACAATTACAATACTTTTAATAAACATGCAAATTAATCACAGAACAAAAGAAAAATTAATTACAAAGACAACAATATCTATTATTAATAACAATTAAGTGACAGCTAGGGGGATTAAGAAACTGGACTTGCATCCCAATTGACATCTAACAAAAGTATATTGAATATTTAAATCTGATTATTACAAGTATCTGGATTAATATGAAAATTTGCAACAATAATTATTTAAATTGTATGATTGTAGTTTATAACAGAATCTCTCCCAATTAACTAATCTGATCATATTATTATAAAAATTCCAAATTCAAATATTTTCAGCCTGACCATTACAGGCATTGTTGAAATTTATGAGTTCTAACAACAACTAAGCTGTGTTTAAAATCAATTTCAGTTGGTGGATATGTTTCAAGTGTTTGAGACAATCATTTGATGTATTCATTCGACACAATATGCACTCATGTTCCATGTAAATTTCTGCCACTTCTAGTTGGCAATTCAAAATTGTTGTTGAAGTACTCAAATATGAAAAAGTACCTAAATTATTTGATTCACAATAAACCAGTGAGCCTGCTTGGTTACAAAGCATGTCAAATGATTGTGTTGAATGAGTGTGTCGAATGATTGCTATAGTACGTAACACTGAAATCAGCTGTAGCTAGTATACCATTTGTTGTAAGCTACATGTAGTCATACTTAAAACTGTATAATATTTACACAAATCACAACTTATGATCAAGTTGATATATATTACATATATTACAATAACTTACAAAGTGCTACAGTCATTCTATCTAATATGTTAAGTATATCACATTCATTATTCAAATAATATTATTGTAACCTAATATTTCAAACATTAATATTTGTGAATTTATGTAAAAGCGTAGAGAGCTCTAACTAAGAGGTAATTATAATACTGGTATATATATACTGCACCATGTTTTGTACTTGGGAAAGAGCTAGCTATTACTATTAGTAATATACTATTTAAATATTATCCCAATACTGGAATTAAGCCTTTGGCATAATAATTGTAATTTTGCCATACAAAAATAGTGAAATATGACGATATTACAAACTTATTCCTCTCATTGTTTGTATTCTCAAGTGATATTTGGCTTGATACTTTTCTCTTTTTAATGACACCTAGGCTTATTATAAGCATACCAAAATGGAATTCATGCCATTTCTTGCAAAAATTACATCACTGCAAGTTGTCAAATTTTACATTTTATTTAGTATTAAGTAATGATTCCCTTAAGAATGAATTAGCACTGAACAGCAAGGAACGTAAAATATGTTAATTTTCTATTCTTTTTTCTCGTAATGTCATTTGTTAATTACTCATAAATTCAATAGAAAACCAACAAAATAATATTGTTTCATTCAAAACTTTTGAAGTTTTAATTTAGTTTTGATCAAACCTGCACCTGGTAACTATGGTTTGATTTAAAAGAACATCGACAGTGAGGAAATGTTTTAAATTTGTGATTCAAATATATTTTGTCTTCCAGTTTCCTTTATTTTCTGCTTGTAACTTTGACTGTGGACAACTATTGAAGCATATAATTATTGTTCATGCAAAATTGTCTGTGATGATTTGATGCTCATTGTTGCAGTCTATTGTCCTTTCCTATAGTTCCTAGGCAAATCATTACTTAATACAGTTAAAATAATATTTCAGAAATAAGTTCACATTAAATAACGTGTTCTAAGAGATTGATAATAGGATACCAAAATCTATATATTCCTTACAATTATTGTGGTTTAAGAATGTTTTGATGTCACTCTTCAGTGAATAAATAAGTAAATAAAATTTAATAACTAGATAAATAAATAAATATATAAAAAGTAATTCAAACAAAAAAAAAAAAAAATTGTCTGGAAACATTCAATTGAAAATTGTAATTTAAAAAGGAAAACATAAAGACTCAATTATTGAGTTAAGTGTCCAAAGCACATATTATGCAAAAACAAAATTTTATGAAAACAAAAAAATGAATCCTGCAAAGATTAAAATTAACATTTACACCAGTATTTAAAATCCCTTATCAAACTCATTAATAATTCATGAAGCAAAAACAAAGGAATCACCGACCGATAATTGATCTTTAAATCTGATACAGATTTCGCCCTGATTTACATAAACTTTGGCTTCAATTTTCTCGGCCAAAATAAGTCGTATCACCAAAATAACTGAAAAAGGTCTCTTTACCCTCTTTACATGTGAATGTTTTTGAAGTCGTTTAATAAACTTGTAGCTAATTTTGGGCTTTTATCAGTGAATTTGTAATTAGGATGAAACTTTGTATAAAATTTCATCCTACTAAAAATTATTTTCTTTATGTCATTCCCTTGAGATGTGCGTCTTTCTTTCATTGCATTCTTAAAGCATTTTTGTAGTTGTTAAAACAGTCACAGCACATGTTTTATCGAGTCTAAAAATTATTGGGCTTCCCCCTCAAATTTTTAAACTTGATAGAACACTGCTGTCCGTGCTTTAAACAGTACATAACATTTGCTTTTTGTTTCGTACAATGTACATGAATTATCATTATACAAATATTTAATGTTCAGATACTGAGTGCAGTAGCTGAGACAACATACCATTACTCTAACAGCCAGGGAAATACTTGTCATTTTATGATTGCCTGCAATTAAATTTCTTTGCAGTATATTATTGATGTAAAAGTAGTTTTTTTTTTCTAAAAAGAAAATTATGTACAGTTAATAATACATTATTTTGTGTTCCTCCTGTTTCCTTTTATTTTTCAGAAACTTTTATTTCAAAAGACATTAATTTGTTATTTTCTATACTGTCAATATGACATTGAATTCTGTCACAATTATATTCAGCATAATAATTATTATAGCAGTGTATTGCTATTATTATTTTCCATATTCTCAACTTGAATAATATTTATATTATTTTATTCTTCTAAAAAAAACAAATAATATTATTGAAATAGCTAAGTACTGAGCTATTTGGAAGTATGTGATCACCATCATGAATATCATTGAAGCAATGCACTGGCATTAAAACAAAACCTGAATCTGTTTTTAACAGCCCTCCTTCATTTATAAATGATTTTCATTTTGATTTGCCATTAAGTAATCAGAAATATTTAAGTCATTTAAATAGTTTTCTTCATGCAGTGTAGATTGTAATTATAATAATGTGATTAATTATTAATTAAAGTCTTAAAAACATTGTCCTCAATTAGCATTGAGCTGTTGACATCCAATCAAATTCCTTCATTGAGCCCATATGCAAGAATAACACACTGATGACAGACATGACATGCATAATCTGATGACTGTTACCAACAATATCAAATTGACCGGGAAACCACTTCTCTGGGATCCTTGCAATGTTTATTATACCACCAAGGCATGCAAATAAATCCATCAAAAAGCAGTATGGCAGTGCTTCCCTGCTCCCACATCCATAGCCAAGGTATTGGAGAGTTAAACGGACAGAGAGAAAGAGATATCGCATAACTCCAAAAACTGTAAAAGGAATGAACCTTTCTTTTGGAGTACGAGCACGGATGATAAAGAACAATGCTATAAATGAGATGATTAAGTAAGTGATTATTGCTGACGTTCTCCAAATTGGGAAGCAGAACAAGGTTGCTCTGAGGCCACACAATGCTCCAAAAGTGTTAACTACCCAGACACCACACATATCAAAGGTCAATAATCCATTGTAAGTAGTGGCTCCCTGCTTGTGACACATGAAGAGATGGTAGATAGGGCTTGGAAAGAAGGGTGCAAAACATGAAAAATAATGCAGGCAGAACCAGTAGGGATTACTGAGGCATGCTGGTGTCGCTGTCAGTGGAATCAAGAGTAGCATGAGCATGCAAGGCACTCCTGCAAAGAAAAATTTAAAAAGATACTGAAGAACATCAAAAGCTTCGGTGACTTAATTAATAGAGATCATGTTCCTATAATTCCCTAATAAAACAAAGAAACATAATTGAGAGACTTCCTGGTAGTGTCAACTGGAGATAATGTAGGCCATCTCAATAACATGCTTCATTTATTATCATGGTAGGTTGGTCAGTTGGGCCAATGAAAATAATCAACGTTAGGGGGTCTGGAGCCAGGTAAAGCCTGGTTAATAAGTCAAGGACTTGCATAAAAAAAATTCCTCAAATACTTTTTCCTCTACTGGTTGTGGATTGAAAATTTGCATGAGAAAAGCAAGAAACTAAATGCAGAGAGCTCGGAAGAGATGGAGTTATGAAATTATTCTTCAAGTAAAAAAAAAATGGGTCAGTCTTCAATCTTTTTTTTACTTCCCCCTCCCCCCCCCCCAAAAAAAAAATGGGTAAGTCGGGCAATGGTAAACAAAACATTTTATTGGAATGGCCTTAAATAATAAATTACAAAGGCCAGGGAACTTGGCTTACAAATACATTAGTTCTACTGCAAAGTTGTGGAGAGTGTAAGTATAAAACTACACATGACTTGTTGACTCTTCTGCTTATCATGACTACATGATATCCTTTCCAGGGGTCATTTATTTTCAAAGATGTATTCATTTGCCCTATAGCGCTACTTACTGCCACATCATCCATTGTCATTAATGTGCCAACCAGAGATCCATTGGTTGCTGACACAAAAGTGGCCTTTTGAAATCACTGTTGAACATTAGCATAACAATGGTAATGTTTATCAACACGAATTATCGCTATTTGTTACTGACCACAACATTTAAAATTAAGACTGATTTTCAATGCAAAGCTCCTCCAAATTTAACCAGAGTCAGTCTATTAAAGTATGTTGATTTTGGAACATTTATCCAGCTCTACGATATATCCTCTGTATTCCAGAAACATCTAATTGGTTTACATTCCCACAAGCAAGAAGTCAACAATTAAACTGATATATATACCTCCAACCTGTTCTAACACACATTTTCACCCACAAAAACGTTTCCTCACTCACGTTATTTATTTCTTCAAATCAAAAAAGGTGGCCTTATTTTAAAGAAGCGTGCCAAGTATGTTAAACATGAAAACCTTAAAATAGAAGAAATTAATAAATCATTGTGTGTGGCTAGCATGTAGTCGCGCAGATTTAAAAGCAACTCTTTGGGGGTCATAACCAAATTACGATGCAAGCTACCACAAAAAATGCTGCCAAATTTGTCCATTCAATATGTATTGGCTTGAAAGCTCTCTATCCTCTTTCTTCAACAATCTTACTGTTGGTCATTATTATACAATCTGGATAACAATAAAGTAAAATAATTACAACTGATACATATGCACATATTTTAAGAGTACCACATCGCGCGAGAACGAGATACAAATTCCGTGACTCAAGGTCCTGGTTGTATATAAACGATAAACGAATCATTGAAAAGACAAATTAAAACCTGTCTCAAATCTTATTCTAATCAGTGATTTGCCACTTTGTTCACTTACCATGGGAATATATGTTCACCGATTCATTATGCAGGTAGAGAAGGCTGTCTACACACTCTGTCGTTGTGAAATTACAGCGATAACCACTCAATACAAATTTGTTAAACTGCAGCCACGATGGACAACATTTAAGCAAGCACAGCTTCTGATCCGGTTCTTCTTTCCGTTCACAGTCCTTAAGTTCTCCCTCGTTGTTGCTATAAGTGCCATTGGTGATCACTCTTTTTATGACCATTCTAAATATATTTTTCCGCTTCGGCCGGCGTCCCAGATTCACTGAACCCGCCAAACTACCCACAGGCAAATATATGCAAGGCGTCCCCTTCTCCTTGTTGCCAGACTCCCTCGACTGGTATGCCAACTGACATAACCGATTAATTTTTCATTAAAAATACTCCTACTACTTGCTTTAAGCACCCAGATCTCCAACAATATCGGCAAACTATCAAACATTTAACAACATGCTGCTTTCCAAAACGTTTTGATGAGGTAAACAACTAATTCATTTTTCACCACAAAAACTCGTTCCCAGTTTTCTCGCATGTTTTTAATAGCGGTTCAAACCGAAGGAATGGTGGGTAGAATTCAAGATGGCCGCCGCGGAGGAGAAAGATGGTGGAGTGGGAAACGAAATACCTCCTTGGGCGAGTGGAGATAACTTGAGACATGTAGAAAGGGAGGTACTCATCCCTAAAATAGTACGGGAACGAGCAAGAGAAAGGTGCAAGGATCTCGTTGAGGGTAAAACCGCACTTTTCTATTGCTGTTGTTATTAAAATTTATGTAGTTAACTTTTCTCTGTATTACTATTATTATGGCCTTGCATAATTTATGCAATTGTTATATTACTTGTGTTTTTGGAACAGAATTTACAAAGTGTTGCAAAGGAAGAACTGTATCTATGGTGTGGGTATGCAGAAAAGAAAACAGAGCGATGAAAGATTGTCTGACGAAACAGTAAGTTAAAGTTAGGAGAGTGAAGACAAGTGAACATAATATTACAAGTGTGGAGAAGTTATAGCAACCGCAATCGTTATGTTCTGTGTGAAGAACTATTGAACAACCTTTTCATAACCAAAAGAAAAGCCTACCCCGGTAAAAACCTGCGTGCATAAATTGAAAATGGCGCCCCTCTGTGCAGATCTACCCTCAACTCAAAACTAATATACTATTTGATTTAAGGTTAATTTACAATATGCTAATTGATATCGATACCTGCTCGATATTTGGCAATAAAACAATTGTACTTATAAAATGGTAGACGAAACAGAGTTGGGCATTTAAATGTAGTGATATTCTGATTTTATTTTATTGTAATGTAATTAGTATCTGACATGCTGTTCATGCACAGATGAAGTGTTATGTACACTGCAGATAAAGAAATCAATGTTGTATACATAATCAGTACACAGCTGCTACTCAATAATGGTCTAAATGCTTTAACTGATTAATTATTGACCAGATTTGGTTGTGCTGTGGATGATAATGTGTTAACCACCAAGCTGCAGGACTGTGTATCAGCACACATTTCACAAAAGTATGCTTATTCTTGGGTTGCACATGACGTCACGGTGGCCATTTTGGAGAAACATTAACAAAAGATTCCTCATTAGTGTCTTTTGTTCCGTCCTCCAACATGGTTGCCACGTCTTTGTCTTTTGAATCTCCAGGGATTGATTGCAACCCAAGAATAGACTGTATAGGCAAACAGGGGTTTCAAAATAAACCAGCACACACTGGAGCTCCGGCATCTGCTTGGTCTGAAGTAGCCTTAAATAAGCTGGCTACTTTTGTACCCTGAATATACATTTGTTACTAAATGCATACAGCTACTTTCAAAGTCTGGGACAGCTACTTTGAAACTTTTTGAAATGCCTGGGGATGTGCTAATAAAAATATCCCATTGAACTCTATAGACCTTATAATTGTATTAAAAATAAACATCTTCTCTTAGGAAATATAATTCCAGCCATTAGACTCTTACTAGCATACATGTATGTCTTATAGTTTACTGCATATTCACTGAGGTTAAGCATGTATTCAGACACAAAACAACAGTTCAATTGGCAACAGATGATCGGTCACATTGCTAAGTAGAAATTGACATGTTGCTTACCTGGCAGTAATATTTTGCCATCTGTCAAGGTACTTGGTCTGTAGTGTGACAGCTGTGTAAGTAAGTAAAATTGATTTACAGTCGAGTACTTGATATTTTACTACCTTCTTCTAAAAAAATAATGGTAAAATTTTTATGCCCAATACTGTTGTTGGCATCTAAGCATGAATATGTGAGGTGAAAACATGTTCTAACTGGGTATCAAACATAACATGATTCATCATCAAACATTTGAAGTTTGAACTGGTGTGCTAGAAGAACTTTCACACCCAAAATATCAAGTTTAATGCTCCAGTTGTGAGGATATTTACAATAAACAAATACAGCTGACTAACTTCAAACCAGGTGTGCCTCTATTTTAGAACTTCAGAAATCAAGTGGTAGAGCTGGTTGGAGAATTATCGATACAGGAAGAGGATAACTTTGTATTTTGAGTGCAAAAGTTTGTCTAGCACAGCTTCAAACTTTGAAAAGTTGATGACGAATCATGTTACATTTGATACCCAATTAGATGTTTTTGCCTCATGTGTTCATGCTTAGATGCAATTACAACGGTAGAACAAGCATCCTACGTACTTGAATCTTGATTAAAGACAGATTGAATGAAATGAAATGCAAAGCGTGTAAAATGAGAACGTCAACTTTTTTGTTAGCAACATGTTAATTTTTGTCAAGAAACATATGACTGTTACAATGAATACAAAATCTGATACTATTAGTGCTCATCCTGAAACTGCAGTAAACTGATATTTAATAGCACAAACATAATTGATTAGCAGTTTGTGTAAAAACACCTCATCTCTGAAATTTAACCCCAGATTTTCATAGCTGTATAGGTAGGTACAAGACAACATTATATGGTTTAAAAAAAAAACTTTTTTGTATTCCAGCTATCTAGACAAAGAGCTGTTTGAGGAATCTAGAATAGAGTACTTGCACAGACGGCAAGAATATCAAGAGAATTATGCTCGCACAGGAGGGAAGAAAGAATTACAGAAAAAGAATCCTGTGATGATGTGAAGTACTTCCTTGTCAGAGGGTGGAGACTGCCGAGGGGCCATACATGTTTATTTCTCCTGATAATAACAACCAGCTAAACTTATGAACAGCTGGAGCCAGTTTCCCGACTATTAAGTAGATTCTGGGATGACAAGTAGAATAGGTCAAAATGACAGAAATCCAGTGTTACAGCACGACTTTTGTATGTGATTGGATAATCTCAGACGTGGCACATGTACGAAAGTATGTGAATACATAATACATTTGCATGTTGCGCTGTAGCAGGTTTTACAGACTGTATGTCATGTGAGCATAAGCTTGAATAAATGTACAGTAAATGTTAACCATTTCATTGTTTTATTATGAAGTGAATTTTGATACACCATAATTGCAGATACTTTGTAGTTAACATAATGTACATTATCATGTAAACACTATGTCTTGCACTTCTAAACTATTTGCTGTTTTTCTCAGTCTCATCACTTTCCTTGTCCTTCATTTGAGAACCAACACTGATTCCTAACATTAGTAACAAGCTTTTTAGATTAGTCTCCTGTTCTTTGTCCTCCTCATCTTTCTCAACCTCATCTGCAGTCTTTAACTCTTTGCTCCTCTCTACAAAATAATTCCTGGCTGCTATTAATAGAGTAGGTAATGGTATCCAAATATGGTAGCATCTCAGGCTTGTCGCATGGCTCCTTATTACTAACTTCCTTGAGTTGGTTGCAAGTGCTGCCCCTGTAAAATAGAAAGTCACTTGCTTTGAAAAAAGGTCCACATTTGTGAACATATGCAACCATTATATATTATTTACTCAAGAAAAATTAGTCATCTGAGCAACAATCCACGATTCAATTCGATCGGTCCAATCCAATCTGGATTTCCAAGGTACCTAAGTTCAAGCAGCAGCTGACTCAGTGAGTTCGAACCTTCATATATTTGGACTCAAATTAAGTGTTAAGACTCTATTTCAACTCATTAAATCCATCAAACCAAGCTCACTTATTCTTGTACTTCTCCATCAAAGTTGTACGTATTTAGAGCAAACAATTAGTAGCATGACTGACACCATGTTGACACAAACAATACATTTAAACTTGTTTGAACTGCTTTTATTACCATTTTCATTGAAGTGCGACTGAAAGTTTCATATCTCATTTGGAAATTTGCATTTAGCCGACCATCAATCAAACACGTACTGCCTAGATTTAATTACAGTTACCGTAAGTGGTGCACCTTTGAAAGCTTTGTACAACAGCAGACCACATTTGATTGATGTCAGCTGAATGCAATTTCGAAACGAGACTTGAAACTTCCAGGGTTGAACTCTAATGAAAATGGTAATAAAATAGAATGGCAAAAAACTCTGAATGAAAAAGCACAGTGAGAAAATGATCTTGGGCTAACGTGAACAATCTGCACCGTAAAAAAGTGGTCGGTAGTGATCGAGTCAACAGCTTACCGACCACTTACCGACACAGTTTTACCAACCACTTTTTAATGGTGCAGATTGTTCACTTTAGCCTTATCTTGTCTACAAAAAGGCAAGTGCTGACCCTGTTTGCTGGAGCACGTAGTGCACTGTGGATAGAATTTTTGGATCTCACCAGGTTTAACCAGCTTGTTAGGAGGAATATGGTCACCAACAAAACACCTCCATCTCCTCTTTCCACATGAATGACAGCCAAACTTCTTACCTAATAAAAGTTTCAAAGTATAACACAAATAACACCTTCCAAAGCACCTTATCAAAGGAACAATGCCATTCAATGCACATGTGCAAATGTGTGATTTTCATTTTGGTTGTCAACCTCAAATTTGTGTGAATGAAGGTGGTAAATTGTCTAATGGGGCTGGTTGGTATAGAGAGAATGAAGGTTGTTCCGGGTCAACAAGTAAAGTGTTTTGAATCATTGTGACATTGACAACATATGATTTCGATTGTTAGTATTTTAAATTATTAAATCATGCATCATGCATGCGCATTGCCATGGCACTGCTCCTTTAAATAATAGGAACATACATTGTGGCAAGCTGGTCCATGGTAATAAATGTGCATTAATTCTGATTGATTTCCTGAGCTGTTGGAATCCGACCGTTCTGCCTGCTTATGGATCAAATTTCCTCTGTTGGACTACCAGCCATTATAATTTTATTTATTTATTATTTATTCTGTTTTACAACTCAAGGTGGACGGAGAACCTCAACAGGCTTAAAGCCCCTCTATGGAGGTCTCCGAGGGCCTACGACTTATCGTCCTTATCCGAGAAGACGTGAAGGTCTAACCATTTGCTGTTCGATCACAAAGGCAGCACCTTAAATTCTACTCAGTTATTTTAAGACCCCTGAGTGTTGGTCCGGCAGGTTTGAACCCACAACCTCCCGCACAATAGACCGGTGCTTAACCACTGAGCTAATCGGGATGAAAAAAAGTTATGTTGAGTGACTGGTCATAAATTAGCAGGGGATGGGAGTGGAGAAGGAAATCAAAACATCTAAAATAATATATGGGTAACTAGTTCCTGTAAAACCTTAAGTGTTGATCTGCATCAGCGGGGAAGATAAACACTGGTATAATCAACTGAGAGTCAATTAAGGTATGCTACCACCATTGGAAGCGAGTAGCAGCTGACGTCAGCTCTGTCAAAGGGCGTCTTTGAAACGTCAGCTGCTACTCGCTTCCCATGGCAGTTAGCATACCTTAACTGACTCACACCAGTACTAAAAAATATATAACTCACCTCCGACAATAAGCATGACCTATAATTTATGTCCCTCCCCCCCCCTATAACTCCCCTTTTTCAATGCCATATTTTTTTATGACCATCCATGTTTGGGGGTTCAAAAAATTATTACCCTCCCCCTTTCTCCACCCCCTCCCCTGCTCATTTAAGATCAGTCCCTGACAAAACCAAACAAGGAAATATTATACTCACCAAGTTTTGTCAATTTTTGTCTCGTTGTGTCCGATGCATATAATTTACTTGGAGCAGGAATAAAAGCTCTTGCAAATGCTCCAGGATGCACAAGGCTACTAGGAAGAACTGAACTAAACCGTCCTCCAAACCCCTTAAACATAGCCATGCTACCCAAAGTATACAGCACAACATCATATGAACTATAGCTAAACTGAAACTGGGGAAACGCAGAGTCCACTCTTCGTTTGTAGGCTTCAAAATATCTGTGTGAGACGCCTTTAGACACGGCTACATACAGCACAAATGCCATGGACGTTACGGCACTTGAAACAGCCACAGAAAGCCCGCCAAATACTGGCCCAAAGGCCCTGCGGTGACTGGTAAGTCTCAATGGGCGAAAAACTGCATTCTGCAAACAGCCAATACAAAGTGGAAATACTGTTCCACTCACTACGACTGCCCCCGCAATATCACTCGCCCTGACTGGGGATCCGCCTTTGATACTTTTGATAGTGAATTCAGTCCAGATGTTTCTCAAACTTGTTCGCAAAGTTCGTAACAGTTCCCCTACTTCGTCCGCCATTTTGTTCTTTCAGAAAACCGCTGACCGCCCTTTTTCGTCTAGATTCTTTTCCTTTTATTTCAAAATGCTTTTTTTTAGCGCGTAGTATTACAAATGTCATTCCGGCCAAAATATTGTTTTATGCTAATAAAATCTAGTACTGATAAACAATCATCTCCATTTCGACACCACAGGTAGCCCAATATTACGATTATATAGCCTTGATTCTCTTGATTTTCTCCTCTAGCCCAACGGAGAACGGATCCATTTTGCAAAGTCGAATTAATTAGATGACGTATACCCAGGAATGGAAGAAACGCTTGTTTAAAATCATGAAATTTGGCCTAGAAGATAAAGTATATTCTCTGTAAACCAAAACTTTCTTCACAGAAGTATTCAATACTTGATGTAGAATCGATATTTATGATAAAATAATAAACGTTAGAGCCATTTTTACACCATCTGAGTCAAATCCGAGTCAAATGACCGAATCACTGAATATCATTCATCAGTTTTTGCTTCTTTTTTTCCTCCATCGTTTGGCTACACTTCAGTTTGGTATTCTTCTCGTGCATGGTCGTTTTCGTTTGCAAAGCCTTTCAACAGCTGCCGGTCGGTGAAGAAAAAGTATGAAACTCACCAAGCACGCGCGCAACTCACGCGGCTATTTCACGCTAGAAATTTAGTTCACGCACATGCAGTTAGCATGTCATATTTAAGTCATATTTAACCGACAGAACACAATTCGTCAATCTCAATGGGATTACATCTTCTAGACTTACTCTGAAGCAGGGCGTGCCACAAGTCAATTCTTGGCCCCATATCGTTCACGAGTAGTAGGAACAAGATGCACTTATCCAGCGAATCAAATCTGATGACGTCACCATAACACCAAAGTCAACAATCTCAGTCAGTGGGCAACCGAAAATATAATGTAAATCAACACAAACAAAACTAAAGCTATGCTCGTAAAAGGGAAACGGCTCCGGAAACGTATCTGCAACGAAAATATCCATCTTGATATCCAGTTGAATGGATCTCCCATCGAGGTACTGGGCGTGATTCTCGATGATGACCTCAGTTTTACTAATCATACAGAGGAACTTTGCAAGAAATTAGCCAAACGAATCGGACTCCTGCGTCACATAAGCCCGTTCCTGAAACAAAGTAAAAAAGAAACATACTATAATGCGGTAATTAAACCTATTTTTCTATACGGAAGTACTGTATAGTCATCTTGTAGTAAAGAAAATCTAAACTCTGTACTGAAGCTTCAGAAAAGAGCTGCCCGTGTCATCTTAGCGCAGAACGCAGAGCCCCCTCTGTGACGCTTTTTAATAATCTGGGTTGGCTCCCATTCTATGTTCAGGCATATATAAACCGTTGTGCCATTATATTGAATAGGATTAATGATAGAACGCCTGAATATCTAAATAGCCTCCTAACTAGAAACTCTGTTCAGACATCAAAGGAACACAAGATATGCTCAGCTAAACCTTTGTTGCCCGTACATAAAAACAATACTGAGGGAGGCCGAACCTTCACTGACTGGTATCAATTATCCACTACTCTTAGAACTAGCATATCAACCAAATGTCTTAAAAAGAATCTCTTTAAAGAACAACTTAGATTTGCAGATCCATAGCTACCACCCTATATGCAAATACTTTAGTAATTTTATGAATTCGGGTATTTTTAATTATTCTATCCAGGGCTCTTGTTCTATCTTATTGTATTTAATTGTTTTTAAAATCTTTTTATAGTCTGATAAGAATTTTAGCATTTTAATCGTAGACGTTTTGTAGATAGATATATTTATCATTGTAAATAGAGGGCCACGGGGTCATCAGTACCTTTGGTTACTGTCAGGAGCCCATTACCAGGAGCGTCCATCTTCCATCTGGCTCGGTCTGTGAGTCAGCGTGTGACCGGTTGAACTATATTTAGAACAGATCTCACGGGAGTTCACGTGCCCACACTTTGGGAATCCAATCAAACCATAGCCAGGACAATGCAGCGTTAGTAAAATCACCTCAAAGAACAATAGATCATTCTTAATCTCGATAATTACGGCAAGCATATGCACGATCGCAGCAGAGCCAGAAGGCAGTTACCCGGGAAACATGTTCTAAAAATAGCTCAAACTGGTCATACCGGCTGACTCACGGGTATAGTATTTAGCATTAGAAAATATCTCTATCTTTCTATCTTGCAATCTCTTTTTGAATCAGATAAATACTATGAAATACAAAACACATTAGATTTAATCTGCCTCCGTTTAGTCGAGGCTGGTTCCAGCTCGTCCGTAAGAATACGAAACTCGATTATCCTGTCTGAGGTTTCTAGGGATTCCCTCTTCCTACTTTGTACCACGATATCCGGGGCTTCTGGTTACATGGTATTTCCACATTCAGCTTTGAAGTTAGTCTACTTCACTATCAGTAGTTTATAGAGTCAATATGTTCTTGTCATATCAGACATATCACAGCCGGCGAGGATCTATAGGCCGGTATATTATTGTACATAAACAACCGGAAATTTAAAGGAAAAAAACTAACCGTCTCCGGGAGTAGATTAGTGTCTGTATACGACGAGAGCCTTCCTTTGTTTGGCCCAATTTTCAGCGACTTTCAGTACGATATCAATGATAATCAAGACATCGGTTGATATTTTACCACCTTAGTCATCAAGCTCGACGTACTGTTTAAAACACGAACAGCAGTGTTTTATCAAGTTTAAAAATTCGAGGGCGAAGCCCGAGGCTTCAAAAACGCTTTAGAACGCAATGAAAGAAAGACGCACATCTCAAGGGAATGACATAAAGAAAATAATTTTTAGTAGGATGAAATTTTATATAAAGTTTCATCCTAATTAGAAATTCACTGATAAATATGAGGGGCGAAACAAGTCAAAAGTCTTGCCGGTTCATTTATTTATATGACGTTTGAATTTATTTATATGACGTTTGAATTTATTTATATGTCTTTTAATTTATTTATATGACGTTTGAATTTATTTATATGATGTTTGAATTTATTTATATGACGTTTGAATTTATTTATATGATCATTCAATTTATTTATATGTGACGTTTGAATTAATTTTTATGATCTTTGAATTTATTTATATGACGTTTGAATTTATTTATATGGTCTTTAAATTTATTTATATGACGTTTGAATTTATTTTTCGGTGATACCTTGATTAATTTTTATGGTCTTTGAATTTATTTATATGACGTTTGAATCATTACATGATGCCTTGTGCGCCCAACAGGCTTCAGATACAGCTGTCTTAGCGTAGGAGCATGCGTTACAAGGGGTGGTGTAATGGCGGACGAAGGAGCACAAGGAAATTTTTCTCGTTTAACAAGAGCGTGCAATGAGGCGTTAGATGCCATAAGCTCGATTAATTCTTCAGAAGTGAGAAGCATCGAGTTGGATTTGGTTCAAGTTCACTGAATAGAAGTGTGTCCAGTGTGGGAAATGAAATTGCTAGCTTCGCGATCGGGACCTAACCCTTCAACATGTGGCAGACCATCTACATTTATTACTGGACAACGCTTACGCATCGAGTCCAGGAGCACGATAGTGCACATCGAGCACGATAGTGCATAAAGATATAGTAATAATACCTGACCCTGAAACAAGTGTTGTTCCAACGCTTTCCAATCGTATAAAACTTGAAAATAGAGGACTGGTTTAGTAGTCTTGGAGTGCAGTGGAATTGCCGCGATGTAATGGCGTGGTAGCAAACGTCGAACCGTTATGTTGATCTTAATTCACTTGCGCCTAATTAAATCACGGGAACTAACACGTGTCCTGGCGCATTTCACTTTTCGCCCGCGGTTGGTGATATGGCGAAATACAGCGCTCGGTCGAATATATTAAAGGAAGGCCTTTCTGTGGAAAATGATTGTCCAAAACAGAAACAGAAGAATGCCGGTGTTCTACACAGCATTCGGTGCCGTGTATAGGAGACGATGGTTGTCACTACAAGTGGCGTTATTGGCCATGTTTCTAGCGGTTGCGATTCACACATTGAAACCTCTGTTAATAGTCGATCATGCCGCAGTTTTCAACGACATTCTGGATGGTTTGAATTCATATGGTAGAAGCGTTTCAAAGCGAGCTATATCGCAACATTCGCAATAGCCAATGCTTCTGCCGGCATTGCAGCCAGACACGTCTTCATTACTTTCGAATACTGAGCATTTATTACAAAAGGGCATTTCGCATTTAAGGCAAATGTATTTTGTGACGTTAAAGCACGAACTACACATTTCCGACAGAGCGTCATGCGGCAATCACTTCCGATAGGCCGCCATTTCGCCTTCGAAATCGCCTTTGTACAGCACATGCTCACCAGGTGGAGATCAGTGTTTGGGAGATGGGGGAGATGTTGCTTTTGGCACAATCCATACTATTTGCATGATTTATTTATTATTTTACATAATTTATGAATTTAGTTCGGCGCGTGTTAAGAACGCCGTTTGCCGTAAAGTCGCACCAGAGTCGTAATTCCCGACTTGGCTACTCGAACCTCATGCTGGACTCGTACCTATTGAATAGGTCGATGTAAATTGCGGCAAACGTCGTACTATCCATGAGCCTATTTCAAAATTAATAGGTTCGACTGAATTAAGTTCATGGCTAGTACGACGTTTGCCGTAGGCCTTAGTCCTCTTATCCGGCTGAGTCAGAAGCTGGTTTACAATGTTGCATTCAAAAATATGAGTCGTATACTCGTAAATGGAAGTTAAAGATTAATTTGAAGAAATCAAAACGAATAATATTTGGAACGCAGGCTCAAAGACGTTTATATGTAACCTCTAGATGATATTTTGGTAACGACCAATTGGAGTGTGTTAATGAGTATACATATTTGGGTTTAACTCTTAATTTTGCTGGTGGTTTCAAACTTACAAAGAAAAAAATATATAATAAAGCGTTATGTGCTTACCATGGTTTGTTTTGAAAGTTTTCAAATGTAGACAATGTGCCAATTAGAGTTCTACTAAAACTGTTTTCTACGGTTGTAGTTCCCGTATTAGTGCATGTACGGGTGTGAGATCTGGGGTGTATACCTGCTGAGCAAAATCTCATCTTTCGAAACTTTCAAACTGCTGATTTTTTTTAAGGAGGTTAGTGGTATTGAGAAACTTTATCTAAGATTTTGCAAACGTATTTTGGGGGTGCATGCTAAATCTACTAACTGGTCAGTTTATGGTGAATTACGCAGAGTACCTTTAATTGTACAAATATATGCCCTAGTAGCAAAGTAGTGGTTACGTGTAAAAGATCCGTCGTTCAGTGACATTCTCGTTGGTAAAGCCGCGAGGGTTTGTGTTACATCTAATCGACATACTGTGGTGTATACAAATTATGTATTACAGTTGTGCAATTTGAGATCTTAATATATCTCTTGAATTAACGATTGGGGAATTTGGGTAAATATTTAAAAGCAAAACTGCATGATAATTTCTCTAATTCTGACTGGAAGGACCACTACGAACTTTAAGTAAAGTAAAGACGAGGTTCAGATTTGATAAATATCTTTCTGAATTCCAAAATATAAAACATCGCCAGGCAATAACGAAAATTATATTATCCGTACACAGATTGCCTGTTGAACATGGCCGTTTTATGATGTTCAGTACGAAGCTCGGGTATGTAATTTGTGTAATTTAAATGAATTATTGGAGATCAATATCAATGTGAATATCTCCGTATCCTATGATAGTCTGCGCCAATCTATTTTTGGCTCAGTGGACGTCACGATGCTATTTTAAGATTCGGTTCCAGCTCCTCACGGATTTTCATCGCTTCATCAATTCAACCTTGATTTCAACAAAGAAAGAGGGGCGATGGATGCGAAGCTTCAAAACTCTGAATTATGGCTCTGAATTATGTGTTGCTCCATAAACTTACTACCCGGACTGGTATGGGACGGATCTGACCTGATCTGACTTGAAGACTCGAGAAAATGAACTTCGAATTTAATTAATATAAGCTACGGAGCTACGGAGTGTATTAAATTAAAATATTGCCGTTTGGATTTGACTGGGAAACTGTAGGCTGTATTAAGCCAGACCCGTAAGAAATTCGGATGTGACCTGGAAACTAGAGTGACCTGAATTTCGTGAAACTATCAAAGGAAATGAAGCCGTATGCCATTCAGTTTGTAGCATTGATGGAAAGTCTTCCAAAAATTTGAATAAATTAACAACCCGTATCGTTGTTTATAATATCGAAACTTCGCTTACCTTATAAATACTCGTTCCCTGTAGTTCATATTCATGTATAGCTACTGATAACATACCTAGGGAACTGACCGGATGTTATTTGCTTTTTCATCAGGCTAATAATTTTACAAACTTTCAGTTTATAGCAAGCAAGCACGCATCGACTTTTGACCACAATTTTGCGAAATTATAAATCCAGTTAATCTGAAACACTGACTGACTGAGTTTGGAATTATCGTAAACAGACGCTTACAATTCGCTAAAGAAATTAGAAATAGAACCTATAATATTGTAAATAATCGGACATGTGACACCCACAACCAATCGGATAGAGTGGTAAAAATAGTCCAACTAACTTCTGCAAGCTAAAAATAAATCGGCGCAGACTATCATGGGGAAAGAGGCTAGTATGGGGGATCGGTTCTCTTAGGTGATGGTTTCTTGATATTACTATTTAATGTTATGTTGTCATAGGAAGTTCGTTGAGCTCAGGAATTATTTGTTAACAACCTTTTCAGTGTGAATAACTCGTTTCGTTTTTTGGGTACTCGACATATTTTTTGGTATGTTCTTGCTATGCATGATGAGTCCAATACGAAATTAGTATGATATATTATCTGTATATGATAATTGTAATACCTCTTAATAATTCGTAGTCTTATACTACTATTATTAATATATTATTGTATTTTATCCTATGTACCAATGTTGGTATTAGTTGGATTAAAGATTATTATTATTGTAAATTATGATATGGAAATAAACACTTCCCTATAATGGAAGTAAATATCTAAGATCTATTGTTACATTATGATATGGAAATAAACACTTCCCTATAATGGAAGTAAATATCTAAGATCTATTGTTACATTATTATTATTATTATTGTAAATATCTAATATCTAAGAATCGACTAAAAATAAAAGCTAAACGAGCTAGGTAACACAAAACGGTCAATTTACAAGTATTTGCAGTCAGAAAACAAAGCGTAAGAAAATACACATAAGTATAAACTGATAAACTAGTAGATATATTGAAAAATTAAAAAAATAAAGAGAAAGTTCACGAACTAATAACCAAACTTATGCTATTGAAATATAGCCTGATTTTCAGACCGGGGAGGAAGTAAGCGGACGACCTCGTACCGTCTAAAAATCAGGCTTATTGAAAGATCACTATGATGAGAGAGAAAATACGAGAAAAAGGCTACTGCTCCA
Organism: Actinernus sp. WN-2022; assembly: GCA_030867875.1. Lineage (NCBI taxonomy): Eukaryota > Metazoa > Cnidaria > Anthozoa > Actiniaria > Actinernidae > Actinernus > Actinernus sp. WN-2022. The sequence goes on from JAOWCC010001210.1 coordinate 2,725,564, forward strand.
ACACAATTGTTAGCAACTGGCATATGCGCCTACCGCTCGCACGGCTCGTCGGTTTTTGCATGGAGTTGAAGTAGAATAAAAAGACTTACCAAAATATGATTCATATTGTACTAGAGCCCAGTGAAAAATATCCTCCTCGGAAGAAATAGCCTGAGCCTCCTCCGCCACCCCTTTTCTCTCTCTACGGAAGCAACGGCTAAACGGCGCGTAGCCTGCTTTCAGGCGGTAGATGGTGTTTTTTTTCGCGCAGCCGAACGGTCATCGAAGCGGCCGCCATATTGGCCGAGCGCCTGAAAGCAGGCTAAACGGCGCGTGGGTGGTCATGTAGGCAACACATGAATTGCTATCAAAATACAATAGAATTAACACCAAATAATAGAACAAAATACACAATACAATAGAACACAATACACAATACGATTTGGTAGTAATTAATTCATGTCTGCCCACATGAAGGGGAACCGGCGCGGCTTATGTTACTCCCAGGGGGATACAGTTTACGTTACCTTGACAACGTATGCAAAACGTAGTACTGTGACCCTGAGGATCCCTGAGCAGTGAATGAAGAAGTGGTGCCATGCATTTTATGAGAGAGATTACTAGTGTAGAAAGATGACTGTATATCAACATACTTAGGAGTAACAATGCCTGAAACAGAGAACCCAAGGACTTACATTCAAACCAAACCACTTCCTATCCCCTCGCACAAGGGCCTGAAGATCACAGCTCGTAACTCGAGAGTCTACACATGTGAGCTCCCTAACAGAAGAGAAGTAGCAAAGGACAACTATGCTCGGCGGAGACATCAGATGACCAAGTGTGGCTACCGGTCAGTCAATTACAAGCCCTACCAGTCCGTTGGAGAGGTATTTCTAAATGACAAGAAACTCATTTTATCCGCGCTCGGACAACCTGAACAGACCACGCAGGTAAGAGCTAGTATATCTGAGCCGCGATTGATCAACTAACTTGGCTTTTCTCAGAAACGCAGCTATCCGATTTTCCTAGGAGTAAATAATGTTAGAGAGTGGATAACCAAACCATGAAACCATAAATTACTTCAGAGTATAACTGAAGTTGTGTATTCGACAATAATTGCCAATAATTGTGTAGTCTGAACGCTATGAGTCGATGTTGCGCTCCGGCGGTCGTTCAATTGTGAATCAGGCTTTTGCTTTAAATATTTAACTTCTCTTTCTTTCGTAGTTAAAAAAAATAACAAGAAAAAGTGTCTTCATGACACTCAACTCGTTCGCAGATTCTGAAGTAGAAACGCTACGCAGCCTGAGTCTCGATCAACTTATTGTTTATATGAACTTTACAGCGGTGCAGATGTTAATTTGTATTAAAGAGAACATTATTAACTTATAAATACTGAACTAAGTAACATTCAAATGGATTTCACTTAACAGTGAAATGGTTCCCTCTCGTAACTCAAATGGTTTACCAATACAACGTAATTCCGGCTTTTAATACCAAGTAACAAGTTCACGGATTCTGATGAATAAATAAACTCGATCATCATCAGTATACGTGTGCCTCACTGCCGTGACTGAGAATTTGCTCGCATTTTAAGTTATAAACCCCTGTGGCTTTGGGAATGTCCTTTTCTCACGTATAAAAATTGGACAAATAATAAGTTTGGTGGTACAGGCCGTGCATCCGTATTAAATAAATTTCGTGATTCGAAGACAGACCACTCTAGCAATGGTGTTCAAATGTGGCTTGGTACCTTTTAGTTGATCACATTTCACCTGGCAACAACAAAGTCTTTATTTACACTCAATTTACAGTAATAAGTAAAGAATTGCAGTATACGAGTGTTAGGATGCCAGAAATAGCTTTGGGACTTTCAAGTAATTAACTTACCGACTGCCTTTATGAAGTTCATTAAGAATGAAATGAAAATTTCACGTAATTTTCAGCGTTTTAAAGTATGTTTGCTGGATCGTTCATGTAGAACGAGTGATTTATTGCTCTCGACGTCCTTCAATCTTTTGTCTCGCTGTGTGTTGTTTGTAGCGATGTTGTTTACCACGCGATGTCAAGTTGATCAATAGCCCACCTAACAAATTAACACAACCAAAGCTCTTGGGATTAAATTTGAAAGTGTCTGTCTTTCATAGGAACATGCAGTCTAAAATGTTTACGTCGTGGGCGTTCAGCTTCGTTTAGTCAGATGGCAGAAATATTACGAAATTGCAGGATAAGATTATACAACCAGTCTCCAGAGCATTTCTATAAATACGCTTCTTGCTCATTTCCAGTCAGTTTGTGAGGCTATAACACCCGGGGTGACTCCCATATAAGCTATACGGCTATTGTACCACCCAAAAGGACTGATGGTTTTGAAATAGCTATAGGGTTATATTTTTTTCCTTTTTAGTCTGGAATAGGGTGTGATTTTGACATGGACCGCACATGTTCATTGATTTCTCTTAGTTTCTCTTAAGCTTGTTATTTCTGTTATTATGACATTGAACATTGACGACCTCAGTAAAGCTCATACAATTCCGGTTCCAACATTATGGCGTCCATGGAAAGTCCTTGTTGTGGATAAATGCCTTCCTCTCACACATTTCACAATTTGTATCCGTGAATAGTACACACTTCAGCAGCATTCCTGTCACTTCGGGAGTCGCACATACTCTTCGCGTCTTCTCGGAACAGAAGGAACCTTGGATTTACTAACACATGACAGTAAGCTCGCTTTCTAGTTCCAGGATAACTCGTCTTCGTCTTCAAGCGATTCTGAATCAGACGATGAAGACACATTCAGGAATTCGAAAAGTCCAACCAAGGTAAGAACAGTCACTACGTTAGCAACACTGTTTATATTGCTAGCTGTGCTGGTATATCTAGTGAATTGGTTTTGTTTTCACAGAAGTGGAGCGGAAAATTAAATTCAGTTAGATATGTTTGTTAATGCTTGCCGCAATTTTTTCATATGCTTTCTAAAAGTTAGCCATCTTTTTACTCATTTGGGTTCGCCTATATTGGTTCGCCTAAGGCCACACCGCGGCAAAACGTTACGCGCATGCGTATTTGCTATTTCTTGTCGGCGCGCGGCCGCCCCCAGTTTCCCGCGAAAACTGAAATGAAACAACAGGCACATACCCGTGATTTTAAAATTTCTGCTTAAAAGCATCCATTTGTGAACTGTTTTGTCAAAAAATAAGAAAACTACTTAAAAGCTAAGCCTAATACTTTAAGAACAGGTTGAAGTTTTCTTAATTTGTAATTCACTGTGAGTTTACTAAGTTATAAAATTATTTACTAAAAAAGTTGAAACCCTCGGTAATTTGTATTTGATAGCAGAGCCTTCGTTCTTTTGGCCAGCGGAGCATACCGTTTTGCCGCGGTGTGGCCTAAGGCTCGCCAACATTCACATGACTCGTAAAAATACACAGCCCCAATTTTTCTTAAGATTTTTATTTTTATATTATATGTAAAGCGCTAATGGACTGTAGGGAATTGGCGCTATATACATGTATTATTATTATTATTAATGACCTAAGTAGACCGTACGCAATGACGTCACGCACGTAGTGATCCTAGTACACTTACAGATTTCCGGCCTGTACCGGGATCCCATGCAGGACGGTTACTCCCGGGTAAAATGGTCCCGGGTACTCGTTGGACATAAAATATTCCTCACCTTGAAAATGGTTCCCTTAAATTACCATTATAAAGTTGAAGGTCTCTTGACCACGGTAGCCAAATAATAAATTGGTTATTAAAAAAAACTGCAAAAATCTACAATAGAATGGAAGGGAAGCCATTTTATTTTCACTGCCCAATACAGTCTCATATTTCTTGCGTTATTGTACATAATCTACCATACCAGGAGCTGACAATACCGAAAAAAAATCATTTGACTACATTCACTTGCGAACCTAAAACAGTCAAAATAACATGTAGAAATCCTCTATTCTTTTCAATGGCAGTGTATTGGCAACAGCACTTGTGACAGCTTTAAATCTTGAAAACAAGCCAGTAATGGTGGTTTTATAACGGTTTAAACATTTTTGCGCGCAAAAGGTTGTGGGTAAATGTTTCTATGCAGTGGATTGCGTGCGTTCTTTTGCAGATTTATATAATAATAATAATTGATAATTGCTAGGTATTCGCGAAAGGCAACATAAAATGCTCAGTGCCCACATGGGTGGTAGAACATAATTGCTCGTAAAAACAAGATCCCTTTCACGTTATATCGCTATCGGATGAGATGCCAGTTAGTCTTTTGCCAAGAGGTGATGGTCTCTTGTCTTTGCCCAAAACTCCTTAGGAGGGGTACCCTCGGTATCAGAGGTCCGCTAAATTCCAATTCGATCTGTGATTTAGCCGGATGCTGGCTTTGATCAGCTCCTATGGTTGTTTCAGGTCCTGTTAGAAATTCAGAATCCAGGGTCCTTCTCGCTAAGTTTAAGAGTGCCGGAGGCGCGACATTCGCTGATCGCGCCTTCGGCGCTCTTGAGTAAACTTGAGTAAAAGAAGCACCCAGGGTATAGGAGTGGAATAGTTTTTAATTAGTCATTTCATTTCTATAACCAACGCCGGCCAAAATACACTGGAAAATTCGAACCATTGGCAGTCTGTAAAATGTTTGTAAAAATGTTCATAAATTCGTACATTCACAGACATTTTGCAAACATTTTCCAAAAAGTTTGAAAAGACTCTTCAGTGGCTGAAAATTGTTTGATTTTTCCAGTGGTAACGAAGACACCGTTTGTATAATTTTAACTCGTACTAATCACGCTTCCTTGTGTATTAATATGATGTCAGACCGATCAACAAAAACCAGTGGTGCCACAAACAACAAGTTACAAACCAAAAGTCATCAACGACATCAAAGCGCAAGTCAACAAAGGAAGGTAACGCATCGACCTTACCGTAAACCTTACGCCCAAATTTCGCCTGACATCGTTATTTCATTTTGTTTCTTTTAGGAAAATGATCCACGCTGTGCGGCTTGGCTTTGGGCTCTATCGACTTGTGAAGGATGAACAAGAGAGAAAGGTACAATGAGTAATGAGTTAAATGAGTTATGAGTAATGAGTTAAAGATCTTAGGAGTAACTTTCCAATCAACCCTAAGTACAGCACAGGGCTAGCGTTGCGTGACAACCTAAGTCGTGAAACCTGCTAAAAGCCATCGTGTTTTTTCAGCAAGCGATAGCAGACGAAGAAAAACGTAAGAAGGAGGAGGCGGCTAAACGCGAGATGAAGCTACCCTCGACTGACAGCGAGAATTCTGACGATGATGACATAGGCGACGAACTCAAAAGGTGAATCTACGTGAATGATGACTCGCCCTTCCCTTGATCCTTTGCGCTCCCTCTGATCACTTCCCGTAGCCCTTTGCGCTTCCCCTGATCACTTCCCGTAGTCCTTTGCGCTCCCTCTGATCACTTCCCGTGCTCCTTTGCGCTCCCCTGATCACTTCCCGTGCTCCTTTGCTCGCTAATATTTCTTTTCAAAAAAGCGCCTGGGTGCGAGCAGCACCCAATACAGTCACGTGACTCAAGGTGGTATTTACTGCTGCTGTTTTGTGACATATATCTATCTTACTTTGTTTTAGTTACATGATTCCACTTCCGCCAAGCCCCACACCGGAAGTTGAGACAAGGTAACAACTGATTTGATTATTACCTTGTTGGAAATGAGAGGATCGGACATGCGCACCTATAGCCCAGTTTACGGTTCATGCGCAGTTATTCAAATCCTTTGTTTATTTGGCGGGCCACCAGATGTTAGACAATGGATGCCAGTAGAAACAAAAGATCTTTTGAAACAAATGACGGTCCATTTTTGAAATGGACCGTAAACTGGCCATGGTTGTCACATCGGGACAAACGACAAAGAAGTGTGGTTAAAGCTGTCAGCTATGAGGAACGGATAATTTAAAAGCCAATTTAAAATATTCATCTTCTCCCCAAAAACAAACGAATTCACCAGACTTTCTGTTGTAACCACAAACCATTTCGGTCTGGGAATGTTGTTTGTCTGTCACTACCGCGCATGCGTATTAACCAGTATACGAATTGATCTGATACATCTAAAGTTACACATCATCTCTTCGTTGCTTATTCAGCTTTGGAGACCAGTTTCTAGATACAGGTCAACCCAGTGAGCGTCGAGGCAGCTCTACTTCATCGGCAAGTGTCCAACGATGGAGGAGATTAAGTAAGTACAACCTGCTGTTACTACTGTGTAATCTGCATTACTACGCATACCCCTGTGCGCATGTCACGTGCATGGCACGTTGCATTGAATGACTACTGCTTATTAACGTTCCCTGAAGCACTTTTATTAAAGTACGCTAATTTAGACCATTGTCTTGGTATTCTCAGAGGAGTTTTAAATATCTGAATAAGCAAAAGCATTCGAAAAGGATTCTGGTGGGCAAGTGACGTCATAGCGCAATGACCTATAAAAGGGGGACTGGAGCCTAACGACTCCAAAACAATGTGTTCAAGAGGAATAAGCTCTGTTTTGTCAAGGAAGATAGTTTATGTTCAGTACATGAAGTATTTACTGTGCAAACTTTTACGGTTGGAAAAGGCGACCTAAGACCACCTTACTCCACATAGCCATAACGGAAAACGAAGAGAAAAACAAAAATGCCGGCAGATTTAAAGTACGTGTGAGCCCTAGCCAGTTATCATTGGTTTAAAGAACAAAATGACCGACAGAGAAAACAAAATTATTACTGGCGTCTGCCAGTTTCGTTTATTAAGGAATCATTTATTAAAAGATATTTCAATAAAATTGCAAGGATCAAATGTCTGAAAACAACTGGAAAATTAAACATATTCAATGTTATCAGACTCAATAGGAGATATTGTAGTTGAGTCTACGAATAGCAGTTTCAGCGGTATTGACCCGAACGCCTCACTTCAATGTAATGAAGCGCCATTGAAACCATCATTCTTACACGACACCAACACACTCCTAAACAAGCACGACTAATTTAGATACACAGTTTGAATAGCGCTTCATTACATTGAAGTGAGGCGTTTGGGTCAATACCGCTGAAACTGCTATTCGTAGACTCAACTACAATATCTCCTATTCGTGTTCAACTCATTAGCATAATTTGACGTAAATGACGTCATTTCAAGGATTTGTAATGCATTTTAAAGCAATATAACGACCACAAATCGCCTATAAATGGCTGGACAAGATTTAAGACACTTTACTGCATCCAAATCAACGATTTCTGGCTAGGACTCATTAGCAGTTTAAGGAAAATCAGTGTGAAAAGAGGACTGAAAAACCAGTGGATTAGTATTAACCAACCTAGCTTATTTTATCCACTGGATAAGGATTTATCAGGTGGTTAGCGTTATCCACCCTGGTTGAATGGTAGATATGACAGTAATGGTGGTACGGTATGTTCTTCAGATACTCCTGAAAACAAACTAAAAACCTTCATTATAGAATTTACGTCATATTGTTTGTGTTAGGCACGACAGTAGCGGCGGCTCACAGCATGTCTTTCCAGCCATCTGTACATTTGACACCTGTATCCCCTCCAGACCCCCCACAAGTAGAAGATCGTGACAGGTGAGACTGACTGGATAGAGCAGATTTCAATTGAGTGTCGGAAGTGTTTTGGTTTTGCGTTTACTAAGCTCTCCTATTGGCTGAGAAAGTAAAGCATCCAATCAGAATCCAAAGTAAAACCAAACGCAAATTGGTTTTGGTTTTGCTTTGGTTTGTCATTGGCTCACAGGGAAGCCATTTATGAGTTACTTGTGATTACTCGCTCCTGTGATTGGCTGGCTGTGGGTAATGTTGCGTTTGGTTTTACTACACTCAACTGAAAACCGCTCTAATAAGGGAGAGAAACAAGAAGCGTTCGCTTACTTCATTCTGCTGCGCGCTCCTCGCGGTAAATGTGATTAGGCGGTAATTCCGACTCATTATCAGGGAAAGACTAGGTACGTATTGACTGAGTGGGACTGGGGCCGGACGGGAAAATAGTTGGCTCGAGGTCATGACGTACGGATGCGTACAAATTGACCGAGGGCCAAATATTTACCCGACCTAATTCAGTCAGTAAGTATTTTTACCCATATGACCACTTTCAAATGTCAAAAAAAATCGAGCACGGCAGGACGACTTTTTCCGGTCCGCTCACACCAAACGTGTACGCTATCACGTGACTTTCAAAAGAAAGCGCGCGCGGGGCCTTATGGGTCATATCAGCCTAGTCCCTAGGCCTTCTGGCTGGTATTTTGTCTGAGTGGGTTAATGGGATCCCTGTGGTTTGTAATGGCTTTGAAGTCACCAACTGTCAACAGTGAGCAGTGACGTCACAAGCCATTACAAACCACAGGGATCCCATTAACCCACTCAGACAAAATACCAGCCAGAAGGAATAGGGACTAGGCTGGAGTCATATAATAACAGAAGACAGGTCTGATTACTCGAGAAAATTGTCCAGTACTACGAAATACATAACATAATTATTATTTGTGTAGGATTCCTACGCCGTGACGTCATATTCATACGAACCATAATACCTAACCCTATTATGACCGTAACCCAGGGTTTAGGGGAGCCGGGGAGCCGGGGTGCCGCAGTGGTTAAGCGCTTCGTCCAAGTTTGATTCCCGGACGCGGCGCCGTTTGTTGGTATCTCGCCCTTGCTCCGAGGGTTTTTCTCCGGGTACTCCGGTTTTCCTTTCTCCGCAAAAACCAACACGATAAATTCCAATTCGATCTGTGGATTAGCCAGGTCCTGGCTTTGATCAGCCCCATGGTTGTTTCAGGTCTTGTTAGAAATTCAGAGTGTCTAGGGCTAATCCCAGGTTTAGGGTTTTCCTGCCATTACTACCGATAGCATAATACCATATTATCCCGCTTGAAATAAGAAGCACACCAGTTAAGATAGTTTCTTGTTTATCAGATCATCGACGGACTTACTGACAGTAGATCATCGCCAAGTGACTAGCGCACCCTCAGGTCGAGAACGGAGTTTCTTACGACCGCCCAAGTCAGCCACCTCGACTTCATCGAGAGTCAGCCGCAAGTGTAAAAAGCTGCGCTGTACTCGCCCATACTCGCCTGTCTTTTCCAACATCAACTATAATGACGTAGCTGACAGGTAATACATTACTTGGTCTGTTTACCGATGGGCGGTTGACCCCAGACCTCTGAAGACTGTCTTCATTTTATTGTACCTCGAGACAGTTTTGTATATCGATAACAATGCTGCTGGTCCTAGCGCTAGTGTCAACCTCCCTTCGTGTAAACAGGCCCTAATTATCCACCCCTGCATTACATTGGAATTTATATGTAGGTTTGGTGGTTTCTGAGAAAGAAGGAAAAACACGAAGAAAGACTTTTCCTTCACAAGATTGCATAATTACGAATTTGACATAATTATGTCGTTTTGCAGGCAGAGCGTGTTTCGGCAACTATGTGCACTGTATTGGATTCTTGAGGCCATGTCACAGGATCAGCAGCCTGCTGTCATGCCGCCGATCACTAGCTGTTGGAAACTAAAGTAAGCGGTCTACCGATGAATATATACTAAACGTGATATAACAATATGATACAAGTTACACGTTACATACTGTGATCAGCATAAAGTAATCTGGATCGAGGAAAGAACATTGGATAACTTAACAACAGAACACATCCTAGCCTCAGCCAATTAATGGCAAGAGCCACGAAGACGCCACGAAGACGCCACGAAGACGCCACGAAGACGCTTACCCTTCTCTTCTCTCCTTCGTTTTGATTCAAAAAGCTCCGCAGCCCTCAATGATTACATTCAAACATGATGATAATAATATTTATTTGCAGCCTATCTGCATGTTAGTTTTTCATATACATCTGCAACAAATAGCTGTAACTTCTTAATAAATATAATATCACTTCTATATACTACAGAGACTTAAAGGAAAACCCAAGCTTTTTAAGGAAACGTGTCGAGAAAGAGAGGTCGACCGAAAAAGACTGGGTTACATTCAAGCAAAATCCAGCGAGATTCACTCAGGTATAGAAACCTCTTCCAGCTAATAGCCTCAATTAGTTGTACAGTGGAGGATATATGCGATATGTGAAGCGAAATGATTCGGCCGATGCGTCAGCAGAGCTTTTTTACCGCTGATCAGATGGTAGAGCAGATTTCGTATTTCGTCCGTAACCGTGCTGTAGCCGTGCTGTAGATGTGCTGTGCCGTAGTTCTGTGATTTGATTGGATCAGCAGGACAAAACAATGGGAAACCGTGCTGTAGTCAGTGCTGTAGTTTGCCCCACTCATACGAAATCTGCTCTATAAGAAAATTCCCGTACGGTCACCAACAGGCATATGGACTTACGTAACGACTCGCGACCGTTACTCTGCCCAACAAGTTATAAGAATACGAGAAGCTCTTAGGAACAAAACAGATTTCCGAGCCGGATTTTCTTATTGGATCAAACTATTTCAAAGATTGCTTAGTGCTATTAAACTGCCTCATGCGTGTCGTGTTGTATTTCAGAGAAACACTCGTCGAGGAACACGCCGTATCTCCATTCATCCAAACGTTCTCCAAAGACTCTCCAATACAGCAAGCTCTGGCTCCAACCCTCAACCCAACGCACCTACCTTAAAGGTTCCCCAGGGGGACCCCCTACGTTCACGTTGTGGTAGCAATGTTAGTTTTACCTGCGACACTGTGCACTCGTCACACGTGGACTTTGATCCTCACGGTCAGAATTATGGGAATGAAGAACAACCGGCAGTGGTAACTCATACAACACTTCACGCACGATTTGGTGAGTTAGTCCTGCGAGAAAGAAACTGCAAAAGATCAAAATTGCAAACTATACGATCTTGTGGCTTGGTTAATTAGCTCCAGTCCTATGTAACAAGGAATCATAATTAATTACGTAATTACCTTCTAGCTGACGAACCTCCAGGGAAGCAGTCCAGCGAGACCGTGATCCGCTCGATAAGTGCCCCGCCTGGTCCCCAGTCGACAGCTAATTGTGGTAACTCAGCGGAGAAGCGGGCGCCATCAAAGCTACAGAAACAAAAGTCATTCACTGTCACCACGGTCTACACGCCACCGGCCAACGCTAGCAAAGCCATTCAGAAAATCCGCGCCAAGACACGCGCAGCCAAAGCATTTAAAAGTTCTCTATCGGTAAGCAATGGTTCTTATCTTCACATTCTAGCACTGACGTTTTTGATTTTCTTTGCTGCTTTGTAGAAAGACTAACGTTTTTCTCGTTTTGTTGTTCACGTCCAGCAAAAGGAGCTTGACAAGCTGTCACAAACACAGGAAGAGCAACAAGCCAGGAGTGACTCACGTGTGAGAGCCTGGGTACAAGCCACAGGTAATCCGCAAAGAGTGAGAGCCTGGGCAGCTTGAAACCTATCGAATCACTAGTTCTTATATTTTTATGATATTGATCTTGTGGAAGGCGCGTTGCTGATTCTTTAGTAAAACTGTAATTATTTTCCCTTGTTGTACACGACCAGTCTTTTTAATTTTGATTTTCTGTTTGATTGACAGGTGCTGTGAATACAAAAAGGTAACGACCTCACTATTCCTGTATCGTTTTCCGTTCTATTTCATCTAAGGGACCAATCATCGACATGTTAAACCTGCTAAACCGGTCAAGACGCACGGACCGAGCGCATGTACAAGTTGATCGAGTACTTTTCCGTTCGGCCCGATCAAACTCAGTCGATTATTTTTTTAAATAATAGTCGGACCATTTTCAAATGGCAAAGCAACAAACAGTTTAAAGGGGCAGTGTCACGGTAATAGGCTTCGCGTTACGGGCCGGAATCGAAAGAGCTATTTCCACCGTGTTTGATATGAACTATCGAACCTCTCGGCCATGTGGGATGCTTAAAATCAAAACAAATATGCAAAGATGACCAACAAACAGTGTAAACTATATAAACAGTCTCCTGGGAAAATATTGCAAATCCTTTCAATCAAGCATTGAAGGAGGGAAGTTTAACTGTTAAGGTTTTATCCAATTAAAGCCACCAACCGAACGATTATTCGATACATGCGCAGTACCATGACATAGCCCCTTTAACATCGGCTTTTTTCGGTCAAACACGTACCGGGGGGGTGGGGGGTGGGCACGGGTCACGTGATAAATATATTTAGAATATACCACACCAGTGAAAAGCACTTTTCGCGCGCTCTGTCAAACGGTGAATATGATTTCATATTCACCTCCGAGCGAAGTAACGATCACCTCGCGCGAGTTTTTCGCCGTTTGACAGAAAATAAAATAACTCGGTGAATAATTGTTAAATATTTCTGACATGCAGTACTAAATCTTAAAGCGGAGAAGTAACTTGAAACGGCTGTACCGCAAAGATGTACTTATTCTTGTCATTCTTGTGTCTTGTAAGGTTCGCGGCTGCAGCCATTGCTGCGTTTGGTACGATCATACTTGATAATCGCGTTGACAAGGTGCCGACTGAATTGAAGTCTAAATTCGAGGAAGTTGCAGAGGAAAAGGCCCTTGTCTTGCACGACAATCTGGAAGTCAGAGATAGGTATAAAAATACTTTGAAATAGAAAATTTTCCTAAACGTTGATACAAGGGAGACAAACGCGCAATAAATATAGCTATTATCAGGGGCGTAGGGAGGCCCTGAAATTATTTTTTTTGGGGGGGGGGCAAAATGATGAATTCTGGGACATTTTCATCGATGACTTCTATCAGTCTCTCTTCTGGAACTGGGCAGAGGGGTGTACCCCCTCCCTACGCCACTGGCTATCATAATTTCATCATATGCGTGCTAGCGGCTGGTTTGAGTGATTTTTCGGTCATGTTACCTGTGTCGCGCGATCAGGGTGATTGGAACAGAGTACCACAGGTAGCCCAGAATCCAACATGGGCGGATGAGATATAAAGAAGATAAGTAAGCTCAATGAATATTAATGTTCTATTTTACAGTGCGAATTCAGTTGTTTACATGTGAGCATGTGAACAAGAAGCAGAAGAGACTGCACGAGTAGCTAGAAGCAGAACGTCGCATGTTTACACTTTGTTAATATCTCTGAACACTGTGCGATAACCATGACTAGGTGGTAACACATTATTTTTGTCTGCCAGGAATCGTATCCAGATTCTGGAGCGTAAACTGATGTGTTTAGAGACGTTTAATAACATGTACAAAGCACTGGAGCAGATGAGATCCAACAGTGTCATCCCAGACAATGAGACTAACGAGGAGATGAGGCAACGAGTCAGCGAGGAGTGTAAATGGTGAGCTGTACTCACTGTAGAATCACTGAACAATAGCGCTGGTTAGCTTGAGGCTCTCCTGCATGTGTGTTATATCGGTCAAGGAAATTTAAGGAAATCAGGGTGAGACGAAAACCTTCTCCTCGCCTGTGTTTCTTTGGTCCTGACGGCGCGGGACTGGGAACCAAATGGTAGAGCCGACTGACAGGCGATTGAGTTGAATAAGTGAGAAGTATTCACATTAAACTATAACACGCTCTCGTTTCCTTTTCCTTTATCGAAAACACTATACTGCATGCGTAAGGCACTCTACGGCAGTCCATTTTCCAAATTATTCGGGATATATTTCAAGGAAACGCACCTCGCACCCCGCTCTTTCGAAGGGCTAACCCCCGAAACGTCAGCTGATACTCTTTTCTCACGGCGGATAGCAGACATTAATCGACTCGTAGTTGGATGTCAGAGTGCCGTAATGTTAGTTTTAGTTTTTTTCTGCTCAGTCTTTATTATTGCAATTCATAATATTGGCGTAAATAACGTGTGTTGTTGTTGACTGACCGTTCAATTTACGAACTGTTCGTTATTTTCTCGACAGGTACAAGGATCTCAATTATAATTTGCCATCAGAAGTAAAAGACGACCTGTATTGTACTTTGGTGTTGAACAAGATAGCGACATATGGATCGGTAGGTACAAGATAGCGACATGTGGATCGTTAGGTACAAGATAGCGACATGTGGATCGGTAGGTACAAGATAGCGACATGTGTATCGGTAGGTACAAGATAGCGACATGTGGATCGGTAGGTACAAGATAGCGACATGTGGATCGGTAGGTACAAGATAGCGACATGTGGATCGGTAGGTACAAGATAGCGACATGTGGATCGGTAGGTACAAGATAGCGACATGTGGATCGGTATATAGGTACAAGATAGCGACATGTGGATCGGTATATAGGTACAAGATAGCGACATGTGGATCGGTAGGTACAAGATAGCGACATGTGTATCGGTAGGTACAAGATAGCGACATGTGGATCGTTAGGTACAAGATAGCGACACGTGTATCGGTAGGTACAAGATAGCGACATGTGTATCGGTAGGTACAAGATAGCGACATATGTATCGGTAGGTACAAGATAGCGACACATGGATCGGTAGGTACAAGATAGCGACATGTGGATCGGTAGGTACAAGATAGCGACATGTGGATCGGTAGGTACAAGATATATAGCGACATGTGGATCGGTAGGTACAAGATAGCGACACGTGGATCGGTAGGTACAAGATAGCGACACATGGATCGGTAGGTACAAGATAGCGACACGTGGATCGGTAGGTACAAGATAGCGACATGTGGATCGGTAGGTACAAGATAGCGACACGTGGATCGGTAGGTACGAGATAGCGACACGTGGATCGGTAGGTACGAGATAGCGACAGGTGGATCGGTAGGTACAAGATAGAGACATGTGGATCGGTAGGTACGAGATAGCGACATGTGGATCGTTAGGTACAAGATAGCGACACGTGGATCGGTAGGTACGAGATAGCGACATGTGGATCGGTAGGTACAAGATAGCGACATGTGGATCGGTAGTGTGGATCGGTAGATAGTTACAGGTAGTCTGCAAACAATCTCCTCTTTTGCTCTGACGATGGGCTCGAAGCTGCTACTTGCTTCCCACGGCGGTTAGCATAGTTTAACGACTTTCAGTTGATTTTATCAGTCGGTTTATCTTCCCCGTCGATGTGAACCAATACTAGATTTTACAGGAACGAGTCATCCATTGAATCACCTGAGACACGAACTGAGCTGTTCTCGTTCCCAGAACTGTTTCGGTCTTAATGCCCCACACTAACGCCTTGACCCTGTCACACTTAACGTCCAGTGGACGTTAAGCGGGGTTCTAAGCATGCATATGTTGATGGTCCCTTAGTCCCAAAAAAAGACCGTAAACAAAGTCAGAGTGGGATAACTACGGCAATGACTACAATGACTGTACGGCCTGCCGTGACATTGAAATGGTTTCCCTATTGTTTTTGTCCTGCTGAGCCAATCAAATTACAGAGTTACGGTACGGCACGGTTACGTTACGGTTACGGTAAGGCTACGGCCATGCCGTAGTTTGTCCCACTCGTACGAAATCTGCTCTATACATCCGCACTAGCTGTACCTACACTAAATCTCAGTCGAGTCTTGGTCTGTTAATGGTGATGGAATTGTTGTTTGACTTTCAGTTGGAAGGACGTAAGACCAGCAGCAGCCAGTTCTTCAAGGTCTTATCGCCTCTGAGAATGTGGGAGGTTTGTGCCCCAGACATCAGCGCAGCCGTGGAGGTAACAGTCTTGAGTCACTTTTGTTCTACAATCATTAATTCGCGCAGTGTTCGCATATCTGATCATGTACAAAAGAAACAGAAACGACATACGGCCTGCGTGGGGTTCCAAGGAAAAGGGAGGCCAGGGCAGGGGCACACCGCGGCAAAACGGTATGCTCCGCTGGCCAAAAGAACGAAGGCTCCGCTATCAAATACAAATTACCGAGGGTTTCAACTTTTTTAGTAAATAATTTTATAACTTAGTAAACTCACAGTGAATTACAAATTAAGAAAACTTCAACCTGTTAAAGTCTTAGGCTTAGCTTTTAAGTAGTTTTCTTATTTTTTGACAAAACAGTTCACAAATGGATGCTTTTAAGCAGAAATTCTAAAATCACGGGTATGTGCCTGTTGTTTCATTTCAGTTTTCGCGGGAAACTGGGGGCGGCCGCGCGCCGACAAGAAATAGCAAATACGCATGCGCGTAACGTTTTGCCGCGGTGTGGGGCAGGGGTGGCTTTTACGCGCCGTCGTACACGGACTTTCTGATCATATCTCTGATTTTCTTTTTCCAGTTTGTACGCGAGAAGATTGTTGGCATGTCTGAGATAGAGTACGAAGATTGGTTCAACATGAAGTTCCCTCAACCGCAAAGAGCTGTATCGGCCCCTCCTTCGCGAACCAACGAATTTAGATATTAAATGAAGTTATGATGTCAGATAGTCGTATTCATCCAAACGCTCTTTTGATTAAGCACCGTCATAAACAACATCTGATCAGAGCTCGACTATCAATGATACTCAGCTGATACTCGGCAGAGTCGGCGAGTTAAACCCCGTTCACTTCAACAGAAATGACCGTCACACAAGATTTGACCGCGGACAATGTGTTTTCCAACTTTAATTTACCAACCACAGATTTGTTAAATTGTGAAGAGATCATTTCATTTATTCACATCGTATGTAAGATTTGAACTAAGAGAATACCTATATATTTTGTTAAATAATATAGAATTAAACATACTATTTTTATGATGACTGTCGTGTTTTGTATATACTTAGTCCTCACGGCCCTCCCAATTGAAAAGGATTTTAAAATCAGATTATAGAGGCGCTAGTTGTATTTATACGGTAAACAGTGCGACCTCGCGTTCTGATTGGTCGGTAGCCATGATGACGTCGCGTTTTGTATATACTTAGTCCTCACGGCCCTCCCAATTGAAAAGGGTTCAGTTAAAATCAGATTATGGAGGCGCTAGTTGTATTTATACAGTAAACAGTGCGTTCTGATTGATCGATAGCCATGATGACGTCGCGTTTTGCATAAAAACATTTCGTAGCTTCCTTTTTCGCAAATTCTTGTATAAATCACGCTGCCGTGCGTCTGTTCTCCTATAGATGACGTCACAACGAAAACCCGGCAACAGTTACGTCACTCGACTACGTCGTGTGGGGCACTTTAGTTTGTTCGTCACGTTGTGACGTCATCTAACATCTATAAGAGGACGGATCCTCAGTAAAATGACATAAATTCGTTCCATTTTGCGTTTCCACAGTTCACTACGCGTTTAAGGCGACTCTTCAAGGGGCGGCCATATTCGGTAAAATTACGGTTCTTCTGTGGTTCGAACCTATAGCCTTCGGCATGCAAACGTCATTACCACTGCGACTACCACGCTCGAAAGGTGACACATTTCCATCTTTATGCTTGATTAGTGTCCATGTAAATTAGCCTACCCTAGACATTGGTACTAAGGTGAGCGAGAACTCGTATGTTTACCTTATGATTAAGTCCTAAAATACGTACACTACACTGGATTAGTATCTTTTATTTCCTCTCAAATACTTCAAATTGTGTTGGGCAGGTTAACTTTATCAGTGATTCAATCCAGTTTTTCATACATTTGTCTGTAACAACGAGTAAAAGTCCGCGGGAAAATTTACAGACAAATGTATGGAAAACTGAAAACACGATTGCACACTTCCCAGCACAGCTACATCCCTCAAATTTTGATCACTTAATCTTTTACCTGGTACCTTAAGTTTGCAGACGGTGAATATTTTAGAAATTCGATTTTACGGATTTTATTTGGCATCGGATTCCCATACAAACACTGTATCTCGCTCCATGTTTGCACCCTTTCAAAATGTCGGAATTAACCGCAAACTGGTCTATTGTGTAGCTTTGGTGCTATCTTGCCTGAAGCCCGTTTGAGATGTGGCGTGTTTCTCAAAACCTGTCCTGCTTTATTTTCAGTTTGTCCCGATGTATCAATAATTTCCCCGGTAAATTCTTTGAATCTACCAATTCCCGACATTTTCTTAGGATTCCCAGCAAAAAACTGTTGTTCTCCGGAAACAGGCATGCATATATCGTAAACACCGGAAATCAACTGTTATTTTTACGTGTTTTGAATGTAAATTGTAACTATATTGATGTGACTTTATCGAAGGTATTAGAATAAAATTATGTATTGCTAATCGTGTCGATAAGAGGAGAGATCTTGCTCTTTGAAAACTAGTCATTATCCCGCCCCAAGCTATCTATCTAAACGACTCCAGTGACGCGTGGAGTCGTCAACGTAGCATGTATTATCATCAAGTTAGGCCATCCCTATTTTATTTTCCGTTTCTCATCGTCCGACCGACCCATTTTTGTGGCTTTTTGTAGAAATAAAAAAAAAATTGGGGAGAGGGGTAGGGGTGAAGAAACATTAGAGCAGCTCCTGGAAGCTCATGCTCGAGGGTAGGTTACACAATAGTTTCGGCGGTGCATTTGTAATTCCATGTTTGTAGCGTATACGGACGACGACATCGATGGTTTCGTCGTCCATGTTGGTTTGTAACCTCGCCTGTGCAACCGCGCCTTATTATTTCCAGTCTCTTCGCGCATTTTCATTATCATTTTTTTTTTTCTCACCCGACCGACAGACCGAATTTTTGAAAACCCCACCGATGAGAAACGGGGAAAAAAATAGGGATGGCCTTACAAAACATATTTTGTGAGTTAGCAAACCTCACATCAAATCACAAGACTAATTAGGGACGGACCATTCGAAAATTTATGGTGGGAGGGGGGGACCCGTTTTTCTTTTTGCAAGATTTATTTTGTATGACTCCTATTGCTGCAAGGATTTATTTTACTGGCATTGGAACTAGGCTCGGTTTCAGCCGTTGGGGTGTCGTTTCTCCAAAGCCTCCCCCCACTAACGGCTGGGCGCGCGGTCAACACACCGTGTCCGTGACGTCATCTGATTAACTTCAATGTTATTCATTTATTTGCGTGTAGCGTAGGTTCGATTCCGCGTAAACTTTCAAGTGTGAAATTAATTCGACGTAGGTAAAGGTGTCGGAGATTGGCCATTGTAATACTATTATAATTATGCAGCAAGTGAAGCGTGGAGCGTTATGAGTGAAGTTTAATTAGTTCATAAGCACAGTGTAAGGTAACACCCAGACAACTATTCACAATACAGGGTGTGGCGTTAGTTATCCAATCAGATGTGGATACTCGATTCGTATGTACTTGACATGTAACTCAGAGACACAAAAAACAACCGGATTAGAGAGAGAGAGTGTGTGGGTGATCGAGAGACGGAGTGAGTGAAACATTGTGACAAGAGACAAACCGTGATTGTGATTAAACTTCAAGATCATAAACCTGTGAGTTATTGTTGATGAACGTGCAACAAGCAATTCACGACACAGTGGCGACCACGAAGGGACTGAAATCAACGTGATTTAAGCTCGAAAGAGCGAAGAACCCAAACGAGACAAAATGGATAAGTTAATAGCTGATTTGAACAACAAGCTCAAAACGCTTAGCTTTAGACAGAAGAAAACAGACGATGTGCTCTCAAAGCAAGACAAGTTGGGCTTAGAGAGACATCAGACATCACTTCAATCAATACTGGAGGCAATTACCGAGTTAAAGGAAACAATCGAAGAAAAGAAGTTTGGTAAGGGTGAAAACGAAGATGCCATCGCGGAATGGAGCCGAGAAATCGACAAATACTTAGAATCAGGAGACGACGCGATCAAGAAAGTGGCGCTTACACTAAAGGAACTGAGTGACAGAGAAAGGGAGGAAGATGCGGTTGAAAGACACAAACAAAATCTCAAATTCGAAAAGGAGTTGCTCGAACAGAAAGGTGTCTTCGAACACGAAGCGGGGATCGCAGCCAAGGCGAGTACAGGTACTCATTGTGCCGCGAAGTTACCGAAACTTTCGATTACTCGGTTTAGTGGAAGGCTGCAAGATTGGCTGTCGTTCTGGGGGAAGTTTAAGTCAGAGATTGACGCGAGCAAACTGCCCAGTCTCACAAAGTTTGGGTACTTGAAGGAGTTGCTTGAAGACCACGTACGATCGGATATCGACGGGCTCCCGTTCACTGAGGATGGATACGAAAATGCAAAGGCTATCTTGGAAGCAGAATACGGTAACACAAGTGAGATAATAAACACGTATACGCGAAATATTATGGAACTCCCTTTTATTAATGGCTCGAGTGCATGGAAGGTAAAGGATTTCTATAAGCAACTGCGATTCAATGTGCAAAGCCTGGATACGCTGGGTAAATTGGGCGACGTGAAAGGGAATGTGAGATCGACGCTGGACAAGTTGAAAGGGATCAAAGCGGACTTGGTGCGTGGACATGACAATTGGAGAGATTGGGACTTTAAGGATCTGTTGAGGGAGCTTAAACGTTGGATTGACATCAATCCTGTTGAGGAAAGCACTCCGGATAAACCGAGGCCTTCACCACATCGGCACAGTGGAACACAAAAGCAAACACCGCGTACCGCGTTATACAACGCCCAGAGTAAACAGGAGCCGCGATCCGGAAATGCTGCTGGCTGTGTTTACTGCGAGAACGACTCTCACAAATCGAAAGACTGTGTTAAAGTGACTGATGTCAAGGAACGAAAGAATATACTGGCGACGAAGAAGCTATGTTTCAATTGTGCAGCTGGAAAACACAGGGCCAATGAGTGCGCCAGCAAAGGCAGTTGTCTTGTTTGCAAACGTCGACACCACACTTCAATATGTGACAGCTTGAACGGAAGTGATCACATGCTTATCGCAACAGGAGACAAGCAAAGTTCTGTAACTTATCCTGTTGTTATTGTGAATATCGAAGGGGTAAAATGTAGAGCATTGTTAGACACTGGAGCCGGAAGTTCATATGCTTCAGCTGCACTTTTGGATCAACTGAAACGTCGTTCGACAACGAAGCAAATGAGGAAAATTGACATGATGCTGGGATCTACCACACGTGAAGTTGAGTTGTCAAGGATAGAAATTACTTCGTTGGATAGCAAATTCTCTATGGCTGTCCAAGTAACAAAGGTCAACAAGAGTGAACTGTTGTTTTTGGACAATCCACACTACAAAGATTTAATTCAATCTTACGCACATTTAACTGGCGTACACATGGATGAGCCTGGAAATAAAGACAAACTTCCGGTTCACTTGATCTTGGGTGCAAGCGAATATGCGAAACTCAAGATAAACACTGCACCTAAAATTGGCGAGACGGGAGAACCGATAGCAGAGTTGACGCGATTTGGATGGACAATTATGTCGCCGGGGAAGGATTCTGTTGATCTAACAAACATGCTGCTATGTCAAACTTCGCATGTAGATTATGAAGAGTTGTGCCGTCTGGACGTGCTGGGCTTGGCAGATAACCCGCCAAACGACCAAGGAGATGTGTACACTGAGTTTAAAGAACAGCTCACGCGTGACGAGCAGGGATATTACGAAACCGGGTTGCCATGGCGAGGTGATCATCGACCGCTGCCCAACAACAAAGAGGGGAGTCTGCGCCGCCTGAACAGTTTGGTGCGCAAAATCGAACGGCAAAACCTGACCGCCAAATACAGCGAGATAATAGAAGAGCAGAGGGCGACAGGAATCGTAGAGAGCGCTGAAACACCAGCTATGGGAAGAGAGTTTTACATTCCGCATAAACCGGTTGTGCGAGCCGAAGCAGAGTCAACAAAGTTAAGGATTGTTTACGACGCTTCAGCGAGAGCGTATGACGGAGCCCCGTCACTCAATGAGTGTCTACACGCAGGACCACCATTGCAAAACAAGTTGTGGGCCGTTCTCGTTCGTGGCCGTTTTAATCCGGTAGCTGTGACAGGAGACTTACAGAAAGCGTTTCTACAGGTGCGAGTGAGGGAGAGTGACCGCGACGCAATGCGATTTCATTGGCGTCAGAGCGAACAGTCGCCGGTAGAGACTTTAAGATTTACCAGGGCCCTTTTCGGGCTCGCGCCATCGCCATTTCTGCTCGGGGGAGTTATTGAGACCCATCTCAGCAGTTGGGAGGAGAGAGAGCCTGAAGTAGTGGCTAGAATCAAGCGAGAGTTGTACGTGGACGACTTGATTACCGGAGCCACCTCTGTGAGTGAAGCGCATCAGCTTAAACAAAAGGCGACGGCCATCTTTCAAGACGCTGGGTTCAAGCTGCACAAGTGGCATTCGAACGTGCGAGGGTTAGAGTCGGTCGAGCCAACAATAGAAGCCGAGCCTACTTACGCGAAGCAACAGCTCGGGACTACATCAGGGGGCGATTGCAGTCTCTTAGGACTTGGATGGAACAGAGGACGGGATACACTGAGCGTGTCTGTACCAGAAGAGAAGGCGAGCCTTACAAAGAGAGGTGTCTTAGCAAAGTTGGCTAAGATATATGACCCTTTGGGTCTCGTCTCACCAATAACTCTCAGTGGAAAGATAATTTACTGTGCTGTGTGTAACGAGAAGATCGCGTGGGATGCAAAGATACCGCCGAACATTGCTAAGATGTGGATCAAATGGGAACGAGGGCTACCGCATAGCACTGAAGTACCGAGATCGCTCGTTTTACACCAGGAAGATATCCAACGGATCGAGCTACATTCATTTGGAGACGCATGCGGAAATGGTGTCGCAGCCTGTGTCTATGCAGTCATCGAACAAATGTCTGGAACGAGTCAAGGACTGATCGCAGCCAGGTCTAGGTTGTCCAAGCAAGGACTGACGATTCCACGACTAGAGCTTGTGGCCGGACACATGGCTGTTAATCTATTAAGCAATGTGAGGAATGCTCTGGATGGGCTTCCAGTGGTCAGTGCACACAGTTGGCTGGACAGTACAGTAGCTTTGTACTGGATCAGGGGACAAGGAGAGTACAAACAGTTTGTTTCCAACCGCGTGCAGAAGATCAATAGTCACCAGGGGGTGACATGGCGCCATGTTCCCACAACAGACAACCCAGCTGATCTCGGAAGTCGCGGGGGATCTGTGCAAGGAGCTGACTTATGGTGGCATGGTCCAGAGTGGCTTGCGGACCCTGAGTGCTGGCCAGCGGATATACTGAACGATCCGTCAGATGAGAGCAAGGCAGAATCCAAACTCGTGAGGCAAGTGCTGGCAGTCGCAGTGAACGAGGAGAACGAGATCGAGGCTGTGCTGCGGAAGTTCCCGCTACAGAAAGCCGTGCGTGTGTGCGCGTGGATGCGGCGGTTCGCCAACAACAGTCTTCGCAGCCGAGGGATGCAGCGGATTACAGGACCGCTGACCACAGACGAAACAAACCGACAGAGACTATTCTGGATAAAACAGGCCCAGGAGAGCTACGACACAGAGAGAGATCGCGTGGCGCTGAACCTACAGTCCAACAAGGAGGGGTTACTGGAGTGTCGGGGCAGAGTGCAGGGAGATTACCCGATATATCTGCCGGACTCTAGCATACTGGCTTTACGCGTGGTAGAGGAAGCGCATCTACAAACTATACACGGGGGAGTGGGTCTTACGATATCGAAAGTGCGTGATCGTTATTGGATTCCACGTCTGAGGCGAATGGTCAAAAAAGTGCGGGGAAATTGTCACGGATGCAAGCGTTTTCAGGCGTTAGCATACACAGCACCTCCACCAGGGAACCTGCCGACTACGCGCACTCAGGGTACCAACCCGTACCAAGTGATCGGAATGGACTACGCTGGACCAATACGATACAGGATATCCAAAGAACGAGAGGGAAAGGCATACGTCCTGCTATACACTTGCAGCCTGACAAGAGGAATCTATCTTGATCTCCTGCCGAACCTGGAAACTGAGATGTGCCTGACAAGTTTAAAGGCCTTCATCACGCGCCGTGGGAGACCAAATAGAATCTATTCCGACAACGGCCGAACCTTTGTCGGGGCTGCAAAGTGGATACGCGATGTTGCAAAGGATGAGCGCTTACAAGATTACCTGTCTGTCAATCAGATCAGATGGCAATTTAACCTGAGCCGCGCCCCGTGGTGGGGTGGGCAGTTCGAAAAAATGGTTGGTCTTGTAAAGTCCGCGCTGAATAAGACAATCGGGAACGGTGTACTACGCTGGAGAGAGCTGCAAGAAGTGCTGTTAGATGTGGAGATAACGCTTAACAATCGGCCGTTGAGCTATGCCGAGGACGACGTACAACTGCCGCTGCTGACACCAAACTCCTTGCTGTTTGCGAATAGCAATGTGCTGCCAGAACAACAACCACATCACATTGAGAATGCTGACCTGCGCAAGCGAGCCAAACACCTGCTAAAGTGCAAAGACGCCATGTGGAGCCGTTGGACTCGGGAATACCTACGCAGTCTACGCGAGAGACACCGCGCATGCGGCGGAGCTCAGGGAGACTCGCCAGCTGTCGGCGACGTTGTGATAATACAATCTGATGAGAAGAATCGCGGGAAATGGACGATGGGTATCGTGGAGAAACTAATCGAGGGCAAAGATGGGGTAGTACGCGGAGCGAAACTGCGCGCCGGGAAGTCCTACATGGAACGTGCAGTTCAACACTTATATCCGCTGGAACTCTCCTGCGACAGACAGGCACCTTTAGCACCAATGCAGCTGAATGCACAAGCGGTACCATTCAGACCAAGACGAGACGCAGCTGCAGCAGCGCGCCTACGGGTTCAGGACATTGCTGAGAATGAGCAATAGGCTATAGGAACTATGAACTGATATGAACATTTCAGACATTTCGTTTTGTTAAACTTTCAACGCAATCGGTTATGGCTAAACTCCTTACTGGACATATATCTCTCGAGGAGATATATGGGGGGAGTGTGTCGGAGATTGGCCATTGTAATACTATTATAATTATGCAGCAAGTGAAGCGTGGAGCGTTATGAGTGAAGTTTAATTAGTTCATAAGCACAGTGTAAGGTAACACCCAGACAACTATTCACAATACAGGGTGTGGCGTTAGTTATCCAATCAGATGTGGATACTCGATTCGTATGTACTTGACATGTAACTCAGAGACACAAAAAACAACCGGATTAGAGAGAGAGAGAGTGTGTGGGTGATCGAGAGACGGAGTGAGTGAAACATTGTGACAAGAGACAAACCGTGATTGTGATTAAACTTCAAGATCATAAACCTGTGAGTTATTGTTG
Source organism: Actinernus sp. WN-2022 (assembly GCA_030867875.1). Taxonomy (NCBI): domain Eukaryota; kingdom Metazoa; phylum Cnidaria; class Anthozoa; order Actiniaria; family Actinernidae; genus Actinernus; species Actinernus sp. WN-2022. Next base: position 2,750,539 of record JAOWCC010001210.1, read on the forward strand.
ATGAACGTGCAACAAGCAATTCACGACAAAGGTTTTATTTAATACCTGTTATTATTAGCTCTCATGTTCACAGTCCAAGTTTTCAAGGAAAGCCCGGCACTAGATGACAGAAATTAAAAGCCGAAATTTTATACGGGGATAAAAATTAAGTTCAAATGCCATCTCGGAACTCTGAGCTAGAGTCGAGTATTCCCGCTTAGTACTTGTGTAGAGTATGTCTTGGAGACATAAATTGTACAAACTTAGTACATAGGATTGAAGAATTGTAAAACTCATTTGATGCAGCGATTTTCAAGTGAATTGTGATTGCAGAGTTAAACGCGTATACATGGCCTGCGTCAGACGTGATTTCCTCTCTTCTATAAACTCTTTTAATATGGACTCGTCCGTCTTTTCTTCTCCGATAAAGGCAGCAGTAATTTTCTTTGAAGTAAGAATAGCCGGGCTACCTTGGTCTTGCAAGGGGTCTTGCATCGGTAAAGTTAAATGAGAAATGACTGAACATTACGAGCTTCGCGACCTTTGAGCTGACGGTTTCCCAAGTGACTTCCAGAGCCAGTGCGTTTACTGACAAAGTGTCTTCACCAGAAAACTAACTCTCTTACTGCTTCTTTGTGTGAATCCTTGAATTCTTCGAAACCAAACTTTTCCAGAGCAAATTTAAACGCATTTTCGAACAGCAATCGAAAGTCTTTGGTCCGGCTTTCAAAAGTTTACAATGTAAATTATGCAAATCAATTTAAGCGACAGGATTTGAGTGGCAAGTTTGTGATTGGCTAAAACCCGACAATGTCTCAGCTCGCGCGCCCAGCCGTGAGTGGGGAGAGGATCGCGGGCTCACCGAAACCCCCACGGCTGGAAACCGAGCCTACATTGGAACTTGCATGATTTTTTAAGGCATTCAGTATTCAGCTAATTAACAAAGTTTCACCCTTGTTCGGTTTTTTTTTCTGGGTGATTTTGGCTCGCTCAATTTTTTTCTGTGAAAATTCGGCTTTGGGGGGGGGGGGGTGAATTTGCGGTACCCCACCCCCAATCAATTTTCAAATGGTCCGTCCCTTTGGAGCACTGAAGGAATTACGGTAAAATACAAACGAAGACTGGCGATCACAATTTATTTACACTCGCTGTAGGATGGCAATACCAACAGATTCTAAGTACGAATAAGGGCCACATTCACGTGAAAATGCAAAATAAAAGCAGTTAAAAAATATACACACTATTAACGCCCAGGGCAATGCGCCAAAAAAACGGCTCCACTACACAAATTAGTCAGTACTGCTGACTTGCTCGCTCGCTTCAGGCTCGCTCATTTCAGGCGCGCTCGCTAAGGCAGCAATTACGCGCTGTTATACAGTCACCGCTTTCATGTTCGTTATAGCGCGAATTGACTGTACTTTCAGTTTTAACTATGTATTAATTAGAAACGTATTACAAAAATGGCTCGTTAAACATAAACAGATATGAACACTGAAATCAGACAGGAACTAGAGGAAGACAGCGGATTTGCAGATACATCAGTAAATACAAACACGTCAAATAACAATCGAGAACATGGGAGTGAGACTACGTTAACCGGTTTAGCAAGTTCATCACTACAAGGTCAATAAAACATTCTGGCCACAGAATACATTATCAAGTCCATGAACACTGCTTGGGCCATCTCTACGTTTTCTCCGTTTCTCATCGTCCGTCCAACCGATCGAATTTTTTGCCTTTTTGGGGGGTATGCACGGGGAGAGAAGACTGAAGCATAGTCTGCTACCTTTATTTTTAAGTCAGGCAATGTTGTCTCGTTATACTATATGAAAACTGTACAGAAAGGTTGCACTTTACATATGACTGAGCGAACTTTGAACACACCTCTCCTGAAAGCACGGGCTCGTGATGCAAAGCCGGCAATTGAACAATTCATAGTTCTTGAAAGGTAACCAAGCCTTAGCCTCGCACGGAGGCTGGGGTTGACCCTGCACTTTCTATGAATATCAATGTGGATAGATCGTGATTATCATGCTTACTAGATACAAACTAAACTAAACTGTCTCAACTCCACCCTCGATGTCAGCAAAGGCTTGGTTATCTATCAATTGGCGGTTCGAGAACTATGAATTGATTGAACAATAAACTATGAATTGATTGAATAATAAACACCTCTCCCTTGGATATGCATCGTTTTATTAATGATTGAACAATAAATTGATCTCCAGGCATCAGTATTAATAGGAAAACTAGATAATTAGTTTAATTTGCGAGATACCACTGTTATTTCGAAGTTAAAATATAAAGGATATGCTCTGTGTGTTGTTGTCAATCACACTAGTAAGCACGGCCATCAGTGCTGAGGTACCGCGCCTTAATAGGTCCAGACTCCGCGCCTTTTTTTTGCCGACCGACCGACCCAACTTCAGCAAACCTCATCGATGAGAAACGGAAAAAGCAGGGATAGCCTTGGTTACGTTAATAACTGGTTTAGCAAGTTGATCAGTACAAGGTCAAAATCACGACGTTAATTACAACTGTGCTACAACTCTGATGACCTCCGCACCTGGAAAACTGTGTCAAATGTAATTCCGCACGTGGTCTTACCTAGCTGCCTATTGTCCTGTCAGTCCTGTTTTTATAGCATTCATGCTGTTTACTTTATAGTAAGTAAATTTCTTTTAGTATAATCACATTAATTAATTGATTTATATATTTATTTTGTATATTGTCTATCATGGGCCCGCAGTAATTGGCGACAGCTCTCTCCTTGCCTCCTTTTTGGCTAGCTCAATCCCGGTTTCTGGGAAACTACCCACTCACCCCTCCCTTGGATACGCATCGTTTTATTCATGATTAACCATTGAAGGTCAGGGTGAAGTGTGGGGGAGGGATGGGGGGGGGGGGGGGGGGGGGTGGGGCCGGGGTTTCCCAGAAACCGTGCTTGATCCGATTTTTTTTAAGGTGAAGTTAAACAAGTAAAGCAAAACATCCTGGCCACAGAAGACAATATTCACTCAAGTCCATATAAACACTTCTTGGTAAAGTCAGGAGCCCATTGGGCTCCTGGTAGAGTTTAGAACTCGGAGGGGGGAGGGGAATTCGTATTGAAAAGGTAGTGGAAAATATCCTAAAAATACCTCACCTAGAAGGTGCAATACCCTAAAAGTACCTGGTGTTTCTGGAGTGTGTCGTCCATCATTCACACTAATGTCGGTGCTCGAATAAGGTCGGAAATAGCAAATTTTCTCACGTGACACTGTGAGCTGTACACTTTTAATTACGAGCGGATTTTTTTTAAACTTCGAGAATCTGTGATTTTAGAAGCATTTGGTTTTCGTTTAAGAGATCCTCTTTCATACCGGAGCGCGAATTTCAACCCCCAAAAATATGACGAGCAACCCGGACCAGCACAACTGATGGCCGATTTCTGCGAAACGTTTTTTTGCTTCCGCCGTCGTTAACGTTAATCCAGTCGTGTATTCCGGCACATAGATCGTATGTGATTGTAACCTTGCTAAATCACTGGTTACAATCAGTTGTATCAGTGGTGATGTTTCATTTTAAATAGAGCCAAGATAAGTACACCCAGTTTAAATTGGATCTTGCTAGATTTACTGGTCAACGTAGAACCGGATATGGCTGAAATGACCCGAGCTGGTCCACCGTCATGGGATGCGGAAATGAATAACAAAGTTGGCAAATATCACAATGCGTTCCTTTCAGCTGCATTGACATCGCCAAGTGAAAATCTGAAATAACACCAGATATAGTGTTTCCAATGATATAAATAGGTCTGCGATTGAGCGAGTGTGCATTTCCTCTTTCTCTTGGTGCTCTGTATCGTTTATGAAAATGAAGGGGAACAAGAACGAGAACGAGAGTGTTGAAAAACATTCAAGTAAAAAGAAACTTCTTACACGAGTATCGACGCAGTCGCTGCTTATTTCTGGCCTAAGTTTGGTTCTTTGTGTTGTAATTTTTACAAGAAACGAGCTGATGAACAACGAGATTCGCGAACAGAAAACACGACTAGACAGGCTACAGAAAGAAGTCAACAATCTGAGGGCTCGATCACCAGGTAGGAAACCTCTTAGCTTGATCTCGCCAATGGGTTTGAGAAAATACCGAAAGCAGTTTGAAATGTTATATTTGCCAGAGGTTATCGTCATCTTAAAATGCTTTTTCGGGATTATAACTGTGATACCTGGCTAACGGAAGGCTTGATCGAGTCCCGGGGGGGAGGGGGGGAGGAGGGGGTTACTCCCTATAATGGACTATACAGGGAGGCTCCGCCCGAAATGGGTACCTTTTCAGGCTGGAGGTAGTATAAAAGGGTAGGGATTTCACGAGTTGAAGTATAGAAAAGGGTAGGGAAAACTGTTAAAAGGGCCTTTCAAAATATCTCGAACAGACGCACCTAACGGCTGATTCATCCAATTATTTTAAGGGGTTACTCAAATGAAACGTTTAGTAAAAGTCGCTCGATTATTAGCCAAAACGCTTTTTTATCTTTGCTTTGTCGTTACAACATGTATCAGGAATATAGATCAACAAAACATGACAACCACAATTGATGTGAAAGGGGTACCATTATTTATGCAAGGTATATGAAAGGGTTACCTTTTCTGTCAAAAATGGTATAAAAAAGGGTATACACAAGGGTTTGAACTTCGGGGCGGAGCCTCCCCGTATAAAACTTTGTTGAGTACCCCCCGGGGCGGATCGAGTAGATGTTTCCGTGTCGCGTTCCTTCATCAAGGAAATGATAGCGCTGCTTTAAAATGCTCATTTGTAAATACATTTATTTGCAGATAATTATTTTATGATTTAACTTTCGGTTGGCAGAATTAAATCTGTTCTCCTGGGCGTCAGCTAACCTTACTGCAAAAAATGAAAAGATTTGCAGAGTTGGGCGTTGCGTGTCCTGTTTCATGTTGGTAGTACCCGCCAAGGCAAATTGCCAATGGCATTCTAACCAGAGAAAACCACCCAGAAGCTAAAGAGCCCGCAAACAAGGCTACTAAAAGTCGTGTCTTGTGCACATTCTCTGATTGGGCTTCGTGCGCGGACCAAATGCCACAGGTAGCCCAATCCGACAAAATGCACGAAAGAAAACGATAAGAATGACAAGTCCGAGTAGAGCAAAGCTAATATCCCGGGGACTGGGGGGGGGGGGGGATACTCCCATATATTTACTATACGGGGATGATCCGTTGGACAGGGTATGGTTTTTCGAGTTTTTGGTCTTAGACAGGTATCCATTTTCACATCGATAGATCTTGAACATACAGGGTATGGTATTTATCTAGTGCTTTATTTAGTCTAGTACTTGATGAAGACTTATTTAGTTATGACAATAAACACTGACATCCAAGTATAGATAATTTGTTATTTGTCTTATAGAGGGGTATGGAAATTTGATTTTTTTTTTTGTCTTAAACAGGGTAAGGGGTAAGGGTGGGTAGTTAGACCTGACACGAAAGGCGCTCGGACTAGATCGCAGCCATAGACAGCTGTTACGCTCTTACTAGAACTTGTTAGTATGGCATAGCAAACAATTAATACGGGCTTCGATGACACTTCACTACCGACGCGACCCGCACTGAGCTCACAAGCATCTAGTGGCGAGCTCACAAGCATCTAGTGGCGAGCTCACAAGCATCTAGTGGCGAGCTAACAAGCATCTAGTGGCGAGCTCGCAAGCATCTAGTGGCGAGCTAACAAGCATCTAGTGGCGAGCTCGCAAGCATCTAGTGGCGAGCTAACAAGCATCTAGTGGCGAGCTCACAGGAAAGCTTGGTTATCGGGTCACACACCATTACGTGTGGCAAAAAGCCAAAAACCAAGCAGATCTGAACTAACGTGTCAGCGTCCTGGTGAGAAATATAGTTATGCTGGCCAGACCGGCCTTTAAAATGATGACAATAGCAGGAATAATCTGATCTATATAAGACCTTACGGTACAAAAATCCACAATAGAAAATATATAAACAAATATCGTGAACAAAAATCCTGCAAAAAATACGCCGGATCCGAAATAAGGACCTATAGCTATACAGCGTAATATTCTAACACGAAAAAACAAAACAGTCTCCTGTTTTGGGTTTCCTGTGGGAGAAGAAGAGGGGACTGGGAAGAGGGAAGGGAGAAAAAGAGGAAGAGATGCAACACTCATTAATGATTTTTTTATCCCCTTTCTTTGTATCCAGTTCCTACTCGGCTCTCTCCTTACAACAGGAATCCCGATTGCCCGTTTGTAAACTTGTGCAGTATATGTACAGTCCCTAGTACTTTTCGCAAGACTGATTGCCACTTAAGCGATTGCATTTGTTTTTCTTCGTGAGTTGTGTGGATTGTGATCGAAGAGTGTATTTGGCTATGAAATGCAGCCGCGCATTCCTTTAATCTTATCGGCCGGCGGACCTATATTAACGAAACCTTTCACTCTTCAGCAGTTTATCGGGGACCACCTTTCTATACCCAAAGCTCCAACAAAGTGCTCCACAGAGATCGCCGAGATAGCAGTCAAAATGCTACTGCGCAAGTCACGATCAAAGATGTCCGCAGAGAAATTCAGTCATTCAGGAATAAAACGCTGTCCGGTTGTCAGCCGGTCAAGAACTCGCTGTGTCTTCAGGGACCTCCAGGCCCATCTGGAGCGAGGGGAAGTCGTGGTAGAAGGGGCCGCACAGGACCTCAAGGAAAGAACGGTGAGTGTAAATCAAGCAGTGATATTAAATAGGACATCTGAGCAATTATCTGAGTCTGATCCTTGAACGTCTGTGACGCTTAAGGTGATCTTAACGTTGAGAGGTGAATTGTGTTGTTTTTGTGAAGCTCAAACAGGTTTATTTTCCTGTTCAATAAGGTCCTCCGGGCCCTCGTGGAAAGCAGGGCAAAAGACGCGGGGTGATATCTGGATCGACAGGGGGACAAAAGGGAGAGACAGGGAACCCTGGAGTACCAGGACCGCGGGGCCCACCGGGAAGGAAAGGAGACCCTGGCTCGTCGTCACTTTCAGCCCCTGATGTCACCATTACCCCGCCTTCTCTAACCATAAATGTCAGTCAGAGTGCGACGTTCTATTGTTCAGCTTCTGGCAGTCCCAAAGCCACGTTGTCATGGCAGCGACAAGGGGGGAAACTACCGGTGACATCAAGAACTACCAAGAATGGAAAGCTTGAGATTGTTAGAGTAGGCTACTATGATGGTGGGAACTTTACCTGTGTCGCCAAAAATGTGTTGGGCACAACGAAACGACACGTCACACTCACTGTAGAAGGTAATGTTCTCAATGTAGTGCTTACTAAGTTGTTTATGTAGACATTCAATCGAATGTCTTGTATTCGTAGACCTGTATTAAACATAAAACTTACGCGACATAATGCAAAACCATACAATATAAAGAGAAAACAAGCAATACTTTGGTTGTTTCGTGGGTACCCAAAGAGTTGAATGTTTGACAAGTAGTGTTGGTTATTTTATTCTGTCAGGAGCTATAAGAACGGCACACCGTTAATTGCCAAGTTATCATCTTTCTAAACTTTGTCAACAAAATGATTTTTAGTGAAAGCGAAGGTAAAGGTATTCATTTATATAGCGCAAATTATATATGAATATATTCAAATGGCTTCACAAGGTTATATTTTGTGTAATACCATGATCGCCTCGGATTCCTTTCTTTGCCTCACGCACATTTAATCTCTAAATTCCCCGGCTCATTACAAATGCAAGGAAAATGTAGAAATATGCATTGTCTTCAACAGGGAAATTTCTAAATTTCCCTGCAAGAACAATGCATATTTCTAATTTTCCCTTGCATCGTAATGAGGTAAAAAATAAGAAGACAATGCAGGCTGGACATGAGAGGGTGGAAAGCATCAACTCTTGCTGCCCTCTGGCACGACTAGCCCTGCGCTCCCGGGTGAAAAAATTGAACCCAAACTGACTTGGCTTCATCATAACCTTCAACGTAATCCATGTGGGATCACGTATTTCAATCTGCAGGTTCTTCTCTTATTTCTCAAACCCGCTTCTTCCATGTGGGATACTTAAAACCATATACGCATGACCTTGAAATATTTAGTCAAGCACATAATTACATAATGTTTTACTGCTATTCTTCTCAAAAACAACACACTTGTCCCCACGGGAAGCCAAGGTCATTCAATCGAGCATTAAACCGTTTTCGAAAGCAACTCAACTACGACGTCTTTAGTTTAGGCAGAGAAAACTAAACTTCTCAGAGATTTATCCGTTCCTAGGCGATCAGAGTATTACAAAGTTATACCATGACAATTCGGGAAATTAGTGATTAAATTTCCCCTCAAGCCTCGGGAGAGTTTGTGAAAGTCCCTCGGCCGCTTCAACAAACTCTCCCTCGGCTTGCGGGGAAATTTAATCACTAATTTCAGTCCCTCTTGTCATGGTATTACTTATAAATACAGACTGCTATTGTGGCGCAATGTGCTGCCGTGCAGTTTACAATATTCATGAGTGATTGTTGGTACCTCAGAATACCAGGCTGTTGTGTCGGAGACAATCCCCTACTCTTTCTCGAAATAACACAACAGGCTCTTTCACGTCCCCCTCTATCAACGCATCCTCGCTCTACAATTACCAATAATCAGTAAATGGCAAACACGCTTGAAATACCGATTATTGGTAATACTACGACAAATCCTAACCCGAACCATAAACCGAACCCTAACCATCGGACGAGTTCGCAGGTAAACGACGGGTTCTCACTCACTAGAGCTAGGGTTCACAGGTAACAAGAAGAGAAGGTAAACGAGTGGAAATTTTTTTTTGAGCGCTCCTACTCGGGCTTGAACTCGTAATCGTTTGCGTGTTGTGCTTGGCAGTGCAGGCGTCACGACCACTACACTAAGCGCGTCTACCGCCGTTCGAATTTGGACAATTGTTTATCTTTATCCTTGACTGGTTTTAAGAATGTCATTGTTTAATTTGTGTTCCAGAATTAGCGATTATTGATAATTGAAGAGCAAAAGCCAATTACTGATTATTGGTAATTGTAGAACGAGGATATGTTGCCTCTATAGATTAGAAGAGGAAGGAGACAAGGCCAACGGTTTATACGTCCCTGTCCAATGACGGGGCTGGGATTTGAACCCCGACCTGCCGCACTCTAGACCGTGCTCTACCAACTGAGCTAACCATATAGTTAGCTCCCTATGAATCAGATATATTGTTGCACTTTCTTTTCCTCTCAAAGGAGCACCAGTATTTACCAACACAAGCCAATCGTTTATAAGATCACGGGAGCTGTGTCACGTTACCATGACGTGCACAGCAGATGGCAGTCCAAGACCTGTTGTGAGTTGGTCCAAACCACATCAAACCCTACCCAGGGACAGGACGGACATCACTGATGGTACCATGACGATGACGTCACTAAACCTGATGGATAGCGGTGTATACATGTGTAGGGCATCAAACAAGATGGGCGTGGTACAACATGTTATTAGCCTTTATGTACAACAAAATGGTTAGTATGCAGTCGAAATATATCATTTAGAGAGTTTGCTCTTGTTCAAATGGCAAGTACTCTAGATTCGATTTAATTTTCAACTGAGCTTACCAAGTCTTCGATTCCTCTTTTCCATAACAGCAATGTATGAGTGCTGGCGACTAAACGCTAAGCCGACAGGATCGTGGGCGCAAAATGGTGCAGCGGACGCACTTGATATTACAGTTGACCGTGACGTCACTCTTCTTGGCTATCGCCTGTGGGGGGTATACAAGGGATCAGCTACGCATGACGTCACTATACAGCTCTACGATAGCCATGGACAAGTACTTGGTCAGAAGAAGGGTTATTTCCGTACAACCTCATCACAGAGAACATTTGATGTGAAGTTTCCTCGAGCTATTCGCCTTAAAAAGGGAATGCAGTACACCGTCCTGGTAAAACTGAGAGGTCCACGTGCTCACTTAGGGAAAGGTGGTTCTTCTTCTGTGACGTGTAATGGAGTCAAGGTGACGTTCAGCAAGTCCAAGAAGGATGAGAATGTTTCACTCCCTTCTCAAGGACAAATTCCTGCGTTATTATTCGCGGATCTGTGCTAAGAACTACTTCGCATATTCTTGAACTGCCAAGCAACAGTTACCATAGACTGCATAGCGTGTGAGTGATTGATAAAAGCGCTGAACTACGACAATACATAAGTAATGCCACTAAGAACATGTAAAGGAAAGTTCTTGCTTTGTGCCGTGTGTACCGCAGAAACGTAAACAACTCTCTGCAACTCTACAAACATATTAAAATCAATTTGTGAAACCCCAAAAATATATCGGTTAGATCTAGAAGTTTTGCTATAAAAAACACTCAGAATATTATGCCTTCTTATGTGTTATTCTTCTAGCTGAGAGGCACGCATGTTAACCCATTATTATCTTAATTTTGTTGTGGCTCCATACTTCGAAGACAGGAAGCTTGGTCCTCCAAAAACATGACGTAACGTTATGATGTAGTAGATGAAATGTCCTTTATTATGCAGGCCAAACTAGCTCAGTGATTCACCAAGTCGATGTTGTCAGTAAATAAATAAAGTAATTAAATAAAGGTTGCATAATTAAATAAAGGTTGCATAAAATTACAGACTTCTGGTTTCTCTTAAGTTGCTGGAGTTTCGCTAGATCATGCAGTTCTTCCAGCTTGCAGCCTCGCTTGTCCACACAGCAGTACATATATTTTTCTTCACTGAACTGAATGTAAAAGATAATGAAAGAATTGAACATAAATCTGGAAACAGTCATTGTCATTGGGTGAGATAACAGCAAAGTTTCGAAAAATGCTATCGGCAATAAAGTGTTTTGTCTTTTGAACAAGTTTTATTTCCTTTCACGTTTGAAAGGAAAAACAATAAATTGGCCCAAGATCTAGAGTTCTCTAAATGTTATCTGTAGTTTGAACTCTGGAAGGCGCAATTGACACAAGCGTTGCCAAAAACAAGAAATCCAGCTGAGGTATATGTGACCATCGTCATGTTGAAGCCATCCAATAGACCGCATTCTATAATAATGCGTATGTTTATCCACAGTTAGAACGCTCTACCGAATGATATTATCATCATCATCATCATCATCATAAGCTTTATTAAATATAACAGTATCGCATTCATTATAATAATTACAATGCTCTTCCAGCGAGCCGTCAAAGGAAAACCACTACATACTACTACACTATAGAAAACACCCTAACTAATCTATAACTTTAATAAATTCAATAAAAAGTCTGTAATCCAATACAACAATCAACAGCTGCTGTTTATCTGAAGTCCAAGGTATCCTTAAAGGCGTTTATATTCGTCATGGATTTAGAATCATCCGGTAGGTCACTCCACAAAACAGCCCCTCTATAACTAAAAGCCCGCTTTGCAGCTTCAGTGCGAGGTCTTGGAATAAACATATTATTATCACTACCCCTCAGGTTATGGTGATGTATGCTGGATGTAGCTTGAAAAAGCTCTCTAATTCCTGAAGGATAATGGCCTCTCATAGATTTAAAAACACTAACTGCAAGTTGTTTTGTGCGTCTGATCTCAAGAGTGTCCCAGTCGAGGCTCTGTAGAATATCGGCAGATCTAATATTGTAATCAGAAGAAGTAATGAGCCTACCAGCCCTATTATGAAGCCTCTGGAGTCTGTCACATTGGCCTTTACCCATGCAACCCCATACCTCACTGCAGTAATCAAAGTAGGGAAGTATTAGAGCTTCATGTACTTTTAGCAGGGTTTGGCGAGGCACAAGGTGGCGGATTCGTTTTATGGCCCCTAAGCCAGCAGACACCTTTCTACATATAGTATCGGTATGACTCCGCCAACTTAGTGCCTCGTCAACCTCCACGCCTAAATATATATAGCTCGTCTCTCTCTTGAGTTGCTGGTCACCAACACTGACATCAAAATTATGGTTTAAATGGTTTAGCCGATACTGACTGCCCACGATAACATACTTGGTCTTTTTTGTGTTCAAAGTAAGCTTATTAGCACGAAGCCAATTTTGAACCTTTTCAAGATCAGTGTTTAATTTGACTTCAAGTGTCATGGGATCCTCTGCAACGGCAGTTAAACTAGTGTCATCTGCATACATTCTTACAGTCGATGTCAAACCAGATTCTTGCAAATCATTGATATAAATAAGAAACAACAAGGGGCCAAGTACGGACCCTTGAGGAACCCCGCAAGAAATTGGAAGAGCACTAGACAACGTGCCATTTACAGACGTATGTTGCCATCGGTTAGACAGATATGATTTGAACCATTGGATCGCATGACAGTCGAGACCATAGCAATTAAGCTTATTCATTAATATATGATGGTCGACAGTGTCGAAGGCCTTCTTTAAATCAAGGAAAAGAGCACCGTAAGTCAATAATTTCACTTAAGAAACTGTACTTTCCATTTTCAATGTCTGAGTACACATTATGGAATATGATATATATTTAGCTAGCTAAGTAATCAGATGCATCTTAATATATTTTCTCTTATTAGGATTTATATTTCTTCATATATCGCTTTCGCTTTCAAACTTTTTAGAGTGATCTTTGTATTTTGTTATTTTCAATCCTTTTTGTTAGGGCCACAAGGGAGAAAACGGTATTTACTGTAATTGTGCACCCTCTTTAAATAAAGTGTTATCAGTATCTATCTATCTATCTATCTATCACATGTACAGTACAGAAAACATGAGCATTACCATGTGAAAGAGCATCTCGAAATTAGTGACCTGTTAGTGATCTTGTGAGATTGGAATGCTGTAGCTTAGAAAGCAATGAAGTTAATGCCATTTGAAATTAGAGCGATTTGTATGGCTCGAAAACAACGGAGGCCTTTCTATAGCCTGGCTTTCGTGTATTTTGCGCATGTGAAATACCTATAACTCAACATTGATCTAAAACAACGGAGGCCTTTCTATAGCCTGGCTTTCGTGTATTTTGTGCATGTGAAATGCCTATAACTCAATATTGATCTAAAACAACGCAATTTTATTTGGGCGGGAAACTGGTAGCACGCACACGCGCTGGGCTATTGACAAGCGCATGCGCCGGATATGGTGGCCTGACCCGAGCTGATCCACATGACTAGGATGCGGAAATGAATACCAGGTTTGGCAAATCTCACAGTGTGCTCCTGTCAGCTGCATTGACATCGCTTAAAGAAAAGTAAAATAACACCGCATATAATTTTACCACTTTAGACAGTGGGTAAAAGCTTCAGAGTAAAACGGCAATTGTGCGCTTGTTTGAATTGTATTTGTGTTTAATTTCCCGTTTATGAAAATGGAGGGTAACAAGAACGAAAACGTTCAAAAGCATTCGACGAAAAAGAAACTTCTTGAACGAGCGTCGACGCAGTCGCTGCTCATTTCTAGTTTGAGTTTGGTCCTTTGTGTTGTAATCTTTACAAGAAACGAGCTGATGAACAACGAGATTCGCGAACAGAAAACACGACTAGACATGCTACAGAGAGTCAACAATCTGAGGGCTCCAGTACCAGGTAGGAATTTTATCTTTATATCCCCAACGTTTGAGAAAATACCGAAGACAGTTTGAAATGGTATCTTTGCCAGAGGTTATCAGCCATCTTAAAAGTTTATACATGGCTATTTAAAAGAGAGGAATAGTCCAGTGTGTCATTCCTTCATCTGGGGAAGTCGATGAGAGAGAGAGAGAGAGCTGCGTACATAAACCTGAAAATGCCACAGTAAACGTGAAGTACAGTTTGGTGAATGCCCTGTTTCATGTTGGTATCGCCTGCCTGCTAAGAAAAATTGCCGAAGGAATTCTAACTGTAGAATTCTAAGTAGAATGTTTCCCAAACATGACTTCTAGTCACAAGGTAAACCCAATGTAAACTCAAGTATTTTCGTAAGAACTTAACCAAACTTCCTATGAAAGCAAATGGTAAAGTATGAAGTATATAAAGACTGAACTTGTGATTATTTTTCCAAGCTGCCTTAACAAATACTTTGAAGGTCAACTACTACAGTAGTGATGAACAGTGACGTCATGTTATCATAGCCAAGAGTGTGGGCTCGCGACTCCAAATGTTTCGTATCTTTCAACTGTTATAACATATTTTATGCTTGGAACTCAATTTGCCCAAAACCCAAAGGTAGCACAATGCTACAAACCCTTTGTTGCTCGCTAACTATCTCATGTAGGCCAGTATACCGAGAGATCATGAACGACGGCGTCATCACTTTAAAAAAATGAACGTGCCTCACCGAATTAAATCTCTAATATTTCTTATTAACTGTTAGCTACAAGTTGTCATAGGTTTGACCAAGAAAGAATGGACATCATAGCTTCTTTTAACGAAGCTAGATTTACCCTTTTCAACAGTTCATCGCGGACCACCTTTCTACACCCCGCAGAGCCCCAACAATATACTCCACAGAAACCGTCGAGATAGCAGTCGAAATGCTACTGCGCGTGTCACGATTGAAGATGTCCGCAGAGAAATCCAGTCTTTCATGAAAACAACGCTGTCCGGTTGTCAGCCGGCCAAGAAGTCGCTGTGTCTTCAGGGACCTCCAGGTCCATCTGGAGCGAGGGGAGAAAAGGGGAGTCGCGGTAGAAGGGGCCGCGTAGGACCTCAAGGAAATAAAGGTGAGACCTCCTAAGAGTATGCACTGAAAGCATACTAATACTATTGGCTCATTCAGCTGGGTCTTTTGTAATATGTCTAGACCAATGCGGTTAGAGATCGGGTAAGTAGAATTTTACTTCATCAGTAATCATGTTATTTTTAATGGGACAAATCTAAACCAATATCGACATTAATGGCAAGTTTCTTTAATTTAAAAGGCCTCTTGAACGTCGAGATGAATTGCTGGTTGTTTGGTGAAAGTCAAAATGTTTATTTTCCTGTTCAATAAGGTTCTCATGGAAAGCAGGGCAAGAAAGGCATGTCGGGACCTCGAGGAAAACTTGGACAAAAAGGGGACAAAGGGGACAAAGGAGCACGAGGTGCGCGGGGAAGGAAAGGAGAGGCTGGCCTGTCAATGTCACTCCCTGATGTCACCATTACCCCGCCTTCTCTAACTATAAATGTCAGTCAGAGTGCGACGTTCTATTGTTCAGCTTCTGGTTTTCCTAAACCTGCGTTGTCATGGCAACGAGAAGGAGGAAGACTATCGGTGAAAACAAAAACTACTAAAGAGGGGAGGCTGAAGATTGTTAGTGCTGGCTACAATGATGGTGGGAACTTTACCTGTGTCGCCAAAAATGTGTTGGGCACAACGAAACGACACGTCACACTCACTGTAGAAGGTAATGTTCTCCTCAGTGTACTTGTACAAACTAATTTGTATAAAACGGGATACACAAACGTGCAGAAATGTCAGCGAGGGGGGGGGGGGGGGGGGGGGCTGATACTCAGGTAATACTGAACTCAACTATTTATACTGTGTGTCGCTGCCATTAATAGTTAATGTATAATCACTGAAGAGGACCGCAAGGTCGAAATGCCTTTGATTAAAAGGTATTCCATCGCAGCTGTATGGCGTTGTGTTACTGGTATATTGAATTTGAATTTCGCTCGATAACAAGATTAATGTCACAGAAGACTCAAGCAAAGCATCACATGTTGCAGAGCTTTGAACAGAGATGTTCATTTGATCTGACAAAGGCTGATTGACAACTGAAGGTGTCTTCAACCTGGTTGAGGCCCTTCTATAGTGCTTGTTTAATTTCAATTCTTTTCCTCTCTAAGGCGCACCAGTATTTACCAACACAAGCAAATCGTTTATTAGAGCACGGGAGCTGTGTGACGTCACCATGACGTGCACAGCATATGGCAGTCCAAGACCTGTTGTGAGTTGGTCCAAACCACATCAAACCCTACCCAGGGACAGGACGGACATCACTGATGGTACCATGACGATGACGTCACTAAACGTAATGGATAGCGGTGTATACATGTGTAGGGCATCAAACAAGATGGGCGTGGTACAACATGTTATTAACCTTTATGTACAACAAAATGGTTAGTATGCAGTCGAAATATATCATTTAGAGAGTTTGCTCTTGTTAAAATGGTAAGTTCTCTCGATCTAATTTTTCAAGTGAGCTTACCATGCAAGTCTTCCGTTTGTTCCATATCAGCAGTGTATGAGTGCTGGCGCCTAAACGCAACCCCTACAGGATCGTGGGCGCAAAATGGTGCAGCGGACGCACTTGATATTACAGTTGACCGTGACGTCACTCTTCTTGGCTATCGCCTGTGGGGGGTATACAGGGGATCAGCTACGTATGACGTCACTATACAGCTCTACGATAGCCATGGAAAAGTACTTGGACAGAAGAAGGGTTATTTCCGTACAACTTCATCACAGAGAACATTTGATGTGAAGTTTCCTCGAGCTATTCGCCTTAAAAAGGGAATGCAGTACACCGTCCTGGTAAAACTGAGAGGTCCACGTGCTCACTTAGGGAAAGGTGGTTCTTCTTCTGTGACGTGTAATGGGGTCAGGGTGACGTTCAGCAAGTCCAAGAAGGATGAGAATGTTTCACTCCCTTCTCAAGGACAAATTCCTGCGTTATTATTCGGAACACTGTGCTAAGAACGTCTTCGCAAATTGAAATCAAAACTTACAAATAACCTGTTAAACCAGCAGATTAAACCGGTTTTATTAGTGCCAGATAGGAGCCCATAACCAGGAGCGTCCATCCCGCATAGTTGGCCTATGTCACAGCGTTTTCACAAGTTAGGTTATTTTTAGAACGGTTATTGTTGAGTTGCAATTATTCCTAAGGGAATATAATCACAAAAGCGTGGCAGCCATGTTGTTTGGTATAACAAACGTAGCTAATGAGGCTTCTTTTAGTTATACCGAGCAGGTAATAACGTAATCGTGAAATATGCAGATGATTCAACCTTGGTAGTCCTTGTGTTCAGAAATAGTGACAAATCAGTTATGGATAACTCTTCTAATATAGTGCAGTCGTTTATGCATTGGACCGGTAATAATCAAATGTCATGCAACCCTAGCAAGTACAAGGAGATCACATTTACGAAAAAAGGGCAAAACGAATTATACACAGAAGTAGCAGGGGACCACAGTGCCAGTGCAGTGTAATGAGTTGAATATCTTAGGAGTAACTTTCCAATCAAACTGTAGATTTAGTGAACATGTCAAAGAAAAGCTTAAAGAAGCAAATAAATGCTTGTACGTTATAACTGATCCTTAAAGACCCTGTGTCCGAGCCCATGGTGCTTTGCGCCAATGTTATGATTAGTTTGTTTATCAACGGCCGCATAAATTAAAGGCCAGCTTTTAGGCGAACTAAAATGCTCTCGATTGTTTATAAGTTTCATAAAAGAAGTACACATACACTTTGAGTAACGAATTTCATAATTTCTACCGGATTAAAAACCCAATCGAGCCCACGAATTTTCCCCGGATGCTTCGAATATGATTTGAACAGTACTCGGCAGGAAGCCAGTTGTTCTGTCTTTAGATTCTAATTAGGTTTACGAGTGCGACTTTTCACAACTCTACAAGCAAACACATACTCTTGCTACCTTGTTTTCGTTTCTCCAGTATTGCTGAGCTGTATTTGAAGATCTCTACTTTCCTTGCGAATGATATATTTTGAGTGCAAAATGAAATGTCGTACTCGCAGTCGAGTCAAACTCACAGCGAAGTAACAGCTGAACTCGGCAGATTGGACTTTGACCTGCGATCGTAGTTTTGGTAGCAAGACTTTCTGGACCTACTGGAGGATGAAAAAAAAAGGTTAAGGACATTGCTTTCTCTGCTAATAAAAATGCAAAACACATACAGATAAGTCGTAACACCTCAGTGGAGCTTAGCCGTGCGAAATTATAATTACGAATGATCTTGATGCCAGAAGTGGTTGCTTTGTGCTTTGTATTTCCAACGAAGCCCGCCGGTCCCTTAGTGCAGCAAATCCCCGGGAAACTCACGTAGTAGTCCCTTTGAACCACAAGTGTTATCTTGTAGAACTAGAGAAAGTAAATTGTGGACTGCTGAAGGATTATTTGTCGAGTCGCTTCGCCTCGCTGTCTCGGTCCTTTCTCCGGAATTCTTCTACTCGCCACTCTAGACCGGGATTCGAAGAAATATTCGAACTAAAGTTTCATTTAAAAAAGTATATATACAAAAGTTAAGTTAAAGAAAGTCAGTTAAGCATATATACCTATGAATAATTACACGATGGCCCAAACTAGGGATGGATTTCGAAAGATTCGAGAGTCACATAACAACAACAACGATCTTTCTGATTTTCGTAGCCCACGAAAATGATTTGCGCGCGCAAAGCACCATGGGCTCGGACACAGGGTCTTTAAGGAAAGAAGGTTTAAACCAGTCTGAAATTGACCATCTCTTTATGGCCAAAGTTATGTCTAAGCTAACCTATGGTATTTCAGTTTACGGAGCATCTAAACCGGAGTTCAATTCAAAATTTTCTGGACAGGTGCTTTAAAAGAAAATACATATCAAGTAAAATTAACGTAACAGAATATCTAAAGAAAAGCGACCGAACAATCTGTAATGAGGCTAGGTATAACGAAAGGCATCCTCTTAGAGATATTATACCCAAGGTTAAACCTAGCACCTACAACATCAGACGGAAAGGTCCAGCCAAGCCTAGAGTAAACACATAACGTTTCTTGAGTAGTTAATAGCCTGATATTTGATTACATTCTTCTGTACGTTTCATATCCTATTGTAACACATGAAATGTATTTTTTCATGCGAATAAAGCTATTTGTATTGTATTTGTTCCCCCACGGTGCAACCCACAAATTGGCGGGAGAAGTAATCTGAAAATAGCCCAACTTGTAAAATCGCTGTGACACCTGTATAGGAGATATGGACGCTCCTGGTTATGGGGCCCTGGTGCCAGGACATCGGGAAAGTGGCATATTTATTGGTCCTAGGGGAGCTATGATGCATGATTGTCGTTAGTTTCCTTTCTGAAACTCTGCAAGACGTAGATGATTGGATTGTCAAAAAACAATAAAATAATCCAACTGAAATGTGTAACAAATTAAACACATTTTAAAATGTCATAAATACAAACCAATTTTGCGATCCGAGTCAGACTGAATGCAAACCAAGGGCACCCAACGAGTACTTTTTGAAATTCGTTTGAAACCAGTTGTATGCAGCTCATCTAACCATTTTAAGGCGCCTACTATGTCTTTTGACGTATTCTAGAAAGCTATTAGCTGTTCGGATTTTCTAGGTGGAAATCGCGTCAACCGAAAATACTATGGCAAAATATGCCCGGCCTTCGAATTTGTTAGTAGTCTAGAACATAAACAATAATTTTCTAGCCCAAGTAACTTCATGTTCCAAAGTTTTGTGGAGGTACGACTTTTTAGGGGTTCTTTTTTCCTTTAGGCAATTCTTTTAGGTGAATGAAAATGTGTTCTCGAAAACTTTAGGTGGCCGCTTCACTAAATGATTTGTGATAATATGTGTCAGTTTTTTTCCATTCCAACCAATGTTTTTTCCCGGATCGTTCTGACTCTATTGATCAGACGAAAACGTACGAATATTTTAGGGGAAAGCTCTTACCCTATTGATCAGACGAATACGCACGAATATTTTAGGGGAAACCTTATTTTAGTCTCCCTTTTCTTCTATAATCAGTTCTAGGCATTGAAACAAATTTTCTAGCCAGTATTTCAGAAAACAATTTTAAGGGACAATTTTTTCAAATCCGAAAGTTTTAGGCTAACTTACTCTCCCGAACAGCTTTTTAACCGAAAACTTTGTTGGGTGCCCTTGGCAAACCACCTCGCAGTGTTTGTAATCAGCCCTACAAGCCGAGTCTAAGGATTCCCAATAAACGTTTTCAATTAACTGTGTTTACTTTGACCAAACTTTAACATCAGTTCCACCTCACTCGAAGTTGTCCGATATCTCAGTAGTGCAGTCCGGTGACGCTACTGATGATCTCCACTCGTCCGAATGATAACTGAGAACTCGAATGAAACTCATGTCTGGCGCAAACATATTAGGATATAGTGTGTTGCTGATCGTGGGCGTCAGAGAAATAACTCAGTGTTATTAATTAATTAAGCTTTTCCCAGTAGATTTAGCTTTAACCATTAACAGTCTATTTACCAGTAATAATTTGATGGCTAGTGTGATTTGATGTATGTTTTCATCTCCGCCATTTTTGTTACTAGGGCCGATGAAGACGAGACGTAGAAAAGTGTTTTCTTCCGAAGTTTCAAGGGCCACCCAACGAGTACTTTTTGAAATTCGTTTGAAACCAGTTGTCTGCAGCTTATATCTAGCCATTTTAAGGCACCTACTATGTCTTTTGACGTATTCTAGAAAGCTATTAGCTGTTCGGATTTTCTAGGTGGAAATCGCGTCAACCGAAAATACTATGGCAAAATATTGCCGGCCTACGAATTTGTTAGTAGTCTAGAACATAACAAGAATTTTCTAGCCCAAGTAACTTCATGTTGCAAAGTTTTGTGGAGGTACGAATTGTTTAGGTATTCTTTTTTCCTGTTCTGACTCTATTGATCAGACGAATTGGGACGTACGAATATTTTAGCGGAAACCTTTTAGTCTCCCTTTTCTTCTATAATTTTCTATAGGGATTGAAAATAAATTTTCTAGCCAGTATTTCAGAAAACAATTTTCTAGGGACAATTTTTTTCAAATCCGAAAGTTTTAGGCTAACTTACTCTCCCGAACAGCTTTTTAACCGAAAACGTCGTTGCATGGGTGCCCTTGAAATTTGGTGTCTACTATTTCTCTTGTTTGTCTTGAATTGTTTTTCACAACCAGATTTTGAAAAATGATTAGTATAGAGTTCCGTTCACGCTGAACTTTCTTACGTTCGCGTTCTCTTTAAAACGTACAATTTGGGGTTTTCACGTTGTGGTTTTGCAAAGCTAGAACGGCAAAAATGTAGGCGACTGCGTTCATTTTCATGTGCAGTTATTGTATTTTGTAATTAAGGCTATTGTTTTATGCCGTCGTCCTAGACGTTGCCGTCGTGATCCTACAGATTAGCCGCCGAGGGTTTTTAAAATATCATGACCGAGTTAATGTTGACTTAGTTATTTTCACCAATGCCATGCAGCTACGTACAATGCTAGTCGATATAAAACAAGAGGCCCTGAGTGGCCTTAACTCGGGCCATCTATAGCATGTACTGCATGGAGTTCTAGCATAATTTTGTGTCAGCATCGTTTGTGCTAGAGTAGCCAGAGAATTGGTTCTCTACTGATGCTCTTATCTGTCAAATGTCAATGTGCAAATGCCCCACGTGTTCCGGGGGGGGGGGGGGGGGGGGGGGGGGGGGGGGGGGGTTAGGTTAATCTTCATTTCGGATTACTTACTCAGTTTATACTCACTCACTGCATGCTGGATTTTCGTTCCCGAATTTATAAACATTTAAATACATGTGCATGGGGGGGCGAAACGACTGTAATTCTTTTAAAAGCCGAGGCCCCTGTCAGTCAGAGAACTGAGAAATCGGGTCATTTCTACTACACTTTCGAGAGGTTAATAACAATAAATAACAACACAACGACATTCAATTGGTATAAAGGTTATCATGTTCAGATTAGCGGCTACTTACATTTACAAGCTGTTGACTGTTGCCTTTATAGTCAGAGCTGTGTTCTGTCACGAGTGTATCTTAAAGCATGTCGCATAATATGTGATAAATTCCCGTCCAAAGCCCGTGAAACACCTCTCAGCTTTATAAAAGAGAAAAATCTTGGTATTGCACTTGAAGGAACCTTTGGTTTACACAAAAAAAAAGCTGATATTAAAGGTTTGTTACGGTCAAAACTCCCACCCGCCGCCATCTTGAAAAACATGAAAATATTGTCCACTGTTCACGTGACCAGCACAGTCCAATCTGATTGGTACGGTGGCGAAAAGAACTTCCAAAGAAGGCGCAATGCGATTGGTTGACGGCGAAATACCTCGACACAAAAAATAAAAATAAATTTAAAAAAACTTGCAAAACTAGACTCGGGCCTGCCCACAGGCAGCCCGAGTAACAAAGTGAAGAAATGTGAATGGAATTTGATACGAATGCTCATAAATAATGATAAACCAATAAAATATAAAAACAAAAACGGTAAAAGAACACACCTTGGACCGTAGCTACTAATTAACAAAAAGAAACCAGGAAATAAAACATTCTCATAGCCAGGAGGGAATTACCAGGGGATGCGACCAGATATGATACTACATGAACTCAGTTTGGAACCATGGCTATTTTTAGCGGCTAATAGAAGCAGCAGATTGCTACTAAGCCTAGTTTTATTTCAATTCCCATGATTAAATTTCCTCGAGAGCCGACGGTGACGATTTGTGGAAGCGGCGGAGAGACTTTTACAAATCCTCCACATGGAAAAAACGGTTTTGAGAAATGAAGAGTGTGCCAAGTGAAGCCGAATATTTTCCGTCTTGCATGAGGGAAAATTAGAACAAGCATGATGCTGATGATAGAGATTAAATGTCCCTGAACAAACCAAGCCAACTGAGGTGATCATAGTACCACTGAATAAAATGACGTTTGGCAGTTAAGTAGTATGAATGCGGCCATTATGAAATTATCATCCAACATGCATATTGCTACAGCCTATTGATTTGTATGAAGGGAGGCGGGGGCGAGGAGGCCAGTTGCCCCCCACCCCATCTGCCCAGTCCCAGAAGAGAGATTGACAGAAGTCATCAATGAAAATGTCCCAGAATTCATCATTTTGCTCCCCCCGAATGAAAATGTCCCAGAATTCATCATTTTGTCCCTCCAATTTTCAGGACCTCCCTGCGCCCCTGGTAAGTTTTATTCATTTTATTACAGTATATTTATCGAAAAGCTAGCTTAAAAAATTCCCATACAAACCCTTATAAAATTAAATTTACATAAACAGAGCGCTGTCATTTTACTGAAAACTGCGACAAACACAAAGTGTAACCTTTTGGAACTTTTCCCAGCAAGGATGACCAACAATTAAGGAACCAACCTTGAAAAAAATGACTAGCAAACCGTGCACGTGTCTTGTTCTCATGCCGATCTGTGGTCATTGTGGAGCGGGTATTTTGTGACGGAACCGCTTCTGTCGAGGTTTTGCGGCTCGAGCTTAATAATTAGGGCGCATGCGCGAGTTAACGCGTAAATCGGCACTTGTAGCCAGTCTCGTACCCAGACCTCTGCATGGTCCACACATGAACACAGGGAGCCCGACGCAAGATTAGTGGCGTACTCCTTCGTCGAACGCAAAGAAAATAAAGCGGGACACCTTGTGAGAAAGGCATGGCACTTGCCGTTGTTAGACTGGCTGTCACCCATGTCGTTATCATCGGCATACATCTAATTAACTTTAATACGGATACTCATCAGGTATATATATAAACAATCCTGGTTGAGCCGTATATGCAAATATTATAATAAAAACTATAAATATAAAAGTTTAGTTACTGGTTCATATGTATAAAGTACGGGTTTAAAAATAATCTCAATTTAACAGGCCACAGAGATCAATATGATTGAGCTCTTTTTTGAAATCATTTGTAATCTCTTTCAGTGATTTTGGTAGTTAGTTCCATCGTAACAATAGCTTTTCTTGAGTGCCTCTGTCTTTGGTCTGGGAATGAAGAGATCTGTAAGTTTTGGACTTCCGAAAATTATACGAAGTGTGGTTCCTGGTACTTTTGAGAATAACTCACAAAGATAGGATGGTGGAGTAGCTCATGCAGAGATTTAAACATCATGATAGCCTTAGACCCTTTAGTATTGTTCTCCGTCCTCAAGGGAATATAAAACAATGGTCTAATTACCTGAAACAATATGAAAACGCTACGAAAACGGATACGTGTGGACGGGTCTTAGCTTTGAACCGTCGCTGCGAATCTGCGTTGATCTAATTGAGTATTTTTGCCTTCTCGCTCGCCAAAACACCTTCGCGCCTTCGTCGCTTTGCTATAGGCCAAGAAAAGGCAAACTAATTTAATCTCAGATTTCTGTTAATTTCTAATTGTTAACTAATATGTAACTGATTGAAGTGAGTGACCTATTAACAAACAAAATATTCCAAATGTTTATTTAGCCTCAAATTACTATTCACACTCGGACTGTGTTTGCCGTGACTGAGCAGAATAGTGCATTTTACTCCTTGCTAGCTTCCGGTACAGAGAAAGAAAGAGTCCGTACGCGTCCTTGAACTCATATCTGTGGTATTGCCTTCTCGAGTTTGTTGCCCATATGACGAACGTTGGTAACGATGTTGGAAGGTATATTGTCTTGGTAAGTTTTCATTTTATTTATCTTTATGGCACACAGTACTCAGGTGAGTTCTTTAATCATCATGAGTCACAGTGCGATACAATATAATACTGATAAATTTTATCTAACTGTAAAAAAAAATTGAAACCTGTAATACATTAAGACTCCACGCGACCATTTTTTTCTCCTGGTAAACCAGACTAGATAACCCCATGTTTTTTTCTGGTTCAACCACTACTCTATTCTATATATTTATTCCTTCCATCTAGAGTGAAATAAATTGTTGTTGTTGTTGTATACAAGACACCACAAACGACAATTGAAACGTTTAGTTATCGTTCATATTCTAGTAATACTCCTAGGTCCGGTAGTTCGAAGGAAGGGTACTTTAACCCTAGCTAGGATAGCGCTACATCTGTAATTATAATCTGTATAGTTTAACCTCTGGTTATCAATTTAAACCCGGGATAGGGCTTAGCTGTGCTTGCCCTTGCTTCGAACAACCGGGCCCTGGTTTTTGCTTTTCACCTCTACCGTAATTAACTCTGTATTGATCAACGTTTCAAAGTGTGGCGGTAAAGTGTGCCGGTAATGATATGATCATTATACACTCTACAACACAATATCATCTTTCTATCTAAATCCTCAGATTCGCACCATGCAACTATATCAAATGTAACATAAGATATGATATTCAGGTCCAAAGTTTGGAATCTATTGATCATTCACTGAAATTCAGCTCGAGTTTATAAATCCAGCACGGCCACTCCGAATTGAACTGTCTAAATTCTCCGTTTGACTACCTTGGCGGATATAGTTTCACACTTTATATATACATTCCTTCATATGACTGTCCTTCATATGACTCGATTTACCCTGCAAACAGAGGTTTCTCATCTCTTTGCCTTTCTATTCCTGTTTCTCTCGGCGACAGGAAAGGCAAAGAGATGAGAAACCTCTGCTCGCAGGGTAGACTCGATTAGCCTATACTTGTAATTTCAGTTGACAGTTAGTGGCTTCCTCTAGTCACATATCACAAAATTTTATTATTTATCCTTTACCTACCACCTCACTACAATGTTACCAAACTTTAGTGGAAGCGAAACACTGACTTCATGTCCATAGATAGTCCTTCCGATAGTGAATATTTATTTATTTGCTCATTTTCATTGCGCATATTACAACTGATCTGTATTTTCGTGTGGTGTTAGCCGGTCCCAGTAACTGTCCTGTGACCTTTGTCTGTCTGTCTGTCGGCTGTAACGAGTATGTGCGGACATGAGGTCCAGAACCGGTTTTACCGGTTTTACACCTGTTTGATGATGATTTTAAATTGTATTTAAACTGGAATTCCACATATTTTTACGAAAAACTAGGACCCGGAAATCGGAATTAGAGAGTTCAAACGTGGACCCGCCGCACATACAGAACGTCCTAAATAAGAATGTCCCAGACCCCTCGAAGACAGTCGGTACAATTGTCATTTTATTCGCAGTCGGGGACCCGGATCATAGCTAGGCAATCGGAATTGCAAGCATAATATTATGTAATTTTTATGGGCACTCGGTAGAATTTATCCAAGCCTGTTTACCTGCAACTGAATCAGGACAAAGTTTACATTGAACACCAGGGGGTTTCATGTTGAGCCTTTTCTCTAGCTAACGTCATGCAAGTTACCTGTATGGAATATCAGTATTCAATTCAATTTAAATTTTATTTCCACTCCTTATAAGACAGCACTAACCCGCAAGTAGCAATGGCTAATCGAGGCAGGTAGTGGTAATATTCAACTCAATACAGTATTTAACTAGATTGCTGAGAGAAAAGGTGATTGTACAAAACTATATAATTTAAGAAAAAGAAAATAGAACGATTTAACTCTTTGTTTTAGTAGATATGTTGTACTACAAGTCAGCGAGTTATTTATTCTGTAGAAACTGATGGTGTTTTGAATTATTATTGAGTCATGTTATCAATCAATCAGCTAGTTTCATACACGCACTTGTGTGAACCATTATTGACACAGCTAAAGGCGTGGAGTACAACTAGGAAGGAAAACAACGACATTATTGACACAGCTAAAGGCGTGGAGTACAACTAGGAAGGAAAACAACGACAAACGAACGGACAAAATAACAGGAGCTCCTGAAAATAATTAACAAAGTGGGTTATTCAAAATTAATTCTCAATGTTGTGTGCGGGAGCCACGGGATTCCTGTCGCGTCCTTGGGACGTAAAGCTGTTGGCCTTGTCTCCTTCCTCTCCTAATCTATATGAAGAGGACGTCAAAGAATCTGTTATGCTATTTCATGAACGAGTAGGGGATTGTGTCCCGGCCCAAATGCCCGGGGGCACTGATATGTTAAATGGGTAGGTATGTGCAGTCATGGAAACAGAACCCGTTTAGCTCTAGATTATTTTGAGTCATTCCACATATTATTTACACAAAACTCGAAATCTAATTTAGGTTCAAACCCGAACCCAATACAATCGCACATGTATAATACGTAATCAACGTTCGGCGTGAGTGCCCCCTGGGAACAAAACACTATTTTGAAGGTACTAATTAGCCTCCTCCTCCGCAACTCCTAAATAATAAGAAATAAGAAATTTGAATCACCGGGATTCCTGTGGTGGAAGGATCATCTAAGCGGGCTTCCTGTGTAGGTACTAACAAACACCGATGATTGTAAACTGCACGGCAGCGCATTACACAGCAGTCTGTATCTAACAGTAAGTTCTCCCTCCGCTCGTGAAGCGCATTTGAATATGTTCATATCGAATTTGCACGAGATAAATGAATTTACTTTGACATACAATTGACTTAAAAATACTTCCGTCGCTGGTAATGTTAAGGTTTGTAGCAACACTGGTATTCACCGACAGGCTTAGATAATTATTTAGCTAAGCTGTCTATCCAGTCTGTGTACCTTGGGCAAAGGTTGGGTTATTATAGTGACAATATGCTAGCGTTGAGTCAGATTTGACAATGTTTACACCATTGTTATTTCTTACAATAACCGGCACCAATATCGTTATATTACTTTTGTCAATTATATAAAAAGTGGTGTTTCTGGTGTAACTAATTTTCCCTGACTCTTTACGTGCCGGCTGTTCGGTACATATCATTCGTGTTGTGATTGTATAGTGTCTCGTTCGACTATTTGCATAACAATTCTTTAATTGTTATAATTAAAGGAGCAGTGTCACGATTAGTATTCATGCCCAAAGTTTTGAAAATTTGTCAGGCGGACAAGAAATCAAAAGACGTGACAGAAGTAGAAGTCCTTGAGTAACCGCTTGCATCGGCGTATTTGCACGATATCTCGAGTTGAAATTGCTTTAAAACTATACTTCAGTATTATATGGTTAGGTTTGATGTTATACTTTTATAAAGCAGCATTTTATTTATTTCAATCGAAAGGGAAATTTGCAGCGGCGCGTGACATAGCGTGATTTTTCCATTGTCTATAACAACCAATCAGAATCGTGACACTGCTCCTTTAATTGTTATCATGGTCGATCATGGTCGTTGTCACGTTTTCATGTAAAACTCAACTGATATTTTAACCCAGAACATGTTGTATTTCAGTTCATTTGGATGGCAATCAACGTCTATCTCTTCGTTGACGTTTACTACAAACTTAGTACCACAAAAGAAAACTTTTATTTGAATAAGCTTGTTAAGGTATGTAGAACAATGGGACTGAAGGTGTCGAAGGTAAGAACGCTCCATAATGTTATCTAGTTACGAGGAAAGCATACACTGATAATCTGAGTAGTTATTTCTGTTTTTCGTCGTGCGAGAGTTTATCATTTGTGGGTTGACAATGCACAGAGGTGGATCGATCCAGGGGTGCATGATTCAGCGGGTTGAAACCCTGACTCCTGGAGATAATTGTAAATAGCATTTCAGAGCCTCTAGTTACAACCCCACCTATGACTCCTGGAGATCACTGTAAATATCATTTCAGAGTCTCTAGATTACAACCCCACCTATGACTCCTGGAGATCACTGTAAATAGCATTTCAGAGTCTCTAGATTACAACCCCACCTATGACTCCTGGAGATCACTGTAAATAGCATTTCAGAGTCTCTAGATTACAACCCCACCTATGACTCCTGGAGATCACTGTAAATAGCATTTCAGAGTCTCTAGATTACAACCCCACCTATGACTCCTGGAGATCACTGTAAATAGCATTTCAGAATCTCTAGATTACAACCCCACCTATGACTCCTGGAGATCACTGTAAATAGCATTTCAGAATCTCTAGATTACAACCCCACCTATGACTCCTGGAGATCACTGTAAATAGCATTTCAGAGTCTCTAGATTACAACGCCACCTATGACTCCTGCAGATCACTGTAAATAGCATTTCAGAGTCTCTAGATTACAACCCCACCTATGACTCCTGGAGATCACTGTAAATAGCATTTCAGAGTGTCTAGATTACAACCCCACCTATGACTCATGGAGATCACTGTAAATAGCATTTCAGAATCTCTAGATTACAACCCCACCTATGACTCCTGGAGATCACTGTAAATAGCATTTCAGAGTCTCTAGATTACAACCCCACCTATGACTCCTGGAGATCACTGGAAATAGCATTTCAGAATCTCTAGATTACAACCCCACCTATGACTCCTGGAGATCACTGTAAATAGCATTTCAGAGTCTCTAGATTACAAGCCCACCTATGACTCCTGGAGATCACTGTAAATAGCATTTCATGCAGGGTCTCTAGATTACAACCCCACCTATGACTCCTGGAGATCACTGTAAATAGCATTTCAGAATCTCTAGATTACAACCCCACCTATGACTCCATGAGATCACTGTAAATAGCATTTCAGAGTCTCTAGATTACAACCCCACCTATGACTCCTGGAGATCACTGTAAATAGCATTTCAGAGTCTCTAGATTACAACCCCACCTATGACTCCTGGAGATCACTGTAAATAGCATTTCAGAGCCTCTAGATTAAACAAACAACTTTTTGCAACCCTCTACCCTATGACTCTCCCAACCCCCCTTTCATAAAATCCTGGAACTGCCCCCCCTGAATACACGATTAAATACCTGCCATCTATAGACCATGCAGCTTTAGGATCATGCGCAGTTGTACGAATCCTTTGTTTGTTTGGCGGCAGGTAGATGTTAGACAATATGTGGCCAGTTGAAATAATAGATTTGTACAACTGCGCACGATCTTGAAATTGCGTTATTGAGCCAAAGTAATGTGTGATGTTTTGTTGTAGTTCGGCCTGGCATTGGCTCGAGCACCTGCTATGGTCCTTAACTTCAACTGCATGCTCATCCTACTTACCATGTGCCGTAACCTGTTGTCATTTATAAGGGGCTCTTGTAAGGTAAGAAGCTATCGACGACAAAGTTACTACCGCCTCCCGGTTACTAGTTACTACCGCCTCCCGGTCAGTTACTACCGCCTCCCGGTTAGTTACTACCGCCTCCCGGTTAGTTACTACCGCCTCCCGGTTAGTTACTACCGCCTCCCGGTTAGTTACTACCACCTCCCGGTTAGTTACTACCGCATCTCGGTTAGTTACTACCGCCTCCCGGTTAGTTACTACCGCCTCCCGGTTAGTTACTACCACCTCCCGGTTAGTTACTACCGCATCTCGGTTAGTTACTACCACCTCCCGGTTAGTTACTACTGCCTCCCGGTTAGTTACTACCTCCTCCCAGTTAGCTCAGTGGTTCAGCGCCGGTCTGTCGAGTGTTCAAACCCAGGCCGGACCAACACTCACGGTCTTAAATTAACTGAGTAGAAGGTGCAACCTTTAAATAATCCAACAGTAAACGGTTCTAAAGACCATCACGTCTTCTCGGATAAGGATGTAAAATCGTAGGACTAAGTCAACAGAGGGCCATGTGGAAGATTACCTACTGAGCTACATGTTAGCGCTAAACGTGTTACCCTCTATAAATAAAGTGACTTCTTCTTCTTCAACAAATGTGTCCTCTGTGACACTTAATTAGGGGTAGGCGCCGTGTCCGGGAATTGAACCTGGGCCACAGAGGTGAGAAGACCACTGCGCCACCCCGGGTCTCAAAAAACAACTCTAAACACCCCAGGCACTCTAATAAAGTTCATTATTACTATTTATTATTATCTACATGCGTCGTTTCCTGTTTTTGGTAGAATAGATGAGATAGGCTGTTGTACAGGGTAACAATCCCCTTCTATTCACAAACATCACAGCAGGTCTTGACTTTAACATCATGAAGGGAAAGTGTTGGGAGACCATTTGTACGTCCATGCCCTGCGCTGCCGGGATTCGACCCCAGACCTCCCGCATCAACGAGCGGCGCTCTCTCGGCGTCCGCTTAAAAAACAATATTGAAGAACAACTCAATGATTTGTAGAGCGGATTTCAATTGAGTGTCGGAAGTGTTTTGGTTTTGCGTTTACTAAGCTCTCCTATTGGCTGATAAAGTAAACGAACCAATCAGAATCCAAAGTAAAACCAAACGCAAAATATTTTGATTTTGCTTTGGTTTGTCATTGGCTCCCAGGGAAGCCATTTATGAGTTACTTGTGATTACTCGCTCCTATGATTGGCTGGCTGTGGGTAATTTGCGTTTGGTTTTACTACACTCAACTGTAAACCGCTCTAACGTCCCCGAGTCTATCTAGTTTAGCAAAATACTGACTACATTTTTTCAGCATATTGTCATGAATATATTCCTGTACCATATAATCTTCATTTCTAAATTGTGGTCTTTTTGCTTGTTTTATTGTACAGTGTGGCACTAACATGCTTAGGCTGCTTGACAAGAACGTTACATTCCATAAATACATCGCCTACATGATCTGTCTACAGACAGGTAAACATACCATGGACTTGAGTCATTAATTAATAATCAATCAATTAATTAATTAATTAATTAAACAAAGTGACTAATCAGTCGAGCAGTGATATCATAGTTTATGGCCGATATCACTGTCATCAGTAAAGCCGTGAATAAAATCCGTATCATGCAACAGTGAAGTGATACGATATCACTTCATCACGGGTTGTATTGCCCAATCAAATTTCTCGAAATAAACTACATGTTAAGAGCCTAATATCGTTTTTGTTCACTCGTTTTTAATACCACATCGCTCACTCGCTTGAAGATTCGCTTGTTCGCAATATGGCATTAAAAACTCTTGAATAAACACTTTGTCCAGTTCTTAACATGTAATAATCTATATATAACGCACTGAATGGGTCGCTTGGGCGTTAATGAGTTTTTAATGTGAGTTTCCTCGTCTTTTTTGTTTGTTTCTTTCAGTAATTCACTGTGTTGCGCACATTTTTAACGTCGAGTTCCTAATCCTCGCTTGGCAGAAGGGTGGCATTTACTCTAAACTGTGCCAGTTAGAAGACGCCGGTAATGAGACGTACATCAACCCCGTCAGGGATCCTGAAACCGTAAGATACTGTCTGTCTTTCTTATCTGCCCGTCCATTGGCACGGGGAACCCTAATACTGTCTGTCTCACCCATAGTTCAATATAGCGATTGTGTGTATAATTTCACAATATTAGTATTTAGTGTTTCTTTTAACACAAAATACTGTTATTTCGTTATGAGCATTTCACAAGTACTTTATTTAATCGCTTTTATACTACCGCCTCCCGGTTAGTTACTACCGCCTCCCAGTTAGCTCAGTGGTTAAGCACCGGTCTGTCGTGCGGGAGGTTGCGGGTTCAAACCCCGGCCGGACCAACACTCAGGGTCCTAAAATAACTGAGTAGAAGGTGCTGCCTTTACACAGGAACACCCAACGAACTGTTCTGCAAAATAACTGTTCTTCTGGGCCACTCGGCTGGCAAATTCTGCACTTTGGAATTTCTTGGCTGGCAAATTCTGCAGTCCGATATAATTACATAATAATAATATAACAGAGCGATATTTCTCAGCTGGCAAATTATGCACGTACCTGTTGTTTCACAGGTTTTTAAAAATACCGAATTCTGCAGGTCAGGTTTTTATTCTTAAAATAAAAATATAGCGTTCTATATTTCAAAAAAATATTTTTGCTACTGGCAAATTCTGCACTTAAATATTTCAGCTGGGAAATTTAGAAATTCTTCATGAACTTTAGGCTGGCTGGCGCTGCAGAACAGCTGTTCGTCTGCCAGCTGAAAAACAATTCCCTTAAATATGTTTAAATACATCTGATTTGTTATAAAAATATCAGAATGTTTGTTTTTATGAAGTTTTACCGTTGGGTGTTCCTGTTTACATAACATGTCCAATGCAACAGTAAATGGCTAGACCTTCTCACCTTCTCGGATAAGGACGATAAATCGTAGGCACTCGGAGACTTCCACAGAGGGGCTTTAAGCCTGTCGAGGTTGAACAAGGACTTGACGTCGAAGTATTGGTAACTCAGAGGTTCAGACAGTTCAATAATTCTCTCCTGATGATATTATTTCTTATTATTTGTCAGGATCCGATAACAGTTCTCTTCACGATCGGTGAGTGTTTGATCTCGTCCGCTAGTAAGTATTTGAAAAAGTCTCATAGTACAACTAGACAAGAAGACACCCATCCATTTGGAGATACCAATCACTAACTGTCCAGTTACTGAGAGTCAATGCCTCTCTTCTTGATTTTACTATTTATTGTCTGGATTTGTTTCAGCCTCTGGCGTGACTGGTGCTGTGATCACATTGGCTCTGGTTCTCATGGTTAGTCGATAATACTCTAGTCAATAGAATTCAATATTTTGGATGTATTTGTTTGTCAGTTTACCTAGGGTTCAACATGCCTTCTCCATCCTGGATGTGTTAGAGTTAAGATCATTTGCATTCATAAACATACATTTACCAATTTAAAGAAGGTTCAACCATAGAACGTTCGAACTACTAAACAATTAGCATTATTATGTCTTTAATACCAATATACCTATAGCTATTTTTAATTTACCACAAGTGTTGACCAATGGTTGTGTGATAAAGCCATCGGCATCGTCATCAATAACATCAACATCATCGTCATCAATAACATCACCGTCATCAATAACATCATCATCATCAACATCATCGTCATCAATAACATCAACATCATCAATAACATCAACATCATCAACATCATCATCATCAACATCATCGTCATCAATAACATCAACATCATCAACATCACCGTCATCAATAACATCAACATCATCAACATCATCATCATCAACATCATCGCCATCAATAACATCAACATCATCAACATCATCGTCATCAATAACATCAACATCATCAACATCACCGTCATCAATAACATCAACATCATCAACATCATCGTCATCAATAACATCAACATCATCAACATCATCATCATCAACATCATCGTCATCAATAACATCAACATCATCAACATCATCGTCATCAATAACATCAACATCATCAACATCACCGTCATCAATAACATCAACATCATCAACATCATCGTCATCAATAACATCAACATCATCAACATCATCATCATCAACATCATCGTCATCAATAACATCAACATCATCAACATCACCGTCATCAATAACATCACCATCATCAACATCATCGTCATCAATAACTTCAACATCATCAACATCATCATCATCAACATCATCGTCATCAATAACATCAACATCACCTTCATCAATAACATCAACATCATCAACATCATCGTCATCAATAACATGAACATCATCAACATCACCGTCATCAATAACATCAACATCATCAACATCATCGTCATCAATAACATCATCAGATTGTCGTTGTTGTCATTACAATTTTTTAATGAACTTGTCTTTTTTATTTTACAGATTTCTTCATCTACCGAACTCATCAGGTTAGCAAATACATGAAACGTTAACTCAATGTATTTTGTAACGTTTGTTCTTGTGCTTCTGTCCTGATGTCAGATTTAAACTGAGTCCATTGTTTTTATTGTCACACGTAGACGGTCGTATTTCGAGGTTTTCTGGTACAATCACCACTGGTTCGTGATCTTCTACATCGGCCTCGTGCTGCACGGAATACAGTAAGTAAGGGACCGGGCAGTATTTATTTTGGAAGGGGGGAGGAGTGGAGGAGAAATTGACAGGTCCTAAAAAACAATTGGAAGAATGGAAGGCATGGAGTAGCCAAACATTTAAAGGGTGTTCTTTAAAATGTTCACTATCAAAACAATTTCTCTTCCCCCCCCCCCGACATAAATAATGACCAGTCCCTAATTATAATGAAAATATGACACTATCATACACACGTCACGATACAGCTAATATATCCCACGCATGCGCACATGCTATTACTCGTGGAGTGGACAGCTGTTTAGTGCTCGTTAGGACGCATCAGCATGGCATAGCCACAAGACCGCAACTTAGCCTTGCTATCGATATGGTAATAATTATTATACTAGTCGTCATAATGCACATACAAGCGTAGCTGTAGTGTCGGGTAGTCATCTTAGAGACATGAAATGGAGTGGGAAATTCATTAAGCTCATCAGTGTATCATATCCCAATGCGATGCGTCATGGAGTCTTCCTCTTCAAACGGAACATCGTTCCTCGGAAGGAAAGAAGAATGTAAGTTTTATTACTTTTCCCACTGTTTTTATGCGGTAGCTAGCAATGCTATTTAGTGTTTCCCTTCTCTTTTTCTCTTTTTGTCTTTTTGTGTTTCACTACAGCTATTTCAATAAGGTTAACCCGCTCAAACGACAAGCAACTATCCGAGACCGAACTGGATTGTGGTTATAAATGTCCAGTGGTGTGAAATGGATAAACTACAGTGTAATTCGGAAAATCGATTAGCAGTAGACAAGAGACCATCATCTAAGAGAACCGATCCCCCATACTAGCCTCTCTCCCCATGATAGTCTGCGCCGATTTATTTTTAGCTTTAGTGATGGTCTCTTGTAGTAGACCATTAATAATCATAAATGTTCGTCTTAAAGTTTCGACCTCCCTTCCCCCAAATAAATTCACCAGACTTTCAGCTACAACCACAGTCCATTGGAATCAGGTCGCTTGTCTTTTTGGCGGGAAAACCTTTTTTAAATAGGTGTAGATTATTATTGATTTCTTTACTCGTCTATCATAGCACTGTTAATATATTGTTGTGTTCCTTTAGAGGTATCATCAGATTTCAGTCTAACGTGGACGAGCACGATCCTGAAATATGTGTCAACCACACACTGTGGTTCCGGCATGAGAAATGCATGAAACCACCCAAGTTTGTACCGTTTGGCATGAATGTAAGTCATGTACGACTCAATAACTTTCATCTATTCCAACTTAAAAAAATACCTTTGCTTTTGTTGTGCCGTTAATGAACAAACTAAGAGGGTATGTGTATTGCCCAAGTTTTCTATTTTTCTCCTCAAGCGCATGACCCAGAAATAACATTTCCAGTTATCATGTGTGTTGTTTTGCTGCGAAAATGGAATATGTGAAAACATCATGCCATAAAGTAAAAGTTCGTGTTCCATTTTCTCGTGACTTCAAATATGAATTGTTGCATGTAAACGTTTCGCGTAAATTAAGGTAAAGTAGCCTCAGTTAACGTCGGTAACTCGTGACAGTTTGGTGAATCGGGGAGCTGGGATGGCGCAGTGGTTAAGCGCTTTGTCTCTCACCTCTGTGGCCCATGCAGGTCCGATTCCCGGACGCGGCGCCATATGTGAGTTCAGTTTGTTGGTATCTCGCCCTTGCTCCGAGGGTTTTTCTCCGAGTTATCCGGTTTTCCTCCCTCCGCAAAAACTAATACCCTAATTTCCAATTCGATCTGTGGATTAGCAGGGACCTGGCTTTGATGAGCCCCTATGGTTGTTTCAGGTCTCGTTAGAAATTCAGAGTTATTTGAGGTCGACGTGGGACCAACGATTTTACGTCCTTATCCGAGAAGACGTGAAGGTCTGACCTACAGCACCTTCTACTCAGTTATTTTAAGACCCTGAGTGTTGGTCCGGCCAGGGTTTTGAACCCGCGACCTCCGCACGACAGACCGGCACATAAACCACTGAACTGCACCGCGGCAAAACGCTATGCTCCGCGCTGGCCGAAAGAACAAAGGCTCTGCTATCAAACTGTTCAACGTTTTTAGTAAATAATTTTATAACTTAGTAAACTCAAAGTGAATTACAAATTAAGAAAACTTCAACCTGTTAAAGTCTTAGGCTTATCTTTTAAGTAATTTTCTTATTTTTCGCGAAACATTTCACGTAAATACGCATAGGGGTGATTGTCTGTGTTTTCTTTTAGTTTCGGCGGGAAACTGGGCGGACGCGAGCGCGCTGAGCTCATCTAAGGCGCATGCACGTGACGTTTTGCCGCAGTGTGCCACTGAACTAACTTGGAGGCGTTGTTTATAGACATGGCGTTGGGTGGTTGGACCCATGTTCCTGTACATCGTAGAGAAGTCAATCCGCTTCTATCGATCAAAACAACCAATACAGATCGTCGAGGTAGGAAAATAAAGACTTTTGTCTTAGTTACTGATAAATGTTTTCATCAGTCAAGGTTTTGCAGATCGGACTTGTGAAATTACAGATTTAATGAAAAATTAAAGGAACACCTCAAAGGACACCACCTTAGCCCACCTGATAACTGTACCCTAAAATGGACCTATTTTTCAATCTCGTTCCTAGAGCGCGCGACATGCGCTGGCCAAAAGATCGCGGGCTCAGGGAACGGGATTGTCAATTTTTTAAATCAATCTTAAATGTAAGGTGAATCGATTTTCAAAGTTAATGTTCTCATGTTGCGTTTCGTTATTTAACATAGCAACGAGACTTCATTGTTTTCATCTCGAGTATAATCCTCGCGATTATCATTTTGTTTCTACGTCAGGTTATCAAACACCCATCGCATGTGATCGAGATCAAAATGAAAAAGAAAGGATTCAGCTCACAGGCCGGCCAGGTATTTACGATAGAAATGCTGCCAGCTTAACATACAAGTTTGTGGTGTTGGCTAAGTTGAGATACCTTATTTGGTTATCATACGATGGCAGCTATTTCTTCGGCGTTTTTCCAATTCAGGACAAATAGAAGAAGAAAGAGAGCAAAAGCTGGGGCGAGCTGCGAACCATATTTGGTTATTGACTTGGGACAGCTTTACCCGGCTGAGCTGTTAGTATTTAACACGCCTCCTCCCCTTCCCACCCATTTCATCCCACCCAACCCCAACCCCTGGCGCTTGGCGTTGCCCTTAGTAGCTTGCTACGGTGTCCAAATGAAATGGGACATAAAATGAAGGCTGATATCCCCGTTTACCTCTTTTCTTATAGTTGAGGGACTGTTTATAGCGGAGCTCCCACGCGAGCAAAAATTGCTGACTTCCGGTTTCCCTCGCTCCCGAACGCACGTGCGCGAGCGACGTGCACTGTTGAAACCAGGTGTTCCGGATCGAAATCTTGTCCAGTAGCGAGTGAAAATGTTTTCTTTGTTTTTTTTCATGTTCCGTTATCTTCTTTTTTCTTGTAACCTTTTGTACTGTTTTCCCTTAATTCTACCAGTTATATTTGTGTTTTTATCTTTGTTTTCTTTATACGATTGATCGTTTTCTTCAGATAATTGGGAGCTACGCTTTTAGGCTTATCTCTCTCTTTCTCTCTCTCTCTGTATATATATAATAGTAGAGGAGCAGTGCATGGTGTTGATGAAAAACCTTTATTTAGCTGATCGAAGAAGAAAATCACTGATTGTGTCCTGCCTTTGTTACAGTACATATTCCTTCAGTGCCCTCAGATCTCCAAACTAGAATGGCATCCCTTCACCCTCACATCAGTAAGTTTGACTCGCTCTTCATTTCATTGCTGTTGACTTCTTGACGTCTTCACGCTTCAGATACCTTCAGGGACCAGTTGTTCGAAGCAAGGTTAACTTTATTCCTCCCTAGGATAGCACTATATTTGTAATTGTAATCTGTTCAGTTTACCCTCTGGTTAGTGATTTAACCCCAGTATCGCTTACCCTTGCTTTGAACAGCTGGAACCAGGATGTATTTTTTTCGATCTGTTCAGTTTACCCTCTGGTTAGTGATTTAACCCCAGTATCGCTTACCCTTGCTTTCAACAGCTGGAACCAGGATGTATTTTTTTCGAAAGTACTGACCCCATGTTTGATATCCACAACAGGCTCCAGAGGAAGACACGTTCTCTACTCACATTCGTATCGTGGGTGACTGGACAGGTTCGTGCCGCATGAGTATTGTGTAATGTTACACAGTCTAGTCGTGCTGTAGAGTTATCCGGGTGGAGGGGAGGCGGGAAAGGAGGGGGACACGTTGGCGTGGCAAGTTGCTCGAGTGGGTGGTAATACGTGCAACATCACGCTTCAACTCGCAACGCGAGACAAGTTGCGAGACAAGTTGCGAGACAATTGTTGCCCGTATTACTCCACCTTAATCTACTCATTTCTTAACCTGTGTAACCTCTCAAATCAATAATTTTGTTAAAGGGGTTGTGTCACGGTAAGACTTTACATTCGTTTTTTCCGGGCCAGAAACAGCTATTTCCACCGATTTTGATATGAGCTAACGAACCTCTCGGCCATGTGGGATGCTTAAAATGAAAGCAAATATGCAAAAATGACTAACAAACAGTGTATATAAACAGTCTCCAGGGAAAATATTGAAAATCCTTTCAATCAAGCATTGAGGTAGGGAAGTTTAACTGTTTGTATCCAATTAACAGCCACTAAACGAGCGAGTACTCGATACATGCGCAGTACCATGACATAGGCCCTTTAACATTAGTAATATGTATTTACAGGTGAACTGGCTAAATTGTGTGGTTATGAAGGCGAAGAGCTGAGGAATGTCAGCGAGATGCCCAGGTTCGTATGTTTAGTAGTGTATGTATTTACAGGTGAACTGGCTAAATTGTGTGGATATGAAGGTGAAGAGCTGAGGAATGTCAGCGAGATGCCCAGGTTCGTATGTTTAGTAGTATGTATTTACAGGTGAACTGGCTAAATTGTGTGGTTATTAATGTGAAGAGCTGAGGAATGTCAGCGAGATGCCCAGGTTCGTATGTTTAGTAGTGTGTATTTACAGATGAACTGGCTAAATTGTGTGGTTAATTATGAAGGCGAAGAGCTGAGGAATGTCAGCGAGATGCTCAGGTTCGTATGTTTAGTAGTGTGTATTTACAGATGAACTGGCTAAATTGTGTGGATATGAAGGTGAAGAGCTGAGGAATGTCAGCGAGATGCCCAGGTTCGTATGTCCCGTTAGGTTAGCTCGTGCTACGCCCAGGATGGAGCTTTCTGATTGGTTCGCCGAATGCATTTTGCTGGGTCCATATACAATATGGTTTTCGCTCAGAATGAAATACAACAGATCATGTACAATATAATTGCGAAAAATAACCATTTTATCCTATTTCCAGACTTGCTCTGGATGGGCCGTTTGGAACAGCGAGTACAGTAAGTGGGCCAACAGTAATCTTTCTTCTATTGAGGATTTAGTTTTATTTCTGTTATTCATTTGCTCTTCTCTTTTGTTTTCCTATCTAAGGACGTGTTTAAGTATGGTGTTTGTATGTGTATTGGAGCTGGCATTGGAGTAACGCCGTTTGCATCGGTTCTGAAGTCCATATGGTACGATTAAGTACAACCTTCTCTCTTAGTTATTCCGTACCTTCACTTCCTTATGTTTTACCTGAGCAACAGAACACGCTTTCCAAGTCTTTGTTTGAAAAAAAACACGAGCCGCCACATATCCTGCATGTTTATAACAGAGAACAAAGACATGGAAAGCGTGTTATATTGCAAATTTTAAAAAATAACGACAGCAACAACAAAATTTAAAGGAGGTAACACACACGCTCTGCTTCCATGTCTGTTGCCTCTTATACCCAAATATAGCCTCCTCCGTTTAGCCTATCAGGGCTCGCGTACCATTTGGGTTATTTTATAGATATGTGTAATGTGTGCTTGTCAATCCCAGTAATACATAAATAGACACCGGCGCTTACCTATTGCCACCCGCTACAATCCGTAGGTTCTCCGATGGTGTAGTGGTTATCACGTCCGCCTTGAACGCGGCCAGGATCTGGTCGCGTCATTTGATTGGCTAGTCTGCCTAATTATCATATATGAGCCAATCAAATGATGCCACCAGATCCTGGCCGCGCTACGTCATCAGTATGGAATGTTTGGCCTCGAATCGCAGACGTCTCTCTCGGGGGACGCGTTTTGATTGTGGCTTCCGAAGGCTAGCTAATTACCAAGATTAATCAATTCTGAGGCATACAATTTAACATCTTGTCCAAGGACGTGATGGCAGAAATTAGAGCAGGCTGTAGTACCGGATAACAATCCCCTCCTCTTCACGAATAGCACAACAGGTTCTTTAACGTCCCGCGCCCACCACCTGAGCTAATCGGCGATGCGTGTATTAAGTTACTAATTAAATAACTATGCACATGCTAGGAACCAGTATAACAAGTCGGCATCTGATCTGCGCGTCAAGAAGGTCTACTTCTTCTGGATTTGTCCCGACACTAATGCGTTTGAGTGGTTCACTGACCTCCTGAAGATACTGGAGGAGAAGGTACAGTATCATGACTACATCTGTACGTCGTACTACTGTATGTCATGTACAGTACAGTATCATGACTACATCTGTACGTCGTACCACTGTATCATAGTGTATGCCGTATAAACCATTTCAGGGTCTGGCAATAGCTAATCCAGAATTAAGGTTAATCTTTAGTGTGATTTGGCTAACTCGTTGACTGGTTATTTGGGGCTAAACATCTCTTGTTTTATAATGAACAATTAGTACGTTTCTACTTGTAATGCTAGATTTGTAA
Organism: Actinernus sp. WN-2022; assembly: GCA_030867875.1. Classification (NCBI taxonomy): domain Eukaryota; kingdom Metazoa; phylum Cnidaria; class Anthozoa; order Actiniaria; family Actinernidae; genus Actinernus; species Actinernus sp. WN-2022. Next base: position 2,791,615 of record JAOWCC010001210.1, read on the forward strand.
AAAAAAAGATTTTACGAAGAGAACCAAACGAGAATCATCAGTTAAAATTCAATCTAGGGTTACTGATTATCAGGCTTCCAGGAACTCCGGTCTGATCATTAATGGGTCTTTTGCAGGAATGCAATCACGTGGTTGTACTGGATGGCAAAATAATATTTTACGGCACTTTTACGAGATCGGTAGTGTTATCAGAAAAACCTGTTTGTAAATGCTATTGAAGTGCCTGCTTCGTGCAAAAGGCCATATAGCTTTTGTATATATTAAAAACTATAGATAAATAATACAAACTATTTGTATTTACAGTTTCTCCACCGTGTAGATATTGTTTATTTTGTGTTTTTTTCTATTGTAGCTGAATGAGTCAGGTAATAGCGATTTTCTCGAATACAACATCTACCTGACGAGAGGATGGGGACCTAACATGGTGAGAAATGGAAAAGGAGTTATTTGTCGTTAATTAGAAAAATAAGCGTGAAAACAGTTACTGCGGCATATCCATACACAGAACATAGGAAACAGTCAGTGTTAATTATTAAACTCAGATCTGAAGACTGAGGGTCAGCGGTTGTTCGAAGCAATCGCTACCTCGGGTTTAGATCGCTAACCCGAGGTTAAACTGTACAGATTACAATTACAGATTTAGCACTATCCAGGCTCGTTTACTCTTGCTTCGAACATCCGGGTCCTGGGTTTTGGATTATGCTTTTGCGCCTGGCATTTATGTCTTCCGCTCTCTGACTGCAGGCTCGCGCCATTTACCTACGTGAAGACGAGGCAGAAGATCCCATAACACATCTCAAGCAGAAGACGCGGTACGGTCGACCCGAGTGGAACAAGATCTTCACGAGCATTGCCGAAAGGCATCCGAGGTACGAAATGTTGAGGTTCTTGTTTGTTAGACACCGCAATCAGTCCCGGGGGATGGGAGGTGGGGGTGGCGGGGACGGGGGGTAGCAATAGGACAAGCATTGAGTTCAAGCATTGAGTTAGATGATACGCCGATAAGAAAGAACTTCTTTCGCACCCTTGGAAAATTTTAACACAAAGAATTTCATTACAAGTCATATGCCCGATGATCAATAATTTAACCGCCTAGTCGGAAGTAGCTCATTAAACAGCAAAATTCGTTTACGATAGCATGCAGTTAAGATATACAAATATCCCTAACTATTAGTTAAATATGTAAAGTGTCGGCGCTAAAGTAGTTTATCAGCGCTTTCTCTATATTGCCTAAGAACCTACATAAGTCCTACATTGTTACCATTATCACGACGATTTCAGTGTAATGTAAAATGCAATGCTATTAGCAACAATGTACCATCTGCTGTACAAGGCGCTAATAAAGTACATTTGACTCTTAGCTGATGTCATGAAAAGGGAACTGAGCGACTTCAGTTAATTCTCTCGTGATAGACTTGTGTTCCGTACTCTCATCCGAGGTTTTTACGATCCACATTTATAACTTTCTTATGGCCAATTTTGATCATGGCCTTTTTGTCCGCCTGGAAAGACTGAACGAAAAAAAACAGACAACAACAACAAGTTTATTTTAGTAGCCTAGTTTACAAGAAGGCTAAATAGAAAAAAAGGGTATAATATATAATACAGGAGACTGAATAGAGAAAATAATAATAATAGAGACTGAATAGTAAGGTATAAGCTAGCCAGAATAATCATACGACTAAACTAGCTCGGTAACTCAGTTAGACCAACCCCGATGTGGGCTCGCACGCCTGAACGCGAGGCTAACGCTTGGAAAAACATATCAATCTACATGTGTCCGCTGGCCTAAAAAAGCGCGGGCTCTGGGGAAGAGTTGGGAACATTATTATGCCAGGAGTAGTTTATGTGATAGTGAACTGATGCGTAACTTGTGTCTTTATTTTTTAGGACAAGTGTGGGTGTATTTTTTTGTGGACCTGCTGGTTTGTCCCACACGCTACACAAAATGTGCAACACACATAGTCAGGACAGGTCAGGGGCGAAGTTCTTCTATAACAAAGAGAACTTTTAATAAAAAGACAGTAATGTTACACGTTACTCAGAACTAGATCTGCAGCGTGCAAAGACTTGATATAACCATAGTTAATAGAGTGGAATGGTTAGGAAACCCGGCAAACTTCAAAAGGGCTAACAAAGGCGCTGCGATTGAGGTTGGAAGGGGGCAAGACAAAAGATTGTGCACTATCATAGTTCATTAGCGTTCCCTGAACGACTGAACTCACACGTTTCTATTGGCTGATTGACTAACATGTTGAATTTCTATTGTGTTTTGTGCACGGTAGTGGTCGAAAAAAGCTAACAAAGACCTATAACAAAGAAGGTCCCTGAGTTTCCTAACCATTCCACTCTATTAACTATGATATAACCCAGTGCTAGACTGCTAGCTCGACGTTATCTTACATCTATAGTAAGGGTTCAGAGATAATGAGGTTACACGTTACTCAGAACTAGATCTGCAGCGTGCAAAGACTTGCTATAACCCAGTGCTAGACTGCTAGCTCGACGTTATCTTACATCTATAGTAAGGGACTCAGGGTTCAGAGACAATGAGCGTGAACTCTGATTTATGGGATTTAGAATCTTGAGCATTAAATAGAAGGCCACGTACGAGGGCGTAGAGACTGCGAAGAAGCCTTTAAAAAAAGAGGAAATAGGCTTTATTTAGTATTCCCTATATATCAATGAGTGGCTTTATAGGCTTTAGGACACTAAAATACTGAGCGTTGATTGGCTGAGTGGATGTGACCATTTTAAAGGCGATTACGATAATGATTTAAAATGCTATTATTCAATACAATTGTCATTCAACCTGCAGTCCATATCAAAGCACGTATTTTACACAACTGTTTTTGGCCTATGATAGCAAAGTGCTTCCACTGTATCATCCAAGTCACTCCAACAACAAATATGACATGGGCATGATGCGATTTTAGCGTTACCCAGCAACGTGACCGCGTCACGAACAAACCTCGCACAATTATGTGCTCGTAATCACAACCAACGATTAACATGATGAGTTGCGTACGCGGAGTGTTCTTCGCCTTTATAAGGGACCGTTCATTTTTTATCGGGAGGGGGGTCGGTGGATTTGAGGGGGTCATCCATGAAAAACGGCTCTTAAAGGGGGAGGGGGTTAGCTAAAATATGAGCTCTTACTAAGGGGACCGGGTCATCTGGAAAAATAATAGTTTCAAGCATACTGTAAGATCTACTTGTAACGTGGGTACGGGGGTGTCAGGTAAAAATCATATTCAAACGGGGGGGGGGGGGGGGGGGGGGGCTTGCAACATTTGGGGAACAAAGCCTTCAAATCCACCCCCCCCCCCCCCCTTCCCAATAAAAAAATCAACGGTCTCTAAGACCAGACTTGATCTCTCTAGCTCTACTCCGAATCAATAAATAAACAGAGCATCACCTCTCTAGAGATCTTTATTTACCGTATGGCAAACCAGTTGTATAAATAACAACACAGCGGTATATTCCAAGAGAGGAAGCCGGAAATTAAATACAGGGATCTTTTTAACAGCTAGTAATATATTCTAAAATACATAGAATTGCCAGCGGATGTGCTTAGTTGTTCTGTATGTTGCTCTAAGGCTCTAAGTAAAATTTAAGTACAATTTAATGATGCTTCACACGGCAAATTGAACAAATTGAAATGTATGTTTTTCCATGGGTTTTTCCATCAGTTTGCCATTATTTCTATTTTGACACCACACGACGCTATGAACACTGTAAGAGCTTTTAGTGTTGACAGGAAATGTTATGTTTAATGTCTTGCCCCTCTTTGAATAATTCTAGGCTTATTTCTGGCATCTCAAATAAAATTAATTGCTTTTTAGTTTACTTTTTCTATGTCGCAATTAGATCAGACGGTAATCAAAGAACTAGACAAGATTCAGTGCCATGATCAGATGAGTTTTATTCCAATAAAAAAAAAATGTATTCCTGAAATATAGAAAGATAAGGAGCCGACGAAGTCTTGAATGGTACGACCCCGGGGGGTTCTTCAAGGTATAAAGGGTTCGGGATGACCGTCGGAAAACCTCGAAAAATACACTAAAAATACCAATTCGTGAAAATTTTTCCCACCCCGAAATGTACCTTATGGTCTAAAAATCACCCTGGGAAATGGATTTCGCCTGGACAACCCCTAAAAAAATACTAAATCGCCGATCTCAAACCCTAAAAAATACGACAATCACCCCCGCCATAGCCATAGGAAGTAGTCAGTGCTTGTTTTCTAGCGCCGCTGGTCATGTCACGTTTCGAGATCTCCTTCGTCAGTCTTTCGTACTGGGGGGAGAGGGGAAGGGAAACAAAAACAAGGCTAGCAAAGCGCACGTAAACCTGAACGCTGATATAAATGACCGGCATAAATGATGTTCAGTATATTGATGATTTGTTACGTGTTCCTGTGTAGCGTGCAGCTTTGTTATGACGAACCCGTCAATAGACTCTTGACCGATTAAAATATCACATCAGACTAACAACTGTCGCGTCTCTTGCTTCCGTGTTTTACTGAACAATTGACTGAATTACACTACTTACACAATCAGAGAGATAACTAGAAAAATACATGGAATTAAATCGGATAATTTCATGAATAACCTAATGTGAACAGGCGCGCGTTATATCAACACGTTTATTTGCGGAAGATGTCTTGAGTTTTTAATGGAATATATTAAGGTCAAGTGAATAGTGAATCCAAACGTATTCTCGATTCATTACGATGAAGATTGATGAATTTCACAATTTGCACCTGTTAATAAAACACAGGAAATTCGGTAAGAAAAACACAAAAAGAAAAACTCCTCAAGTCGAACTTGAACTTATTCAACAACAGGATAATGGGAGAAACTTGTTATTTGTGTCTCCAAATCAGTACAAGATATTGATTCAGTTTTTATTCATCAACGAGGTCGATATGTCATACGTGCGGTTGAAAATCTAAGTGATTGAATGGTGCATGCAACGTGACTCAGTGAGTTCTGAGCTGCGATTGGCTGTTAGCAACTATCAACCCAGGGCGAAACCGCTCAATTACTCTATATCAAAGATAAGTCCCTTTTACTTGTGTATACTCCGGCACTGTTAGCGAAAGGTCAATGTGTTTAACTGAACCGAGAGACGGCTTAGCTTTCGTTTTGTATAAAGGATAGAAACCAGTTGGTTGAAGTTGCACCGTCAATAGTTTGTCTTTGACGTTTTCTAAAAAAAACTGCAGGTGGCCGCAGTGGAAGAGTTTTGAAACGAATAGGAAATTACATAAAAGCGCTCAAACCGGAATTGAATTATATTATAGACCACATTGAACCGCAAGTTCATGGACTTTTAGTGCAGTAGTCTGAATACAACGCCGCAGTATTCACGACTCCAAAGCCATGGCAAGAAATAGCTCAGAGCTGGCGAATGGCACGACGGAAGAAACATTTCCAATGGCTATCCTTGTGTTGGAGGATATTGTGTTTCCTACGATTTATTGCCTAATCGTCCTTGGTGGCTTTATCGGGAATTCGATGGTGATAGCAGTTGTTAAAAAGAAGCGCTCGATGCAGTCCACGACCAATCTCCTGCTTGCTAATCTCTGTATTGCAGACTTGTGGACTCTACTGTGGAGCACACCTAACGAGATTCTGCTACAACTCAACACCATGCATCCAACAGGAAAAACTGGTTCTTATATTTGTAAGATTTTCACCCTCGGAAACCTAACGGTGATATCTCTAATTGTTTCAATCATGATTATGACCTTATTGGCTCTTGAACGCTACAATGCATTGGTGAAGCCGTTCAAAAGTCGGATTCGACTCAGAAGAAACAAAGTTGTCTTTGTCGTTGTTTCGTTTTGGGTCATCGCTCTGTTGTTGAGTTTACCGGTTTTTATCATGACTGATTACAAACCCAGCAATAAGTGGTGTGATACAACATGGAAAATGGATAAGATTAAAGCTTATATAATATTCCTACTTATTACGCTATTCTGCCTTCCGCTTGCCATAATATCATTCTGTTACTTTAGCGTCATTAACGAATTGAATCGTCTGCAAAAAAGAAACGGAGTAAAAACAGGAAATCATCTCGACTTCCACTCGACGAGAAAAGTCATTAACATGCTACTGCTTGTTACATGTGGCTTTGCTGTACTATTTGGTGTTTTCGCCGTGGCACGTTTTCTCTACGAACTTGATTTAATTAACAGTATCATCTACAATGCATCAGTTCTACTGCTATATTCGTCATGTGCTGCTAATCCTGTTATTTATGCATCTCAGAGCTCGAATTATCGGAACGCTTTTAAGGAGTTTACTACAGATTTTTTTTCAAAGCCAATAAGGGATTTTAAGCCAGCAAAAACGCAAGATACTCGCCTCTAAGACCATATTGGGCAGCTCAACAGAACTTTTAAACATATTTCTAGATAGAGTCAATGAATTTTGAAAAAAGGTTTTCTTTCACGTTTTCTTTCACGTTTTCTTTCAATACCAACCCATGCAGTTGTACTTTCGTCTCAGGTTGTACTTTCGTCTGGTACATCTGGTGACAGGAACAGCGCTGAACGTGTGTGTTGGTATATGATTCCGGTTGAATTAAAAATACTGTTGTTCTCTGACGCCAGAATTAATAGGCGCACAACAACTATCGAAAAGTGGTAGACAGACGCGCTAGCCCATCTGAAACTTCACCCAAGAGCGAACTGAACATTTTAAAGGAACTGGTGACTTTCTTAATGGACGCGTGCGGGGCCATACATTAATAAACAATCTAAATAAACAAAGAGAGCAGGGCATGGGTTAGGAGTCGGTTGTGTTAAATAGAAAGAAAAGAAAAGTGCAAACGACAAAAAAAATACCACTGAAGCGGAAAAGCCACACCTTGAATCAGAGGTGTTTCTTGGCTATTTATACATTTCTCATGTCAAAATAGGACACTATTTATAACTTACCGCAATATTTAAATAATAAAACTAAAGATAATATCAAACATGAAATTGTTTTAACTTCCTTGTTGCAGCCCACTGATATATAGTTCCCGATGGAGAGGTAGGAGGGCTTACCATGCCTTGTTGTTCATGGGAGGGTTACTTGTTCTTATGATAACTTTGCATGTTGGTTGCGCTCATCTCAAATCCATTGTGTAAATGGTTATTTCCTAAAGAGATTTCATATCATGTATCTTCTCGGAATGGTACAAGTGATCTGAAAATGGTGCAATAAAAAAAGGGTCTATTAATAGCGCAAATATTTGGTCTCTTGTTAACTGAACGTTCAGAGTGCTAACGTGGATACGATGGAGTTTTAACCGGCTTCCAAATTTAATTGTGGGATCATTTAGAGAATGTGTTCGAACCTTTAAAAAAATCTCTTATAGAAGCACTAATTTAAGTATGATTTCTTTACTGACGCGTTGTTACTATATTAATCCCCAAGTTAGGGTGTAAAGGAAGTGACTGTACCCCGGATTTCTGTCTCTCCAATTACCATCCCACCACCCATAAATAATGACCACTCCCTTACTCAAATATCTTCAAATTTGGTAAACATACTAATTCCGATGTGATCTTTGTTGGTTATTTCTTAATTTGACTAACTTTACACACTCTGACCCAGTATTTTTTAAGTTTACGAAATGGCTAAATTGTTGTGTGGTAAATTTTACTTATTCCCTACCTCTAATAGTAAATAAAAACTTTCTTTGAGATATTTCTCAATACCGTACAAAAACAAATAGAAATAGAAAAGACTTCAGTTAGTTACAGCAGATGTAATTTCTGACGGTTGAGCGACGCAGTAGCGAAAAAGTAAGAAATTGATATTCTGCCGGCACGGTAGAGAAGTTTGGATACGAGTCTATAGCATTATGGGTAATGCTTCTGGCATATATAATACTTCGAGCGGGAAAGTCAGCTCCACGTTTGTTCAAATTTATTTTTTGATTGATTGCTTTTAGCCACGGTTTATTTTAATTTTATTTATGACATTCGAACACAAGGTCACGGGAGAAGAAACAGGACTCGAAGTACCTTACAAGGTTTGCCTCCACGGTTAATCTGCGTTAGTAAGTAAGTAGTAATAGTCAGTAAGTAGTAATAGTCAGTTCTCTAACCCTCGGAGAACCCGGGTTGCTGCATCAGGTCGAGGTATACGTTTCCGCATATTTCCACGTTTTTTGGCCACAACCCCAGGGTGTTTTTTTTTGTGGTTTTCGCGGTTTTTCGTATCTGGCAGTTTCCCATTAGTTAGGAATACAATTTATATTAGTTAATTGTATTGTAGTACGGAGTTGTCTGGCGACTATAAAGCTATCCCACAATAAACTACAGTTATGGAATGAACTGCCTGAGGATGTAAGGCAATCAACTAGTTTAAATAACTTCATTTTTAATCTTACGAAATCGAGTTTTTAAAATATTTCTTATTTATGACATTCCTATTTTTCTTATTCGTCCCTGCAACATGGCTTTCATGTAAAACAGTTTCATATTTTAGTGTTTTTATCTATGTATGTAACTGATGGTTTTCCATGTATAAATAAAGATGTACTGTACTTATGAAGTCTCTTGTCAGTGTAGTCAGAATGCATTGTATGCTGAGGCCAGTCTCTCTTCCACAAATTTGTTTATTGTACATTTGCCCGTGTGTTTGTATTCTTTAATTCGTTATTATATTTACTCCACATGGTAAAGTCGCTCCAACGTCGTTGTTGACGAGTAGATATATTTAACTAAATTAGTTAACTAGTTAGCATCTGGCTAATGCATGGCCGTCCCTGCGAGCAAATGGGGAAATACTTTTGTAATAAAGGATAGAGTATCTAGGAGACGTAACTTAGGCCGGGGGAGGGGGGGTACGTCCGAAAGGGGTACCTTTTCAGGCTGGAGGTATATAACAGGGTAGGGATTTCACGAGTTTAAGTATAGGGTAGGGAAAACTGTCAATTAGGTATTTAAAAGGGCCTTTCAAAATATTTCGAACAGACGCACCTTACGGCTGATTCATCCAAGTATTTTAAGGATTACTCAAGTGAAAAGTTTAGTAAAAGTGGCTCGATTATTGTCAAAGGGGTACCATAAATGATTTTTTTATGGAAGGTATATGAAAGGGTTACCTTTTCTGTCAGAAATGGTATATAAAAGGGTAAGGGTTTGAACCTCGGGGCGGAGCCTCCCCGTATAAAACATAAGTCCCCCCCCCCCCCGGGACTTAGGACTAAAACCGCCGCTGGAAGGATTAAAAGCATGGAATGCGCCGGTTGTCGAAAAGACACGTTTGGGCTAAAAGTCAAGTTTAATAATTAACCATGTGGTGAATTCTTTGTATAACAAATTGGTCCCCCAAAGATGGGTTAAAAATTGCCGAAACGTGAGAAAATTGTATTTATAAGAGCAAAATATATTGAATTGAAGGTCACGACGATCAAATAACAAATAATTAACTCAAATTACTTTGTTTTGTGAAGGTTTTTTGAAAGCTTTTTCGAATTTTGGAAAGCTTTTTGTGTTTTGTTATTTTTAAAGTTTTGGTTGTTTTCTATTTTTTTGGGGGCGGTTTTAGTGAATGGGCATTTTCAGGCTTAGAACGAGCTAGTTTATAGTGGTCGAATACTGCGAGTAATCTCGTACCCAGATCTCACGGCCACACGGAAGGGAGTACGAGATTACCCTGGGAAGTTTTGTGCTTGCAGGTTATTTTTATGTCGGGCGCACGATAGCAGCGCAAAGACCCCTGGGAACCAGTTTAATGATCCTAATACCTGAGCCCGCAGTATTTTTGCACTCCATTCAATAAAAGCAAAATGGCGGATCCTTGTCCTTGATGAGTTGAACAACAATCATAGTATTTCCTTCGCGATCTGAGCCATAATGAAGGTTGTACGGTCCAGTATTGGACGGATTTTTTCCTGCTTCTCGTTTATAATCGCCATTATCAAGAAAATGTTTGGTAGAGGACGACACAGAAAAAACAGTACGGAAAGTTCCCTTCCTACTGCAGTGACTGTCGAACAGAAAAACTCACAGGTAAAATGATACTTTTCTCTTTGTTATTACTGAATTGAATCAAGTTTTAGATCCAAGTTTTATGTAGATATTTCGATGTCAGTTGTTTACATGTAATTTCTGTTGTTGCTAACAATTGTTTGTTCAGAAGCAGAAGCCATACTGCTAGTACTACATTTTGTATTTACTACATAAGTTTTACTGGACATGTATACTTACGTGCCACGTGACCATATCCGAGATTGGGCTATAATTTTTGCCTCTTACACTACTGCTCATCATTCCCATGAAAATGGCATGACCAAAAATGCCATGAAAATGCATGTTTGTTATGCACCAGTCATTTGAAATCCCCTCCCCCCACCCTGCGGGCATAGCAGGGACATTCACCCAACATGTCCATGAATACTAGTGAAGCTCCCACACCCTGGGGCATCAAAATCATGTGAAGACCCCTGACCCTGAGGATCCATTTTGAAATGTTGTTTAATCACCTTTTTAAAAAAATATTTAGACATATTTATTTGCGGAGTTTGCCCCAAGAGCAAACTGCTCATCTAGGGGTAAATTACAACCATAGTTCTAAACGGAACATTACACTTTTTTTTTTTTAAATACATGTGAAAAGTGTGCAAAAACAAATACGTTTATAAGGTTTTAAAACAATGAAATAGTGTTGACAGATGGATGGCAAAATAAATTAAAACTCACACTTTTGAAATCGATTAGATTCTTTAATAAAGCATTGGACAAAATAGAAAATATCAGTATTTTCATCTGCTGAAAGTTGTGAAGATCCAAACAAGAAAATCTTTATTATCTGTAACTCAGACATTACCGTCCATCTATCAGCAAGAATTTGAGCAGCAGAGGAGAGTAGTTTTAATCTAGGAGCAGCAAAATGTCGGACAATGAAGGAAATAATGATTGATATTTTCAGTTCCAAATCCACAAAAACATACTGGGGATATTTTACAACCAATTTTGAAAAAATAAAAATTGAGAGCATACATGTATATATACATCTAGACGTAAACAAGTGTTAAAAATGAAGAATATCTGTTGAGAGAGAAATTATATGAAGTTTTATATTTTGGAACATCAAAACAAGTGAACAAAGCTTTTTTGAAAGAACCAACTGACTCAATGTTACGTACTTCTGTATCAATATCATTCCACAACTTGGTGGTAGATGGAAAAAAAGATTTTTGTAAATGCTCAGTATGCACTGCAAATAGAGTAAAGTTAGAAGAAGTCCTCAAAGAATAATGCATTCTCTCACACACCTGAAGGGGAAGTAGCTCTTTCAAATAATTGGGAACTAAATTGTTAACGATTTTAAAATAGAAGATCAGCTTATGAATAGATTGTCTAGTCTTCATATCTTCCCAACCAATTTCCTGCAACAAGTGACGCCTACTGGTACCCTTCATAGCCCCCATAACAATTTTTGCAGCTTCATACTGTACAAATCCAAAAAGATCGCTTTCATTATCAGTACAGCCATCCCACAAAACATCTCCATATTCCATCAAGGGACGAATAAGAGATTTATATAACTTATTCAGAGTGTCCCTGTTTACTCTATATTTAATTCCTTTGAGCAAATTTAGCCTTTTACTAGCCTTCTCATATATTCTTATAATGTGGGGCCTCCAGGAAAGGTTACTCAATAGTGTTACAGCATTAGGTGGGTGTGCTGAGATACCTCGGCAATTTTTTTAGCTTCAAAAAACAAATCAGGATGATACGGTTTTAACCTCTTAACTGAAAAAGTAATACATTCAGACTGTCTTAGTAGGATTAATTGTAACTAACTATCGAATCGCCCAGTTCTTAATTTTATCAAGATCAATATTCAATTTTATTGAAGACACATCAGGTGTATCAACAATGTCAAAGAGTGAGGTATCGGCTGCATACAAAAAACAATCAGACTCAAGATTTTCAGTGATATCATTGATATGAATCAAGAAAAGCAAAGGGCCTAGCACGGACCCTTGGCATGCCAGCATCAATACTTCTCCATTGGGACGATTGCCCGTCGATCACAGCATGTTGCTTACGGTTTGTTAAATAACTCTTAAACCAACTTAACAGTGGGTCTCTAACAAGTGATTCAAGTTTATGTAGAAGTCGGTTATGCCATTAAGCTTTGTGTAAACTTATATCAAGAAAAAACATCCTCACCTCTTTTCCTTGTTCAAAGGCTTCATAAATCTTGTGCACAAGATATGTTAACTGATTCACAGTGGAATCACCAGGTTGAAAACCTGACTAAGGGATTTAGAAAACCAATATCCAAAAGAAAGTTATATAGCCTAATAAATACAATTTTTTCAATAATTTTTGAAAGCGAGGCTAGTAAAGAAACCGGGCGATAATTCAGCTTTGATTGGCGGTCATCTTTTTAAAATATCGGTATGACGTTTGTGAGCTTCCACTCATCCTTCCATTCATCACCACTTCATGCTATATTGTAAGCCGCTATAGGGGGTGTGAATAATTGACTCCCACTCCGCATGCATTGTGCACATGCTTAAACCATGTGCTTTGTATAGTTGTATTACATTACCAACATGGGTAGGACATAAAACCTTTAATATTGCCTAGCCAATAACCTCTAATGCTTTTAGGCCCCCAGATACACCCCATGAAACATTAACCATGGATGTTTCATTTTCATTGAATTTTCATGAGATTTTCATGGGAATGATGAGGAGTAGTATAAAAAAAGAATAAAAAAGAGGGGTTTGAATCTAAAGTAAAATAATTACAGGTGAGGTCTAAAACATACAAAAACATCCCTCCTCTCATCCCACCCCACCCCTCTAAGTATTAACTGCTCCATTATATCTTGTCTTTAGACAAGAGAAGGTATAGAGGAGTGGCAGGACTGGGGCAAAGATGAACAATTTAGCATCAAGATTGAGCCATCGTCACCACCACCTGAAAATCAACCCAATGAACAGGCAGCAATACAAGAACAAGATTTGTTTAAAGACATGACACCAGTATTTATGAAGCCAAAGAAGGTGAGATCTGAAGATAAACACTGGTATAATTAAGGTATTAACTAAAGGTAAGAAACCACTGTGGGAAGCATGTAGAACACGGCTTGACACTAACTTAAAGTACTGTTTAAAACACGAACAGCAGTGTTTTATCAACTTTAAAAATTCGAGGGCGAAGCCTTTTAGAATGATGAGATTTTATCATGTATAAAGGAGCATGCACATGACTGATTTGCTTCATCTGATTGGACAAAATGCTCATTAATTATTCATGAGTTTTTGAACTTTATATGAAGAACTAGTCCATTGTCAAGTTTATTCAGATTTTAACAGTCTTTCAGGCCAGTTTTTCCAAATTTCAGCAGGCAAATGTTTTTTTGCAGGCCATTGACCAGTAATGTTGATGTGCGTTAGTGTCAAGCCCTGGTAGCAGCTGAAGTTTTGATCATTAGCTCTTCTTCCTCAGAGCAAAAAATCCTTTTTTACTTTCAATTGATGAAGGAGTAACACAGTCAAAATGTCAACTGCTGCTTGCTTTCCATTGTGGTTAGCTTTTCTTGATTGATTTTTTAGTTGATTATACATGTATCAGTGTTCTCAACTTTTGGTTAATTTCCTCAAAAAACTGTTTTTCCCCAAAATTCAATCTAATCTCAGGATGTGGCTTATTTTGGAGTGAGGCTTATCTACAAGTCTTTCAGTGCCAGTATTTCAAAACTTACTGTCATTTTTGTTGTATTTCACAGAGGTTTATGCAGTTGCATCTGTACATTAAGTCATGTACAGTGTATGCAAATGAACCTCAAAAATTTGTACATCAATTTCATAATGTGGAAAAAAGTACACAAAAATTTATTCAATGATACATTTGGGCTAACAGTTAGTCTGAACATTTTATAGTCTGCATTATGTTATACATTCAGCTGATTTACTGTCGCATAACAACAATGTGAATAATTGTCTTCAGCATGAGCCTGAGTGTACAGACATGTAGTATCCCAGCTCGTATGGGGTCTCTTTTTCTACGCAATAACTGTTTAGTTATGTGAGGACTGGAGCATATATACAGTATGCAATTTCTACCTCAAAACCCACTCAATAGATCTTTTCTGCTTGGCTCAATGTTCTCCCATTTCAAATCTTTCAAAATCCAAGCCCAAAACTTTAAAGCGATTTGAAAATCTTTGAGATTCAAAAAACCACTGAGTTAACTGGGAGGCTGTGTACTCTAAATAAACAATTAAGCTATTGAAAATTCAATCGACAGATAGTACTAAAGAAGAACACCCCAGACCCCAACCAGCATCTCAACAATTCAGCAAGTCGGCTGAACTTTGACATGAGTTATCCACCAGTACAGGTACATTTACTTAGTAATAACAGTTTGTACAACCTTTGATGATGTATTTACTAAACTATAAACTTTAGGAAGTTAATGACTTAGAGGTATTTGGCTATGTTTTGCAAGCAACATATTAGGTTAGGGGTAAGTGTCTTAGGGTTGGGTTATTGGAACAAAATGCCTCTTGAAAATGATACAGTACAGAGATTTGTAGTAATCAGTCATACAGGGTATGAGACAAAGATGTACATGTAGGGGAAAATGTCTCCAAACTTTCATTTGCTTGAGGTACATGTAACCAAAGTATTTTTTTTTTATTGTTGTTATTTTCATTATAATCAGTGTTATTTGCATATACATGTACCAGTATGTAATCATACAGTTGTTTCAGTGCAATTTGGAATTAATTCAAACAAGTGATGTTTTACAGAGCATCACAATTTGAGCTCTTTGAAAAACACAATCCCAAATTGTACGAGAAACTGTATAGTTGCTTTTTAATCATATACTCAAACAACAGCATTTTTCGATTCGGACTATTTGGAAATACCAGGAAAATCAAAACACAAGGGATATGAGTAATGCTACAGCTCCTGAAATGTCAATGTTTAGTACTGCAGTGTTAGGCAAGCTCTTGTCATAACTACAGTGCGCAGTAAAGTATTTTAAGCATTTGGAAATGTCTGGAAACACTTTGGAATTTTTTGACAAAATCTTCAGAAAATATCATCCACCAAAACATGGCTGACACTGAATAACTTTACATACATTAATTGTACTTCGATGTCATTTTCGACATTCCTGTCAAATTCCTGATTTTGAGTGCAATTTCAACCAAACAGTGCAATTTCTGGAATAGAATTAGTTGATATAACAAAAACAATTATCTCAAGAAAGAGCACATATAAAAAAAATATCACAAGAAAGAGCACATATAAATTAGCAGGCTTACCGAGTGTTACAATGTTTGTGTAAATATAAACTAAATAGCTTCCCCCAATATGGATTTGAGGGACACTCATCCACAAAACCATACTACCCATGTAAATACACATATTCCTTTGGGCTGCTCTATTCAATGTTGCTGTCCCAAAATAGTGATTGAATATTTGAGAAAAATGTGAGCGTGGCTGGAGGTCAGTGACAAATGCTTCTTGGTCAGCGAATAGTCAGGGAATTTTTTTCCTGCAAATGTGTAGGAACCTTGATTATTATTATTAGTAGGATTATGATGGTGTGGTTGGTAAGGATGATTATTATTTTTAATATTATAGACTGATTTGGGGTCATGGGAGGATGGTGCCAGTGTATGGGAAGAAGATGGTATCACAGAAAGGGAAATAGAATGGCAGACAGAAAAGGTTGTTCGGGAGAAAAAGCAGGCTGAGAGAGAACGCCGAGCCGTTGAACAACAGCGTAAGAAAGAGGAAAACGAGGCTTCACGACATACCAGGAGAATGCAGCAGCATCTGGGTACCAAAGTGCACTCCTAATGAACTGGTGATGGGAAAGAATTGACACACAGAATTACACACACTGTACTGCAGTACCTGTACTGGCCAAATATGGCCATACAGGTTTGTCGAGAAGTCAATCTGCCCATGCTTCTAAATTCTTCAGAAGACCAGACTTTGAACTATAATTATCAGTAAAGGCTCTTCTGTCATACATACAGTGTATGCATCACCAATAGAGCAGATTGCGTATGAGTGGGACAAACTACGGCATGTCCGTAGCCTTAACTCTGTAATTTGATTGGATCAGCACGACAAAAACAATAGTGAAACCATTTCAATGTCACGGCATGCTGTATGGTAACCATGCCGTATCGTATGCTGTACGGTAACCGTGCCGTATCGTATGCTGTACGGTAACCGTGCCGTATCGTCTGCTGTACGGTAACCATGCCGTACCGTATGATGTACGGTAATCATGCCGTATCGTATGCTGTACGGTAACCGTACCGTATCGTATGCTGTACGGTAACCGTGCCGTACCGTATGCTGTACGGTAACCGTACCGTATGTACGTAGTCTGTCGCACTCATACGAAATCTGCTCTAAACGATAACTGGTATACTTCCCATACCACTGAAATCAGTAAAAATGTACTAGTGGCCATTCTTCACCGTTTTTCAAAAGAAAATCAGAAAAATTATCGAATTCTTAAATGAGAATAGGTAATAAGGCAATTTTCACAAATAGGCTAAGAAAATATTTTAAGCCAGTGGGTAACTTGAAGTTTAATTATTTGTCAGTGGAACATTCGCAGATGTGTTTTTAAAATAGCCTGGGGCATTAGTTAGGTTTGGGAAACTGCTTAAAGTGTAAGTGAGAAAGACAGGTATTTTGTATTCAAACAAGTAATTCAGGTGTTAGCTGAAGTGTAATCAAAATGTGCCTCTGTCTTCCCTTGACTCAATGTCAGCGTAAGGTACCAACCCCCTCGCGGCTCAGTCAAACAACAAAACGCCCGGGGAGAGCCACTGGAACACAGGGTAGCCTCGGCCTCTGTCACGAGTTCAAATAAAATGGTTTCGACTGAACAGTCGGCCTGCAGCTTTCCGCTTGTGAGTGGTTCTTTATGTTATAAAGCAATAGAGGAAAACACTTATTAAAGTAAGGACATTTTACATGAAGTGAATAATAAGCCATACAAAAATTCTGTCATCCAATATTGGAGCATGAAATTTAAAGTGCAAGTATCATGTCAAAAAAATAAAAATGTATATTGTACTATTGTGTTTGGTTCTCACAAAAAGGTATTAATCTTGCAAATTGTGTAACATTTCTGGCATTTAATCTCTAATTTTGGTTACTTGTCGTGGATCCTGTGACGTCATAAGATGAATCAACTCTCTCCCTAGAGAAAACTACTACAATAAAATCCCGTAGGTTTCCATTGTGACATCACAAGATGACTCAATCCCGCAATTCGTTAGCGTTTATTCTAGTTTAATTGCTGCCTCTCAAAGAAAACTAAGTTTAATAGACAACTTAGTATATCAGAAATAGAATTTGGGGCAAAAAGAGTTCATGTTGTTTTATGGCGCTACTTGCACTTTAAAATCGAGCCTTAAAATGCGCAACTTTCTGTCGTGTAGGGAGAAGCGAGTCTAGATGTTACGATGCACTTGGATATCGTAAATCTGATCATAAAAGAACTCACAATAATTCCAAGTGCATGGTGATAGGAATTTCACAATACATTAATAACTTCTTTTATGTAATTTTTTAATACTTAATAGAGAAGCGAGCGAGAAAGGGCACCGTTCAAAAATTGAGAGGGGGAGGGGGCGGTGCTCTGCCCTCGGTTCTTTATGCACAATGATATATTTTATTATATGGTTAATCAACTATAAATGACTGTCAAGTCTTACAACAGGTGTTAGGAAACCTCGACAGGTCAAGTCACTAGACTTCTACTAGGTTGGCTCCACGAACGGGTTAATACCATCTCGTGGATTAGTATTATAACTTCTATTTATCATATTGTAATCAATATCTTTTTGTCGTCTGTAATAGTCTGTTGACATCTTGCTGTGTAGTTTGTTTACTCCAATTCATGCACCAGTTAATGTCGTCGTTCTTTCTTCATTTATTGCGGGTAGAGAGGGGTAGATAGAAGGACTTTTGGCCGCAGGGTATTGTTGTTCTGTAAGTTATTGTATATAGTTGAGCCTAATAAAAGCTCTCAAAAAGAGTTACTGTTACTCCAGAGTTCGGATAAGTCGCGGCAAGACTAACCACGTCATTGACCATTAATACACGTCATTAACCCACGTCATTGACCGCCAAGTCTATTCACCCAGTCTTGTCTAGCGTGCTTTATCAGTCATTTCGATTGGTCAGATTGTTTGGCTGGTGCATCTGCGCGCTGTTTAGAAGTTCGTGGTTCGGTTACATTTTTACTTTTTACTGATAACTTATATACTCAGTGCTTTGACACTGTGTGCGCATGCGTGGAAGGGAGTCCGGCTTCTTGGTTCTCGTATGACGTCATACCTTGTCTTCACGATATGAGTTACAACTCGTGTACCGACTGGAGTTTCTTTCTTTCATACCAAATCCCGATGAACTTCTCGATCGCCAGGATGAATCGCTTGGGCGACGCACGACCTTCACAGCCTGACATTTTACAATACGCTCCAAACCTCGGCGGTATTTCTCGCTAAAAATAAAGTAAATAATGGGATTAATAGCCGCGTAAAGATATGCTGCGAAAAACACGGTAAACATCAGCTCCTGTAAGCCACAAGGAACGGTCCAGTTCCACACGAAATGGAACAACAAGCTGTAGACGTGAATGGGAGCCCAGCAGATGGCGAAAACTAGAACAGCGATGACACACATTCTTGTCACTTTACGGTTACGGTTCTGCTCTGAACGTCGTCTTCGTAGTGGCTTGTGTGTTGAGAGCGTACTACTGCGTAGCCTGGACACCACGCAACAGTACAACATAGTTATTGAGATTAGTGGCAAAGCGTAGAGAATAACAAACTGCGAAGTGTAATAAGGCTTTTGTGCTGCTTTGCTTTCTGTGTGAGGCTTCCAGTCTATGAGACAAAAGGTCTGCTTGTCAACCGTTATGAGTCTAAAGATATAGAAATACACTGCGTGAAATGCAATGGCCGACAGCCAGATCAAAGGGATGACAATGCGGGCACAGACTCTAGAAGTTCTGGTTGTTGCGCGTAGTGGAAAACTGACCGCGTAGAAGCGATCGACGGCAATAGCCACCAGGCTTTGTATAGAGACCGCTGTGGAGACGTCAAGGACGAAGTTTAGGAACTTGCAAAGCACTAAATAAATCCACCTGTGCCATGCCAGAACCACAGAAAACTTGAGCCTTTTACAATGTTGAATATTCGATTAGGAACTGCGAAGGTTGGAACGATGAGATCTGACACAGCCATGTTGACCAAGAGGGAAAACAACTCTCAAGGCACTAACACATACTATAAAATTTTGCCGCCCATGGGTGTCAGTGCCTGTACAAGCTCCTTGGAGTTTTTTCACTGAACACCTTCCATATATACATACTTAAATTAAAGATAATATAACATATTCCACTTAGATCTACAAATCGATATATTCAAAAGATACAAACAAACAAGCTAATAATCAAATAATAATACTGTATTATATATTCCATTTTATTTTATTTTGCGTGTAAACTATATACATGTATTATATATATGGTAAATAAAGATTGATTTGATTTGATTTGACGATAGAACAGTTAGTCGTGGTCCACATGCCAGTGTTCCTGTGCCTGTAGACTATTGCTACAAGAAGTGTATTGCCAATGAATGAGACAACCATTACGAGCACGTACGCAGAGATCTTGGCAACTTTGGCCGGCCAAGGATTGTTCACAACTATAGGAGAACATGTTAGACTGTTATTCCCACTCATGTTCATGTTCTACTACACTGCAGCCAGGCAACAGAAACCCAGTTACTCGAGGCGTAACCACCGCTTTGTGTCCATCTGGCACACTTTACTTTTTATAATTGATCTACCTTTCTGTTCTTATCTGCTATATATATTCCTCCCCGTGAGATGGCACTTGTTCATGCAAGTTCTTTCTTAATGTTTTGAAAATGTTCACCGTCGTTGTTTTAATGTCATTTCCACTCCTTATGCAAATTTAAAGTCTTTAATTCAAAATTGTATAGTTGTCTCCGCAATAAAAATTCTAGATCAGAAATTGACAATTCTAACTGCATGACCTCTCCGTAGTGGGTTGATGATCGTCGTGCCATAATTTCAGTTCAAATTATTTTCCTTTACCGTTCTTTGCAGTATCTTTTCGCATTCTCCGCCCTTTTGTCAGTCTAAAGGTTTCTTTGCTTGGGCTCTTGAGGTTTTAAGTTCAGTGGCCTCTCACGCCCGCCTCTAGACTTTCTCAATGTCCTTCTTAGCCTTTTTCCCACTTGCAGCGCGCCAAATTTTCAACCGGAGGCGTGGCTTATGACGTACTAAGATTTGCCCAATCACAAAGCGTCAACTCTTCATGCATTGTATGTTGACGTGGCAAGTCGGTCGACCGTGGATGTGGTATTTACAATTTGATTGTACTCGGAAAGAGTTTGTCAAAGGCGCGAAATGTAAGCTCCTCCCCTAAACCGTGTTTTAGTGCCAAAACATAATCCCCCGATTCAATTTCCTGCAAGTGAAACAAGTTTTGACCCAGTAATCGCTTACCCAGTGACTCAGCGAGTTCGACTTGGAGCAAGTATAGCCCGCCTCATGTTAACAGTCAAAGTATTTATGTCGATACAGATGTTTTCTACTGTCTGGTTGAAATGTGGAAAACTTCTCTGACTTGTTGTTTTCGCTCGAAATAGCTCCCGACAAAGTTCCGTAGTCAACCATCAGGACATATGCCGAATGAAATATTCATGAAAGTGATAGGATGTTTGTGTTGCTTTCTTTACGTTAATACACTAAATGGAATCCGAGGGTTTTTAATTAAATTGCCAAGCTAGGCTCTAGTCATCGTAATGTGCCTTCGGGGGTGAACAACAGGTAAAAATAGCTGATAAGTATTTTTTTCTGATTTTGAATTTCAGCGATAACATCAACTAATTCCTACGGGTATTTAACCTAACTGGCTGTGCACTGAAAGTTACGATGTTTCACTCCTACTAGTATTGTTAAATTATTTTAACCAAACGAAGCCCGCGCAAGGTCGCGAGGCAAGTAAAATGTGATATAAAGTAATCGAGACTTAAAATGAATATGTCTTTTGGGGGATGGTTAATGTAAGGGGATAACAGCGTAGTGTAGGTAGGCGAGGTCCGTTGAAAGAGCGGCAACCGGCTCAACCTTGCCGTACAACTCGACCGGCATTCAACAGCTGGCTTTTCACCCATATCTCATTATTTACTCTCATTCTATTTCTTCATAATACATAGAGGTAGTCGGCTAACCATGCAGTTAAGACAGATGTACATTTTTACTCGTCATTCGCACTTTGGCTCTTCCAACTAATAAGTTGTTTATTATATAAACCAGCAAAATACTTCACTATGTATTCGGGGTTAGCTACATTATAAATTGGGAATAATGCTTTCCGGCGTCATCTCTGGAAATGGACTATTATGCTCGAACTTATGCTTTACTGAAGGTTTTATGCTCGTAATTATGCCCAGAGAAAGAGATGCCCCGTTTGCCCTCAGTCTTGTTGAACTGCAGCATTAGAGAAGATTCAATATAATCTTGCTAACACAATCGGAGGAATCCGTGACTTCCGTTTTCTACTCTTTTCTACTCAATAAATTTCATTTCAAAAAGTTGTAAAAGTCACAAAATACCACTATAACAGAGCAAAATAGTCTAGTATACCAGTATAATTCCTGAACCATAGTATTATGCTCGAAATTATACCGGTGTCAAAGAGAATTTTCTCCCCCCCCCCCCCTCCCCCCCCCCCACTGCTATTCATACACGGATTTAGTTTATGGCTTTTCAGTATAAATAAACTTTTCAACTGCAATTTTTTAAATTACAATTGCAATAGATTTTAGCCCCAGGTTATAGGTAGCCTGCACCATACCTTTTGTATAGTTTGCCCTTTTTCCCCCTATATTTATTGTCATTCATGAATATCGGTGTAAATAAAAAATGTTGTTGATGCGATGTTGAACTTGAACTGAGGAAGTTCCCGAAGTTGTTTAATAAAGATGCAATTGAACGGCCGTTTCAATCGAGTTTACACTGCGAACTTGTACTACCCAAATACGGTCTCACATTTCTTGAGTTCTTGCGCTCTTTGCAGGTTAATGCAACGCGATACTTTATTATCTGACAATATTTTTTATTCCTGAAAGTTGGGCAGTAAGAGGCCCGGAATTCCTGTCCTTGGTTTTCGTAATTTATTTAAATACTACCAGTCGTAGCTATCGCTGAATTCTGGTTTCCATATGATCGCTAGAAGAGCTGATATCTTCTTTGCAATCAATGGGAACTGTAGATTCGAGAACGAGTACGACTTTTAGACACAAAATATCTCAGTCGCAAGAAAGTAGAGATCTTCAGTCCATTTCTGCAAAAAACAATGCTGCAGACACGAGAACATTTGCTAAGTGTTCGTCGATTGTGACAATTTGTACTACGGCGTCGTCGTACTCGTACTCGAATCTAAAGCTTAATTCACTACGGCGTCGAAATATACCGACTCCGCATTACCGGCTCGTTTTTCTTTTCATACGGCCTTTATTTCCGTCTGTGAAATCGTAAGAAAAAAAATGTATACGATAAATAACGGTGAATAAATCGATAAAGTAAATGAATAATGAAATCGGCAGTCAAACATGAAAACATGAAAACATGGTAAGAAAAAAAATGCATACGATAAATAACAGTGAATTAAATCGATAAAGTAAATGAGTTCATTCAGTTAATTATACGAAAACATCATGATAAAGGATTTACATGTTCGGATATTTATATATGTTATTAAACAATTCAAATCCGAACAAAGTGAGCCAATTGACTGCTAAGCCGCCACTAGTAAAATAAAATAAATATTATTTTTGTTATAGCAGGCTATGTATTTCAGCATAGCTGGTGGGGGCCTGCTTTCAACTCCCCACTACATTCATATATTTTTATACATACTACTCTGAAACACACACGTTACATTAGCTTGTGTACACTGAATCAGCTACAACACGTTTGTATTATATATACTGAATAAATCATAAGAAGTATGAACTATCTACACCTGCTGGAAGTGGCAGCTCACGGACAAACAGGAGCTCGAGAGAACTGAGGTATTTTTAAACTTTTAGACCCGATTCGCACGATTCAAACTTATTAATTAACAGCAGTAATAAATCTTGAACTGGACATTAAACCGGAAGAAAGAAAAGATTTTAAAAATACCCATTGTCGATCGTTACACTTGGTATGACTCAAGCGAATTTCGTATGATATTCCGAGCTTGAAAGCGTAAAAACAATAGACCATTTTCTCAGGTATGCGCACGCAATATTGGCCCGCCAAATCGCTTTTTGAACAATAGCCGCCAATTTTTGAACAATAGCCCGCCAATAAATACTTATGTAGGCAGCTTGGATTTAGTATTGGTTGAAATAATAGGGAGGGTTATAGGAAACCACTACGTGATTCCCACGTGAAGTATTTACCGGCCCGTCAAGCCTGTTGCGTGCGCATACTTGAGAAAATGGTCTATTGCGATATAATTTAGTATTAAGGTATGCAACAATAGCTTCATCCTAGCAAGGCAAAGGGACTAATGTATATGTATGCAAAGGCTCGCCAAAGTATGAATGACTCGTAAAAATACATAGCCGCATTATTAGATGCTTGGCCGACTATTAGTAACCCTCTATGTATTAGACTATTAATAGAAAAAAAATCAACATATGTCTGATGATTCAAACATAACTATTATAGACTTCAAACTGTCAACTAAGCCGGCTAACGTGACGGTCAAGAGAGTATTTTGCTATGGTGTATTTCTTCTGAATAAAAGAAAATATGAGACCATTCTTCTAGGAGTCTAGAAATGACAGTCGGAAAGCCTTGGGTAACAGTAGTCTCCTCATTCGCCATTTTGGTGAGAACCAAACGCGATGTAGGCAGCATGTGCTCTGCTGGTGGTATTAAGATCGACGTTAGGCGGAAGACATTAGCTGCCATGTACGTCACATGTAAAGTAATATTGAAGTTTTACTGCGATATTAAAATGCACTTAAGTTACACTGAATAAAAGGCTCATCTCTGTCTGATGGGCGTTGCGGGGGCCGAGAGGGAAATCATTACCTTCTTAGGTCTCTAAGTCTTCGTTGGTACTGCGCGTCAGTGGAATTGATCCGGTATTTATTTTATGAGCGTAGACAATGATAGACATAAAAAACAATTTCAGGAATGAAACGCGCTCAGTGTGTATCACTAGTTGCTCTTCTGTCGACGGAACGAGCAGAAAGCATTGAGTCCCCGTGGCGGAATTTCAAAGTGTGCCTGTGGTTTAATACTCGGGCAGGCATGTATTAAACATTCTTGTTCATAATAAACTTTTGGATACACAGGACCACGCAACGCTGTTATAAGTGAGACGGCACAGTTTTAACGGATCTCTTGTAGTAGAGATGCTTGTACTGGACGTCACTCGTAGTGCTAATAAAACATTTTAAATGGCAGGGCAAATACTACGCCAAAGATATAGGGTCGATATAATTGAAGTCAATATTTCGACTAGAAAATCTAGTCTTCTGTTATCTTCATAACAACGGCTTGGTCCTGTAGAGGACTCAGTATTTTTTCTAGTCGAAATATTGACCTCTTAAATCGACTCTATATATCTTTGACGTAGTATTGGCCCTGTAATTTCAGTTATTAGACATCTTTGTATGTATCAGCTGCAGTTGTTTATTTCTATCTTGAGTTGTTATCGAAATGTTGACAGCGGTTACCACTGTATCCATACTGACATGCGCACGTGTAGCGCTTACCAGTCACGTGACAGGACGGTGTGCAGGTCCCACTATTCTCACACGGGTTACCTGTGTCACAACAGGACGACGAACAGACGGGACACACAGTACTCATCTGACAGTAGAAAAATACATCAACAATAACTTCGTGCCTTAGAAATATGCACTCATATTTGTTCTTGGACATCATCTATTCCTCGAAAATCACAATTCTTCTCGAGCTTCGCTCTGGGAAACCTTTAGCTTAGAACTTGGAACAGATAGCTAGTACCCTGACAAATATCAGCGCTTATAATCTATCAAATATCTTCTCTCACGCGTGATTGGTTGAATGCGTCACGTGACCCGATATTTTCCCTCCGCGAGCGGGAAATATCACCGTATACACCACGTGTGAGCGTATAAACGCGCGTCAAAGAAAATATATGAAGGATGATAACAACAATAACCAACATTGTGGCGTCGAAATCTGCCCTGATATTTGTCCTTGGACATTATCTGATCCTCGATGCTCACAGTTTCCCTCGAATTTCGCTCTCGGGAACTGTTCTCTTCTCGGAACAGATGAAATATCAGGGCATATCTCGACGCCACAAATAGGTTATTTTCTTTACAACTCTTTAAAGTGTACATCAGGTCAAACATTTCATCACTAATATCGATTGTACATCAAGTGAATAGTAGAATATTTATCGATTTGAGTGTTGCATCCATGAGTTATAGAGGTTTATATTTATAATATATTCAAGCCGGTGAGTTATATAGAGGTTTCACGGAATTCGGTAAGTGACACAAGTGAGTGACGTCAGGGGGTGGGGGTGAGGATACAGGTTGGTTTTGATTTATCCAAGATGTAAGTGAGTTGTGAATTTTGAACAGCTCCGTCATTCCTTGTTATCCACAGGTATACGTATTACACAGGTTTCCCGCTTAAATTACGTATTACACAGGTATCCCAGCTTAAGTTACGTATTAGAAAGGTACCCCAGCTTAAGTTACGTATTACACAGGTATCCCAGCTTAAGTTACGTATTACACAGGTATCCCAGCTTAAGTTACGTATTACACAGGTATCCCAGCTTAAGTTACGTATTATACTTTATAAGGGTTAATTTTGGTATCCCATTTCAGATCGGAAACTTAAAACTACTGGACAAAAAATTGAAACTACTGGACAAAAATAAGGAGGGGAAAAAGCCAAAACATTGCATTCGAAAATTGAATAGAAAATGTATACCCCATCTGAGACTTATAGAGTAAAACTGGGATCCCATCTCTGACCTAAGAAGGTAAAAAACCCGACATCCAGCGGCACATACCCGTAGAGATTTTGTATTGGAGTACCCCCGGGTTTGTAGTACATACCTCTCTTTGTAAATTAAAGAACCACGATCCATTTTTCCATCGCACGGCCTGTGGATTAGTGTTGCTATCCATTTCATTTAAGTCACATGATCCTGCAGACCACAGGTAGCCCATGTAGTTAAATGACACACACCGGCAGTTCTTTTGACATCGAGAGAAGCACTGCAGGACGTTTGCTACCGTATAGTTGTGAAACACGTGTCCTACCATGACTGAGCTCTCTCGAACATTTCTGTCTAAACTGAATGCGTGCATTTCACACATTGACGCAAAACGTACAAAGTCCTACGTATCAAGACAGACACATACTGGACCTGGTTATAACTAGGCCTGGAGAACAAATTATTGGCACTATTTCTGTTAGTGATCCTGCTATATCCGACCACTGTGCAGTTACCTGTGACTTGGTTATTAAGAAACCACCATTTGAAAGGAAAGTTATAAAATCACGCAGGTTGAAACAGATCGATCAAGATTCCTTTAAGAATGATCTCATAAATTCTTCACTGCTAACTGCACCACCTGATAATCTGGATGAGTTAATCCAACTCTACGCCTTTGTACTCTCCTCGATACTTGATGCTCATGCGCCAGTTATTGAGCGAACTGTTACCTTACGCCCTGCTGCGCCGTGGTACACATCGGAAATACGGGAAGCCAAGACTAAACGACAAAAGCTTGAACGCTGCTGGCGGCGTACTCGGTTGACCGTACATCGCCAGCTATATGTTGAACAGTGTGATGTGGTACGCAAGCTAATTGTCACCTCGAAGACTAACTACTATTCTGACATTATTAATGATCATCAGGGTAATCATAAAGTGCTATTCTCCACAATTGATAAGCTTTTACATAGGAAACCCGAGAAGCACTATCCTTCTAGTGAATCACCAAATAAACTTGCGAATTTATTCGCCGACTTTTTTGAAACTAAAGTTGATCACATCAGAGAAACTTTAGATTCTGCATGCACTGCTGTTACAAACACTCCACCTGGTGCCATAGACTGTGAAAGTCGCTTTGAGTATTTTGATGCTATTACACCTTTTGACCTCTCAAAGCTTATTAGCTCCTCTGCTACAAAGTCGTGTAAACTCGACCCAGTCCCTGGCTGTGTGTTGAAGACTTATTTGGATATCGTCATACCGATTATCACTAAGATCGTTAATACGTCTCTTGGATCCGCGGTGATGCCTTCACAATTTAAGGAAGCTGTATTACATCCATTGCTCAAGAAACAATCATTGTCTTTTGAGGAATTTAATCACTTCAGACCTATTTCCAACCTCAGATTCGTCTCAAAGTGTGTTGAGAAAGTTGCTGCTCTACAAGTGGTTGATTACGTAAATAGAAACAATCTTGATGAGTTATTTCAATCCTCGTATAAGCAGCACCACAGTACTGAAACTGCCCTAATTAAGGTGCAAAACGATATTTTGAGATCTATTGACAATCGATGCTCTGTAATTTTGTTACTACTAGATCTATCTGCGGCCTTTGATACCGTGGACCATGAGCTATTATTAGGTCGCCTTCACAGTAGATTTGGTATTGGAGGATCTGCACTCAAATGGTTTCAGTCATATTTGTCTGAGCGATATTCTTTTGTTAGTGTTGATGGGGGAGCTTCCAACTGGCGTAAACTTAATTACGGTGTACCACAAGGGTCGGTGTTGGGACCAATTTTGTTTCTCCTTTACACCTCACCTCTTGGAGAGATTATTCGAGGTCATGACTTGAACTATCATTTTTATGCCGATGATACACAGTTATACGTTACCTTCAAGTCATCATGCTCGATTCAGATGATGTCAGCTAAATTAAAAATTGAAGCATGTGTGAAAGACATTGACTTGTGGATGGTTAGCAATAAGTTAAAACTTAATCGTGACAAGACTGAATTGCTGGTTCTGTCTGGTGTTCATTCTCCCCATCCACCTATGGAGTGTGTCAATGTCGGTGATGAAAGAATAACTCCATCTACTTATGCTAAGAATATTGGTGTTGTTTTCGATGAAGTGATGTCTATGGACAAGCATATAACTGCTATATGCAAATCTTCATTTTTCCACCTCCGTAACATTAGCAAGATTCGCCCGTATTTAAGCTTTAAATCTTGTGAAACTCTAATTTATGCTCTAGTTACTTCTAAGTTAGATTTTTGTAATTCTCTTTTATTTGGTCTTCCTAAGAGTACTATACAGAGACTCCAATATGTACAAAATGCTGCTGCTAGAGTTGTTAGATTAGTTCGCAAACATGAATGCATTACGCCTGTTTTAGTTGAACTACACTGGCTGCCGGTTGAACAGCGTATTTACTTTAAGATTTTATTAATTACTTTCAAGGCTTTACATGATCAGGCGCCGGCTTATTTAAAGCAACTGTTGCAATCTTATTGTCCCGCCCGTAGGTTACGCTCTTCGTCCAATTACTTATTACTTAAACCAGTTACTAGACTTAAAACGTACGGCGACAGGGCATTTTCAGTGGCTGCGCCGGGCCTATGGAACTCTCTTCCATTGGATATTAAATGCAGTGAGTCAGTAAAAGTTTTTAAGAATAGACTTAAGACCTGGCTTTTTAAACAAGCCTTTAATTTATAGATTATCCTTGTTATATCTCATGTATATAAAACATTTTTATAATATAGTTTTTAATTTTTAGCATCGTTTGTATTATTAGATTCATTTAAATATTTTAATGGATGTAAAGCGTTATTGGTCTTAACGGAAATGACGCTATATAAATAAATAATATTATTATTATTATTATTATTATGACAACTTGCTTGGATTGAGGTAAGAAGGCTACAGAACTGTGTGATGCTCACGACAACTAACACTAACATCATTCTGTGGAAATATACAAGTATACTTTATCAATAGAACAGTTTACGGTTCATGCGCAGTAGTACAATTTGACCTTTGTTTATCGGTGGGTAGGCAGATGTTATACACTATTATGATGGCTGCCAGTTGAAACAAAAGACTTGAACAACTGCGCATGAACCTGGGCCTTAAGCGTGATGACGTCACGTGATCACCACCAAGCCTCGCTTCTGTGTTGAGAGGAAATGCTGTGCCAAAGTGAGGCTTGGTGGTGATCACAAATGCGTGACGTCATCATGAAAAATCTCTCGACTCTGATTGGCTAAGAGCAGTGCAGTTCAAGCATAATGCCCAGTGTAAAAAGTGTAACACCAGTGCATAAGTCTGTAAAGGCCTGCGCAAACCACGACACATGGTTGCGTAAACATTTTTGAGTTTCCGTGTTTACCAAAATGTTTCCCCGTTAGCCTGCGCGCGCAACATGTTACGGGGCAACTACCACGTTGGGCCCAGATGGAAGGAATAATTAGAAACAGATTTCTACCTCAAACTTCTTTCAATCCTTAACAATGCTGCAAATCCTGTTTCAGTGACGTCATCAGCATGACGTCGTGTTTTAAATAATTAACAATTATTCACCAAAGTGAAGGTGAATAGTGGTGGATATTTACCGAGCCGCTTATTCACCGACACTGAGGTGAATTATTGTTTTAGTATATACCACACTGCAGGTGAATAGCCAACACCAAATAGTTATTTTATTTTCTGTCAATGGACAAAAACTCGCGCGAGGTGATCGCTGCTTCGCTCGGAGGTGAATATGAAATCATATTCACTGTTTGAGTAGCCAATCAGAGCGCGCGAAAAGTGATATTCACTGGTGTGGTATATACTAATTGCCAATATTTTCATTTTTTTTTCTTATCGAAAAACATCTAGCCTAGTATTTCATAAAAAGTTGGCTTAGCTTAAACCAAAATAGCAAAAAATGTCAACCAACAGGTAATTCCATATATGTTTTGAACTGTAAGGCTGGTTCAGGGAGACTCTTAACACGTGATGTCTCGATACATTTTTCTCGTATTGAGAAACGGTTTCCGGTATTCATCTCCTCTTGATAAGCTCGTTGAAGGTTGCTGTACAAATAATGACCATGTATGTTAAACTTTTTGAAATGGTTATGCTGTGACGTCATCGACTGTGACGCCATAAAACACAGTCGTATAGTTCTTAGGATGATCCCATAATTTGTTATCGACAAATACGGACACTTGCTGACTCAGTGCGATGAACTCAAACATTTCTTCATATATACTGCATTCGGCCTCGTGCAATATCCATTATTTATCGTTCATCGTACAGTTAGCGCGTGTCTGTATTTGTCAGTATTAATTATTTGTCGTTTATCGTACAGTCAGCGCGTGCCTGTATTTGTCAGTATTCATTATTTATCGTTCATCGTACAGTCAGCGCGTGCTCGTATTTGTCAGTATTCGTTATTTATCGTTCATCGTACAGTCAGCGCGTGCCTGTATTTGTCAGTGTTCATTACTTATCGTTCATCGTACAGTCAGCGCGTGCCTGTATTTGTCAATAAACACACACATCAATCTCTATCCCTTAAATATAACATACGCGAGTGTGTTTTACTGTTTTGAACTTCCTGATTGCTTCATCGCGCGCTCATCTATACCATAAAACAAGTAACGAAGCCTTAGATAATGTATTGCATTGTCATAAAAATACTCCCGTCATTTGAGAACACTTGAGAAATGCTAAAGGAACGCGCATGCGGCTCGTGCTTTCAACATTTTTCTTATGTTCTCAAATGCCCGTCGTGTTTTTATGACAGTATAACACATGGCTAAGGCTTCTTCATTTGTTAATAATGTATGCAATATGGGATTAATTCCCGGGATTAATTCACACTGCTGTTTTTTTCAAGTACTGAGCTCAAATTGGGTTCTCCCTATAGCTACGGTCTCACTACGAGCTCACGCAATTATAATACTCTTTATGCGTAAACAAAGTTCACTCATATGAGTTAATCCCAAATTGCACTCGAAACCGTATGATTACCTATTCAAGTCATCTCATGTCCAGCGGCACTAACTGATCCAAAGATGGCCACCGGTTTTAAAACCAATAACGTTCAGTTGCAGCTGTGCTACATTTACTGTGGCCCTTTCCAGGTGCTCATGAACTGACAAGTGAAGAGGGAACGGTCCTATCAGAAAGTGGTGAGAGTGCGCTGTTTCTTATGTTTTATGTAAGCCACTCGTAAATGCTATCATACGGACTTTAAAATATTCGTTTTTTCTCTCGAAATGCTACAAATAAGAGCAATCTGGGGCGTAGGGAGGTCCTGAAAATTGGAGAAACCGGGGGGGGGGGGGGGGGGGGGGGGGGGGGTTGGGGAGGCAAATGATTCAATCCCCTTCCATACGCCACTGAGAGCAGCCGTGAAAATAAAATAATTGTCTCCGTAAAACTATTACGAATATGACTACAAGCTGGTGCCATTCTTTTCCTCTTCTAATGCCGGGTGAATTGGGGTGGGGGGAGGGGGGTGGGGGAGGCAAATGATTCAACCCCCCTCCATACGCCACTGAGAGCAGCCGTGAAAATAAAATAATTGTCTCCGTAAAACTATTACGAATATGACTACAAGCTGGTGCCATTCTTTTCCTCTTGTAATGGTGAATTCATTTGATGGGTTCTGGTTTGCTATCAGAGTTTTTAACAGACTGATTTAAACAAAAAGAATAAATGAGTCTCCGTTTGTAGATGTCAATAACTGCGAATCTGGCAACTTGAGAGGTAAAATTCAATTCGTAAAATACATGAACTATAGTTCCTTAATTAATGCATTGCAATAAGGAATTTCGTTTTTACATAAGTTACATGTCATTAATTTCTTTCAAATTTTACGTGACATGAAATGAAATAACAGTTTATCAAGTCAAAGACGGAGATGGTTTTATAGTTAAAAAGCACAAAACTCAATACTTTTAAACGAACTGCTGACTGCATCAGAACCCTTCATTGACGGACTTGATAGCGACACAGCCATATCTTCTACTGATTTATAAAACACACATAATGGCCTTAAACCGCGATTAAGAGCACTTCCACTTACCTTGGTGGAAAAAAACCCACAATTATCTCACAAGTGCAACACTCTTTTGTGCTCTGTACCTTGATATCTGCCAACCCTCTGTGACTGATTTTAAAATCATAAGAGTTCCTTAGATTCTTGGTTAAATAACAGCCTGACTGTAAACTCGAGAAACGGCTCGACTAATGCACAACGCTGATCCAGTTTATCCTGATGAGTCCAAACCGATAAGACTTGAGAACGTTATCTCTATGATCGCGTTTCTTCTGCATGCGTAACTGCCAGCGACGCATTAGTGGCGTTTACTGTATGGTGTTTTTAAAATGGGTTTATTGTATCGTAGAAATGACTATTGACATAACAAACATGCCACTGTGGATTTAATAGTTTCTATGTGTAAATTTTGTCAGTTGGATGTCATAACTTTCTAAATGATAGGAAACTAATGCTATCAACTTGAAGTCGTTCTTGTCAAACCTTCACCCGGTTGCACTTCTACCAACCTAAAAATAACACCTCTCTTTGATATGCATTTTAAAGACTGTAAATAAGATCCTTTAACTCTTAGATCAAAGAGTTTTTAAAAGCACTGGATAATGTAATTTATGCCAGTTGAGGCGGAGCGAAATTGAAGCAAATGTTTACTTTGCTGGCACGGAACAGAAGCCTGCAGAGAATTATGGGTAATGTAAGTCATAATCGTTGAATCACTCTACGGTCAGCAGCCTTGCACTGAACTTCAATGTTTTCCTACTATGTGAAGTAAAAGAAGTGAGAAACCTAAAAACCCCAAAGATAGCAGCACTGCATTGGTTGGTTGATGTCCACGTATCTAACACAGCTGTGTTTGTCTGATTGTGTAGTGGAGGCAAAATTATTATTTTTTGAAAAAGGGCAACAAAAGACATGATGGTCTGTAAACCAACATGAGAATAGGAAACTTACCTATTGGAACAAAACTGAAGCACGAGAAGCTTTTAACTAAAATCGTTATTGCGTGAAACAGATATACCTGTTTGTATAAAAAAAACGTAAAAATTACAGTTCAGCATGGCACAAACTGAATATCCGGATATAAAGTAAAGCTAGAACGATTAGTCTCGTTCTGGTACCATTGTTTTCAGTCTGGCTTAACTTGTTTCCCGTCAGGACAAGATATGTAAATGAGTACTATTGATCGGTGCAGTGATTTCATTAAGGGAGGTGTTTAACTTACTGAGCATGCGCACCATTAGCCAAATCCTTCGAGTGACGTCACAACATACGAACCTGAGCAAAGCTGAACATGACAATGTCTATTATATGTATTCAAGTTCCTTCATGTTAGTCACCTATTATTTGAAAGGTTTGAATATTTTTACTGTGAAAACACTTATTCGGGCACCGCAGCATTAGCTCAGTGGCCGATATGAGCGAAGGTTATGAAATTCAAATACAAGTTTCCGAGAGCTTAAACGTTTATAGTAAATAAATTTGTAACTTTATTAGTAAACTCACAGTGAATTACAAATGAAAACCTGTTAAAGTCTTAGGCGAAGCTTTAAGGCGCTGTTATACTATGCAATGCTTCGTGCAACGTGTGTCGCAATCATTTGTTGCACGAGAGAATAGATGCGTTGCAGTTGCATGCACAGGTGGTGTTACACTAGGCAACGTTTCATGCAACTTGTCTCGCGAAGGTGGCCGCAGAGGACTAGGACGGCATGTGGATGGTCACACACATCGTTGCGTGACAGGTTGCACAAGGGGTGTCACACTGAGTAACGCTTACAAAATATTGTTGCAGCGTTGCCGCAATCGTTACGAAAATTAAAACTTGGTTTCACTTCGTGCAACGCTTGCTGTAACGATACAATAAAATTGCGAGACGTTTTATGCTATGTTACACTAGGCAATTTCTCGTGTAACTTGTCTCGTAACAAAATTGCGAGACAAGTTGCACGAAACATTGCCTAGCGTAACACGGGTTTCAAAGTAGTTTTGTTGTTTTAGCGAAACATTTCACATACGTTCCTAAAATTTACAATTAATATCTATATACAATTAAGTATATATTTATATATAAGAACCGACTGCCGTCAAAACATAGTTGCACCTGTGTGAATTGTCAATTGAAGATGGAATAAATGTTTTAAAAAATATCTGCGTTTTTGTTTTCGGAAAGTTGAACTCGCGCGACTTTCTTAGGTAAGGATTCCTATGTCTGGCCGGCAGCAGAGTTGATAGCTTATGATTCACATCAGTCAGTGGAAATTTGATTAAACAACTTTGCGCAGTCCTTGCTACGCCGATGGCTGAGGGTACAAAGGTTGCTCATCTCTAAGCGTTGATCATAGTGAACACCCGGATATATAATGGATAGAACCCTCTTCTGACAAGATAATCCGGCAAACAATAATGAAAGACTTGGAAACTGTACTCCAGTACATGCCTGACGCAGGTACAATAACATGCGATAATATCCGAGGCTGCCGACCTTTGCGCGTTTAAAGTTGTACGATAAATTAAACTAATAAAATAAATAAATGTATTCATTTATATAGCGCAACTGAATTCTATATGAATATATCCAAATGCGCTTCACAAGGTTATTTTTGTGATACGGACTGCTATTGTGGCGCAATGTGCTGCCGTGCAGTTTACAATCATGAGTGATTGTTAGTACCTCAGAATACCTGGCTGTTGTGTCGGGAGACAATCCCCTACTCTTTCTCGAAATAACACAACAGGTTCTTTCACGTCCCCCTCGTATAGATTAGAAGAGGAAGGAGACAAGGCCAACGGTTTATACGTCCCTGCCCAAGGACGCGGCCGAGAGTTCGAACCCTAACCTCCCGCACTCTAGACCGTGCTCTACCAACTGAGCTGAGCTAACATACGTTTGTTAGCTTTCTTAATAATGTTGGAAATGTGTTCATTCCATTTCAGGTCATTGCTGATTGTTAACCTAAGATTTTAGCGTACCTTGCAATATCGAGCTGTCCACTGGTAATGCTAAAATTAGGAAAAGTTTTAGAAACTTTCCCAAAATGAATCAGAAGTTCCTTGCATTTAGCCAATCCTGTACAACGTCAGTAACATTTTGGATGGCAAAAATTCGGAGACTGTGGTGTCGTCGATATATTTCTAGGGGGAGGGGGGGGGGTTTGAGATCATTGATCGGCATTAAGATGAACAACTAGGGTCCCAATTTAGTCCTCTGAGGGACTCCAGAGGGAATCCTGCCCCACTGTCTCTGGACAGTCTCATCCGCTGCTCCCTGGACATTAGGAAATTAATTACCCAGTTGTTAACGTACAAAGGAACAATTTTGTCAGCCAAAATGGGTGGTCGATGAGGCCAAAGGCTTTCCGATAGTCAAACAACAGTACCCGAACTACATCGCCATATCCATCGGTGACTTCTGCCCAAGTATGTATCATAATAATGAGCGCTTGAGTTGCCGAGAAACGTGGGATACAACCGAATTGGGCAGGATCGATTAGACTTAGTATGGCAGGGGCAACATGCTTTTCTACCACAAACAAATCAAAAGCGCTCATACTCAGGCTGTCCCGTCTAACGTCAACAAACCTGCTGATGTCATTAATGGCTTAGCCGGAAATGGTTCCTCGCTCGTATGTTTACACGTTTTAGGTTACCTTATCGTGCTTGTGCTAGCCTGTGTTTACATTTAATTTCCGGCATAAACTGAGCCATAGTATGATTCATTCGATGAGGATATACCTGGGATAACATTCAGTAAAGGCGAGAAAGGCAATTGCAAATCGAATTATTACACTATTGAGGAATACGCGTATTTTCCATGTGACTCTATGAAGTAGTTATTGAGTCATTCCTGAAACAACCGCTCTTGATCACGACGGTATATAATCCGCATTATATGTTTTTCACACTTCCCTCCAATTTTAGTCGTTGTATATTTTCAGCACAGAAACGCAATATTATATAGCGTGGTTTTAACCAGGGTATGTGCTTTGAGTCTTAGCTGGTATTTTACTTTCTACTGAAATTCATAGTAACGGCGAAAATTAAATAAAAGCAAGAATAATCAAATGTTATAATACCGTACTCTCATTGTAGCTCATTGCGTTTAATAGTAGATAGAATTGTTCTTTCTTACCTTTTTTTCCTGTACCAGATACGTTATTCAGCCAGTCGCATGTAAAGTTTCCTACAGTCTTTTATATCACTCTGTGACTCCGAGTTTGCATTAGATTTTTTTTGCACACATTTCATATAGCTCATAAAGTTTAATTATTTTTATAACGAACTATCTGTCATTAGTAGGAAATTGGACGTCATTTGATCAGCCTGGTGTTGGTGAACGGACGAATGGCATCCTGGAGAGTCACCCAGGTGTGGAATCTAATATTTTCTTGGGAGCGTGAAAGAAAGCCGAGACAGGCGGTTTCTCACGTGAGATAATTTGATTATCTTTCCAGTATACTTGGAAAGCCTACTTTGCTAATCTAAGTAGTTACGTCATTTTTGTCTCATGCCGAAAAAGTTTATAGCCCCTTTGATGAACTGATGAAACACCGACGTCGACTAATCACTTGCAATCTTATTCTCACTGAATAATTAATTAGCGCGTCGCGTAACGGCTGGTAAAGTACTCTGCGCGGCCCCTATAGGGAATCTTGTGACGTGCTTTAGTGCACTGCGCCCCCTATAAATGGACTGGACCACGCGGTGTAAATTTCACAGCGCCCGTAAGGTTCGTTATCTTCCTTGTCAGCCAACACCAGCTCAGTTTTACTAACGTGCACTCCGATATCTTATCATCTCATGAGAACCGCTTATCGGACGTTGGTTCACACGTACGGACATTAATTCTCTCAAGAGCTTTATCACAGCTCCCTCCTACAGCGGGAGATAATCCGCTCAAACGTTCCTCTTCCCAGAAATAAGCCATTTCTCATGAAACTTAAGTCTGGGGTTAGTTTGGGGTTATAAGAATGGAGTTAAGTGTGGGTTACTTGGTTGATATTAGGCAGTAGCAGCATTTCAATGCTGGGCGTGACTGCATACTCCCATTCTCATATCTTTAGCACAAGGGAGATCGCTGAGAATAGGTAACTATTCGTGTCCGATGGCCTTGATTTTCAACCCTAGCTGAGTCAGCAAACAACCGCCTCTGTTTTCCATCTCAGGCTATGATTTTCAGGGAAACCGATTTCCATATCGTGTCGACATCATGTTTTCTGTGACCTACCATAATACAGTCCTTTCCCCGTCCGTTCATATCGCGGAAAACCACTGGGGGCCGGGGGTTGGGGAGAGAGTTGAGACCGCCCTTTTCCCGATATACTATGTCATACTATGTCGGATTGGGTCATAACGAATAAACAAAACTTCGTTAGCCTTCGAAAAGGATGTCAGCTGTATGGTTTTGGATCGATAACGGGGTTTTGCAATTGGTCTTTTTATAGTCCCCTT
Organism: Actinernus sp. WN-2022; assembly: GCA_030867875.1. Classification (NCBI taxonomy): domain Eukaryota; kingdom Metazoa; phylum Cnidaria; class Anthozoa; order Actiniaria; family Actinernidae; genus Actinernus; species Actinernus sp. WN-2022. Next base: position 2,829,195 of record JAOWCC010001210.1, read on the forward strand.
TTTTAGAGAAAAAAACTGAGCCATGTATTTTATTCCACTTCCATACTCTGATAAAACAAAGACGAGGAAGTCTGGAAACCAGGCTGGTAATGGAAGGACAACAACACTGAAGTAACGGGTCCAAGAAATAATCAATCACCTTCATATTACAGGTTGACACGAGCATAAGTACATTCGGACTTTCTTTTGTCGTTCTTATAAGTAAATGAGCATCATTTGTTTGTTCAGTATAATGTTCTTTTGTTTCTAACCAGACAGGCGTGAATGATGTAAAAGGCGTACATTTAGAACTTCATTAACAATTCTTAGTATTGATATACGGCAGTGTAGTTATGGTGGCCAGAAAACGCAATCAGAGAATACAAACGTTTGTCGCGTAGCATGATAGCACCTTAAGCCTCCGGAATCCGTGATGTGTACATGTGGATGTTTTGTTTGTGGAATTCAAGTAGATAAAACATACTGCATGTGCAGCCAGATGTTGAGTCATTAGTTTATGAAACGTTCGTCATGACAAACTACGACTACAACAAAGGATATAGAGGATTTCGCTTCAAGAAAGACACGAGGATCGATCCACGGCTGCCGGCTTTAAGAAGCTACTGCTCTCTACGGGAGAGCACGACTCTAGCTTGGATCACTAACAACGAACGACTGCTAACAGCGGCCACTCAAGCCATCCCGCAACGGCTGACTGTAAACAAAGAAAGCGGGCAGCGTGTGGACGATAAGTCTGTTCAGTTGTATTTCCCAAGGATTGTTTCTACCACTCCAGTAGCCTGTCCTTCCATAAACACAAGCTACATTTGCAAAGAGGAGGATACTGACTTACTTGGAAGGTATTCCACGGAATCCATTGCTATTTCACCTGCTCCGACATTCCAGAGCCGGCGTGAAACACCGAAAGAACATTATTTGACAGTGCCACAAATGCGAAGGAAAAAACAGCTGGGGGAGTTATCCTACAGTGATATCAAGGCCCAAAGGCAAATGAACCGTCCGCCGAAAAGGAGAAAAAAACTTTTTGAGAGCCGTTATCGTCATAGTAATCGAGACTCTAGAAAAGCTGAACAAACTGTAGTTAGGAATCAGCATCTAGAGGAGTGTCTGGTGATTCATAATGGGATCGAGATGGAAGACCGGCAAATAAACTGTTAAGTAAAGAGAAAACTGACGATATCATGAACTGGATGGACAAAATGGGAAATTAACTTTGATAGGGACTGGTAAGGGTTGTGTAGGACTGTAGAGTAGTAGGCCGGTATTAGAGAAATACGGGTAGAGTTTTAATGACAACGTTGATGTAAAATCAGTGATGACGTGATCGTTGGAGATCAAGACAGACACTCGTTCGATCACGGTGCATCTTTTGAACATAAATCAGTTGAAAACTGGTTTAAATGTGTAAATAGTGACAAAGTCAAACGGGAGTTGTCCATGCAGCTAGATATTTATTTCAATACTATTAAAAAAAGTACAAGTACATCAATTAATGACTGATTGTATAGGAATTCAGCTGTCACCATGACTCAAAATTCAGAAAAGGATAAAAGTACAGCAATATCCCTCGAGACTCCAGTTTTCAAAGGACTTTCTTTCACATGAATATTTGTGTAGAGCTAATATAGCTAAGGCTCGATTCAAACCGGTCGAACTTTTCATGTGCCGAACCTAATTAGATCTAATGAAGCCGCCTAATCATCAGTTTTGTTTCAATTGCGTTCGGTGCATGAAAAGTTCGACGTTAGAATCTGGCCTAAGTGCCTTACGTCCTAACGGTCTGCTGTGTATCGGGAGGTTAAGTAAATTATAGGTATAAATATAAGATATGTGAGATAAATGTATACGATACGTTAGCCTATAATATACGGGTTCAAACTCCGGCCGGACCATCAATAGCTATCACTCTGGGTCTTTAAATAACTGAGTAGAATTGTGAAACAATTTCGTTCACGAGCTGAAAATGGTTAGACCTTCACATCTTCTCGGATAAGGACGTTAAAACGTAGGCCCATCAGTGGATGAAGAACCACCCATCGTGGATATGCCACTGATTAATCCCATTATTATTATCATCATTATCATCGTCACCACCACCATCATCATCGTCATCATCATCATTATCATTATCATTATTATTATTATTATTATTATTATTATTATTAATATTATTATTATTATTATTATTATTATTATTATTACTAATATTATTATTATTATTATTATTATTATTATTATTGTGGTAGTGCAAGTGCTATAATTACTACGAGTCATCGAGTGATTTTTATCATCAATCACGTTATATGGGTACGAGTTACAGTCTTTGACAGGTTTGAAAATGACCGGGTGGTTCAGTCTCGTCGTATTCAATCGATAAAATGTCCAGGTCTGTGAGCTCAAGCAGACACGAAGTACAAGCTAATAAAATATAAAATATTTCTTAAAATGAGGAGTGCATTGAACAGATAATGCATCTGTCAGTGTTCACCTTCTTGGCCATTTTACAGTATGATGTAACGCTTTGTATTTTATAATTCCAAGCTATTGCGCCTCTGTGGGCAATGGAATGTTTCATAAAATAAGTATTAAATCGTGGAACATTAAGTGTCAGTTGTTTTGCTAAAATTATATTTGTTAAGAGGCTTAGCTATTATGTGATCCATACTGATGGTACTAATTCGTTGTATATCTTACATATTAATTTAACTAGGCTTAATAGTCCAGTTTCGTATTCGAAAATTACCGCTGAATGCAATAAATACAGACGCATGTACGCAGGGTTAGCCTCATTCTGAAGTTAAACATTCATAAATACCAGCGAGAAGGTGGGCTATTCACGACTCTGCGTATTGTCATAGTTTCGCGTTTTGCACCTTCTCGCTGGTATTTATGAATGTTTAACTTCAGAATGAGGCTAACCCTGCGTACATGTGTCTGTAATCATTGCAGTCAGCGGTAATTTTCGAATACGAAACTGGACTATTTAGCGACTCTAAGAACATATTGAGAAGGCATATGTCTATGGAGATTAAAAATAATTCTGGCTGCTCTGCAGTGTAAAACCTCTAAAAAAATAAAATTATCTTTACAATTAAAACCGCCCCACACCGGCAACGCATATGTAACAGAAGGTAATATTAATTTGAAATACAAATCTAAAAGCATCTGTCTAGGTAAAAATCGGCTCCTTTTTACCATATTCAGTTTATTTACAAATCCTTTCTTGACCACGGCAATATGACTGGTCCAGTTAAGTTTAATTGTCAATAGTCAGGGGCCTAGCTAGCCATTTTTGGTTTGTAAGCCCGTTCCAAACTTCGTTCAACTAGTTCAACGGGGAAAATGTTCGGATAATAGACATGTCCAGAAAGTTTGTAAGCCCGGGCTTACTGGCTTAAAGGCAGCTACGCCCATGATAGTGACACCTAGCAGGCTTGTGTTTGTTTACCATCTCACTTTGTCTTTCCCAAGGACCAGTGTGTTTAGAGGGCCAATGAAAGAACCTCTGTGTATAATCATGGCACTTGGTCGGGTGTGGTGTTAGGGAATTCAGCGAGTACCATTTACCTAATTCGTCTAGTGCATTATTAAGTAGTTCTGTCACTTCATCTACTGTGTTACCAACACAATACACTGTGGTGTCGTCAACATACATGTCTACTGATCGTGAAGTGACTGCAGCGGGCATGTCGTTAGTATATCATGTGAATAGAGTGGGACCAAGAACAGATCCTTGGGGAATTCCATAGGTAATATTAGCATAATCAGATTGTCTACCATTGATGACCGTGAACTGTTTTCTGTCGTTAAGACAATCCTTCAGCCACAGTAATAGAACACCCTTTATTCCAAATGTATGTTCTAACTTAGGTATCAGAGTTTTGTGTTCTACACAGTCAAAGGCCTTTTGAAAATCAATGAAGGCTGCCCTAACCACTAATTTAGAGTCGATCGCTCGTTTCCAGGTCTCTGTTAACTGAGCTAATAAGAGCTCCGTTGAATGTCCTTTACGGTAAGCCCATTGTTTGTCAGTAATTAGGTGGTTGTCTTGTCAGCGACGCATGATTCCAATATCGATTGTCTTCGAGTCCGAACGTGACCAACCCATATCAGTTTATGTACCCTTCTTTGCAGCTATTCTTAGTTTCGGTCCCGACACTAAGAACGGCCGATTTCCACCGTTTTACGGAAAACGGTCGTGAGGCAATTTTAAGCATTCTCGACCCCAGACCGTTCTCTTATTTCTTACTGCGCATGCTTGATGAAATCACTCGCCCTTGGAGTAACCAGATTCTGATGCCTGTGATCTTTAGTGAGGCTGATGGTCTTGGGGGCTATGCCATGCTGATGAGTCCTAAACAAGGACGAAACAGCTGGACATGGTTGCCACTCCACGGGTCATAAGATGTGAGCATGCGTGTTAGATGCTAGCTACGTCGTAGCGCATACCTGCCAAACCCCGGAGTTCTAAAATCTGGAGAATGTTGGTTGAGGCTTTGCTATGACGTAATGATTTCCGAATTTTTTTCGAAGATACCCCGATTGCGTTCCGAATACATTCCGAAAGCTCTCGGAAAAATTAGTTTCAAGCTTTTTTAACCCTCGAGCCTGAAAAACGGCGAACTCAATCCATAAAATGGCTAACAACCGGGAGATTTGAGGCTCTATCCTGGAGACCGGGAGATGAGGTCCAAAATATGAAGTCTCCCGCATAAACCGGGAGAGTTGGCAGGTATGGTAGCGTGTGTAGTAGTGCCATCGGCAACGTGCTAGATGAAATCAGACAAGAAAGGAAAGGCTGATTCAACGGTAGAGAGTGTTTCTTCCAATATTTCGATCGGCACGGCCGATCTTCTTCGGGGAAAGAGGCTTACAATGTATCTAATAAACTAGAACCTTTACGAAATAATACATGAATTATAAATTGCACAATCTTATGACAAAACATATATAGACCAATGAAAAGAAGGTGGAGAGTGACATATAATATGAAACAAATAATAAGTGACGTGATGATGATTGTGAAATACGAGTTAAGTTTCATCACGTTTATTCATACCTAGAGGTTCAAGAGTTTGACCTCTATCGATAAGATACGCTTCTCGCGCTTTGCGTATACTGTCTCGCTGAGAAAAAACAAGTTCTAGTGGAATTAGCTGCATATCAGTAGGTGAATGATTGTTAGTTAGAAAATGTTCTGAAACGGTAGTAGGCTTGGATGTGTTAGAAGGATTATCTACTGTACGGCGGTGTTCGTTAAAGCGGTCTTTAAGGCGGCGTTTGGTTTCTCCGATATATTGAACGTTACAGCGTTTACATTGGACCATGTAAATTAGGTTTTTGGAATTACAGTTAATGTGGTGTTTAATAGCTCTTAATTCGCCAGTAGAGTGGAAAGTGTAATTATTTAGACCATTGTCAATGTATTTACAGGTTAAACAATTAGTGCCACAACGAAAAGAACCGGGAGGATCGTTATTAGGTTTGTTAGTTGTAAGTTGAGCTCTGACTAAAATATCACGAAGGTTATTATTACGTCGATAAGCGACTAGAGGTACAGATGTAAACACATTTTTGCATCGATTAGAAGACAACAATATGTTAAAATGTTTGTGCATGATAGGAGAACAAGAAGGTAAAGCAGGGTTATAGGTTATGACGAGCGGTACTCGGTTAGATTGGTTGTTAGTTTGTTTGGGCTCTAGTGCTTCGGCGCGGGTTATGTTATTGACACGATCTATTTCTTTGTTAAGAAAGTTACGGTTATATCCTCGTTTATTGAGATACGATTTAAGTTCATTAGTGCGTGAGATGAAAGTTTCATTAGAAGAACAGATGCGACGAAGTCTGAGAGCAAGGCTGAATGGTATGGCGCGTTTGGTGTGGTTAGGATGGCATGAAGAGTGCAAGAGATATTGATGTTTATCAGTAGGTTTAGTATAGATGAAATCAACATTAAATTTCAAGTATTTTTAAATATGGGCCACTAGTGTTCGCGGAAGTCACCACGACAATCTCATACATAAATGGTCGTGAGGCTTCTGAATCCCCCAACCTCGTTCCCAGGGGTCTTTACGCGCCTAACCCAAGATGGCGTCGACGCCATCTTGGATTAGGCGCGTATAGACCCCTGGGAACGAGGTTAATAGCACTCATGGCCGACATGTTTTCTTCTTTCGGCTAAAATGTTGTTGTTTTGCCCAACGTGTGCCAATGTACTGGTAGTGGAGGAAGGTTCTGGGCCTTCCTCGTATAGATTTGCTTGTCAAACCTGTCCGTATGTACAAAACATTACCAAAAAGGTAAGGTACTCATCATATACTGTATCAGTGTATGGACTATGGGCTATCAGGCTTCTTTGTTTTAGTCCGATCCATGACCAAGTCCAAGGCTGTTGCCAAGACATACAGTAGTTCAGTTTATTAAACCGCCGTTCGTATCATTCCTTTCGTGGTCGGAAAAATTGTGAATTTCTTCAACAGATACTGAGATAGCTCATTTATTTACCAGCATATGTGGAAAGTTTGACGGCTTGAACATTCTTTAGCTTGAATATTATGCACCTATCAGCGGCTTCCCCGAGGGGTCGACCCCCGGGCTAACCACGGAGATATGTGGGGGAATACAGGAGGATTGAATGCAAACATTGCCCCTGGGGTCGGGGAAATGCTCTACTTTGTTTTAGGGTTGGAAAACTGGGGTGGGGGATTTGTTCAAATTGTTTTTGTCTTGAAACTATAGGCTCCAAACTATAAACCACAGAGATTGTTTTTTCTTCTTTAATACACGAGTTCAAGGGTGATATGAGATATACCGAGACTTTCTGTCTTGTTCCTTATTAGCTACTGACTGAAGTACATTGAAGTGTGTCGTGTTACTTAAAGATACTATGAAGTTCATTGAAGTGTTAATAAAGTTCCATTTTCTGTTGAAAACAGAGTGTTCAATGTTATAGAAATAACATTAGTAATGAGATTCAGTAGTCAATTCAGCTCCCTCGATTTCATTTTGTGCAAAATAACGGGTATTATAGGTCGTGGAAGACCTAACCAGGGAACTTTGAAAGGGACGATTCCCCTACCCCTGGGGGAAATCGTCAAGATTGTTTCTGTCTTTTTACAATCCCCCTGGTCAGCCCGGGGGTCGACCCCTCGGGGAAGCAGCTGATAGGTGCATTACCCGCGCGCCTGAGCACGAGAGGTGCCCTGTATCCGGTCAGCTGCTTTAAAAAAATTATTAACTACTCATACAATATACTTTTTTATAATGTATGGCAGGTATTTTAGGGCAGATTTACACAGCTCTTATTCAATAATAATTGAATTCTAGCTGGTATTAGTTGTTGATCCGATAACCTTGATCTTTTACCTATTATCACTGACTCCAAATATTGTGAAGTTTCTTTTGAAATTTGGCATGAAACAGTCCATTAGTTGATCTACATGTTGGTAGTTACAGTGAAAAGCATAAATTTTCTCCTGTGAAGTTTCACTCACCTGAATAAAACATGTCCTTCTAGTCCACCTTGTACTAAAGGCCCTCAAAACTACTAATCGATAGCTTAAATATTCTGATTCTTTTTGGAATACCTCATTCCTCCACAACAATCAAAGCTCCCCCTCTCCCCAGGCCTAGGCAACCCCTCATTGATTTATTCTCCCCTTCTGTTATACTACGGATACATTTCCACTTTTATGTCCAACTACACATTTACCTTTTATCATAAACGTCACTTTATTCATTTTTTCCTCTGTGTTACCTACAAATTTTATCTTAATTTATCATTTTTTCCACTTATTACCCTGTTTTCAATAACACCAAGATACACTGCTTTCATTTAATTAGTTATCTATTTTTCCTCTGGGCTCACTGCTTCCATGCTTCTCCTCCTTCAATTTCCTCATTTCCATGGCTTTTCCTTTAGTCCAGGCTCACTCTGCATGTTTTCTCTACCAATTATGTTATTCATAATTCACACAGTGTACCCAGTGTTCACCCTGCCCTGGGATATCCAGTCCTTCCGCTTCTTGATAGTCCTCCTTCCTTTATACAAAAACATATTTTACTCCTTTCACCATCATTTATTGCATTTTTTCAATCCACTTATCCCCTAATTTCCACCATGCCTCAATTTTCCACATAGTTTTCCACTTATGGTTTCTTCAACAATATTACCCTCCTATCTTATCCCCATTCCCTCACCCTTCCTGCTTGACGTCCGGATATCAATACCGGCACTTGAACACAAAAACAACAACTGTCACAATTTTACCCTCTACCCCCTTCTCTCATCCCTAATCCTTCACCCCCACCCTTCCTGTGCGAATACCCACTGACACAAAAACAAAACTACATGTACAACTGTGATAATTGTTACCCCCTCTCTCATCCCTACTCCCTCACCCTCCCTATTTGATGTCTGGGTGCGAATACCCGCTCCAACACAAAAACGTATTTACCCGTGTATAAGTCGCACCCGTAGATAAGCCGCACCCCAAGTTTTGAAGCTTGAATTTAGGAAAAAAAACTTTTTTTGATAAATACAAAAAAAATTAGAAAATATTTTGTCCGAGTTCATAAACGCTTGTACTTGATGCCAAACTTCTTCAAAAAAAGAATAATCTTTTGTTGGAGTTCATAAACACTCGTACTTGAAGCAAAACTTCATCAGATTGTCATAAATAAATAATCACAACTTTAATTTGATCGAATATGGTTCAACTTGCCTTGTCATTTCTTGTGTATATTTTAACCTGCAATCTTTAAATCACTCCAGAATTCTTCCGCATTTATTCCCCAATTAACTAACAACAATTCCAAGGAACCGCTTTCCTTTAATCGCTAGAGCAAGAAAGGTTTTCTGGCGAAACAATACTTGCACGATCACGAGTAGGTCAGGTCCGCCATCTTGGATTTTCATTAACTAGTGCCAATCTCCCACGTGTAAAATTGCGAAGAATGCCTGGTTGTTTAGATGCATGCTTTGACAACCGCTGCGAATCAGCCTGTTTTCGAAGGTAAATAAGCTTAATCACGTTTAAATATTCACGAAATGCTAATATATCAGGTCTAAGGTGGGTCTTAGAAGAGTTTTTGCTTTAACTCTTTGAAAGTGCGTGTTTTTCCCCCAATGATTATGCTTAAATTGCTATATTATATTACACGATCGGATGCGATTTGAACCTGATTGTAATATACGCACCGTCGCATAATAAAAGCTTCATTCAGGTTCATGATACATGTATGTAAATATATGTTAATGTTGGGTCTCCTTTCTAGGTGTTCCCGTAGATAAGCCGCACCCCCGATTTTGAACGAAAATTTTGGGTGAAAAGGTGCGGCTTATACACGGGTAAATACGGTATGTTTGATAATCTTTACAGAAAAAAGTCAACCTTTTCTTGCCCAGATACTGGCATTGGCTGGATACTGGGCAACATATTGTATTGAACTGCAATGGTGTAACATAATTTATAAATATTATGTAGTAAATCCATTTATGAGTATTATTTTATATATCGTGATTAATATTTTAGATTTCAAGCAAAAAGTTCCCAAAACTTAAAGAGGTTGATGATGTGTTAGGGGGGAAATCTGCCTGGGAAAATGTGGACTCAACAGAAGGTACTGATATACAGTAGTAAAAGTTGGTTCATATCACCATAGTTAGTAGAGGAGACTAACTATGATATCACCCACTGTTTCATGTGTGACTGCCTATAGTGGCTTGTGTGACTCACTGACTCATGTTACTGCCTAGTGGCTTATGTGACTCACTTGTATGTGACTCACTGACTCGTGTGACTGCATATTCGCTTACATGTACAATGTATGTGAACCACTGACTTGTGTGACTGCTTGACTGCATAGTGGCTTATGTAAACCACTGGCTCATGTGACTGCATAGTGGCTTATGTGACTCACTTGTATGTGATTCACTGACTCACGTGACTGCATATTCACTTACATGTATGTGAACCACTGACTTGTGTGACTGCTTGACTGCATAGTGGCTTATGTGAACCACTGGTTCATGTGACTGCATGACTCACTGACTTGTGTGACTACAGTGGCAGTGACTTACTGACTCATGTGACTGCCTAGTGGCTTATGTGACCACTGACTCGTGTTACTGGATAGTGACTTATGTGACTCACTGACTTGTGTGACTGCAGCGGCTTATGTGACTCACTGACTTGTGTGACTGCATAGTGGCTTATGTAAACCACTGACTCATTTGACTGCATAGTGGCTTATGTGACCACTGACTTGTGTGACTGCATAGTGGCTTATGTGAACCACCAGCTCATGTAACTGCCTCGTGGCTTATGTCAACCACTGACTTGTGTGACTGCATAGTGGCTTCAAAGTGTTCTTACAGAGATAAAAAAAATGGTAGTCAATATATCTTTTTGTGATATTTTGTAATCTAAATCACGTACTAAACCTTAGTTGAGCACCATTTTGGTAATCACTGTTGGGAAGGCAACAAAATCATTGAGAAATAAACCTTTCTTGGTATCTACATTGTACATGTACATGCTATTTATTTTGCTTTGCATTATTTGTCTACAGAGCGGTGTCCCAAGTGCGAGCACGATAGGGCATATTTCATGCAGATCCAAACTCGTTCAGCAGATGAACCCATGACTACATTTTACAAATGTTGTAAATGTGGAAACCGGTGGAAGGATTAAGAATAAGAACCAGCTAAGGGATGTTTACTTGAGGTAAATACTGATTTCCAGTGGCGCTGAGACAGACACTAAAGTACAGGCCTTGTGTGGTAACACAGCGAGTAAAGATGGTTGCAAATGGGAAAGAAGGATGGCAGGGAAAGGAACTAATAAACATTCCAATTCATGACCTTGATCTTAATTCTCAAGACACTGCTGTTACTGAGCTGATATATAACCAGGCCTTGAAAACAAATGGGAGGCATTTCCAAGAATTTTATCGCTGTAACGAAACACTTGAGAAATGCTTTGTCTCACACCACAGCAAAATGTCACGCGCATGCGCTTTAGATGAGCCGGTCGCGCGCGCGTCTGCCCAGTTTCCCGCCGAAACTAAAAGAAAACAAGCAATCACCCCTGTTTCTTATTTTTAGTACGTGAAATGTTTCGCAAAAAAAAAAGTACTTACAAGCTAAGCCAAAGACTTTAACAAGTTGAAGTTTTCTTAATTTGTAATTCACTGTGAATTTACTAAGTTAAAAATAATAAGTTTAAAGTGCCACTACGATCAAATTTTGACATATCAATGCAATGTTTTTTGCATATACATAAAGTAGAGTTGATATATTATTACCAGTTCAAATTAATTTTCTATACAACGACAGGAAGTCTTATTTTTTAGCTCCGAATATTGAATCTAAACGTCTGCCATTACTGGAGGCCGTTCCCTTTGTTCAGCTTTAAACAAAGGTTTATTCAGCGGAAGTGATGTCATACACTTAACGCTCGCCTGCAGAACACAACGCCTGGAGGCATATTTCTACTAAAAAACGCCTTAACGTATATAAGAAGAAAGTTATATATACAATCATCCACATCTGTCCAATTCGCTAGGTTGAACAAACATGGAATCATGATACAATGCGCCATGCGCCAGAAGAAAGTTATATTTATCTTTGCGAGGTTGGCTACTTTTTTATGCGCACTATTAAGTGTATGACATCACTTCCGCTGAATACTGAGAACGGCTTCCAGTAATGGCGGACAGGATTTTACCGGTAAACTCTCCTAAAATTTTGTGGTTTAACATGCCCATTTGGGAATTTTTTTTACTATTTCGGATATTACTAATACTGATTGCTGATTGACCTATAGATCGATTTCACTTAGGTCACGTGAATCCTAAAAATCTTTATTGCTGATTCAAATAAAATCAAGGTGCGTTTTTTCTGAAAGAGAACTAAAAATTACGTATTTCTGACAAGTTTTATCAATCTAGGATATTTCTCGCCCAAAATATAAGCGATCAAATGTGCGCCATGTTTACAGTAAAATGTATGGCGCCGCCATCTTGGTGTACCTCCAAGTTACACCAAGGTACACCAAGATGGCGGCCAGATTACCAAGTTTCATTAAAGTTCACAATTACCAAGAATTCTGACCTAAAATGTATCTATTTGCATAGATATTCACTTATTTAACATGTTGGTTTGTATTTAGAAGGTTTTTGGCTGAAAGTTGCACTAATTTGACTCCTCAAAATACGTGACTGGTGTTGCGTGACTCAAATCGCTTCATCGATATGTCCGGAACAAAGTGAAAGAAACCGATGAAATTTGGTGTGAAGACGTGCTTAAGTAAGCTCTAAACTGTATCAAAAGCACAACTTGGTAGAGTTCATAGTTTCGAAGTTAGCAATTTGATGACGTCACATGAAATCGATCTATTGAGACTGAAAAAGAATGGTAAATTTTCGTCGTAGTGCCATTTTCAGCGAGTTCTTAGTAAACCAATAAATCCCTACTGTACTGGGGTAGAGTTAAAGAGACTGGAAGCATTGGCTGAGCTGCCAATATGATATCATCGTAATTCTACCAGGAAGTGAAAAGCCTGATTCGACAAATGTCTCTTAAAATCATACCGGACTCGATTTCTACGCGACGTGAATCGTGAAAATAGCAGGAATGTGTTAACGGAACCGCATCGACTACAAACATATGTACGATTGGCTCGATAATAAAGGGCGTTTGTAAATCTATAATAGGCCACTTAAAGTCATACCAATGTCAGAGTAGCGTCCCACGCAGCTCTGTTTAGGGGTTCTCATCCCTCTCCCCTAAAAAGAGCAGCGGGGGAGGCTAATACCAGAGTTCCAAGAGAGAAGGCAACACGGTTTATAATTAAAGGCGGAGGACTGCGGGTCCGAACCCCGAGGGGCCCAGGGGAAGTAGCCTCCGGAAACTCCACGCACATCAGCATTGTGGAGTGAAAAAGAAGCGCTCTGCTTGAAATCTAAAGATTTTTCAGGGGGAAAATCTAGACGTGCACAGTGAGTGCCTCGTGTTATCTCTTGTATGCTAGCTACGGCCATTAATGTCAAGTCTTGTGACTCCATTTCTTATTCTCTAACACTATGTTAAGAAACGTGTCGACCGTGATAGGCTTGGGGCGTTTTTAAAGCCAGTTTTGTATCGCACTCCCATATATTGACGGGACATTCCCATATATTGACGTCACATTCCCAGATATTGATGAGAAGTTTAAAGGGGCTGTGTCACGGTAATGGACTTTACTTTCGCGTTCTGGGCCGGAAACGGCTATTTCTACCGATTTTGATATGAGCTAACGAACCTCTCGGCTATGTGGGATGCTTAAAATCAAAGCAAATATGCCAAAATGACTAACAAACAGTGTATATAAACAGTCTCCAGGGAAAATATTGAAAATCCTCCAGTATCGAGGGAGGGAAGTTTAACTGTTTGTATCCAATTAACAGCCACTAACCGAGCGATTAGTCAATAATGACATGCGCAGTACCATGACATAGCTCCTTTAAAGACAAGTGCACATATCGAAATGAGTAAGTTTACCAAGTTTGGGGTCGTTTCATTGGATATTGACCATGTGGCCGGTTAGCCTGCGTTGCGGCTCTGGAGTATCGGAGCGCAGCGAGTGGTGTTTAGGGGGATTGGGGCGAGGAAAAAAGAGGGGTGAGGGGGTGGGGAGGAGAGGAAGAGAGAGCCTGCCGGCAACCCATGGTTATTTTGATATCCACCCACTAATTAAAATGCATAAAATTAGTAAGTCATTCGACCAATTCATCCAATCATCATGCGGCGGAAGTGTCTGTCAAACTCACGCGTGGAATCTCAACTCGAGCGTAAAATTCAAAACAAAAAATATACGAACTTGGAGAATGTCAGCTGAAATTCCGAAAAAACGTGAAGATAGGGCCTAAACCTAAACCTGTAAACGTCAACGACTTTTGCAGGATATGTAATGTATGTTTTAAGCTAGCGTTTGGGAATTCAAATATTTTCACGGCGAGAATCTGTTCAAGACTTCAGAAAGAAGAGAGCCGAAGCTTTGAATAATTCTAGCTGGTGCCTGCAAAAGTATTGGTCTTCGTATTCCGAAATCTGCTGCTCTATCAGAGCGAGTCTGTCGTTCCTGAGGAAGGAAGATTCGAAATGCAGTAGAGAACTACACCTATGTTCGTGAAGGTTTGCAGGATAAAGATAACTAAGATAAAGAGAACTCGTTGCCGCTGAATATAAAGTCGCCACCAAATCAGTAAAGAACACTGCTAACTCGGAACGAAGTTCTGCCAAAAGAAGCGCTAAAAACCATCCCCGCAGCGGTACGAAATCATCAAAGTAGCTCGTATTTTCGGAAGCACAAGCCTGTTCCTCGACCATGTTTCAACCGTGTGCGTTTCGTCGAGCAAGACGCTTGTGGAGTTCCGATACAGGGTTCTTCAGCTCATCGCGAAATTCGATCTCATTACAAAAGATCTGTAATTCTTTCTTTAAATTCATCGCTGAAGGAATTCTCGGTATGTTTGTTGCCATACTAATTGTTTCTGCTCTTATCGCATGCCAATGATTCCTGTCAATCACGCATTTTAGCCAATAGCAATACGCGGCCTTCAAAATAACCATGGCTTGCCGGCAGGCTTTCTCTTCCTCTCCTCCCCACCCCCTCCCCCCTCTCTTTTTGTCCTCGCCCCAATGCCCCTAATCTCCGCTCGCTGCGCTCAATCAATCAATCAATCAATCTTTATTTAGACACGGTATGGCTCAGTCAGGTAATAAAATTTGGAGTAAAAGTTAAACAGACAAATATATAATAATTATAGTGATATAAACTACTACTCACATTATGAAACTAATAATATACGCAGGCTAGTGGCCGGTGAGAAACGAGACGTTTGTATGGATTGGTTTGTCCTTCCCGAATGTCTCTTATATTTGCGATTTTTGAAAGCTTGCTTTGGTTGGCTGAGCGAGGATGAATTGCAGCAATGCAGTACATAATAATATGTTTATTCACCTTATCTCTTGGTTGAGACATAAGTATACAACAATGATTACAACAATGTTACTAAAAAAAAAATAACTAACTAGAGAATTAAAAAAAAAAGAAAATAACATATATATGTAGATGTAGATATATTAGGTTACCTTACTACTAATTTCTTCATATAACTCCATTATTTGTCTGATGTAATTACAACTTGTCGTTAATATAGTTCTATCATTCATGAAGACGATATAATAATAAAGACTAGTAGGATCAAATGAAGAGAAAGATGGATTTATGAGAAATAAATTATTCGAAAATAGAGATCTAGCTTGGGCCAATTTAGGATGGCTACACTGAAATAGGTAGTGGAATTCATCTCCAACTTCATTAGCACTACAGATGTTGCATAGTCTTTGTTCTCTTGGGATGTTGCTGTACCGGCCATATTCAATTGGAAATGTGTGTGCCGATAATCTTAACTTAGTAACAGATTTGCGCGTTTTAAAGTCGTTAATTTGGTTTATATAATCCTCATAGTTGTAAATGTACTTAATTCTTGAATATAATTCTAATTTTGATTTTTTATTGCCCTTAATTATTTCATCTCTCTCTTCATTCCATTTGCTTATATATAATTGTTTTAACTTAATTGCTAGAGCTTTAACGGTTTCCTTGGGATCTAGAGATGAGAGAGTAGTAAACGTAAAATCTAGCAACTTTAGTAAGTAAGATACAGTAGTATTTAAGTAATGTTACGTACATAGGAATATGTAAGGGAAGAATGCCAAGTTCAGATCTTACTGCTGAAGTAGTTGATTTTGAATTAACTCCAAGTATCATTTTACACATTTTAAGATGTAACTTTTCACATATTAATTCAGCATAAAATATTTTCTCTTTGAACCTTATCAATGACGAATAACGTTTCGTATATGCTCCCCAAATTTCACAATTATATGTCAAAATAGGGCGTATCAAAGTGTTAAAAAGTTTAAGAAAAGTTTTTAAGGGTGTTCTATGACGTGGATGAAAATCTTTCAATAAGCTGAATTGAACTCTTAAGCCCTTATTATATAAATTTACCTCATTTACTTTAAGAACCAGACGGTGTTAAAACTGTACCTAGGTATGTATAGGACTGAGCCACTGGAACATTATTTCCACCAAAGATACAGTTAATATTCAGTTTGCGTCCAGATTTGTTAAAAACCATGACCTTCGTTTTCTTCAAGTTTATATTAAGTTTCTATTTTTTGGAATAAGAATGAAGATTATCTACTGAGACAGTTTTGTAAACCACTCTCACTTTCTGATAATAGTAGAACATCGTCAGCATATAAGAGACAATTTAACTTTAACTTCTCTAAAGACACAGGCTCAGAACCATGTGTAAAAATGTCAGGTATGTCATTGATAAAAATGTTAAAAAGGTTTGGGCAGTGACTTGCTTTCACATTGGAACATGATGTATTGTAAGCACATTTAAACATTGATTTCAAATACCATTTAATAGACAAACGGCACACTTTTGTGCAGAGTATGGCATGAAACAGAAAGCACTCCGTAATACTGATACGGAAGTTGTCCCTCTATAACTAACGTAACGCCCTCTGGGAGGCCGGACGTAGCACTACTTCCGCTTCTCTGGGACTAATCTCAGAGTGGGAAAAATTACCTTTAGTGACATAACATGGGGAGGGTTAAGTAAGGTTTGTCTTTCCCTTTGTGACATTACAGGGGGAAGGGAGGCGTATATATAGGAGGGATCAGTTAGATCGATCCAGCCTTGAGCAACCGCCAGCCCAACCCACCCCCCGTTTGGCACGTTCTCGGCATGTGGTCCTAACTGTGGGACAGTCACATGATTTTAATGTTACAGAAAGCGGTTACCAAAATATGCTGATACGGGTGACGGTCATGAACAAGAAGTCAAGTTAGACATTTCCATAATTTTCTCATTACTATCGACTTGGCCACACTCGGATGATCACGATAACATTGTTGCGACTAACAATACCGTGACGTTCTAACTTCTGCATGCTGCATAGTTTACAATAATTAAGATCATCACGACTTTAGAAATTGCGAACCAAGACCGGGTCAAACCAAGGATTTCCGATTGCCATCCTTCCTCCGCCGGCTACTGAAACATCTAACATTTGAACCACATGAGCGTTTACAAAGTAATGTAACTCATCCTGTACTCTAGTCCCTGGTGACTAAATCGGCGATCCAGTGGGGAATCCAGAACGTTCGCTTTCTCTCAGAGTGCAGCCCGAAGTGAGAGTTTTATAACTGCTAAACTTCGATCATTTCTCGCGTTTATCACTGTCCACGGCCACTTACTGTGATGAGCGTGAGCACTACTACTCAAGCCGGCGGGCAAAACACTGTGAACTTTAGACGGTAAGTCACCGTGTGAGAATCAGTATTATTTACTTTGCTGTCCTCGTATGGCTTACTACTTCTGGCTGGAGTAAACTATCTCCAGCATTTTAATAGTCATTGTGATAAAATCTCGGTTCTTAATTTGTTTTCCCTGATCGATCACCTGTAGTCAACAATAATTTATTATCAAGAACAGCGCCAGAGTTTGCTGATTTTTCCATGTGAAATGAACGATCTAAGCGAGCGACGGAAACGTACTAAATGTTGTCCTGTATGAAAAGTTAACGTTTTATCATATTGCCCCAGCCCTTGATTATTCACTGTAAAATTGTAATCACCTGCAGTAATTGCTTTGCGAAGAATGTTTTTTTTCATTATCGGCTGAATAATTGAATCACACTCAACAAAAATATTTATATATTATTCGAAATATCAACTTCTATAACTCGTACAGACGCAATACTCAAATTAAGAACTATTTTACGATTCACTGGATGTAGAATCGAATTTGGTTTATAGGCATTTTAAAACTGAAGATGAACGTCTTTAGTTAGGTTTGTCATCTGGAGGTCCACTATTTGTCACTGAGTTCAACATCGTAAGGGAAACTGGAAATAAAACAGTATCGTAAACAGAAATTGAAGTAACTTGGTATATCATGACACATTTCATTTTCACCCACTGTTCATGTTTCTTTCATTTTTTAAATGTCCGGTTTATTGGCTAAATATAAAGTCTTCTCAGTGACCAGTGATCCATCATGATGTTCTGTAAATATAAGTTCGATATCTGCGTCAAAGGCGGAGACAGGAACGGAAACATGTATATACACAGACTAACTAGAACATGCATGTGATTGCCTCTTCTTCAGTCGTATATAAAGGGCAAGAGTAATTACATCAGTGTAACTAGTTGGGGTAACTAGTACCCGAAAATACATCTGACTGGAATTAATTTCTGTTACAATTCTCCCGAGGACCCGAAATTTCAATGCGAACCCCGCAGTAACTTCGGTCCCGAGATACTGAACTCCAGATTATGTCCTTGTTTTGCTCTGTGTTGGCTATATATATATAATATATACTCTTTACGCCGGCGGTATTTCAGTGTACATTACCATTTCTAATAACTGTCCTGTCTTGTTCGAGTAAAATTAGATATTCTTAGAAAATTCAAATAAATAATCCCATACTGGCGGCGTGAAAATTATCCTTAGTGACATCGATCTCAAGCCGCCATAGAAATTAACCTACTGAATGAACTAGGAGGAATCGTCGAATGCTTCTCGCGTGCAACTGAACTTTCTAGAAAGTTAAGACTATCCACAATCTAGTGCTCTTAGTTCTTAAAAGACATACCGCCCTTAAGCTAAGAGAGGTATAATAATTTCATGTATAATTCTTTCCATATATAAAATATTGTACTGAGCAGGGAGTTAAAAGACCAGGCATCTTTTTTTCCCTACAATTCACAGGCGACATAGATAGCTCTATGGCATGTAAGATCTATCTTCGGCTGGCCAGGCTACTTATCGTAACCTTTGCAATTACCGGAAATAACTTCTCTTCTTTCTCGAACACCCACACGTTTCGAGTTTATGGCGGGCTCACAACAGACAGACGTGAGACCAGTGGGCGACCCTATGTGGCGGTACAGATCCCTGGAGATGTTATTCTTGGCGGATTGTTTCCCGTTCATGCTAAGGGAGTTGAAGGGAGATGTGGGACACTGAACGAACAAGTTGGCATTCACAGGCTAGAAGCAATGCTGTATGCTATAGATGTGGTAAGAACGCCCTAACCTTACTGTTGATGTTTATACGCGAGTGCAATATGAACACAATTTTAACCCAGCAATGCTGTTCGATTGTTTACCGCAGAGACGGGTTGTAGGAGGATTATTTGTTCAGTAGGTTGGAATTTTCTTAATTTGTAATTCACTGTGAGTTTAGTAAGTTATATAAACTGGAAATTATTTTCTAAAAAGTTTAAGAACTCGGAAACTTGTAATTTGAGCCATCGTTTTTTTCAGCCAGCGGAGCATAACGTTTTGCCGTGCATGTGTGAGACAGGGTGCATAGAACATTCGGTACAGATCCGACTCATTATCTAGTTATTTTTTCTATGCCCACTAGATTAATAGGGACAGCACACTACTTCCAAACATATCTCTTGGTGCGAACATCAGGGATGATTGTGAGACCGTGAACACTGGACTGGAGCAGTGCCTGAATTTCCTGCAAGGGCCTCTACGAAGCAGGGACAATATATGCAGTGGTCGCGATCAGTCTGTAGACGAAGGGCCCACGTTGGCTGGGGTTGTTGGGCCGTCGTACAGCAGTCTTGCTATACAGGTTAGTCAGGTTAATAACGTTCAACTCTCGCTGTCCCATCACCATCTAGGGCGATGGACGTCCTGTGGTAGAAGAGAGGATCATGAGATTATAAAGGAAAGAGATATCATCCGCTTTCTCTCTCAGCTTTCGTCTCTTGAATCTCCTCTTTTTTTCGTCTCCATTCTCGATAATTTTACCACAGGGTGCCCATTTCTCTTTTATAACAAGCGAGTTTGCAGTTTCAGCGGGACAGTCAGCAAATCGCGCCTCTTCGTTGACGAATAAGTTTAATTTCTATTAATTTTTATTTTTAGGGTTACAATATTGAGAAAGGAGGGGAAAATATTATAGGCCTAGGTGTAAATCGGCGCAGGGATTTGTTCATATAATAAAAAGAATATTACACGGTGGTTTAAAAATGTTAAGTTTATCCTCTCGAGTCCAAAATATTTCAATCGTTCGGTGCGCTCACTCGCACCACCGTGTAATATCCTCTATATCTTCGCACCACCGTGTAATATCCTCTATATCGTCTCACCACCGTGTAATATCCTCTATATCGTCTCACTACCGTGTAATATCCTCTATATCGTCTCACCACCATGTAATATCCTCTATATCGTCTCACCACCGTGTAATATCCTCTATATCGTCTCACTACCGTGTAATATCCTCTATATCGTCTCACCACCGTGTAATATCCTCTATATCGTCTCACCACCATGTAATATCCTCTATATCGTCTCACCACCATGTAATATCCTCTATATCGTCTCACCACCGTGTAATATCCTCTATATCGTCTCACTACCGTGTAATATCCTCTATATCGTCTCACCACCGTGTAATATCCTCTATATCGTCTCACCACCATGTAATATCCTCTATATCTTCGCACCACCGTGTAATATCCTCTATATCGTCTCACCACCGTGTAATATCCTCTATATATTCTCACCACCGTGTAATATCCTCTATATCTTCGCACCACCGTGTAATATCCTCTATATCGTCTCACGTGCAACACCGTGTAATATCCTCTATATCTTCGCACCACCATGTAATATCCTCTATATCGTCTCACTACCGTGTAATATCCTCTATATCGTCTCACCACCATGTAATATCCTCTATATCTTCTCACCACCGTGTAATATCCTCTATATCTTCTCACCACCGTGTAATATCCTCTATATCGTCTCACCACCGTGTAATATCCTCTATATCGTCTCACCACCATGTAATATCCTCTATATCTTCGCACCACCGTGTAATATCCTCTATATCGTCTCACCACCGTGTAATATCCTCTATATATTCTCACCACCGTGTAATATCCTCTATATCTTCGCACCACCGTGTAATATCCTCTATATCGTCTCACGTGCAACACCGTGTAATATCCTCTATATCTTCGCACCACCGTGTAATATCCTCTATATCGTCTCACCACCGTGTAATATCCTCTATATCTTCTCACCACCGTGTAATATCCTCTATATCGTCTCACCACCGTGTAATATCCTCTATATCTTCTCACCACCGTGTAATATCCTCTATATCGTCTCACGTGCACCACCGTGTAATATCCTCTATATCTTCGCACCACCGTGTAATATCCTCTATATCTTTTCACCACCGTGTAATATCCTCTATATCTTCGCACCACCGTGTAATATCCTCTATATCTTCTCACCACCGTGTAATATCCACTATATCTTCGCACCACCGTGTAATATCCTCTATATCTTCCCACCACCGTGTAATATCCTCTATATCTTCGCACCACCGTGTAATATCCTCTATATCTTCGCACCACCGTGTAATATCCTCTATATCATCGCACCACCGTGTAATATCCTCTATATACATTTTATTGTCTTTTAAGGTTGCCAGTCTTCTACGATTGTTCCAGGTGCCTCAGGTCAGTTACGCTGCCACCAGCTCTGCGCTCAGTGCGAAAAATCGGTTTGACTATTTCGTGCGCACAGTCCCCCCCGACTCGTTCCAGGCCCGGGCTATTGTGGACATTATACGCGGTATGAACTGGTCAGCAGTGTTTGCCATCAACTCGCGCGGTAGCTACGGTGAGGGTGGAATGCGGAGTTTCGAAGGTTTCGCTGGTCAGCTGAACGTTTGCATTGCAGAATCTGTACACCTTGAACCAATGATGAGTCCCACTGATTATGACAATGTGATTAGACGATTCCTTAAAGAGCCGGGTGTGAGAGTGGTTGTCATGTTCTGCGTCACCGATGATATCAGTTCAGTTTTATTGGCAGTGAAGCGACTGAAATTGACAAACCACTTTCTGTGGCTCGCCTCTGACTTCTGGGGCTCAAAATACAAGCAGTTAGATGGGCTAGAAGATGTAGCTAGTGGTGCAGTAACAATAGAACTCTTGACCCTTCAAACGCACCTTACTCAATTATATAATAACTTTTTTGTCGGCCTTACTCCTGCCAACAATTCACGAAATCCATGGTTTGGAGAGTACTGGGAGAATCACTTCAAGTGCAAACTGGGAAACACTTCTACTACTAACTTTACTCGACGCTGTCATGGCAACGAGAGCCTCCAATCCAACTTGAAGGTCGACGCAAAGGTATCCTTTGTCGTAGACGCAGTTCTTGCATTTGCGCATGCGTTGAACAACTTGCACCAAGATGCTTGTGGTGGGAAACCAGGTATGTGTTACGACATGAAGCGTGCGACTCGTGAGAGGTTGATCTCGTATTTGTACAATGTAACATTCAATGGGACAACAGGAAAAGTGCAGTTTGATAGCAATGGCGATGTGGCTGGCAGATACGATCTTCTTCAGTACAGGAATACCGGTAAATCAGGGGGCTATACGCGGGTTGGTAACTGGATTGAAGGAGTCTTAAATCTTGACGTTAAAAGCATTGTTAAAGGTCACAACAAAACCAACACTCAGCTCAACTCACAGTGTGGACTGCCCTGTAGGCCAGGTTACAAACGACGCATACGCGAGTGGCAATGCTGCTGGTCCTGTGTACCATGCGATGCGGGCTCGTATCTTTCTGATGATTTCACTTGTGTACATTGCGCAAGAGGAAAGCGACCCGACTCTAGTTATAGAGCTTGCAAACAATTACCAGTGCGCTACATAGAGACTGCATGGAAAGTTGTGATATCTTCAGTGGCAGGTCTTGGGATATTGACTACGTTATTTATGGTGGTAATTTTCATTAAGTTTGGAAATACTCCTCTTATTATGGCCGCAGGGCGGGAACTCTCCTGCTTACTGTTCCTCGGAATTATCCTTTGCTATATACTTGCGCTTGTTATGGTTATTGAACCCGACCCACAGCTGTGCGGTGTTCGTCGTTTCAGCATTGGGATTTCTTTCTGTTTATGTTATTCTTCACTGCTTGTGAGAACAAACCGAATCGCCAGGATATTCAGTGGAACTAAATCGCCCTCGTTCATCAGTCCCAAGTCACAATTGCTTATTACCGGCCTATTAATAACCCCAGAGGTTGCCATTGCCTCGTTCGAGCTGTACGTCTCACCTCCAGATACTGAATTCTCATACGAGAATACGGAATTCGTCACAATTACGTGCAAGATTAGAACACTTGCAGTCGTACTTCAGCTGTGCTATAATGTCATTCTTATTCTACTCTGTACGTATTACGCATTTCGAACGAGAAAAACTCCTTTCAACTTCAACGAGGCAAAGTACATTGGGTTTTGTATGTACACAACCTGCGTGATATGGATTGCATTTCTCCCGATGTATTATGGGACGGGTGCTGGTTACGACGCTCTCGCGGTCTGCTTCAGCTCAGTTCTGAGCGCCACTACTATCCTAGTATTTATATTCATGCCTAAAGTGTACATTGTTATATTAAAACCAGAGAAAAACCTCAAGAGCAACTCGCGGCTGAGGTCCAGAACCAAGTCAGTGGAAATTGGATCGACAGAGAATAATTCGGAAACTGACAGTAAGTATTACGTGTAGGTACTTATTGACTGAGTGGAAGGGCCGGACGGGAAAATATTTGGCTCAAACTATGAACTCTGAATTGTAACGAGACCTGAAACAACCATAGTGGCTCAGGCAGGCGTGTTGATTTTTGAGGAGTGAGAAAAACCGGAGAACCCGACCAACAAACTCAACTCACATTTGGCGCCGCGAACGGGAATCAAATCCGGGTCACAGAGATGAGAGGCGAATCGCTTATCCCTTGCGCCATCCCAAATGCCCGTTAAGGTTGCGATGCCTCGAGGTCATGACATGCACACTGAACGCAAATTGACCGAGCGCCAAATAATTTCCCGTCCGGCCCGACATAGCTCAGACAATGAGTTTTATATCATGTGACCACTTTCAAATGGCAAAACAACAAGTGAAAAATCGAGCAGGACTGGACGGCTTTTTCCGGTTCGCTGACGTCATACATGAACGGTCCTCATCACGTGACTTTTGCTAATGGTTTGAAAAGAAACGCGCGCGGGGCCTTATGGGTCGACATATGATAAATGTACCTTACTTATAATGTTATGATAATGATTGAAACTAGTTCAGTTTCCTTTTGGTACAAAGAGCACAATATCCAGTGCAACACTAAATACATGGTAATGTTACGACGGACTAATAATGTACTAGTTTAGCCTTCCTTTTGGTACAAAAGTACAATATCCAGTGCAACACTAAATACATGGTAATGTCACGACGGACTAATAATGTTTAACAATGCTTGGGATTCCTTTTGGTACAAAAGTACAATATCCAGTGCAACACTAAATACATGGTAATGTCACGACGGACTAATAATGTTTAAGAATGCTTGGGACAACTAGTTTAGTTTCCTTTAGGTTCAGAGAGTACAATGTCCAGTGCAACACTAAATACACTTTTTTTGACATAGTAGCTAAAAAAAATGAAATGCCTAAAAAATACTGAACCCCGACCCTGACTGCACCCAAATTATACTCAAATCCTGACCCTGATCTGCCCAAATCAGGTCAAAACCCTGACCCTACCTGCCCAAACTGAGCTCAAAACCCTGACCCACCCGGGCGGCACATACATAATACGTCACAAACAGGAGTACCCCCCCCCCCCCCCCCCCGGGCACATGAATCAACCGAGATTCTGTTTTTGGTTCACAGACAGAGCCCAAGTTAACGAAATGAGACCATGTTAAGTGTTTATATGGGGAAAGAACGACAATTATCGAAGACTGAGGCAGAGAAGAGAAGAGAAGGCAAACAAGCTTATTTTGCGAATTCTTGAAATTGTTTACCTTTTCGATAATAGTTAACATTCGTATTCTCACGGGGACGAGCTGAAACGAGCTCTGGATGGAGGTTCATGCGGTGAATGTTTTTAACAGTATCAAAGTCGTTGCGTACAAAACTCCAACCAGCGGAAGAAAACGTCGAAATCTTAACATAATCACTACAAACTGTTTCCAGTCGCAGATTAGATGTTGGTTAACTTAGATTCGAGGATAAGAATAAGTTATAAATTGTTTTATTCGCTAAAAAGGCAAAATAGCTCATACTGAAAACCGTGTGTTTTCGAGTGAGTAATGCGAGCCATACTGGTTTAGGAATCACCAAGCAGAGGAAAACTGGGTTTAGCTTGACAACACATGCTTGAACTGAGATTCATATAGGACAATAAATGTCTAGCATTTTGATGTATAGAACGTCGAGGTTTCTCGAGTTTAGAGTATGGCAAATGGCTTCTAAAGTTCCAATTCGTACTATTTTTCTTGTATTGACCTTTGGTATGGCGGGAGCTGCAGTAGGAGAGATTTTCGAGTCCAAACGAAAACAGAGAATGCTTCTTCGTATATTTGCGGTATCAATAAGTATTAAAGTCACTTTATAAACTTGTAATGTCACTGAAGTTGTTATCTAACCGCCTCCCGGTTAGCTCAGCTCAGTGGCTAAGTTCCGGTCTGTTGTGCGGGAGGTCGCGGGTTCAAACCACGGCCGGACCAACACTGACTCAGGGTCTTAAAATAACTGAGTAGACGGTGCTGCCTTTGTGATCGAATTGCAAATGGTAGACCTTCACGTCTTTTCGCCGATAAGGACGATAAATCGTAGGCCCTCGGAGACTTTCATAGAGGGGCTTTAAGCCTGTTGAGGTTCTCCGCCCACCTTCGAGTGGTAAACAGAACAAATCAAATCTCTTAAATGAATCCATTTACTTCAAAGCGATCACCAATACCAAATGTCCTCTCGGCTGTGTGCAATGATTTTAATATGGCTATTTAGCATTGGAAAAGATGCCCCCGCACGAGCCTCCATTGAGTACTCGTTCCAGCCCATCCGTGAGAATACGAATTGCCTATTGTCATTATTTAGTCGCCATATTAACACTTCAAATGGTTTCATTTCGTTAGCTTGGGCTACCTGTGATATTCACGATGAACGTCAGTCAGCAGCTTCATATGAAACATTTATGAAGATGCAGGCGAAACCTTGACACTGAATACCACTGATTTAATAGAGGTTTTAAATACGGCCCTCATGGCAAAACCGTGACACTGAATACCACTGATTTAATAGAGGCTTTTAATACGTCCCTCGTAGACTATATCGCAACCCCGCCGTCGCATTGCACTCTGGGATGGATATCTCAGTTTTCCATTGTTGTTGTTGGGCGGCCATCTTGGATTTAACAATGGAAACAGATATCCATCCTAGTGTGCATTGCGAGGCGGGATTGCGATATAGTCTATGGCCGGCTAGATTCCATCCGACAGAAGGTCGCAATCCCGAAATGCATTGCAATGCACTGCACTATTTTTTCGATTGTTATATACCCTAATTTGTAGGGTACAAACTAAAGCGGCACTTAGACATTTAGGCGCACAAGTACGCTCCCCTGAATTATATAAAAAAATATCGGCTCCACGAAGACTCGGACCGAAACCCTAACCCGCGTCACTATCCCTTATTCCACGAGGGATTTGCTGTCAACAGCCGCATTTTTAGAACTTTTATGCAGCATGCTGTTTCATTAGCAAGCGTTACTTTATTAGACAC
Organism: Actinernus sp. WN-2022; assembly: GCA_030867875.1. Lineage (NCBI taxonomy): Eukaryota > Metazoa > Cnidaria > Anthozoa > Actiniaria > Actinernidae > Actinernus > Actinernus sp. WN-2022. The sequence continues at coordinate 2,855,934 of JAOWCC010001210.1, forward strand.
CAGTTCCTGCTCTCTGTGAAGTATTTTAGTGCAGTGCATTTTGGGATTGCGTCCTTCTGGCGGATGGAATCTAGCCCCAACCGGCTATGTCCCGTTACAATCTACCGTAAGGAGTGAGAACAAAGATGGCGGCTGTATATTTGATCCTTGCGAACCCAATCAACACAACACGTAGAAATCCTCTGTTCTCTTTAATGACAGTGTATTGGCAACATCACTTGTACTGATTTGTTTCTAAGATTTCAAACCGGATGACGGATTTAAAGTTCTTCGTGCGCAAAGAACTGTGGGTAAAAGAACGAGCCGCCGACCGCCGTCTGTACTGTGGATCGTGTTATGTCACGTTTCGAGTAACAAGTTTCTTTCTTTCCCTATAGAAGTGTCGTCCAGAGGACTGCCTCACTCTCCCAGTATAACAACATCCACGTTCAAATTATCACCATCTGATAGCAGTAGTGTTATCCTTAGCTTACAAGTGCCGAAAGTATAGGTTATTTAACATTCAGTGTATCTGCTATGTACATATGTAGTGTAAACTATGGCTTAGCCTATGAGTGATACTAGCCAGGTATATTTTATGCATTTGGGGTGGGGTGGAAAGCACTTGGGATGTTGGGAGAACACAAGAAATGCTTGAAAATCACAAGCCGAAGGCGCGTCATTTTCAAGCATTTCAAGTGTTCTCCCAACATCCCAAGTGCTTTATTTCGCCCGTAAACACATTGAAATATGTGGCCTATTGCTTTTATGATATAACTATGACACAACGCAAGAAGGCGTGCCGATTTCTATGCATGTGTTTACCGGCAAAATAGACCATAGATTTTAGAGTCTATAAGCCAATCAGAGCGCCCGTACTATCTGGGCTATATTATAAATGATGATAAATGGTACGTACGGGCGGCTATAACCTTGGAAACTAATTAACGAACCACAAAATGGAGTGACTGCAGAATACCCCACACATTTCGCTAGGTCCCTAAAAAATGATGCCTATATAGATAGCCTTTTAGATTGATATGGATACATGGCCAGACGTTAATAGTGATATGTACATACGTTATACGTTGCTACGTGGATAGACCTCTATACTGATATGGCTACGTCATAGATACGTAGATCTATAAACTTTTGCATGTGAATACGCGGATACTTAGATAAACGTTTACATGTGGATACGTGGATACGTAGAAACAAAACCTAAACGTCAATGAACGTAAGTGGGCAACTGCAGAATACGCTCCCCAACGATTGTAGTGTTACAGAGCAAGATACTGATCTCCGTGATGCTCTTGATTCGTTCGATACTCTTGATTCCCCAGACACCCTTGATTCGCTTAACATGCGATACTCTGATTCCCGTGATTCTCTTGATGCGCGATCCCTTGATTCCCGTGGTACCCTTAATTCACTTGATGCGGGGCCGGTTTGGGGAGGGTCACATTTTATCAGCGCAGATAAGGGGGTGGGTCACGATTTTGTATGCTCCAAATGGTTGAAAAAATGAATATATAATTGTTGTACTTTATTACATCTCCAACATTGTTGTACTAGTGCAGCAGCAGCCGTTAACGTGACTACTAACCGGGTTAGGTTAGTAGTAGGTTAGGTTATTATATAGGGGGAGGGTCACAAAATTCTGGACGCACGTTTAGGGGAGGTCAATATATTTTAAGCCCTGGTTTGGGGGAAGGCCACAATTTTTATGCCTGAATTTATAAAAACTTAATAGCCCTCTCCCCAATAATCACTGACCGCTCCCTAAGTATCCGCGTATCCATTTCAGTATAAAAGTCTATCTACGTATCCGCGTATTTTTTTAGGGACCTAGCGAAATTTGTGGGGAATTGTGCAGTCAGGCCTAAGAGGGGAAGAAAAGCAACGGGTTTAGATAAAATTCCATGTAAGCTATTAAAAATTCTACAAGAACCGGCAACAGAATCAAAGGTAAGTTAAGAACAAATATAGTTTGTGAATTTGAACCCAGTAGGATGACTTTTTCCGGATGATTTTTGATCGGACTTCTGTTCGGCACTCCAAATATGGTGTAAACTGTTCAAAAACATGGCCCCCGCCCGCCGGTGTCGTCGTCATAAGCACGTGGTGTGAGAGCAAAATATGTTTTTTCTCGAAACTAACTTAAACCACATAAAGTTTTATTCCTACATATAATGTTTACTTTAACCCCTATTTTAATATTCAGTTCGCTATTTCAATACATTTGTGACCCGTAATTTATCTTCTTTCCCGGTTCTTTGCAGAGTTCGATCAAAAATCATCTGGCAAAAGTCATCCTACTGGGTTTAAATTCACAAATGATCTTCGTTATTATCTTACCTTTAATTCTATTGTCGGTTCTTGTAGAATTATTAGGTCAGCTTGCCGTAATTACAATTCATTCCTATACTACGCAACACGCTTAACGCGTACAAAATCATAATAACACTACAACTAGTGGAGTGTGACAGTGCCGGATGCCTGGTGGACAGCAGCAAACGGTTTCTTTAATAAACTACGGTATTACAAATCATTACATAGTTCTAATATTACAAAATCATAATATTTAACAGGACATGAAGGAATGGAGAAAACATTCCATAACCACACATCATCCTAAAAGGATGGTTGAACAATCAAATGACGTAATCACATGATAATAAGTAGCTTTTCACATGCTTAAATCAATACCGAAAAATCGATATCTAAAGAAAATAATGTACGTTGCCCGGTACGAAAAACCATCGTAAAAAACCACGTCTTGCTACATGGAAAAACTTCTGGAAACGTACTCCTCGACCGAATGCAATCGTACAAGGCTCCGAGGGCTAAAGCCAAAATGGTTATATCTTGATGAATAATAATTTAAAACATTAAAACTAAAGTTTGGCTGACTTGTGGCTGTCCAGCAAGCGAGAGAAAGAATTCTAAACTGATTGGTCTTTATATACCTCAAATATGAATATTAAACATATGTACAAGAAAAGAAACTAATGAACTATCACTTAAGTGATAAACAAATAGCCACGTGCCGTAATGAAGACGCTTTCCAACTCACTTTGTTACGTTGGAAAGCCTCTATTTTCTTCAGAGCGCTTTGACGAAGCGTGTCCGAATTACAATAGTTTGTATGGGACTGAGTAACCGCGCCAGGAATTCTTGCATGCCTTTCAAAATGGCGTCGAAAACTTTAAGGTGGTCTATTAGTTATAGATTACAGTTCTAAAAACAGTCAGTTAATAACTACATGAAAGAAACATGAAGAAACAGAAACATGAAACATAAATTTTAACGCCTCTAGAAGTCTATTTACATTTTTTGTCTACAAATGCTTGTATAAAAGTTCATAAGCCAGAAATTTTAAAGTGCACCTCAACCCCTCATTTTCGAAAAGATAGGTAATTTTAAGCATTTCTGCGAAAACAATTGAATTCGCATTAATCCTTGATTTTTTTATGAGCGTGAAGTAATGGTTCGTATAAGAACTGGAGCAAGATCTATTGTTCCGCAGCAATGAATGTGATTTCACTAATCCCACATAGAAAATGGTTCAATTTTTGCTAAAGATATCTGTTGACTAGTGGTATTAATGTTCTCAAATTAAAATGCATGAAATCGCTCGTTCTGTATATGTTTTTGATTCCAAAACAAATTCAGCCAATAGAAAGACACTAAAACAAAAGCGGAGATATTATAAAATATTTCAATGTTCCCAACATATAGGATTTCTTTCTCTTTTTACATAGTTACATATTGTGCGCTTCAATCATTTTCTTTAAAACAATATTGTGAAATCAGAGTTCTTTCCTATTTTTAGGAGGTTTATTTCTGTTTAACCAATGAGATATCAAGTTTCAACAATAGAAAAATTAACACGTTTGTGCATTCCTGGACGTTGAGTGCTCCTGTTCTTACGCGAACCATTACTTAAAAATGACAAAATCCCGTGTGTAGTGGCGCACGTCCTAATTATTATAATGAGTCTTATGATGTAAGTGAAGGTTCAGTCGTCAAAGTCGGAGTAGTTGGATTTCTGCTGGATGCATAAACAAAATCAAAGAAGTCGTAAATAAACATGCTCCCTTAAAACAAGCATCTCTATCTAAGATGAAGCAATTAATAAAACCCTGGTTATCTAAAGGCCTATTAATTTCAATAAAAATTAAGCAAAAAATGTATAAATCACATTTTTTAAATAGGGATCCAGAAAAAATAAAAAAATTCAAACAATACTCTAACTTACTCAACCGAACGAAGGCTAAAGCAAAGAGCGATTACTACAATCAACATTTTGAACAGTACAAAAACAATTTGAAGGAAACTTGGAAATTAATTGGTACCCTAATTAAAAGAAAACTTAAAGGTCAGTCTAATTACCCATCTAGAATCATAAGAAATAACAAGACCTACACAAAGCAAACCGATATTGCAGAACAATTTAACCAACACTTCATTAATGTAGGACCAAACTTAGCTAACTTAATTGAAAATAATAATAACAATGACCCCATTTGTTACTGAAGATTATGTAACCCGTCTTTTCTCTGAGTTAAATGAAAAGAAAGCTTCACTAGACATTCCAAATAAATTAATTAAATACGCAAGTAGAATTTTATCAATACCTTTCACCTTTATTTATAATGAATCAATTTCACAAGGCATTGTCCCTAACATATCGAAAATTTCCAAAGTTACTCCAGTGTTTAAAAATGGCATCGCTACTGATCCCGCAAATTATAGACCTATTGCAATCCTATCGCCTTTTAGTAAAATATTAGAGAACATTATCTGTGATCAGCTGAATGTATTTATTGAGAAACATAATATTCTATTCTAATTTCAATTCGGCTTCAGAAAGAACCACTCAACTGAACTTGCCATCTTAGAAATTACTGATAATCTGAAAACCTCAATAGATAATAATTCAGTTACTTGTGGGCTCTTTCTGGATTTTTCTAAAGCGTTTGACACGATTAATCATGGAATATTGTTAAAGAAATTATATAAGTATGGAATTCGTGGACTGTAGCTCTGGAATGGTTCAAAAGTTATCTTGCAAACCGTACACAGTTTGTTAAAATTGGTAATTCAGAATCCACTCCCCTCGATATTGTCTGTGGAATTCCCCAAGGATCTACCCTAGGACCATTATTATTCTTACTATACATAAATGACTTACCAAACTCATCCACAAAACTTTCTTTTCGTCTATTTGCTGATGATGCAAATATTTTTTATACTAGTAAAGATCCCAAAGAAATTGAAAGAGTTATGAATAATGAACTCCAAAATGTTATTAATTACTGTAATGCAAACAAACTTTCTATCAATATGAAAAAGACAAATTTTATGTTGATTCGCTCTTCAAGGAAGCAACCTATACCAAACATGAACATCTTAAACATTGAACAGAAAAACTGTATCAAATACCTAGGAATATATATTGATGAGCACTTAAATTGGAAAAACCAAATAACTCATATAAATAATAAAATAGCTAAGAACTTAGGTATCTTTTATAAACTACGTAACCATCTAAATATTCAAATGTTAAAACAACTCTACTATACTCTTGTCTTTCCGTACTTAAACTATGGATCAATAAGCTGGGGAAATACTTATCCAAGTAACTTAACAAAATTAAACACTAAACAAAACAATTGTATTCGCAGTATCTTTTTTGCCAATAATAGAGAATCTGCCCTTCCCTACTATCAACTTCTCGATATTCTAAAACTTGAGAATATTGTCAAGTTTAAAATTTGCACATTAACATATAAACTATATAATAACCCAACTAGTGTTCCCTCCTTATTCCACAATTTTCTATTACCTGTAATTAATGTCCATAGACGACGTACGCATTATATATACAATACTTATAACACAACATGCTCAGTTATTCAGTTTATTTACTCAAATGTAAACGGTGGTCAACTCGGAAGCTTAATGCTACTTTGGCAACCGTACACCCTCTACAAGTATCTCTCTATTTATTCTGTATGTATATCATTAATTTGTTTTAAATCTATTTTGTCAAAAATGTAAAACCTATAAACAAGTGTGTAATAAAATTGAACTTGAACTAGTGGTCATGCAGCGAAATCGTAAAAAAAACGACAATGCTGTACAGCAATTTATTTTTTCGGCTAAGATCTCATGCACGTTTTTTTTTGAAAATATTTTATGTATTAATCTATTAAATTTGGAATATTAAATTATTCCAAAATTAGCTAACTTTGTACTTAATAATTCTTATCCTAAGTGAACTTTAAGAGCCATGCCCCTGTGAAAATCTTTTTTTTGATCAGGGCATCAGGGCTAGTGTGCCCATATTAAAAGTTATACTTTAATATTGATACCTATAAAAGTGTACAGCTGCATCACCTTGCACGGCAAATGATTGTTTATGATTCAAGCTCATAGCGAGACCAGTGAAAATCCCATTCCAACAAATCTTTTTGAGAGACGAAAAGTTATGTAAATTTATTGTGTAAATTTCTCCTGCAACAAAAACACAGTGCGATAGAAGGAAACGTTTTTTTCATGGCTCCATGTTGAGCCTAGGTATGAATAGACTACTGTCAGAACGGCGCAGACTATAGGCGTGTATATTGCTAGGTTTAGTAACAAGTTGAGAAATATATTGGGGGACCACGCTATTAATGGTTTTAAACATGAATGTAGCTAGCTGATGGTGGCGTCTGTCTGTCAGGTCTTTCCAGCCAAGGTTGTTTAAAATATATCTGGATCTGATGTCATAATTCCAATAAGTAATCATTTTGGCCGCTCTATTTTGATTTTTTTTTGCATTTTCTGACCCAGACCCTTAACCACAGAACCCCAAACAGAACTACAATAGTCTAGATGGCGGACTATTAGAGAAATAAGGGTATTTTTCGGAACAAGTGGTCGGAGTCCGAGAGATTCTAATAGTCTGTAATCCTAATGGCACAGTTCATTTGACAGTCAAACGGTTCAGTCTTCGCGGTCCGTTTAGGGCTTTCTAAATAGTTTGCGTTTTCGCTTCACTTCATCAGCCGCCGTTTTCTACGCCTGTCATTCTCGCTCTCGCTGAACTATTATTTGATTATTCGAACCTCCTCAGCGAACTCTAATTTGAATACTAATATACGAAATCCGGTGGACTTCTCTCTTTCAATTTTACCCTCTGTTTATATCGTTTAATTAGTTGTGTTATTTTTATATGATTGTCCTCTGTGTCATGAATATCTAATGATGTGTAAGAAGCCATTTGAAAGCCGCGTAATTGTTGTAGACGTGGTTTCTAGATCCTCATATCATAAACAATGTATCGGGCTCCGCCCTAGCCTCCTCCACAGGCATCTCTAATTTTCGAAGGAATCAGATAAAAAAAAATTTGAGATGCCTGCGGAGGAGGCTAGCTCGGCCCTCGACATTGTTCGTGGCACTCGGTGGATCTAGAAACCACGTCTATATCAACCACGCGGCTTTGAAATACCAGTTACTTAACATGCACTTTTTAATCAATCGATATCAATGGGTATCTTTCCTACTGATTGGAAATTAGCTAGAGTGTCACTTATTTTTAAGAAAGGTACAAACTCAGATCTAAATAACTACCGACCTATATCTGTCATACCAATTGTTGTAAAAATATTCTAAAAAATTATATACGATAAGTTATACGAGTACCTTGACGACAACAGTTTATTGACGAATTTCCAATCAGCTGGGTTCCGATGACTCCATAACACTCTCACAGATTTACTCGAGGCCACTAATAGTTGTTGTGTTAATAGTGATAGGAGTTTTCTTAACGGTATAATATTAATCGATTTAAAAGAAAGCTTTTGACTAGCCTGAATTTCAGCCGTTTCCTCTGGTTCGTTCCTCCTGAGAGAGACGTCTGAATCCAATAGCCGATAATGCCGCCAGTGACGTCACTACCAGAAAACCTGGTAGTGATCTTTGATTGGTTCAGATTTTATAATTTCGCATAATTATCATAATTAACTCATTAGGAAGACGGTAGGATTATTTATTTGTTTCTGTTTTGGACTCGCGATGGTTGATCGTTGATGAGTTTCAATGGAGTGCTTGTCTTTGGCAAAGACCTTAAATTCGTAAGGAAAACAACTGGAAATGGATTGAAAGTGTCCTGCAAAATATTAAAACCGGCCGGCTGTTCTGTAAACATGTACGTTTTTTCACGTCGCCAGTCACGTTCGCGGGGTTGTTGATAATTGATTATTCGTTCACACTCAGTGGTAAAACTGTCGCTACTCTCTTCAAGGAACTGTTCTTTCCCGTAAAAGTGTTTTCGAACTTCTTTGTAAATTCTCCAAATACCCATCAATGTTTTTCCACTTTTCTGCTGCATTATTAACAAAGGTAATCTCTCGCTGTCTAGAACCGAACGGCAGATCGAGAGACGTTAAGTACTAGTAAACGGAAGACGAAGGCCTGAAATATTACTGAACGATTTGTTGCTTCAAAAAGTTTTTCACAGCATACATTTAAGAGGCACTTGAGAAGCAAATGGATGTAGATAGGTAGGGTCTTAATTTTGACATAATCTCAAATAATTTCTCAAGGCGAGAGCTTTGTTTTTGTGACCCAACGAACTCTTCACAAGCCGCCGTGGCAGTTTTATTTGCATAAATTAACATTTTAATCCGCTTTGACGTCACTGGACGGCATTATCGGCTATTGGATTCAGACGTCTCTCTCGGGAGGAACGAACCGGAGGAGACGGCTGAAATTCAGGCTAGCTTTTGACAATTGATCATAAAATGATCATGAGAAAACTGGCTAAATATGGAGTTGACCGGAATACCCTGATATGGTTTGACTCGTATCTAACAGATATATATAGAATTCAAAAACGTAACGTCAATGGCCACTTTTGTCTAGTGCAAGCTCAGTAACTTGAGTCCCAATGTGGAGTCCTACAAGGGTCGATAATTGGACCGCTGCTCTTTTTTTATTTATATCAATGACTTACCAAACTGCTTAAACGAGGGCTCCCCTAGAATGTATGCCGGTGATACAAGTATAGAGGGTTTGCACGTGACGTCATAGCCGCCATGTTAGTGTACAGGTAACAATAGATTCTTCGTTAGCTTCTTTTGTTAGGTACACCAACATGGCCGCCATGCCCTTTGTCATTTGAATCTCTGGGGATAGAGTGCAAACCATCTATAGATGGTTTTCACGTGACGCCATAGCCGCCATGTTGGTGTACCTTTAACAATAGATTCTTCGTTAGCTTCTTTTGTTAGGTACACCAACATGGCCGCCATGCCCTTTGTCATTTGAATCTCTGGGGATTGAGTGAAAACCCTTTAGCTCTGCTGCCTCAAGTCAGAGTGTTATTGAAATAAAATAATCAACACGGAACTAGATAATATTATGAAGAGGGGGGAGTTGCAACCCCCCTGAATCCACCATTAGCCGTGCATACCTACCAACACGTCCTCCCTTGTGAAGCGCAGTTGAGTATATTCTTCACAAATCATGCATAATTAATGGCCATTTTGTCCAATCAGATGAAGCAAATCACTCACGTGCATCCTCCCGATAAAACGAAAGGGTCTTTATACAACTTTTCACTGTACGAGTGTGGCCCTATATAAAGCTTCATGGTCGAGGCCTTTTTCCTTTGTTGAACAAAGAACAATAAGCCTCAACCAAGAAGTTTTATGTGAGGGCCACACTCGTACAGTGAAAAGTCGTATAAAGACCCTCCTAATTAATCCTTATAAAACCAAGGACTTCACCGTGAATCTTTATAAAGACCCTCACTAGTACAGTGAAAATCCTTAAAAAGACCCTTATGGCGAATCTAGTTCATTAAATAATAAATATCTTTTAGAAGTAACGTTTTTGAAGCCGTTCAATAAAATCGCAGCATGTGTTTTATCAGATTTAAAAACACTGCTGCGAGTTTAGTAAACATTATATATATAATTTGCACTATACCAATGAAAAGCTTTAAAATCAGCCAAGGTGCAGCAAAATTTGTTGTTCAATTTGCAATGCTGGTGTTTTGTGGCGAATCTTTTAAAAACCTGTTATTATTATAATCGATCCAGTTCCTAGCAAGTCCCAGCGCCGCTATAACTATTTTTTTAACAAGGGAAACTTTCATAGAAGATTTTGGTCTCAGCTTTATATAAACAAGAACATACATAATACCCGGTTTGGTGCTTGCGTGTACTGAGGTTAAAAATCAAACGGAGGTTTTTCTTCAGTTGGTGGAGCCGCAAGCTTGCTTCGAGCTGCTAGCATGATGTAAACAAAATAATCAATCAACCAGTCAATAACTTTATTTATACACAGTAACTATTTACAGCTTAAAGCTGGTGGGACCGAGTTGTAATATGTGGCCTAGTTGACAGGCTCGGAAGCCGAAAACTGTTGGCGTCGCCCGGCCGGGTGAAACACAGATTTCGAACCCAGGGCCCGGTTCCTGAAAGCCCGATTAGCGCTAATCCTGGATTAACTCTCAACAAAACATATTAGTTGTCATGGTAATTAACTCTGGTTTAGCGTTAATCGGGCTTTCAGGAACCGGGCCCAGAGCTTCATGCATTACAGACCCCGCTCGCGATCGGCCACCGAGACTGAAGCGCCGGACTGTGATGTGATGAGCCCCTATGGCTGTTTCAGGTCTCATTAGAAATTCAGAGGTTTTTTTTCTGGCTTGTTAAAATCCTGGTTGTCAGATTCAATTCGATTTAGTAACAGGTGTTCTTCACATCCATAAAGATAATCCAATCCCATTAATTACTTAAAAATTGTACTCCCTGTAATGTATATTGTGGATGGTAACTCGTAATATTAGGATGTTTTGACGACTGGCGTGTCAAATGCTACCACAGAATAGTATAGTATAGCTTGACGACGTGGTCACTAAGCCAAATCGTACTAAAGTCAACACAACTTGGTTATAAATTGGATAGAAAAGGTGTATAAAGTTACTAAAAACAAAGAACATGTATTATTCCCTGCACCATTATACTCAGGCCGTGTTATGACCAGATAACGAACACTGACAGTGCCGTTGGATATTTATAGGAGAACTGAAACTAATGCCCGGGAACGTCATTAGCAACGCTAGAGGGTGCATACATATTTGAGTACGATATTCAAGAGAAAACGACATACGGCTGTGAAAGGGTTAGACATATCACAGGGAAGAAGGAACGAGCGCTAATTCTATGATAATACAGCCATCTAACAAAGGTAGGTTCATTTTGAGCGTACAACTAGAATACATCTCTGTACAATGCTAAGTAAGCCTTGATCAGTACTAGAATAGTAACTGAAGCCATACCGAAAAACATATAAAGACCGAATGCTAGTATTATACAGTGATAAATATATCAACTGTGTTAGATTTGTATCTATAAACAGTTATTTGGAAGTCTTCATATTCTTGTGACGGACTACAATACAAATCATCTAAAAAAAATATCCAGATTATCGTAAAAGTATTGAAGTTTTTTTCTAAATGCGCCGTGTGTCATATGGGAATCACAACAAATATGAAGGCAAACGGAAATAACCGGCTGCTGTGCGACCAGTTGTGTCTAAATCATTTAATTTGTCAGCTACAAGTCATTTATACTGGAAGTTTAAGAGTTTGTGAAAGCTTTTATTATCCTTACGCCCGTCTTTCGTGGGAATATTGTTCAATTGCTGTGTGTGTTGTTGATTGCGAAGAGTAAAATCGCCTTTGGGCTTCGGCTTCCTGATCAGGGCTTAAGAGAAAACTGGCTTACTGTGTTAGTTAAAAGAAAAAAAGATCAGATCAAGCCTTGTTTTACCTTGCGCTTTGTTAAATAAATGTCTGTCGCGAATGTTGGCACTTTACAGCTATATTCTTAAAAAGAGGATACACCCGTGGAATATTTGGTGGTTTCAATTCACAAACACACACAATTACTTCTTAAAGAACTAACCGGACATAGATAATATTGTTCGTTATCATGGCAGGAATATTTTGTAGGATTTGGTGTTTTTTGAGAATAATGAAAAGGAATAATCCCTCACGTTGAAATACTCACCTGTTTCCGCTAGCGTTGTAATTCAGAAGATACTAACGATAAACAACCAAATTACTTTTCATGTACTTTATTTTCATCTCCAGATTAGAACATTGCCGGCCCAGACAACCCGAACCTTCGGAAAACTTGCAAAATATTAAAAAATACAAGAGAACAACCCTCAATGCATTAGATTCATGCAGTGTTTGCGGCTTGGAAACAGCAGGTTTCTCGTTCTGGCGCCATTTCGGCTCTCCAGTTATACAGTCGTCTTGCACACTGCTATTCTGTTTTCTCTTACTACGTTTTGAACATGCATGTTTAGAAAAGCATTTATCAGGCAAATTGCGGATTGAAAATCTCTTCAACTGGAACATAATATTAGCATTTTAAACTCTAGAAAATCAACAAAGTGCCAGTTTCTTCAATACTAATTGAAAAAATGATGTTACCAAGGTTTTTTAAAATTAACTTATTTTAATGAACATGTCGCTATAAATTGAAAGCGGTTGGCTTGGGGGGGGGGGGGGGGGGGGGGGGGGGTAAAGGGGGACAGAAACCTCTGCAAGACCACAGACAGTCCAAGCACAGGCAGCCCAAGTTCTGTATCTGCACTGTGTGACTAATACAGTTTTCCCGTATCAGATATCGTGTACTAGAAAAAAATGAAAACAATAAAATATTGAACTTTGAAGAACTTGTCTTGTGTTATCAAGTGTCCTTAAGTATCATATTTCAATCTTAGCGTTCTGGGACCTGTTTTAGTACGTTTTCTAGCTCGCTCTTTTTCTTGTTTACTCTGTACTATATATATATATATTAGAAAGGCGGGAAACCGTTATTTCAATACGCTTACCTCAGTTATGCCTCGATTTCCCAAGACCCCCAGTGATGCAACACGATCCTCTCTGGCACAAAAAAATTTTCCGTTACCCTCCCCCTGAGAGGATCGTGTTGCATCACGGGGGGGGGGGGGGGGGGGGTCTTGCTGACGTCACGCTTTTGGTCACGAGGTCTGAGGTTGTACCGTCCTCTCATCGGTCCACGGCAAGAATCTTGATTTGTCGTTTTTAAGCTGGGAATTTATCCATTTTTAAGAAAGGTTTTGTCAAAAGACTTCCAAATAATGATTTCCCGCCCAGAGATTGATAATTAACCACCGGGAATTTGGGATTAATTGGAGCATCTTTTCGGGGGGAAATCGAGGAATAAGGTAAGCGTATTATTGAACTAACGGTTTCCCGCCTTTCTGATATATATATAGTACAACAGTCATATAGTACAGAGTAAACAAGAAAAAGAGCGAGTTAGAAAACGTACTAAAACAGGTCCCAGAGCGCTAAGATTGAAATATGATACTTAAGGACACTTGATAACACAAAACAGTTCTACGAAGTTCAATATTTTATTGTTTTCATTTTTTTCTAGTACACGATAACTGTATTAGTCACACAGTGCAGATACAGAACTTGGGCTGCCTGTGGTCCAAGCTCACGATTTGTGGCTCATACAAATCCTACGGTAGATTACGTGAGCGCGCGCTAGAGTCACCGTTTTCCCCGTTTGTCCCCGTTTTTTATGCGCTCTGATTGGTTCTTGGTCGTCTCGTGGGGTTTGTTAGACCACAGGCAGCCCAGGCTCAAAGTTTGAATATATTTGACAGTTGAACTACGAAGGTTCAAACATCCAGAATATCCGGTATTTTATCGCACTAAATGGCAAATGAATAACACAATAAATTAAACTTGCTTTGATGAAGATTAAGTTGTTGTGTCTTGAATTTGGGGGTTTTGGGGCCGATTTAACGAGTTTCTAGGAAACATGGATTCACTCTACCTAAATAGAGAAAAGGCTGGCAAGCCGATGGCGATGGCGTGTCACATACCTGTCATCTCCACGGCAAAAATGACCCTTAAATCCTCTCAATCGACGTGATACTTCCGAATCCCGTAGACAGATCTCCTTGCTGCGTATCCTCCAAGTTTCATGACCAAACATTCAACGAGTACCGAGAAATGATTTTTGTCACCTCGAATTTCGCCGTGCCAAACACCTCTTCACACTTTGACGAGCCACCGGAAGTCCAACCGAAAGGATGCCTCGTTTTGGAGTTGAAAATCACCGCCGCACCAATTGGATGGGAAAGCTCCAAAACGAGGCATCCTTTCGGTTGGACTTCCGGTGGCTCGTCAAAGTGTGAAGAGGTGTTTGGCACGGCGAAATTCGAGGTGACAAAAATCATTTCTCGGTACTCGTTGAATGTTTGGTCATGAAACTTGGAGGATACGCAGCAAGGAGATCTGTCTACGGGATCCGGAAGTATCACGTCGATTGAGAGGATTTAAGGGTCATTTTTGCCGTGGAGATGACAGGTATGTGACACGCCATCGCCATCGGCTTGCCAGCCTTTTCTCTATTTAGGTAGAGTGAATCCATGTTTCCTAGAAACTCGTTAAATCGGCCCCAAAACCCCCAAATTCAAGACACAACAACTTAATCTTCATCAAAGCAAGTTTATTGTGTTATTCATTTGCCATTTAGTGCGATAAAATACCGGATATTCTGGATGTTTGAACCTTCGTAGTTCAACTGTCAAATATATTCAAACTTTGAGCTTGGGCTGCCTGTGGTTAGACTCCACCGTTGATGTGATCAACGGACTGTGAGAGATCTCAAAAATAAAATATCTCTAAAACCGATCCAAATTAGCCCAAAATATCAGAGAATACTCAAGGACATAAGAAAAGAACACTCAAGGTACATTTATTGCAACATGTTATTTTATTACCTTTATATTTTCCACGATAAGAAATCAATACAAACTCTAGCGCACTAAACCTAGCGCCTGCATGCATCTCCTATACTTTCTACCGATTCCGAAGCCACTCGGTAAAACCTAAACGGCTGAATTACAGCTGATGTAACTGCCTAAAGGCTCACTTCTACGAATGAATCTTGGACCCGCGGATTAGGTTGTGCTAATAGTTTGGTATTTCCATATCACTCCTGGGCCCGGTTGTTCGAAGCAAGGTTAAGCGCTAACCCAGGGTTAAATCGTTAATCCTGGGTTAAACTATACAGATTGCAATTACAGATTTAGCGCTAACCTAGGGTTAAAGTTAACCTTGCTTCGAACAACCCGGCCCTGGACAGTTTCTGAAAGTCGCGCTCACCGGAACAGTTGCAGTATTTGCACACGCCAGAGAGAAGACTCGCCCCTTAACGGTCAACCAACTCCAACGGCCTAAGCGCGCACTCGGTAGTTCGTGTACGCTCTCGAGAGAACCAAGTATGGTGATTGGACAACTGCTCAGCTGGTATACTTTGCCTCCTCGTATCCCTTGTAACAACGACACTACGTTTACAATGCTGCGAGATTATGTTCCTTGCGAGAGGTTTAGTGCCAACGCTTGGGCCGAGCTGGAGATTGAGACATTCAGTTTTAGCCCCATTGTGGAATAGCAGTCCGGCCATTTGGGTTCTGCAGCTTATAAAGTCAAAGGTTACTTAAACTCAAGAGTGAGCCGATATCCAAAAACGGTCTCTACTTTTCATATCACTCTTCTGCTTATCAGTGGACTGGATATCTCTAAGAATCCTGGACCAAGCTTGAAGAAACAGAGCTGCCCTGAGTGTTCAAGGACTACTGCACGAAACCATCGGTCACTTGGGTGTAGCGTGTGCGTGTCGCTTATCACATTATTAAGTGCGGGAATGTCACGCCCAAGGATTTTAAGATAACTCAGAGAAATGACTCAAAGATCTGGAGCTGCCCTTCGTGTTTACGGGAGACTATGGTGGCGCTACCGTTTGGTTCTGTGTCTGATGAATCGTCTTTGTCTATAGCGGGTACGGATCCATCGCACAATGTATCTCAACTAGATGAACTCTCTAACGGCGACTATTTGCACGACACGGCCTGTGAACTCAACACTTCGCCGAAAGACTTAAAAGTTGCCCACTTGAACATTTGTATCCTCCGCAATAAGGTGGAAGAACTGCGTGTACTTCAGAGTGTCTATAAATTTGATATCTTTGCGATTACGGAGACTCATCTGAACAAGTCTGATAGAGATCAGGATATACATATTGATGGCCTGAAATTCATCCGACTGGACAGGGTCATCAGATACTCACCGAGTTGGTGAAAAAAATTATTAGTACTAATAAAGCGTTTACATGGTGAAAAGGTTTACCAGCGAATATATACTAATAAACTGTCTCATTATACTAATAAACTATCCCAAATCTTGTGAATAAGTAAAATCGACAACTCACCAGATTTCCTGGTGTTTATTAGTATAAAATCAATAACACAATAAAGCTCATAATGAATCGAAGGTACAAAACGTTCAAGAAAGCCATCGAAACAAAGGATGCTGAGAAGTGGGCTGATTACAAAAAACTGAGAAATGAAATAATATCGGACATCAGGAACGCTAAAGCAGCTTATTTCAAGGGGAAACTTGATGAAGTAAAGACCACAGCTGCCTATTGGAATCTACTGTCCAGAGCCACAAATCCCAAAGTCCGAAAAGTAATCGGACCACTAAAACGCGATATTGAAAGCCTTGCAGTTGAAGATAAAGACAAGGCTAAACTAATGAACAGTGTTTTTCTACTATTGGAGAGAAATTGGCAGATACCATCGAGCCATAACAGGTACCCAGACATGTAAAAGAAAAGCCAACCCCTTGTATATACGATGCGTGATTATCATATAGAGAGGTCGAGAAGAAACTTATTATGCTGAAATCAAATAAAGCGACGGGCCCTGATGGTATTTCGCCCAGGCTACTTAAAGCGGCTGGGTTGTCTCTTGCCGCTCCATTGACTAACTTATATTTACGTAGCCTAAGAAATGCCAGAGTTTACAGCGACTGGAAGGTAGCTAGATTAAATCCCGTATTCAAGAAAGAAGATGAGTCGGACAGGGGGAACTACCGCCCTCTGTCTATGTTAAGTGTACCGAGTAAATTCTAGAATCATGCATCACCGACACAATTGTAGATCATACTTTCACGCAAAACCATCTCGTAACCGACTATCAGTGGGCTTATCGTAAGGGACTTATTATTGGTGCACCTTACGGAGACCTGGAGACGAGCTATCGACTCCAAACTTGTCGTGGGTGTGGCCTTTATTGACTTTCAAAAAGCCTTTGACAGCATCTCTCACAAAGTCCTAATACACAACCTTGAGCATAATTTTGGCATTAAGGAATCTGCTTGATTGGCTAAGAGATTATCTTAGTGAGAGAAAACAGTTCACCGTTATTAACGGAGAATCGTCCGAGTACACCAACGTAACGTATGGAATTCCGCAAGGGTCCGGTCTGTGCTGGGGCCGACACTTTTCACTCTACACAAGTGACTTACCTGAGGCAGTGGTCTCTGGATTTCTTTATATGTATGCAGATGATATTGTGTAGGCGAGTCGGTGGACTCCCGACTGTCGCTAATATGCTCAACAAGGCGCTAAAGGGAGGAACTCGTGGATTGGAGTTTGAAAAATTACCTCATACCTCATCCCAAAAAGTGCGAAGTCATGATCTTACATCGAGGCAGCTTCATCGGCCCGCTTTAACGCCCTGTCTCTTGGGAACCACAATATAAAATGGGTGACCCACTCAAGGCTACTAGGTGCCACCATTGATAACAAACTTACATGGACCCGTCATATACTAGAGATTAAGAAAGGATTCGCTAATAAGTTAAATTTGTTAAAACGTAGCCGGCGGTTTCTACCGCACCATACGCTTTTGGATTTGTATTCTAAGATAATTTTACCTTCCGTAATATATGCGTTACCGATCTGGGGTAGCTTTACCAATAAGGATGGCTTCCACGCCTTAGAATCGTTACATAGTAGAGCTGCTAGGCTAATATACGGCCTTACGCGAGATATGCCTTCCGTAGACGTACTCAAGGACGCATCCACATCTACATTTATTGAGTCGGTAAAAGTCCTGCGACAACATACCAACTGTAAACTAAATAACTATTGATATATGCATATATACACACATACATTCACTGCCACACATACCCGCACACACACCCACACTAGCACACACTCATATTTATATGTATAGGTACCAGTATGTACATATGTACATGTATGTAAGGCTTAAATGATGCGTTGTTGCTAGAAATTAATCACAATTAAAAATCGATATAAGTCTAAAGACTAATCAGTCTAGCCATAAAAATAATAAAAATAATAAATAAAATAAATTTTGGTCATTAAAGCTAATTAAGCCCAGTCCACAGAAATAATAATAATCATAAATAAGAATTAAGTTTGGTCTTAAAAAGATTAGTTGAGTCTTGGGTTACTAAATCAATTGGAAGGCAATTCCATTCCTTAATTGTCCTTGGAAAAAATGAAAATTTAAAGATATCTGATCCAGCAATGGGAATATAATACTTAAAAATGTGACTGCCACGTGTTCGTGTTTCCGTATGAGGTATTAAGTATTGGTTAGTGTTGATGTCTATGAGGTTATGGTTCAATTTGTACATCATTACAAGTCTGGCTTTCTTTCTTCTTGACTCTAATGTGTCCCAGCCTAGTTCATCCAACATGCTGGTTACGCTGGCTGTTTGTTGATAATTCTGTGTGCAGAATCGTGCAGCTTTCCTTTGGGTTCTTTCTAATGTGGCTATGTCTTTTTTGTAGTGAGGGTCCCAAGATTGACTAGCATATTCTAGTTTTGGTCTTATGATGGATCTATACACTGTTTCCTTTACCCTTTGTGGACAGTTCCAAAGATTGCGTTTTGCCATCCCCAGTATTTTGTTAGCATTTCCTGTGATGTTAATGATATGTTGTGACCATTGCAGTTTGTGGTCTAGGGTCACTCCTAGGGACCCTTTATTCTCAATGTACAAAGTAAGGTTAGCTCTACACTAGCATATAAAATGTTCTACGAGTGCACCCCCGCTTCTATGGACCATATTCTAGTTAAGAATGACAGAACGCACAATTTACGTAACACTGAGTAACAGGAAAAGGGTTATATTGCCACGCTTCAATAGCTATTACATGCATGAAGAATTCGATAGCACATAGAGCGGCAATTGTGTGGAACCTGCTCACTCCTGACTTACCGGAGACCTCTAATGTAAAGAACTTTACCAGTATGACTAGTAAATCACAGGCCCTGCATAATTTAGATTTTGGTGCTGAATCACCGCAAACTGCCCCTCACAAGAACGATTATTTTATATAAAATAGATGATTAATAACAATGATATGGACATAAAAGATTTTGATTTTTACTTATATACCAGTGTAATTTTAAATAGTTAGTTTTTACCAATATTATATATATAGTTAGCATTTTAATGTGAAATTTGTATATAGTTAACTAGGTTATTTTAGTATTATACACGATCCCACAAGCGGCAACGCTTTAATCTTGTATCACGATTCACTGATCATTTTGTTTACTTTTGAGACGCCAATATAACATGGTATTGCCGTCTCAGAATACCAGCCTCTGATTGGCTCTTGCGCGAGCCCTTGCAGTTACATGGGTTCCAGGTCAAGTTCAAAAGTCGTTTGTTCAACAGCAGGATTTCTACAATTTCACCTTCAAAACACTGTAAATTACAAGATAAGAATTATTCAATCCTAAAGGTAAGGTTGGCATTGTAGTTTCCGTCAGAAATCTAAAACTCTTATCCGCTAAAAGTGCAATTTTCACAATTTTTGAAGAGATTTCAAAACACAAGTTTTCTCCACTCAAGCCGTGAAACCGCTGCCATATGCATAGATATACTAGGCGCCTTTTGAGAATTGAAATTACGATCAGCATAAGTTTCAATTGGTGCTTCATTCTCTTCTTTCTTTTAACAATTCCCGACTTAACTGTTGAATCGCGATACAAAACTAATTGCGATTTTGAGACGCCGATACCGAATTATATTGCCGGCGTTGGAAGAAAATATATTTTTCGTATTGATACGAAATATATTTTCTCTCAACTGACCGGCAATATAATCGGCGTCTAAAAATCGCAATTAGTTTATATTATCGTATTAGAAGACAAGGAAAATTGCCGGGGAAAACGGCGAGTCTAGCGCGCGCTATCACGCAATCAATCTTGCGCGAGCGATCACGTAATCTACAGTAGGATTTATTTATTTATTAAGCTTCGCCTGAAGGAAAATGATACCACGAACGATAGTTTTAACAAATTACAATGATGTAGAAACAAAATGATAAAAGGCAGGGTGACCGCAACAGCTAAAGCCAATTACTGCGGGCCCATGGGACTAAATTAAATTAATAATAGTCAAAGAAAGAACTAATGATTAGGATTTCACAACCACAAGGTGACTAAAAATAACAAGTTAAAGGACTGAGTAGGCTAGTTCTGGAAGTCGTGTGCGTATCTTTCTCCCGAAGAGTAATTCAGCTGGGCTCACACCAGTCGTTGGGTGGGGTAGGCTTCGATATGCGACTAGGTATGTGTTCAGTTCTTTCTTCCAGTCCTTCTCAGCATGTGCGATTTGGATTCTCTTTAGTAACGAACGGTTTTGGCGTTCCACCTCTCCGTTTGCTTGAGGCCATTTAGCAGTGACTCTGTGGTGTCTGATGCCTTGATGTTCCATGTATGCTGCAAACTCTGTCGCAATAACTCCTGATAACTGTGGCCCATTGTCTGATGTCAGACTTTCAGGCAAACCGTGTCGCGAGAACATTTCTTCGAGACTCGAGATAACCTTGGAAGCAACCGTAGACTTCATGATGTCTATCTCGTAATAACGGCTATAATAGCCAACAACGACTAGAATGGACTCACCTGTTGGGAGGGGTCCTAACAAATCAACAGCTAAATCTCTCCATGGTCCGGTCGGTAGTGTTGTTGTCCTGATTAGGCTCCGGAGGCTCGGGACGACTGACCAGTTGGCATCCGTAGCAAGTTTTGCAGTGTTTCTCTGCATCTCTTTCCATTCCTGGCCACCACACTTTGCTGCGCAGCTTCTGCTTAGTTCCAACTATGCCCAGGTGGCCCTCATGGGCAAGGGATAGTATCCTGGGTCTTAAATTCTTCGGGATGACAATCCGTGTCCCCTTGAGTATCAACTGTCCAATGGTGCATAATTCATCACTGCATGGAAGGTACTGTTTGTAGACTAGTTGATCCCATGGTTTTCCCTCAATGCACTTCCTAACTTCCGCAAGTTCCTCGTCATCAGCGGATGCTTCCTCGACCTCGCGTGTCGTCATAGCATTAGGTGTTGCTGATACCGCCACAAATCGTACATATTCTTCTGCTTCTGGTGCGTGTTTGCTCCTGGCGTCGTTGTCACTTACTAGTCTCGATAGGGAATCAGCAATGTTCTTCGGTCCTGGTGCGTACTTAACTTTGAATTTCTACGGCTGCATCCGCAGGACCCATCTCTCGATGCGTGCACATGGCTTGGATCTTGGTCCGTAGATAACCTCTAGGGGTTTATGATCAGTGACAAGTTCAAATGGAACTCCATAAACGTAAGGGTGGAAATTTTCGCAGGCCCATATGAGCCCTAGAGCTTCCTTCTCTGTCTGTGAATACCTTCTCTCCGTTTCTGTAAGGCTGCGGCTTGCGAAACTGATGATTCTTGGTGTGTCTGCGTCAGGACAGCCCCTAGTCCGACGGGACTTGCGTCAGCAATTACTTGTGTTGGGACATCTTTGTCGAATATCCTAGGGTCTCAGCGCTAGATAGACGCTTCTTCAACTCCTGGAATGCCTCTTTCTGCTCAATGCCAAACACAAATGGTGTCCCTTTCTTTGTTAGATGTCTCAAGGGTTCAGAGACAGTTGCCAAGTCAGGTATAAATCGTCCGCAGTAGTTGACTAGCCCAAGAAAACTACGCGTTTCTGATGCTGTCTGCGACTCCCTCGCTTCGGTTACATCTTTCACTTTCTCTGCTGTGCAGCTTATTCCATTTCCAGATAACACCATCCCGAAGAATGTCAGCTTGTCCATGTTGAATTGACACTTTGCAGCGTTGAGGGTTAGTCCACGCTCCCCCAGTCTCTTGACCACCTTCTCTAATCGTGAGTCATGCTCTTCCTGGTCCTTTCCGTGCACTATGATGTCGTCCGAGATGTTCTCTTGTCCATCTATACCCACAAGCACTGTCTGGATCTCGTGCTGGTATTGTTCCGAGGCTGAGTTAACCCCGAACAACAGTCTCTTGTATCTGAATAGCCCACAGTGTGTCACAAATGTTGTGATCTCTCTCGATTCAGGCGTCAATTCCAGTTGGTGGTATCCCCACTTTAAATCAAGTTTAGTAAACACTTTACTGCCATTTATACCCTGTGTAATCATACCCTCATCCACCGTAGGGATAGGATGTCTCTCTCTCAGTATTGCCTCGTTGGCCCTGCGCATATCAATACAAAGGCGTATGTCCCCCTGTAAGTCGGTACAACGACCACAGGGTTGACCCATGGAGTTGGTCCATCTACTGGTTCTACAATGTCTACAAGCTCTTTGACCCTTTCTTCCACCTTGGATCTCATGCTGAATGGGGTTCTCCGGATCGGTTGTGCTACTGGCTTTACGTCTGGGTCGATGTGAAGTTGCACTGCTCGATCTTTCAACTTTCCGACGCCTTTGAAGACTTCTGGATATTTCTCCTGTAGAGTTTTTCCGATATTCTTCGAGCCTGTGCTTACTGCAGCGACGTCAACACCCATCTTCAGAACTCCGAGACTCGTGGCAGTGTCCTTTCCTGGAAGAGATTCCCCCTTTCCGGTAATCACACAGAACTCCGCATTAACACTGTTGCATCCAACAGAAATTTCACAGTGAAATGTTCCAATTACCTCCAAGGGTACTTGCGACGCATATGTGTAGAGCTTTCTGTCTGAGCGAACTGACTTACATTTCACTCCGTTCTTTTTTAGCCACTCCCATGTTTGCTTATCTACAATATAATGTTGACACTTGCTCCAGAATCTATGATCATGTTCAGTCTACATCCTCCGACGGTAGCTTCGATTTTCTCTTGTCTTTTGTTGCCTACTGTAAATGCATAGATGACCTCTTCTTCTTCAGAGTTAACAACGTGGGCAGTGTTTCTACCGGGATTCCTGTGGCGATTGACGCGGGAACGGCTGCCGGGCCGTTCTCGACCCCTCTCGCCTTGATTTGTCTTGCATTAGGCTTGAAAATGGTCTTTCAATCCGCATTCACGGCACGTTTTGCCTTTCGCTGGACAGCCTGGGTCCCTGCCAAAATGTCCAGATTTACCGCATCTGTAACAAGTCTTCTCATGGTTGTTTCTCATCGCACCGGTCTGTTTTCTCAAGCGAGAACCACTCTTTGTTTCTCCAATGCGGTTTACACTCACTGCACCCTCTCCTTTTCCATCCAAACTCATTGCCGCCAGTTGTGAGTCAATTGTTTCACAGTTCTGGGCTATTTCGAGCGTCCTAGCTAAGGTTAGCCCTTGACCTTCCTCGAGGAGTTTTCTCTTTATGTAGGTACTCGTCCATTTGCACAGGATTTCGTCTCGTATTTGATTGTCTGTGTCTTCCCCGTAGGCGCAGTCTTTCGCAGCACGTCTGAGTCTGGTTGCAAACTGTTGAACTGTCTCCCCAGGTGCTTGTGTCAACTTTCTGAAGGAGTGTCTTGCATAGGTTGTATCGACTTTCGGGACAAAATATGCATTGAGAGCGTCTATGGCCTTCTTGTAGTCTTTAGCGTCTCCCGTATCCGGTAGGGTCGCAAATATGTCTTGGACATCAGTACCCGCCAGATGAAGCAGTAAGGCACGTCTCCTCTGCTTGTTGTTTGCATTTTCTTCGTTTATGATCAAGCCTTTGCCGTCAGCAAACAGTTCGAAAGCCGTGAGCCAGCGTTTCCATCGTAGCCCGAGCGTGTTGTGGTCCGTGAAACAATCGAAAGTCTTGATATGATTTCTCTCGTTATCATCCATGTTCGTCGTGAATTGTCTTGCAATTCGGTTTCTTTAGTCTTTCTTTTTCCTCGTCGCCAATGTTATGGACCTCGATGGTTAATAGATATAGAGGATTGGCACAGATTAAACTTAGAACTCAACTTTATTCACCATCCGGCTCGTGGCCATTTTACCAATAATCAACAGCTAGGCGTTCCTCCACCTGATCGCGTGGGGGACTGGGTCCTAAAACATACGGTGCGTACTGCGTACACTACAGTAAGAGATCCAGTACTGTCAGTAAGAGATCCAGTACTGTCAGTAAGAGATCCAGTACTGTCAGTAAGAGATCCAGTACTGTCAGTAAGAGATCCAGTACTGTCAGTAAGAGATCCAGTACTGTCAGTAAGAGATCCAGTACTGTCAGTAAGAGATCCAGTACTGTCAGTAAGAGATCCAGTACTGTCAACATCATATCGAATATATCGAATATGTACTGCATAGAGGTAATCGGCTAACTCTGTTGCCACCCAATTCAGATCATGTGATGTAAACACACAATACTCTGGAGAATTGACTCTTTGAAAATTAATTTTATTCAGATAGGTCAAGACTGCATTATGATTAGAATGAAAAAGGAATAATTCCCCAGAGTATCATCTGTTTACATCACATGATCTGAATTGGGTGGCAACAGCGTTAGCCGATTACCTCTATTGATTGCGACTTAACTTGTAATTGATTCGTTATCAAACTCATTAATAATTCATGAAGCACAAACGAAGGAAATCACTGAGCGATAAGTGATCTGTAAATCTGATACAGATTTCGTCCTGATTTACATAAACTTTTGCTTCGATTTTCTCGGCCAAAATAAGTCGTATCGCCAAAATAACTGAAAACAAGATACATAATTCGTGTCCGTGCTTTACTGGGATATACTAACTCTTGCTTTCAGCCCCATAAAGTATGGCCACTCATTCTGTATCTAATGAATAATTCACAAGGGTGCTAACCAATCAAAACGCAGAATTCAAGTCCCATGGAGACCATGTGATTGGAGTGGCGGCTCTATTAGTAATCAAATGATGCCTGCAGAATGCTAACTAGAATTCTGCATCAAAGGATGCAGGATACCAACTATGCTAGCGTTAGTATGAGAGAGGCCTCACAACCTCACAACTCATACAGACCGTCTCTCCAATGTGGGACCTGTTTTGGTCCACACTGCGCGCATGTCCGTGACGCAAACTATAGCGCCGAACTCTTATTTAATGCTTTTCATCACAATTTCAGAAATGTTTTAAATTTTATATAGTTCATATCATAAGTACATTACAATATTCGCGTCTGAATTATATCGGATAAACAATGGCTCGACTAACGGCTCGTCATTTTATATCCGATACAATTCGGTTGCTCATATTGTAACAAGTGCTAAAAATACAACAATAGAGCAGAATCCTGTTTGTATGTGACCACCTGACTCCTGTGGTTGCCACCATATTTACGCAGAGGAATCCATCTGAAAGTACACAATTACATATAATTATTATACAATTAATTACTGGTTTAAAACCATTTTGAAATTTCAATGTGATTTTTTTTTTGCATCGCGCGTTGAAGGCAGTGTAAGTTGTCTGTAAGAGAGATTGGAAAAAAATACTGCAGTGTTTCTTCAAACTGTAGTCCAGCGCCTCTTCGTACTGCTAAAGGTGCATTCCTATCCATCGATACTCGGAATCGAGTATGTAATCATTTTTATCTTAGACAGACAGACAATCTTTATTTATCCACGGTTTAAAAACATCAGTTGTACACGTAAGGTGTACCATTGCAATAGTAAAATATATACATTAAAAATATAAAAAATGTAATAATGCATTAAAACTGTTTTACATGTTTGCCGTGTGGGAGTCCGATTTAGCATACAGGGTATCAATTTCCCTTTTGAAGTGCTTTATATGTTTAGACACTCTTAGGTCATGTGGGAGATTATTCAATAAGAATGCCCCACTGTAGCTGAAGCTACGTTTTAGGTAGTTAGTCCTCGGTTTAGGTATAAATAATTTACTTTCAGAATCTCTTAGATCATAGTTAGTATTACGAGTTGTAAAGAGATCCTGAAGGTAACTTGGGGTGAGCTAATGCATGGTTTTGTACATCGCCATTGCTTTTTGTTTTTTTCGATGTGTATATACGTTGTCCCAGCCAAGCATATCAATCAGTAGACTTGAACTCGTGTCGTAGCTTGATCGAGTAATTACTCTGGCTGCCCGGTTTTGCAGTTTTTGCAGTTTATCATTTAACTGCTGACTTAAGCCATCCCAAACTGAGCCACAGTAAACAAAGTGCGGCTCAATCAGGGCTTTATATATTTTTACTGCAGTATCTCTGCATATGAAAGGCCTTGCGCGCTTAAGTGCGCCAATGCCAGAGGAGATCTTTTTTGATATTTCGTCTATATGCTTCCGCCAGGACAATGTTTCATCTATATAAACCCCCAGAGATTTGGTGTAGTTCACTTTTTTTATTTCTTTACCCTCTATACGAACGTCGATGGTACAATCGCTTTGAGTTTGTAGTTTTTGGCGAGACCCAATAATCATAAACTCAATTTTAGCGATGTTGAGACTTAGCTTATTTGCTTTGAGCCAGATATTTACATTTTTTAGTTCCGCATTGATTTTTGTTTCAAGATCTCTCTGGCTTGAGGCGGCAAAACTAATATTAGTATCATCGGCGTACATTCTTGGTAATCCCTCGTTTAGGCAGTTTGGCAGGTCATTAATATAAATCAAAAAGAGTAATGGTCCAATTATCGACCCTTGCGGGACTCCACAAGTTATCGGGCTTTCACTAGACATGTGGCCGTTCACATTACATTTTTGACTTCTATTTGATAGGTAAGAGTCGAACCATGCCAGGGCAATTCGGTCAATTCCATATTTCGCTAGTTTTTGCATTATAATTTGGTGATTAATAGTGTCAAAGGCCTTTTTTAAATCGATAAATATTACACCATTAAGGAAACCTTTGTCAATATTTACACACCAATTATTTGTGGCTTCAAGCAGAGCAGTTAGAGTGCTGTGGAGTGACCGGAAGCCCGACTGGCAATTCGTTAGTAGGTTGTTGTTGTTAAGGTATTTGTATAATTGGTCGTAGATAATTTGTTCGAATATTTTAGCAACAATTGGTATCACGGATATCGGTCGGTAGTTGTTAAGATCTGATTTAGTACCTTTCTTATAAACGGGTGATACCCTAGCCAGCTTCCAGTCAGTAGGAAAGATTCCAGACACTATCGATTCATTAAAAATACACGTCAAAGACGGTGCGACAATGTCAGCGGCGATTTTTAGAAGTTTACATGGAATTTTATCCAGGCCGGTTGCTTTCCTACCGTTTATTTTGTTTAATAGTTTGCGGACTTTGTGAATTTCGATTTTTTGGAAAGAGAATGACCTATCAGTGGTTTTTAGATAGGTAAGAGGGTCAACGTCTATTCCAGGGATCTCGCGCGCTAGGTTCTCGCCAATGTGGATGAAATGCCGGTTAAAAACCTCAGCAATGTCAGCAGAAGAACTGAGAGTTTGGTCTCCTATTTTGATTTCAGAGACATTGGTTGATTTGCTTTGTCGACTTTGCAGGTCATTAATTAATTTCCAAGTTTTTCTTGGGTCATTGTTATTGGCTTCAAGATTGTTAGTGAAATATTTGCGTTTTTCTTGCTTAATGGAGTTGTTGACGTCATTTCGAGCTACTTTATACTGTTCCCAAATCGTATGGTCGTTTGTTGACGCTAGTTTTCTTTTTAAAAAGTCCCTTTTGTGCATTTTTCTTATTAATTCATTTGTAATCCACGGGGATTTTTTGTTTCGGATTCTTTTTGTCCTAAGTGGCGCATGTTTATCAATGACACTCATTAGAGCGTGTTTCCATACACGCCACATTTCATTTGGGTTATTGTAAGTAGAAACGATAGACCATTCTTTTTGCTTTAGATCGAGTAGAAAATTATCTTTGTTAAAATGCTTAAGCTGCCTCGCCTGAATGGTCTTATGAACACCAGAGCGTACATAACTGATTTTACGAGTTAGATAGACGAGGGAGTGATCGCTGATACCAAGTTGGGAAACACCCGAATTTGAGACCTTTTCCGGGAAGTTTGTTAAACATAGGTCTATTAGAGTTCTCGAGGTTTCGGTTATTCTTGTTGGCTCAGTGATCATCTGACTCAATCCGTAAATATCCATGATATTCAAAAGATGAGAGGAATTGCAATCAGTAGCATCTGGTAGCAAATTACAATTTAGGTCTCCTAATAAATATAGCTCTAAGTTTTCTGCATCAATTTTGTCAATAAGTTGCTCAAAAGAGCTAAATAGATCCGGAGAAGACTGCGGAGGTCGATACCAAGTACTAATTAGAAATGGCTTGGAGCGAGGTTTTGTGATCTCTACAGTTAGGCATTCAAGCTTATCTGAGCTAAGGTCTTCACGATTTTGAAAATTGATATTATTTCGTATGTAAAAACAAACACCCCCACCATTTCTTGTCTTGTCTTAACTTTCTGCCATTGATATTCCGGTCTTTCCGAATTATTTCAAAGTCGGGTAAATAAACCTCCTCATCCCGGATGGTTGGGTCTAATTTTGTTTCATTAATTGCTAAAATATCGATTCTTTTGGAATTACTCATAAAGATTCTAAGTTCATCTATGTGGGCAAGTAAGCTGTTAATATTTAGGCATGCCATGACAAATCCACGGCCAAAGTTAATACTTACAGGACTTACTGACTCACCATTGTGCGTAGGTTTATAGGTAATATCAGGTTTTGACCTAACGTGTCTGTCGGACTCCCAGGCGGCAAAACCCTAATCCCCCCTTATATGTGTGGTATAATTTTCAGCTAGAAGAGTAGTGCCGGCTTTTGACAGATGTAAGCCACCGCGATTTAGGTGTTCTTTGGTTATATTGTTGTTTTCAATAAAGTTCCAGTGACGTTGCCGGCAGGACTGCTTCAGGTGCTTGTTGACACTGGCAATATTACGGTCTTCGTCATCTGCTCTTACGAGTAAGCCAGATATAGATCACACCGCGGCAAAACGGTATGCTCCGCTGGCCAAAAGAACGAAGGCTCTGCTATCAAATACAAATTACCGAGGGTTTCAACTTTTTTAGTAAATAATTTTATAACTTAGTAAACTCACAGTGAATTATAAATTAAGAAAACTTCAACCTGTTAAAGTCTTAGGCTTATCTTTTAAGTAGTTTTCTTATTTTTTGACAAAACAGTTCACAAATAGTACTTTTACGCAGAAATTTTAAAATCACGGGTATGTGCCTGTTGTTTCATTTCAGTTTCGCGGGAAACTGGGGGCGGCCGCGCGCCGATAAGAAATAGCAAATACGCATGCGCGTAACGTTTTGCCGCGGTGTGGATATAGATACACTGGTGTTTGGCGAGTCATCTTCTATTTGTAGCGCAAGGTTGACGATGCTTTCCGCTGTTCTTTTGGCTCCTATGGATTTCAAGTCGTTTGTGCCAACATGTAAGATAATATTCTCTGGTTCCTTTCTCAAGATAGGCTTTAAGTAGTCTTCCATGTCCTCAGAGGTTGCACCTGGAAAAGATTTGACAACTACTTTGTCGGTTTGAGAGAGACTCCAACCGCGGATATGTTGGATGATCGAATCCCCGCATTTCACGGTTACCGGTTTTCTTGTGAAGCTCTTACTTGGCCTCGGTTGGGCTTGAGTGAGCGATTCAGCCAGAGGTTCTTGACGGGCAATCGGGATTTTTTGAGGAGCTGAAGGTTTATCATTTGCCTTTTTCTTAGATTTTGATTTCTTTGGCTTGCTGTTTGTCCCAGTTAAGGACTCTGGTTGGTGGCTTTTGTTTACTTTGTCTTGGGTGTTTGGTTCAATCACACCCCCGTCCTGTACACGATGCAAATTTCTTTCGCTGACACCTTTTTGCCGGTTTGTGATTCTGTTTTCTTCGGAGATTTCTTTGTTTAGTAATCTTAAGGCAGTTACGAGACTCTTGTTTTCTTCTTGGATTGTTCTGGCCTCTATTTTCAGGCTTTCGTAGCGAGACTCAGCCTCACGAAGCCTTCGTTGAAGATCTTGATTTTCACTTTGAAGCTTGGCGGTTTCGGATACTGTTGACTGGTTTGGCGGGAAATTTAAATTAGTAGGATCAAAGATCTCGTGTCGCAGCTTGTTAATTTCTCTTTGAAAGTGCTGCCTCATCTCTTGCATTTTGTTTTTCATCGACCCACAGCAAGTAGAGTGAGCATTTGTGCTTTCCAATTTGTATTTTTCACTGGTTTGGTCTCCATCTGGCTCTGAACCGGAATCTGTTTGGTGTTGTTTGCTATTTTCCGCTTCAAGAATGATGGCCGCACTTAGTCTTTCCTTTAGAATGAGTTTTGCCCCACTCTTTCTGAGACCCCGTTGCTCTAGCTCTGCTTTTAGCTCATCAGTCTTGAGGGATGAGAGCAATCTGCCATCGAGGAGCGTTTCGGTTGATGAGGGATCTAGTATCTCGAGATCGGAGGATTGCTGTTGTCCATCGCTCGCTTTCTCAGTCTGACATTTAGAGGGCTGCCCATCTTCCAATATATCATTTCGCAAGGATTCCTGCTGTTCATCCACAGCCATTACTGTTAGAGATGATGTAGTCTCAATTTCATCTGTGTTCACTATATTTGTGCCGGGCCCTGAGGAGTCGAGATCCACAGAGCTCGGAGTTGCGTGTCCGTCCGCCATCTTGGTCAGCAAGTTGCAATCTTATACACAATTAAGATTTATGTTTTAAGTGTGTTAAACAAATTAAACCCTATTTGGAGTTATTTCATATTAGCTACATTTATCTCTCAACTAAGCGAAGTTAATGTTCGGTATACGCACTTCTTTACTTATAATGTTGTTGTAATACAGTTATTGTTTTCTTTCGGGCCTCACTGGTTAGCTCAGTTGGTAGAGCACGGTCTAGAGTGCGGGAGGTCGGGGGTTCGAATCCGGCCGCGTCCTTGGGCAGGGACGTTTATAAGCCGTTGGCCTTGTCTCCTTCTACTTCTAATCAGTGTTTGAAGTACTGTTTAAAACACGAACAGCAGTGTTTTATCAAGTTTAAAAATTCGAGGGCGAAGGCCGAGAATTTTTAGACTTGATAAAACACGTGCTGTGAGTGTTTTAAACGGCTTCAAAAACGCTTTAAGAATGCAATGAAAGAAAGACTCACATCTCATGGGAATGGTTACTTAATGAACCATTGAACCTTTGTATTCACAACACCATGCAAAATATTCGAGTAATCACCGCCTGCAATTACGAACATCTCAAGGGAATGACATGAAGAAATTACCATACTATGTTGTTTGAAGCGGCGTTTCGCAATGCAAGAACCTGCACTTGAAGGATTTGGTGTCGTGGTTTACCTCGATAAAGTTCAAGACTTGGAAAGCGATGTGACTGACATGACGACAGACTCTAAATTTTTGACTCCGGCACAAAATATGTAAGTTTAATGCACGTTTTTATTATTTTACGGCTTTGAGTTTGGTTTAATAATTGGAACTAAACTGTGGCTCGGTAAACTAGTAATGGTAGTTGGATAACTTCATTTTAATAATATTATCTGTGTATCTCGGTAGTCTGCTGATATTAGTAAATTTAGTGCAAAAATTATTATCTAGGTACCTTATGTTCCGTGTACTTTTTGCTATCTTTGGGTCTTTATCAATGAATTCTTAATTAGGATGAAACTCTATATAAAATTTCATGTTCATTAGTATTCTTTATATAAAACGTTCATCCTAATTAGCAATTCAATGAGAAAGCTGAAACATCAATATAAATTCCATTGTCTCAATCATTAACCCCTTTTCCCCCTGAGACAAAATTCAAATCCCTCCGCAGCCCTTTTAGAATGATGAGATTTTATCAGGTATAAAGGAGCATGCACGTGTCTGATTTGCTTCATCTGATTGGACAAAATGCTCATTAATTATTCATGAATTTTTGAAGGGGACGTGAAAGAACCTGTTGTACTACTCGAAAAAGAGCAGGGGATTGTCACCCGGTACAGCAGCCTGGCTATTGCACTAACCACACTCAACATTGTAAACTGCGTGGCAGCTAATAAGCGCCGTGAAGCAGTCCGAAACAATTCACTGACGTGATATGTCAGTCATATGTAAAGCGCCATGAAACTGTGGTTGATATGGCGCTATATAAATGTGGCCATTATTATTATGCTATCATCCTAGCTAGCTTGTAGATGGCGCCTGACTATGAACTATTCATACACATCAAATAAATGAACCATTTGAAAATATATGATTGAAGCTTATTCTTGATGTTCGCCGATTAAAAAAAATATTAATATATCCACAAAATTTCACAACGTGATCACTGTCTTACCAATGAGAACTAAGTTATACACAGCCACAGCAATTTTAATTGTTCAAATATCTGTCGAAGTTTTACTCGTCTTGTACCACCCAAAGCTAACCAAAGAAATCAGTTAAGTAATGGAGAAGTCTGATGCTATAAGATGGAAGAATGGATGACGAATGAAACAATGATCGAGCTCATCGCTAGGATACGCGGCCATACAGCTGCCTGGTATAGCGGCGGCAGCTGCAGCAAGAAGTTGCTGAAAATAACTACTGCCGTGTTAAGAGTTCCCCATTAATTCAAACAATTTAACAAGCCGCCATATAAGGCATCTAACCAACTATACCAGGGAACTTGTCTCAAGCTCTTTTTACGGTGATATATGTATTTTTCCTAGGTCTAGAAAGAAATATTCATGTTGAATTTTTTTAACCTGCTTTTTCGAGCTGTTGGACGTTGTTTTGTGTCCAATGGGATTACTGAGTTCGGGGTTCTTTATTTACATTTGAAATATATTCATTGCGGGTACGATGAATAAAACATTTCGTCTGTTCCAACACAAACAGTTTCCGTGCATTGTACCGACTTAGGGGAAAGCAAAGATAAGAACGACTAAACTCCAGCGAGTTTTGGACAGATCGTAAGTACCTCTGAGAATAACTACGTTTGTATGTTGACAAAGTGATTCTTCTCAAGTCTTTTATGGTGAATAATAGTTAAAAGTGAATGAACTCCACATCTCGGGTGATTTGAATATCTACTGTTCTAATTAGCTTGTGTCATTTATCACTGCATCAGTTGTATTTGTGGATCTAAAGCTAAAATGAAAAGTCAAACCCTGTATGGCAAAGAACTTTACTACATAATTTCGAAAAAGCTGAAAAGAAGTGTCTATGACTGAGGCACCTTTCTGAAATTGCAAAGAGCTGTTGTTGATAGACATACTATATTGCTACCAAAAACAATATTCCAGTTCTACTACTGTGTGCAACTTTAAAACATAGAAACCAAATGACACACTTGGAAATTACAGCCAGATACCTGCAAACAAACATGTCTTCCAGTCTTGGAACACAGTTATGTAGACAACTAAAATCATATCGAGCTTCTTTCTCACAAGAGGGCAAGGTCTTCTCTTTATTTTAATTTTATTATTGTATTTTGGTCTTTGATATTTTGGTAGCCGCCACTCACATTCGTTGCTGAAAACTGTTTTCCTTTTTCGATATTTAGAAAAACTGTTGAAATGTCAATAATAGACTCCAATTGCACGGCTATGTTCAAACTGAAAGTATCTTTATATGGCATTTAGTATTTCCGTAGCCTCGTCCTAGCTCGGACCGCAGTGTTAGCAAGTGCGCGAATTCAACCTTATCCATGCATAACAACCGGATACTCGATCAGGAACCGACATTTGTGTGGGCGATACACAGTACAGAGCCTTAATTCACCTGCAGATTTTGTAAAAATTCCCGTTTGCTTCGTTTTCCTTAGGTCACACTGTGTTTACTCAGTTAATTATTTGACTTGTCTTCGTTCCTTCTTTTCCCATACGTACGTATCTCAATCTATTTAAGTAAGCTTATCTATTTAGTGTTAGTGAAGCCCTGAAGCCCTGCCGTGGGTTTTATTTGAGGGTTTTTCGTTCATTTCTTTGTGGTCTTGTGCCGTTCGTGTGCTAGGATTGTGCTCCTATAATCTCCGAAGGCAAATCTGTCGTAATTCAGTGTTCATGCAACAATAAGTTGGAAAAATGTTTATCCTCGAAAGGAACTTTACTGAAGTGGGGTTAATCCATGCAGGACATTTAATTCCACCGAAAAGATAGCCGGAACAGAGCTCTACGGATATCAGATAGAAAGCTGCCAAGTTTATCGACTAAATTTATGTTTATAAGGCGACAAGTGTGAGCACCGGTTCTTAAAGAAAAACAGAATCATAATTAGAGTAGCCCGACTGAGTTGGGGAAGCCAAAAACAAAATAAATTACTATTTCCTAATTCTTTTCAGGTATGAAAAATGTTATGTTTCTACATAATATATATTACCTGGTGCAGTCTCGCGGGAGCAGTCTATAATCATGAGTATTCGTACTGACTAAAATTAGTTAATCTCTTCTGGTTTACTTATATGGCGTCAGTTTCAAGTTGTTTCGGTAAAATATGTTTTGGTTTCGGGTCTAGATAAATGAAACTGAAGTATGATAGAAAGCGCCATGATCAATCTGCCGTATGTTAGTGAGAAAAAAGAGAATTTGTTATTGACCTTGTGATCACTGTAGCAGTTACGAAGTGATAGAGGGTCAACTGAACGTCTGAAGACTGATGAACTGGAATAAAATAGCACTTGTATTGCGATAACTGACACCTGTTTTATCCGACGAGTAAAACCGTGAATAGTCGGGCTTAAAAATACAACTAATTACACGAACTTTGCTAAATATAAAACTGACTGAAAACTAAAAAGAAATAAAACTAGACAATGTAGAGGTAAGCTATTGTAGTATGCTATTGTTTCTATCGTCTTTTTTGTATTTCATCTTTTTGTTTTATTTGACAACAACTTTAAATTATACAGTTGAGTCTAGTCATTATAATATTTCTATAAATTTCCAAGCAATTCATTCTAGGATTTGGCAAATTTTCTTTAAAACTCATCTTTATGGATATAAGGGGTGGACCATTAGAAATCAGGGAGAGGGGAGGGGAGGAGGGCAATTCCCCAAAAAAACTTCCTTCAAGGGAAAATGGGCCCAGAAAAAAAATCGTGCAAGTGACAAATTAATTCGTGAAAGAGAGCATAGGCGGATCCAGAAAAATTATAGTGTGAAAAGAATCGCGCAGAGCTGAGCCCAAAAACACCGTGCAGAGCTTAAAGGTGAACAAATATTACCAACCCCTTCCCCCCTGATTTCTAATGGTGCACCCCTAAACTCGTGCCAGTAATTTTTCAACTATTTTCCATTGAAAAAATAGTCATTCATCTTTATATATATAAATTTGTACTATTATCATTAGTTTTGTGACAACCTTCGATTCAGTGAAAAGTGCTTTGTATACTTCAAATAGTCTTTATTCTATAAACCGACATTTTACCTTGTAAGGCTGTCTCATCATCGACTTAATTTGGTTCAGCTGCATGTCGAGGCAAGGTAAAACATAAATGAAGCTGATTTAAAGTTTTAATAATATTGTTGTATTTTTTTTAATTCAGCCCTTGGCACATTTTCAGATGCTTGTGCTCTGACCGCTTGTGCTCTTCGTGTGTTCTAACGGCGGTTAGCTCAATTTTTCCAGATGCCTTACATCCTCATCTGAATTAGTTAATACAGTAAGTCAGTACTCTAAAGGCCGCCTTGGCATGTATGTAAGGCCAGCCGAATCTGCTAGAACTAAGCCGAGTATAATGACAAACAAATCAGAATATTAATAAATTGGTTCCGTACTAATAACACGTTTGGATATTATGACAATTTTAAAAAGTAGGGGCTGGTTAGAAACGATGCTAGTCTCCAACGTTTTCAAAATATAAAACAAACCGGTCTGGTTTTGCATTTTGTCATCAGGTTTAACAGCTCAAGAAGAGTATACTGAAAAACAGGCGGTTTTAAGTGGCCAATAAACTATGGTAATTTGGCGAACGAAAAAGTGGTTATTTGTGGTCTAGAGGCGGTACTTTTCACCTGATATTAACGAGCTTTCTTCCTAAATTGGCACTTAACGCACCGTAATGATTTATTGATCGCTCTGGCGTTGTTTGCCACTTTTGCTTTCAAGTTGTTTTGACTCTTCCTCGTGTCGGCGTTGTATTTAATGCATCAGTTGCACCAGACCATCGGAAAGACCACAAAAAAGACACTAAAAACATGTAATACAGGGCCTCTTTTTGATCATCACTTCCTTTCCTAAAGCCTCATGCTCAAGGGTGCCATGTCTGTGGTCTCAAGCCTTATCAACTATTCAGTATTTGCATATGTCATATATAAGTGAATACATCCCTCCTTTAGATTAGCCTCATTACTAGAAGTTTAACTGTTATTTTCATTAAGCTCTATTGGTATGTTAACCAGTGTACACGCGAGAAGCGTTCCAGGGAAAACACATTGCACAGCAGGCGGTTAATTGTTCTGTTTTTGCAGGAGTGTTTGTTTGATATTGATATTTTGGTGTTCATTCATTACTGATTCAGACCCTCGGCAGGAGAACAGTTTGTTTGTCAGGTTTAGTTACCCTAGAAGGCCGGATGACTGTTGATATTTTTATTCTGACTCGTAAGCCGAGCTGTCAGTGTCCCCACATTGGTATAAACCCCATCGCACACGCAATGCTGACTACAGGCTCAGATAGGCTAATGTTATCGATGAAAACATAGTCGATACGTACATGATGGATTGCAGGAGAACTAGTATTTGTTTTGTGTGCGTTGAGCGTATAAACTCGACTATCGGATGCATTTGCATTCACTGACATTTTTTTGATAAACCTTTTTTTTTAAACGTTATCACGGACAAATGGCAAACAACAAAGGAATGTGGCTATAACTGTCCAGCTACGCCGGTATGCGATACTGCTAAACTACACGGTGTAATAGACCCTTCCACGGTTTTTTTAACTTTTGATATATACGTATAACAGCCGCAAAACCGTCGATACAGCTGAAAAGAGTGCCTTGAAGTTAGTCAATATCCCACTTTGAGAGTTATCTTGAATAGAAGCAAAGTTATAGGCACGCAAACTTGGAAAAGTTTACAGACGTTTGTATGGAAATTTTGACTGGGGGGCAAGTTTTGGGATTTTGGCTAACTTCGAGGTGCTCTTTTCAGCAGTATCGACGGTTTTGCTGTTATACGTATATATCAAAAGTTCAAAAAAAACGTGGAAGGGTCTATTCGAAAATTGAATCGAAGGAAACCACTAGTATTCGTCTTAAAGATTTTTACCCGAAAAACAACGAACTAACGAACCACAATCCATTTCGGGCTTGGAATGTCGTTTGCTGTTTCTCTGTGACAACCTTTTTGAAATAGATGTAAACAAGAGTCGGATGCCTTCAGTGTGATCTTAAATAAGGTAAAATTATGTAGTTTAAGTAAAGGTCCAGATAAGAACTGTAGTAGAATCCATTATTCTGCGGCAATGAGCCTCTCCCACATACGATTTTGCTTGAATATGCCTTAAGTGCTTTAGGAGGTATCTACAGTCCCAACTACATCTCGAAAATAAAGTATTTTTTATGCTATTGCCTCTTTTTTCTGTGAAAATGCAGAGAAGCCACCATCCAGTCAATCGGATATAGAGAAAACAAAGGATTTTTCAATCGCAAATTTGAGAACTTTCCCCACATACGATATTCTTCGAAATTAAACCATAGTTAGTTTGATCAAAAATAAATTCAAACCACAAAAAGATATCGAATGAAAATGCATTATTTCGATGGGTTTCTTTTGAATTTATAAGTATCAACCAATGAAATTACGAAAGAATAATAGAAAATTAACACCTTTTAACATTCCTTGCCGCAGACACTACAGTTCTTATCTGGACCATTACTTAATTAGTTCTTAATTGCAACATTCCTGATCTGAGTCAGTCGTGGGTTAACGACAAGAGGCTAGTTTAATAATACATACTCCTACTATCATAATAACAGTGAGACATTCCTGATTTGAGTCAGTCGTGGGTTAACGACAAGAGGCTAGTTTAAAAATACATACTCCTACTATCATAATAACAGTGAGACATTCCTGATCTGAGTCAGTCGTGGGTTAACGACAAGAGGCTAGTTTAAAAATACATACTCCTACTATCATAATAACAGTGAGACATTCCTGATCTGAGTCCGTCGTGGGTTAACGACAAGAGGCTAGTTTAAAAATACATACTCCTACTATCATAATAATGCGGGTATCAGCGGCCATCCCGAGGGGGCGGCCCCCGGGCACCCAGGGGCATTTGTCACAGCAGCCATGAGAAATACATGCTAAAACTCCTCGGGTGGGGCAGAAAATAGTGACAAAAAATCCCACCCCTGAGGCAACCTGGGCAACATATTCTAAGTATTAGAAGCTAAACGTTTTAGAAGTGTCAAAAATCTTAAGTTTTATACAAATATTATCCTTTATTTCTTTGTTGTGTCTTCCGACAGTGGATGGCTTAATTTAATCTCTTAATTTGAATGATAATGATATGACTTACCTCAAGGACAAATAAATCGAAGAGAGCGAGTTCTGTGGCGAAAACCGCTGAACGCTGAGACAGCAGATTACGTGCAAACCCCGTGGTTATGTCCCCGGGGTATTTTGACGAAAACGCAAAAGCGCTCTAATGCCCCGCATGTGGGGCATGTTTTTGCTACAAATCCCCTGCTAAGCTCCTAGGTTGCCCGTGGGTTGCCCGGGGGCCGCCCCCTCCGGATGGCCGCTGATACCCGCATAACAGTGAGACATTCCTGATCTGAGTCAGTCGTGGGTTAACGACAAGAGGCTAGTTTAAAAATACATACTCCTACTATCATAATAACAGTGAGACATTCCTGATCTGAGTCAGTCGTGGGTTAACAACAAGAGGCTAGTTTAAAAATACATACTCCTACTATCATAATAACAGTGAGACATTCCTGATCTGAGTCAGTCGTGGGTTAACGACAAGAGGCTAGTTTAAAAATACATACTCCTACTATCATAATAACAGTGAGACATTCCTGATCTGAGTCCGTCGTGGGTTAACGACAAGAGGCTAGTTTAAAAATGCATACTCCTACTATCATAATAACAGTGAGACATTCCTGATCTGAGTCAGTCGTGGGTTAACGACAAGAGGCTAGTTTAAAAATACATACTCCTACTATCATAATAACAGTGAGACTATTAAGTTCAATTATTGAAAATTAAGCGTATTATTAGCATGATCAGGTCACGTGACTGTGGCGTTGAAAATTACTGATATGGCTCTCCTTCCGTCCAAAAGTTATAGATTAAAAATCGTAACTAAAGGGAAATCGCCTTTTAATGCCACCAAAATAAAGCCTATTTAACACATATCTTATACTTAAAGCTACAGATTGTGAAAATTTAGTAGTCAAGATTTTTTCCGTAAATATGGCGGAGTTGAGTTTCCACCTCGGGTTATGTCGTCGCCAATGGCACGCGCAAACGAAGCTCGACAACTACGGCCGAGTTATCTTTCGAAAGTCGAAATATTATTGATTGCAGAAATCGAAGACAGAAGGCCAAGGATCAAGGAATTCCCGCTCTTTTTCGTCAAGACAAGAAAGGTATCGTATTTTGTCTGTGTTAAACAATTGTTCTTTAAGTGGTACCTGGGTTCTATAAATTATAATCTAGTTTGTGGTGTTTTTACTGAGTTACAAAAAAGTATGTCAACTATATGGTTGCCGGATTGTTGCAATATTCAATACACCGATTTATATCAGTTCAGTAAACCCGATTTTATATTCAATAAACCGTATTTATTTTCAACAGAAATGATTTTATATTCAATAAACCGGATTTATATTCAGTAAATCGGAGTTATATTCAATAGAAACGATTTATACGTTCACTCTTAATACGTTTTAGTTCAATACGTTATTGCTTCAGTATTCAGCAGCATCAATTTATGTTCAATGCGGAAAATTTGTGCGCAATGCCATTTTGAATTGAATGTATTAAAGAAAACTTATTATATTCAATGCCCATTATTTTATTCAAGAAACGCCATTTATATTCAATCCCAGCCTAGTCCCAACGCCTTCTGGCTGGTATTTTTTCTTAGTGGGTTCCCTGTGGTTTGTACTGGTTTGTGACGTCACGGCTTACCAAATGAGCTGTGACGTCACAAACCAGTACAAACCATAGGGATCTCATTAACCAATAATACTACCCAGAAGGCTTTGGGACTAGGCTGATTCAATCCCTATTATTTATTCAGTAAACGCCATTTATATTCAATAATTTCTGCAGTCCAATATGATCAGCGGAAGACCAAATTTGCGCGCCATTGGTATCACGTGACTTGCTTATTGAGAACAAGATGAGGGTGATCACAAGGAGAGGAGTAGCTGCGGTCAGAAGTGTTTCTACTAATGATCTAACTCAGGATTCCCCGAGAAGCTTATCTTCGCAGGTACAATGATATAGACCTATTTCGCTAAAACTAATTCATCAAGAAACAGCTGGAGTGGTAGGTAGCCATGGGAAACGCTGTGTCTGCATGGTTCGTTGCCGCAGGGTCTAAAGCGTCATACAAAAGTATCACTGTTACGGAAACAAGATGTCATTTTTCCCCAAAGGATAATCTTGAATTACCCGGGGGCTGTTCACATTATCATCAGTAAATTCTGATGGATCCGCATAGTCGATACAGGCTACTTCAAGTGTCTTTTGCTCTTTGCTCAGTTCAGGCTGTTTCACGATTTGTAAGCGCGTACTGGTGACCAAGTCTTCGACGCTTTGGACCCTGCGATCACGAACCAGACACAGAGTTCTCCATGGCTACCACATTTGCACGGAGCAGATCACGGCGCGACTTACCATTCCAGCTATGTTTCTTGATGAAGGGACAGGGACCACCAAAACCAGTAGTGTTGATAGCGAAATCGGTCTATATCATATAAATGTAAGCTTAAGTGAACCATCATAGTACCTGAAACTAAGCTTCTCGAGGAATCCTGAGTTAGATCATTAGAGAAATACTTCTGACCGCAGCTACTCCTCTCCTCAGTAACCCCTCTTGGTGATCACCCGCCATCTTGTTCTCAATGAGCAAATCACGTGATGCAAATGGCGCCCGAATTTGGTCTTCCGCTTACCATGTTAGACATCAGAAATTATTGAATAGAAATGTCGGTGCTTACTGAATAAAATAATAGGTATTGAATATAAATGGCGTTTACTGAATACAATAATGGGGATTGAATTCGGTCAAAATGGAATTGCACATATAATAATTATATTAAACCTTATATCTCTTTAGATACATTGGCAAAATGACAATAGAATATATACTAAATAAATGTCAAATACAATTTAACAGCGATACTTCTAATAATAATTCTTTCAGTTGAAAACTCCAAAATCTCATAAAAGTACTTTGAAGAAAGTTTCATAATAGATTCATCTTTCATTGAGAATAGATATAAAAATAAGGATTTATTATCGAAGAAACGAAAACTATCGTTAATATTATAAAGAGATTTTAAAAAAACCTCTCATCCTTATGAATTTATGATGTTACACTCAAATGCATAATGTAATTCATTACCAATTTTGTTACCATCACAAATATCACAAACTCGAGCGTCGTAAGGAATATTTCTATATCGACCAGTTTCAATTGCAACCGGCAACTTATGTGATTGCCCGCCCATGACCTCATTTTTTCCAATGACTAGAATATAAATCCCATAACTTTAACTTCATATATTTTACAACAGTATTTAACTGAGTTAACGGAACGCGGAGACCTGAAACCTTTTCGTAACCACATATCTGTAAGACGTAATTTGTATACACCAACGCGAAGCTTTACCGACTAGAGTATCGTTATAATAAGGATCATTTAAACGTAACCACAGCCCACAGTCTTGGGTACTCAGTATCTGCGAATTTGAAAATCCGGGTCAAAATTGGTGAGCAGTTTACAGCTTAATCTTGAACTCTCCTTGGTATTTTGTTTGTTTGTTCGTTTTATATAAACGACAAGACTCAAAGAGAAATAAATAAAGGCAGAACCACAAGTTGTTAGTTAAATAATAACATAAATAAGTTAGTAAATGACTTGGGAAGGTACAATCTGTAAAGCTGCCTTTTCATTTTCAGTTGTCTCGACTACGTTCAAATAAGCTTTCAGTTTTTCATGTTTCATTTCTATAATAGTAACTATTTTTTCACTATGATAATCTCGAATAAGCAATAAAAAACAGCAAAGTTAAGTGAAAATAACTGATTATTTTGGGTCACTAACTTGCAGCATTTTCCCGCTTTTCAGCAAATCTCTCTTATTGCGTTTTCTACATTAGGAGGTAATTTGACAATCTTTCAAAAAACATATCTCAATTTCTAGTTGACCAATTTTGATCAAATAAAGTTCATTACAATCAGAAAACCATGCTCTAAAATGCAAATACAGCTGTATTCTTGTTTAATAAATTGGAAAAGATAACCTGATCATGCTAATATTATAGGTAAGTGATCTGATTAACAATACATGGGATTACAAAGCCCGCTCTCAATATATACTTCACTTGCCACGCACAAGTATTTAGGCTCAGGGGTAAATTACATTAGGCTCAGGGGTAAATTACATTAGGCTCAGGGGTAAATTACATTAGGTTCAGGGGTAAATTACATTAGGCTCAGGGGTAAATTACATTAGGCTCAGGAGTAAATTACATTAGGCTCAGGATTCTATTATCGGAGAATAGAATAAATTCAATTCTACGATGACCCTCATATTGTAACCTTTGTGCGTGACAAATCAAGCATGCATATATCGAGTAGGCTATTCCAATGGAAGGAGGACTAAATGAACTCTCGTTTACAAGGTAGTCTCCTTGTGCATCAATTAGTTCAGAAGCCCATTACCAGGAGCGTTCATATATACTATATCGGTGAGTCAGCGTATGACCGGTTTGCGCTATTTTTAGAACATGTTTCCCGCATAACTGCCTTCTGCCTCTGCTGCGATCGTGCATATGCTTGCCGTAATTATCGAGATTAAGAATGATCTATTGTTCTTTGAGGTGATTTTACTAACGCTGCATTGTTCTGACTGTGGTTTGATTGGATTCCCAAAGTGTGGGCACGTGAACTCCCGTGAGATCTGTTCTAAATATAGCTGAATCCGGTCATACGCTGACTCACAGAGGCCTAGTGTAGGAGATAATGGTGGGCTCCTGATTAGATAAATGTTTATTTTGTATCATATGGCAGCATAGTTAATAGATTGATGGCAGTAACATGGAGTAAAATTATTTTGATGATACAGAATTTGTAATGTAACTGACAAGCCTCGTAGGGGACTTTGAGTCCTATTGTTTGTCTCCTGTGGCGTTACGCCCAAATGTTGTAAATAAATAAATAAATAAAATAAATACATGGAGTACAATAGGAATCATCTTTGAAATTAGTGAATAATTATTATTGTAATAGGATAGACTGATTGCGATTGAAAATGGAGCGAGAGTGGAGTTCTTAATTATTTGGGGGGGGGGGGGGGGGGCAAATACCAAAAAAACATTCGTGCAAGGGCATTGGAAGCCAAACTGTCTGATTCTCTACTATTGTGCTTGGTATGAACACAAAGACCAAATCCTTTATATTGGGATCTCGATCCTGCACGAATAATAATGTCCGCTAGTAACCGGAAACAGCTAAAGCAAAGTTCTCGAGCACGCGACAACAGCATCATGGCCCGGAGGGTGGGGGCTATATGTATTGGGCCCCCTGTGTTGTAGTTGTTGGGTCCGCCATATTCAGTGGAAT
Organism: Actinernus sp. WN-2022; assembly: GCA_030867875.1. Lineage (NCBI taxonomy): Eukaryota > Metazoa > Cnidaria > Anthozoa > Actiniaria > Actinernidae > Actinernus > Actinernus sp. WN-2022. Next base: position 2,899,770 of record JAOWCC010001210.1, read on the forward strand.
CGAATAAACAAGTTGTTATCCCAAGTTTAGGGTCTAGACTTGGTGTCAGAAGTGGTTTAAACAATGGCAAATATCAAAAGACCCGAACTGAAGCTAACAGGCAATGTGTCAGAGAACTTTAAGAACTTTGAGCTGCGTTTCAATGATTACTGCATTCAAGCAAATTATCGAGATTTGGCTAAAGATCCGAGCACTGAGCAAAGTGCACATTATTAGAGCCCGAAGATGGAAATTTCAGCCCTACGGTCCTCTATGCCTGATGAGGCACTGTCAGTTATAAGGTACACAATTGAGCCACAACTCGGGGAGGAAGACAAAAATAAGCCATGGATTTGGATGGAGAAATTACGCAACCATTCCACAGGAAGCTCACTACTAACCGACCGGTTCAAATTTTGGACAGCAGCTCAAGCTTCACAGGACACAGTACAAGAATGGGAGGTCAAGGTCAGACAGGCAGGTAGCCTATGTGAATATGGTGGATTGAGTGATGAATTATGCAGATATAAATTCATTTTCGGCATTAAGGATGACGTAATGAGAACAGAACTACTAAAAACACAAGATACCTTCATTACACGGACATGTACCATGTAGATGATGAATACTATGAGACACACCCAGATGTCCCAGATCAAGCAGGCTTCATGTACTCCCTAGAAACCCCAATCCACAGTGTCGCCACAGGTATCCCGGCGAAAAGATACTTCACAAACCTGTCACTCTCCGCTACAGGTTCCAGGTTCAAGAAAGTCCAGTTTCAGATCGACACAGCAGCCACATGCAACACGATATCAGATAGCACACCATGCTACCAGATGCAAAGCTTGAAAACTCGCCATACTTACTATTCCAGTATGGAAATTCGAAGCCATTACACCCTCTGGGGCAAGTTGAGCTCGTTTGTGAAAGAAAGAAGAAATACGAAACCCTTGTCTTTCAAGTTCTCCCTGAGTCTTGTATGGGACACAAACCAGCACTGCTTTCTGGGAACGACAGTGAAAAGCTGGGACTAATATAAATTGAAGCAGATGAGATACACTCCCTTTCTTCTGCTGTGAACAAGGAGGCAAGTACTACAGACGATCAGCTACCATGCTTTCAGATTTCACCACCGCGAAGCAGACAGAGTGAAGTGCAAAATACGCCACTCTCGGAACCGACACCGACCTTAACCTGTAACCACATACAGCAGATCCATGAAGACACCACAAACCAGTGCAAACCCCCACCATCACCCTCCCAGCCCATCAGAGTTACTGGAGGCCGACGCTTACCGTACCGTCACCAGGAAATCTAACAAAGAAGATATATGCCAGTTCACAGGATACCAGTATCGAAAAGAGAAAAAGAGAAAGAAACCCTAGATCGCTACGTCCAGGCAGGAGTTCTAAACAAAGTCAATGAGCCAACACCATGGTGCTCTAACGAGCTTATCAGAGAAACACCAAACAAATTCAGAGTTTGCATCGACCCAAGTCAGATCGTAAACAAAGCGATCCAGCGTCCAAGGCACCAAATGCCTACACTGAATGAACAGCTCCACAAACTTAGTTCTGCCAAGTGCTTTTCCCTAGTAGACGTAAAGGATGGATTCCTCCACATTCTCCTCGATGAAGAGTCGTCATGGATGACAACGATGCACACATCATACCGGAGATATCGCTGGCTTCGTTAGCTGGCAAGGTATCAGCGATAACACAGATGCCTGCTCCACAGAACAAAGCAGCTCTGTTACGATTTATCGGCATGGTCAACTACCTTTCGCCCTTCTGCAAGAACCTCAGCTCGGTCATACAACCACTTAGAATGCTCACCCATGAAGATATGCCATTCAGTTGGTCCGAATCACAAGACAGAGCTTTTAACGAAGCAAAGCAACTCCTCTCATCAGCCCTAGTCTTGGCCTACTATGACCTCAGCAAGCCAGTAGTTCTACAGACAGATGCCAGCGAGAACGTCCTGGATGGAGCCCTCCTACAGCCCAATCGCGATGGCAAATTACAGCCAGTTGCATACACATCATGCAGCATGAACGCCACTGAACAACGGTACTCGCAGATCGAAAAGGAATGTTTGGCGATCTGCAACTGCTTTAAGAGGTTTGACCATTGGCTCTATGGTAAGTCTGATATTGAGGTCCACACAGATCATCAACCACTGGAAACAATAACGAAGAAGGCACTAAACAAAGCCCCAGCTCGCCTGCAGAAGATGCTCATGAGACTACAACGCTATCAGTTCAAAGTCACATACAAGAGAGGCACATCTCTCCACTTAGCAGATACCCTCTCGCGAGCAGCGCTGTCAAAGCCAACAGAAGCCAAGGTGACAGGATTTGATGTCTTTCGAATGGATCTGGAGTCACGATACGAAGATACCAACCCAGGATTGCAAGAAGACACAGAGAAACGCATACGCGACGAAACAAGCAAGGATGATGCATTGCCAAACCTGTACAGAGTAATAACACAAGGCTGGCCTGAAGACAAAGTCAAGATTGATGACTATCTACGGCCTTAATTGGAACTATAGGGATGAGCTATCTGTGCAGAATGGAATAATTTACAAGGGCACACAAGTACTGGTCCCGCCGTCTATGCGGAAAGAGATGCTTCGCAAAACACATGCAAACCACTTCGGAGCTGAATCAAGCATACGAATGGCACGAGATATCCTGTTTTGGCCCGGGATGAGTAAGTCTATTCACGACATGTACGATGCTTGCAGCACCTGCGCGCAGTATGGGAAGACAGCGCCAAAAGAACCAATGAAATCGCTGCCGATACCAACGCTACCGTGGCAGATTGTCAGCCAAGACATATGTGAACTGGAGCAAAACAAATACCTAGTTACCGTATGCCACTTCTCGGATTGGATAGAAGTTGACGAGCTGGAAGACACCCTATCAAAGACAGTAATCGAAAAAACCAAAGCTCATTTTGCAAGATATGGGATCCCCAGAATGTGTCAAACAGATAATGGACCACAGTTCATAAGCGAAGAGTAAAGGAACTTCTCAAGAAACTACGGCTTTAAACATACCACGTCATCGCCATACTACCCCAAAGGAAATGGTAGAGCAGAGGCTGCTGTTAAAGCTTCAAAATCCATGCTGAAAAAAGCCGACGACTTCCACAGCGCGATGCTGAACTATAGAAACACACCACCACAAGGTCACAGCTACTCTCCTGCTCAACGGATGTTCATGCGACGCACCAAATCAACACTACCAACAAGAGACCAACTTCTAGAGCCTTCCATGGTCAACTTCCAGGACGTCAGAGAGGACATTTTGAAGAAGAGACGTGACAGCAAGAACTACTATGACCGTACAGCTGGACCGGAACATCAACAGATCAACATTGGTGGATATGTTTACGCAAAGCCACCACCACGAGATCAAGGAAAACCATGGACATATGGAGTTGTAACTGGCATGGATTACCCAAGATCTTACACGATCCACACTAATAAAGGTAGTACCATAAGAAGAAACAGAGTCCATATCAGGCCGGCAGCGCCACCTCAACCGCGAACCATCAACTCCCGGCTATGCCGAGTCACCAGCCACTGCCAAGTAGACAAGGGAATTATCAGCCCAGACCTCTACTGCCAGCAGCGCTCACCCCAAATCATCAGCCCAGACCGGAAGTATAGCAAGCAACAATGGCAGAGAAAAATACCGCCGCCAACAGCTCAGAGCCACATCCGAGACCAACACCGCCGCCACCGATACCATCGACTGCTGCAGCAGACGAGTCACACACAGCAGAAGGACCAAGAATAGTCCCTGCGGTTCCAGCGGAAACAACCACCAGATGTGGCAGGGTCATTAGGTCCCCCGTTAGGTTCAAAGACTATACACCTTAAAAGGACATGTAAATAATGTATATAGTTGTTTTTTTCTTTTCAAAGAGGGGGAGATGTTGGTCATGTTGGTCAACGGTCACCCGCACCAATATATGTATTGGACCCCCTGTGTTGTAGTTGTTGGGTCCACCATATTGGAATCGAATAAACAAGTTGTTATCCCAAGTTCAGGCTCTAGACTCTTACATGAAAAATGGGTACGTATGTGAGGCCAAGTGGCTGTTTGAACCTGTTTGAACCCTGTTTGAACCAAAATCCGAGCTCCAAAACCCTGATTGCCCCCTTTTTGGGTGAAAAAAACCCTGATTGTCCCTTCTTTAAATAAAAGGCCCATAGTAGCTAAAAAACTGAACTCTAACTGCCTAAAAATTACTGAACCCCGACCCTGACTGCACCCAAATTAAACTCAAATCTTGACCCTGATCTGCCCAATTCAGGTCAAAACCCTGATCCCACCTGCCCAAACTGAGCTCAAAACCTTGACCCACCCCCGCGGCACATACATAATACGTCACAAACAGGAGTACCCCCCTCCCGGGATCATGGCGCGAAATGGCGCGAAAATATTTTGCAGCTATGAGATTGACGCCATAACAAATGATAAGAAATGTCGGCTCGAATCCGGCCGCGTCCTTGGGCAGGGACGTTTATAAGCCGTTGTCCTTGTCTCCTTCTACTTCTAATCAGTATTTGAAGGGGACGTGAAAGATCCTGCTGTACTACTCGATAAAGAGCAGGGGATTGTCACCCGGTACAGCAGCCTGGCCATTGTACTAACCACACACTCAACATTGTAAACTGCGTGGCTGCCATTATTAGTGCCGTAAAGCAGTCCGAAATAATTCACTGACGGGATATGTCAGTAATATGTAAAGCGCCATGAGACTGTGGTGATGTCGCTCTATATAAATATTACCATTATTATTATTATTATTATTATTATTATTATTATTATTAAGATTGTCGCTTGATCGCGCACTTCTCGGCTAATAAGTGTTTTCTGGAACAAAAGGACACGTTCGAAATACTGGCTCATTTCAGGATAATTGTATTACTTTATTGAGTGGTCTAACTGAGGCAACGGTTGCTCTAAACTAGCTTGGCCGTGTAGTCGCCGCTCGGTTGTTGCACAAAACTTAGGACTTAGAACTTCGGATCCGTGGCTAGAATCGGTATATTTCACGTTTCAAAAGCTATATCATCAAGTTAATAACTCATATCGATACTACTAAGGTATATAGTGAAATAAGTTTGTATTCACTATATGTGTTTCCTGAGCCGCAGCTCAGGAATAAAGTATCGCGAATAAAGTATCGCTGTCCCCGGCGACTTGAGTAGGACATAACAAATGCAAATTTTAACCTCGAACTATGATTGCCAGATAAATTCCTCAGTTGAACCGAACTCTTTACGTATACTTCTCGTACTTCCACTTCTTTCAGACGGTCCTGGACTCCTGAAGGCCTTTGGGTTGTATCGAAAACGAAGAGTATATATCACTGCTTGAGCGTTGCTTATTCAAATTCGGAGTCTTCTTTTCGGGGTCTTAGGTCTTCATTTTCGATACAATGCAATTCAACCCTTTTTACAACTATATTTTCCCTTTTATGGCCGGTCACAGTTTTGGCGTTGAGCTGCCTCGATCAGTTGATGCCGAAGCCGTTACGATGAATATCTCGCTCAAGTCCTGATACGAAATTACCGCCAAAGACATCCCGAGAAACAACTTAGGATGATAAAATAGAGGTCTAAAGAATGTTCTCGAGGTATAGATGGATGGAATCAGCATGTGAACATCTCTGGGTTCACCTTCTAGAAGCGGTTCGTCAGCTGAACTTGAAAGCCTTGGCCATTACGATCCATATATATAGTTTCACACATGCATGCGTTTTTTTACAGAAAAATACTCGAAAAAATGCTTCATTTTGTAAAAACAACCCTACAGGTACACGAACAATAATTCGTTTACGACCTGAGCTAGTAATGTTTTACGAGAATCCAAAGATTTTCGCAGATTTTCGCAGAAACGGCTGTTTCACTTTTCTCACCATCTTTGAAAACGTGTACGAAGTCAGAGTTGCTCATGCGCTCTGCGTGACAGTGGGCCTTTAACGCGGTTGATTCCCATAAAGGGTATAATTGGATTACACATCGATAATGAATCAGATAGGTTATTATTGGTGATTTAGCTGATACGTTTTTAAGATACTGAGTGCTTCTAATTATGTTTTATGCCCACGATAAACATCAGCGAATGCAGTACCGTTAATAATGATGACAATGTTATGCAACACTCTTGACACTGGTTAATAAAAACCGCAAGGAGGGAAGGGGTGGGGAGCAAGCTGTACTGACTAAAATAGTTTGGCTTACAGTTGAACGTGTGAACCTTCGTAGAAATATAGATATTTTTTTAGCGGGAAAGGTATTCCGTACAAAAAGCCATTCAACTCTAAAAAGGGAGAACCACTCCCCCACTGGAGTTATTCACCTTGTTATTGATTAACCTGATTTCAAAACATGGCGATTTCTTCCAACAATTATAAACTAAGGGCGCGTTCTATTGACCGTATTCCGGAATAAGAATAGATGGAATAGTCTCTGGAAATCACTGGTTCAGGCACATTTTGCACTGTAAGCTACTAAAGTTTGCTGAAATATGATATTCAGGATACATCTTGTATTCCATGGACTCAAAATTCCCGAAATAAGCGATTTGTCGTTATCATTCTGTGTATTCTTATTCCGGAATACGGTCAATCGAACGCACCCTAAGTGTAAAGAAATAAGCACGAAAGTAACGGTGGGTCTTACACGGGCTTACTATATGCGACTTTCATAATGGCCGCCTCCTAATTTGCATATGTGATTTCCCGTTTCGGTAGTTTATCCACATGTATAGAAAATATGAACATTGCCATGTGAAAGAGCATGTCGACATAAGCGAACTTATGAAAGTTGAGTGCTGTAGCTTATAAAGCAATGAAGTTACAGCCAGGTGAAATTAGAGAGATTTGTATGAGAAAAACGACGGAGGCCTTTATAGCCTCGCTTTCATATTTTTCTGCATTACAAATGCTCATAGCTCAACAGCAATTTTCCACATTCCTCTAAAACTCAAAACAAGTACTAGTTTTAATGTGATCTTTCATGTAGTAGCATTGGTTTTCCTCTACATATTTATCTTCCAAATTATGCAAATTAGGAGGCGGCTGGAGGCGGCCATTATGAAAGTCGTGTATATGCATGATACGGCTTGTCATCGGCTTACGCATGTACTTCATAGCTAGTTTGTAAGAAAAAAAAGTTATGGACTTCTGGAAAAACTGAACATATTACTGTCAAATCAATTAAAAGTATTAGAATTTTGATTAATTCACTACTGATTTAAACCTGAAGCCTTCTAGTTTTAATGTAAGGTGTATTATATTTATATCCACTAAACTGAGTATTTAACTAATTTATTATATACTAACACGAATTCAAGTCATTTGTTTATGATCAAACTAAGTGTCTGGTTATTTTTGTTGTGAATATGTAAATTTCCAGCATGGGCTTGGAAGGGGAGGAGAAATATGTGGATAATACACTTAAACGAATTTTCCACTAATATTAAAACAAAGTGATGTATGAATCATTTGAAGTCCAATTGTTAATATGAAGCATGATGTTTCAGTTGATTAAAACTGTGTGGTTAAAGGCTGTCACACCGGGAGATAGGAATGTATTCAGATAAGCCAATAGATGAGTTAGTTTCATAAATAATTCAATGCTTAATAATTCCAGCGTAATTATTGTTTCTCCAAGGATCTTAGAAGATGAAATAGATTGTGCAAGAGACTACAGGAACATTCTGGGAAACGAAATTATCAACCGCTGATAGATAAAGAGTTGACTACAGGTACTACGACAGTTGGAGGGTAACAAACACACTAGCCCACTATTAAAGTAAACTCTCACTTTTAATCTTGCTTCTCAATAATGTAATCTTCAATAATTTATCCAGAACTTATTCCACACAGTTTTAAAGCTAAACATTAAAATAGTCGGACCTCTTTTATAAACTGATATTAAATCAAAAACCCAGAGTTCGTTCATTGCCTGATTTTCACTGAATCCAAATTTAAAAAGAAAACTCAAAAGTTAAGCTGAGACCGAAAAACTTACCATTAATACTGAAGCAGGTGGCAGTTACTTTGCCATGGTTACAAAACGCAGCAGATTCCCAGATGAACTGCCGGTTCAATTGCATCCGGTAACTGGTGATAAATATTATCGCATTCATATCTGAAGTATACCCGGCCAGATAGAGACTGCATGCAGTCAAACAGCAGCTCAGGGAATATTATCTGCTTTCGGCACTTTTGAGCTTGCACGTTTTCCGTCAATGGTGTTTTTTAGTTGTTAAATGTATTTCGTCTTATTGTTTCTATTTTAAGTGGAATACATTCAACTGAGGACGACCGACACAGGGGAGCGGAAGCACCATTTATCCCATAGCTTGGTGTGTGTTTCTGACGTAGCTCTACGGTCTGATTTAGGACAAGTCGTGCAGATGCTAGTATGGCTCCCAGTCAGTTATGGGCATCTCCAAGTACGCTCCACACTTGAACATAGTAAATATTTATAATTTACTTGAAAAAAATTAGCAGCTTCACTTCTTGTGAAGAGTCGTCACATTTTACATTGTACATGTATCGCCGGTTGCAGGCAGAGCTGACAGAGTTTGCCGTTCATTGATGTTTCAAGTAAACCATGCTCTTCAAGCAAAAGCAATAATGGTAAGTGAACATTTTACTTTGTATGTGCTTCCTTGGCATTTATGATCGCTTTATAATTGTACACAATAATATATGGGAATGTTTAGATTATCCGTTTTAGAACCATACAGATCCGGGTGGGAGATATAACACCTCAACATTACTTGCAGTTGACTAGGTAACTGAGTAGAATTCTTACCATGCAGCTAAACCAAACCATCATTCGTCGTATAAGGTCGCCTAATTGTATTAATCAAAAGCCTCTTGGAACGTAAAGGTTATTTCAATGTACATTATGTGCGAAGAAAACCGGTGATCATAAAAATATGCCGCGATTTTCTAGTCTAAACTGAGATTTCCTCGCTTTCCATTGCGTATAAGATGCTGTCCCGTGACAATAGAAATACTGATTTATCCTGTTTAATTTATCACTCAATGTTTTAATGCCTTTGTGTAACCAAACTATTACTGGTCACACAGTACTATGTTGTCAATCACAATAAGTTATTGCCTAGCAACTCAGCCGGATCGGAGTGACGTTTTCAGTCTAGTGTTGGTTTCAGAGGCTTTGAAATTTTAACAGAATACGTGCACGACAGTAACCAGCAAAAATGGCTTTCGAAGCGATAGGAAAACGTATTTAACAGTACTTAGTACACTGAGCACTTCGAGAGACGAGAGTTAAGTTTGATTGGGGCCCTTTTGTGTCTTTATTTCAAACCAAACGTAACAGTTTTGCGGATTCATAAACTCGATGAATACGCTGTCGCACTGTGACTTGACTAAACTGAGATTCTATTCCAGAGAGGCCTCCGCTTCTAAAGTCTAATAGGCTTCTAAAATAGCAAAAATTATTGGTCGTTCTAACGATGATGTAAACAGGGCGTGGGCCAATACAAACGAAATTTACTGATTGAATTCATAATTATCGTAAGAAAACAAAAATATTTGAAGATCGTAATAAATACAGAGCTCAGCACTGAGTCCGATTATTGCCTATTTTTAAAATTAAGTCTAAGTGAAAATTTTGATTTTTCTTTTTTTAGTCAGACACTGCGAAACTCAAACACCATAAGGGATTTCGATTGATTATTCGAACATACTGTCGTTCTTAGCTACTATACAAACGTGTTAAGTTATAGCCTGGCTAAGAACTCGTCAGTTCAGCGGCAAGGAATGCAGAAATGTGCTAATTGTGGTCACAGTGAAATAATAAATTTGATTTAGCACGGAGCCTCGTATTGAAACCTTTGTGCGTGACAAGTAAAGCATATCGCAGAAGTGGGCTGTTGCATCTAGTGAAAACTGTCATAACTTTTTAAAAATATGACGAAAATTAAACATAGGGAACATTTTAAAATTGAAAGCTTTCTTGGTTATTGTTTTGGACTCTTCTGATTGGACGAATGTTGTCACACCACAGGTACCCCAAGCTCCCTATATGTATATGAACTTGACTTAAAATTGTTTGTAAATTTTAAAATCGATAAATATGAAATAACGACTCACCTTTTTATCCAAATGTGTTTTCCTTTATTATCTCTATCGATTTTGGGAGTCTAAAGGCCATTTGAAGGGTTTTATGATTTCACTTTTTCCACTCTCTTAAAAATAAGACAAGTCTTTATTTCATTTTTATCGATTTTAAAATTTACAAACAATTTTAAGTCAAGTTCATATACATATAGGGAGCTTGGGGTACCTGTGGTCACACAAAGGAATTTTAAAAACGCAGTTTCAGTGCATTTGATTTCAGAAATTTATAATTTAAGGGTTAATGAGTTGTCAGTAAAAAAAAGAAAGAAAATTCTACCATGGGGAAAGCAAATTGCATCCGAATAACAGAACTATTAGTTCAGTTGTCAGTAAACTTTGTATTGCTGAGTTGCACTGCCAGCCATATTGATATTGGTGGATATACTGAGCTGCTATTATGGCGGCGACGTTTTTCAGTGTAATGCGGTTATTCCCTTAATTAGGAATGATTACAACCACAAAATACATCTATTTCAAAATACGTCGTCGATAAAATATTTAAAACAGTTATGCTTTAACCTTGGTCGAGTTCCCCAGCTTGTACTACATGGTTAAGTCATGGCTGTTTTTAGACTTTCGCTGTCCGTCAGATCTTATCGTGTAGTTTTTTTATATCTGACAATGTGTTTGAAATAGCTGTAGATATTTCGTCATCACTAAATCTGAGATTTTTATCCCTGGCCGGATTCCGAGTATGCGTCACAGCTTAAATGTCCAGAATTGCACGATAGTTTCGACACCACTGAATAATGTAAACATCCTGAAAAATATAAATTAAGGAAGAGTTATAGACCTGGGAGATCGTTGAGGTGAAATTAAAAACGGTTACGTGGTTAAAAATGATAAAGTGTTAGCATGTATTTTCGTTTTATTTATACGGAGAACTGGCAAACTGGAAAATCTATTGTCTAAGCCCTTTATTGTGTGCGTTCCTGGCTGAGATGTAAGTGGATCTATTGTCCAGTTTCTATACTGTCTACGCATTGTGGATAATGTCGATGACATGGGTCATCTTTGCTATACTGAAAAGAAAACGAGTTCTTAAAAAGGAATGTTTTGTTATTTTTCCACTTTGGAAACAGCAGTCTGTAATTTGTAATTAAAATTTCATAATGGAAGTGTCCTTTATAATCTCTTTGGTATTATTTGTGCAATATGAATTGTCGCTAAGGATCAGTTGAGCGCATGTTATTTATCACTCCAGCATCTCAGTAAAAACAACAGAACTAGCATAGACGATCACTGAATAAACTCATCAGTTCGGTGATATGCTAATCTAACAACGTTTTCCAACTTTTCAATTTCCCAAAAAACTACTTTCGACTCGACCCGTCGGTAACGGCGCAAGTACCTTTGCCGTTCATAGCAGGTGTTTTTGCCCTCTAGCTCTATAGTACCAGGAGCCAATTACTCCACTGCTCCCGGCACACTAAGTCTGTGAGACAACCTTTGACCGGATTGAGCTATATTTAGAACATATCTCTCATTCAAACTACACTATATAAGGAGAATACATGTTGGTACATCAAGTTTACAAAGCCTAAAACACAAATCATTTATCGATAATGAGGGGATATGTGTATGAACCGCAATAGAGAACTTAAGAAGGAAGTTCGTGGGAAACACATTTCTAAAAATAGCTCAATCTGGGCATACGTTAATCGGGATCACGTGGACGCACCTAGGCTCCTGATGGTACCACTCATTAATCTCCGCTGGGTACGTTAACTGACTGGCCCATCTCCTTGCCCGGTTTTGACGCCATGGCAAGACTTAAGTTGCAGTACTAATTTTATGTGTTATTCTATTCTGCAAACAAAATTGTTTTCTATTCAAATTTCAGTCATCATTGCCATTAGCGACCTAGAGGGAGACGACACGAGCCAAAGATGCAAGCGGCTGGCTTTGCTAGCGTTGCTTCGGCTAGCCGCCCAACGATTGAACGAGTTGACAGCCGGTTCAGTGATACGGACTCATCTCGTGCCTATAAACCACCAGTGAGTCGGCTAGGGAGTGCAAGAATCAAGATTAATGTTAGGGGAATGGTGTTTGAGACTTATGAAGAAACATTAGCCCAGTATCCGCAAACTCTGCTTGGTTGCCCCAACAAACGTATTCGGTATCTCAATCCACGAAGTGGAGAATATTGCTTCGATCGAGACAAGTTTTTGTTTGATTCTATCCTATTTTTCTATCAGTCACACGGAATCTTGGCATTTCCCGAAGATGTGCCCAAAGAATCCTTTCTCGAGGAAATCAAGTTTTTTCAACTGCACGAAGTTGTCGAAAGCCTTAAAAAAGAAATCGAACCACAAGAATGTGAAGTCGTAGAAATACTGCTTCCTGCTCACCCTATCAAGAAGAAACTCTGGCTACTCCTCGAGTATCCCGACTCGTCGTTTTGGGCGGGTATACTGGCAAACTTCTCCATTCTTGTAATTATTATTTCCACCGTGACGTTTTGTATGGAAACACTTGATTCACTTGGTCACAAGTTTGTGACAGTATGCGACGAGAACGTCGGTAATGTCAACAAATCATTTAATTTAGCTTCAAAGAACCAATCCGAGACCAACTGCGTCGTGATTGAGGAGGGGGAGTTTTGGTCGACTATTGAAGCAGTGTGCTTATCATGGTTCACGTTCGAGTATCTCATGCGAATTATCAATGCACCATTACCGTGTCAATTCATCAAGTCTGCCATGGGCATGGTTGACCTTCTAGCAATACTCCCTTATTACGTCACCATGCTGGCAAAACACAGTGTAACCTCTGTAACTGGATTCCCTGTTCTTCGGATAATACGTCTATTTCGAGTTATTCGACTTTTGAAACTCTCGCGGTACAGCAAAGGTTTACAATTGTTGGCCAAGACTTTAGTAATGAGTGGTGGTGATCTCCCTTCTATTCTAGCTGTTCTTATTATCAATGTTATATTGTTTTCTAGTGTTGTTTTCTATTGTGAGAACCATATAAAAGAAAGTGACTTTGAAAGTATCCCGGATGCGTTCTGGTGGTCCGTCATCACCATGACAACGGTAGGCTATGGAGACCAAGTGCCGAAAGGTACTCTGGGTAAGCTGGTTGGTGCAATCTGCGCAGTCTCAGGGATAGTCATTTTGTTCTGTTTTCCAACACCAGTCCTATTATCACATTTCGAGGAAATGTACCAAATAGGTGACAAAAAGGAAAAAGAAGAAAAGAAAAAGGCGAAGAGCTCGGAGGAATCACTGGAAATAGACAAAAACGGACCAGAATCTCCAAGCACTAAAAACGTTACTATAGAATTTACGGTATGAATAGCAGAGCTGTCATCACAATAAGCTCGAGCAACTATCAGCACTTCAGCATTGGCATGGACTTCGCTAAGACAGCTGTTTTAGGCAAGGCTTGATGTCTTGAAGGTGTTACGGAATTTCCACACTAAACTAAATTCACTTCTCTCGTCTAACTGGAAGTTGGCTGTTTTTATTTTTTACAAAGTCTCGTCTCGTTGAAATAGGTATACATGGCGCATGCGCGCGAAAGTTGGAAAAAAAGGTAGAGGGCCACAAGTTTATTACCTCTTGCTATTAAGTGTTACCCTCATAAAATAAAGGCTCTACTTACTTACTTGCTACTAAAAAAAACAGGACGAGAAAGCAAAGCAACCATTGGGTACTGAAGCCAGAGGTTTTAATGCAAGAACTGAGTACACGCAAATCAAGAGCCGAGTTTAAAGTTTTCAATTTGTCATCACAAAATTTACAAAAAGCCTGTACTGTTGCCGCTCGTGCCCACGGAACTTTTCACGCTTCGCTTTTGCAATTTGTTTTTCCCCCACCGACTAGCTACGCATCAGGAGAGCGGCCGAAATAATGAGAGATCGGTGCTTCAGTCACTGATCATCGGTTTTTCAAAATACTTAAGTAACAGTCCGCGCAAGAGGTAGGCACAATTATATTGTTCAGATGCAATTTGCTTTCCCCACTTTAGTATTTTCTGTTTTTTATACTGACAACTCATCAACCCTTAAATCATAAATTTCTGAAATTAAATCCACTAAAAATGCATTTTAAAGGTACAGTTCTTTTGTGTGAGAACATTTTGCCCAATCAGAAGAATGCAAAACAATAACCAAGAAAACGTTCAATTTAAAAATGTTCCCCATATTGAACGTTCGTCATATTAGAAGTTATGAGAGTTTTCACAAGATGCAATTCAAATCTGTTTACAAAATGAGAAAAAATAATATTCTTCTTCAAGTTTAGATAGATTTTAATGTCTAAGCCAATAAGTTTGGAAGATTGAAACAATACTACAATTAGCACCTTTTTACATGCCATGCATAACATATGCCTACCTCTTGCGCGGACCATTACTTAATTGAAGTATTAGCCAGCTATAATTTTTTCTTAAACTTAATAAGGTTGAAATTATTTTCGGTTTTTCGATTTTAAGGGACCGCTCTTGTTATCTTCACCGATTCCGAGATATTTTAGAGCTGTTTTCGGAGGTAATAACTAAATAATAATGTCAGACTGCAGTACAGGTAGTAGTTCTGACTTGGAAGGCAGTGAAAATGATTCAGAATAGAACTTTATTTCTTATGTACGTCATCAGCCGACTAGTTTCCCTTCATGTAGGCAGACATAAATTACTACCAAATTGTATTGTGTTCTATTGTATTGTGTATTTCGTTCTATTGTTTTGTATTGTTTTAATTCTATTGTATTTTGATAGCAATTCATGTGTTGGTACATGAAGGGACCACCAGCCGACTCGTCCCAAGACCTTTTTATGATTATGAAATGATCCCACAGGGAGCCCAAATGATGATTTTTCGCTAACTTTCAGTAGCTGTAAAAAAAATACCAATTCAAAGATTGAACGTTTTTTTGGCAAAATAATGTTCTATGAGGCAAGTACCTTCGGAAAAATAGGTGAAAAGGCGACATAGCCGCACTTTAACTACACCTTAGCAGAATTCTAAATTGTTATTCAGCCTCGGATCAATCTAACTCCTATTGCTGAGTGAGTATAAACCCATGTACGTGCGTGGCAACCTCTGAATACAATCAACTTACAGCAGGCAACAGCACTAATGGACCTTTTGCATGATACAAAATACGTGGCTGTGGTCTGGGCCCGGGGGGAGGACTCCCCATAAAAATAGACGGGGGTGCTCGACCTATCTTTTAGGGGTTAAAATCGTTAGCAGTGCTATCTCTTAGGGGTCTTCCAAAGGTCTGCTATATTTTAGGGGTCTCCGAGACCCAACATTTTTGTGGCCGAGAAAAAATAGCGCTGGATCCTCGAGCATGAGACCCCACAAGTTGAATCGGTATTTACGGCTTCGATATAGAGTTTGATCCATCCGAATATTAAAGACGAGGTTATGGGGCAGAGCTTTGTCTCTTATTTCCTTTAGTTTGCACAAATTTGTCTTTTGGAGTGCTATCTTTTAGGGGTAACATTTTTGTGAGCCACGCCCATATTGCTATCTTTTAGGGGTGAATTTCATTTCTCACGTCGAGCACCCCCGTCTATTTTTATGGGGAGTCCCCCCCCCCCCCCCCCGGGGGGTCTGGGTGTCAAAAAAATGTGACTTCATTTAATTAAAGGCACTTGTACAAGATCAGTAGTGCTGTTATTAGCAAAGCCTGTTGGTAAATGTTATTTAGAATCCTTTTCAAATTCTCTTTCTCATTCAAATTTATCAACTCCTTTGAGAATGGCAAGACAACGGTCCAAATTAAAGGAACAAAAGAATCCGCGCAAAGAGTTCTGGTAGTTGTAGTATGTGACGCCATCATGCAAACGTCCTATTGTCGATAATTCTAAAACAGCGTTTTAAAGATTGTCTGCCATCCAGTAAAGCCTTTCCCGTGGGATCACGAGCGCAATTCATTGGTTATTGAAGTAATCAAGAAACGTTGTCCCGGCCACGTGACAAACGACAAGTGACAAGCGACAAGTGACAAACGACAAGTGACAAACGACAAGTGACAAACGACAAGTGACAAACGACAAGTGACAAACGACAAGTGACAAACAAGTGACAAACTACAAGTGACAAACGACAAGTGACAAACGACAAGTGACAAACTACAAGTGACAAACGACAAGTGATAAGTGACGAACGACAAGCGACATTGTGGTTACAGCTGAAAGTCTGGTCAATTCCCTTGTTTTTGGGACTTTGAGACGAATATCAATGGTCTCTTGCGAATACACTGGTTTATCCATTTCGCACAGCTGGGCAGTTAGGACCACAATCCATTGCGGTCTGGGAATGTCGCTTGTCGTTTTCTGAAATAGCTGTATCAACACGTGATTGTTTCCTGTATCAGCAGGTGATTGTTTCCTGTATCAACACGTGATTGTTTCATGGATCAACACGTGATTGTTTCATGGATCAACACGTGATTGTTTCCTGTATCAACACGTGATTGTTTCATGGATCAACACGTGATTGTTTCCTGTATCAGCATGTGACTGTTTCCTGTATCAGCACGTGACTATTTCCTGTATCAGCAGGTGACTGTTTCCTGTATCAGCAGGTGACTGTTTCCTGTATCAGCACGTGACTGTTTCCTGTATCAGCAGGTGACTGTTTCCTGTATCAGCATGTGACTGTTTCCTGTATCAGCACGTGATTGTTTCCTGTATCAGCAGGTGATTGTTTCCTGTATCAGCACGTGATTGTTTCCTGTATCAGCAGGTGACTGTTTCCTGTATCAGCAGGTGACAGCTGTTTCCTGTATCAGCACGTGACTGTTTCCTGTATCAGCACGTGATTGTTTCCTGTATCAGCACGTGACTGTTTCCTGTATCAGCACGTGATTGTTTCCTGTATAGCAGGTGATTGTTTCCTGTATCAGCACGTGACTGTTTCCTGTATCAGCACGTGACTGTTTCCTGTATCAGCACGTGATTGTTTCCTGTATAGCAGGTGATTGTTTCCTGTATCAGCACGTGATTGTTTCCTGTATCAGCAGGTGCCTGTTTCCTGTATCAGCACGTGACTGTTTCCTGTATCAGCACGTGACTGGTTCCTGTATCAGCAGGTGACTGTTTCCTGTATCAGCAGGTGACTGTTTCCTGTATCAGCAGGTGCCTGTTTCCTGTATCAGCACGTGACTGTTTCCTGTATCAGCATGTGACTGTTTCCTGTACCAGCACGTGACTGTTTCCTACAAAAGGCCTATTAGTTATTGACCTTATTCATAAAGGCATCAAAGGCCAGTTGTCCCAGCTTGTTACAGGAAGAGTAAAACTCTACAGTCGATGGCGGAAAATAACGTTAGTTTCCTCATAACACAAAACAACACAACAGTGCGGTACGACAGAAACGAAGACATTTCTGACCGCGGCTCGAATTTTGCGATCTCTGGGACAACTTTCCTCGCTCTGATACCATTGTTACCAGACTTCCTCCTGCGTCGAGGTCAGATGTGAAATGGTACATAGGAGACCGTCGCACGGTATGATAAATGCGTCATAATGTAATGCGTCAGTTTTCAGCAGTAGACCAGTCCAGTTCAGCTGGTCGATTTATTGACTTCAGACTGAATTGCTGTAGCATTTACCAGATTACACTTCCACAGGAGTCCATTACCAGGAGCGTACGTAATGGGCTCCTGACTTCCATTATTCTTCGAATCCGTTGTTTAACCTTGCTACTGAACGGGATAACACGACTCATTTTACTTACAGAAATTGGCCTAATATTAAACGACAATATCACTTTAAAAATCCAATGTTTTACTCAAGCATGTTAAGGCATGGTTTTTGAGCAGTTCTGATAAAACATTCAAAATTCGCTATCTTTGTCATTTATGTATGAAATACCCTATAACTTTGGAATAATACGGTAATCATGTGTCTTAACATTTAAGGATCAGTATTTTGGTGTTTTGAAGGTCACGTAACCTTAAAGTGCATATGAGCCTTCGTGCAATTTTCATAGCTATGAACCTCAGGAAAGTTTTGAGTACCCCTGCGAAGAAATTTTTGGTTTACAGAGAATACTCTATCTTCTACGCTTGTTTGAAATCGTGGAAACGTGACCTTTCCTGACCCATGACCGCGTAAGTAAAAGCCTGGGTCGATACCTCGGTAGACGTCATTTAATTAATTCAACTTTGCAACAATTTGAATAAAAACTTACAATTTTCACTAATATGACTTTTTCCTTTACTAACAGCTCATAAACTGTGTATATTATCTAAAAATCGATGTTGTTGTGATAGAAAGGTGCCATGGAGAATAATGCATTAATGAATGACGTCGACCGAGGTATCGACCCAGGCTTTTACTTACGCGGTCATGGGTCAGGAAAGGTCACGTTTCCACGATTTCAAACAAGCGTAGAAGATAGAGTATTCTCTGTAAACCAAAAATTTCTTCGCAGGAGTACTCAAAACGTTTCTGAGATTCATAGCTATGAAAATTGCAGGAAGGCTCATATGCACTTTAAGGCTGATAAAACAAAGAAATCAAAATGGGGTGG
Organism: Actinernus sp. WN-2022; assembly: GCA_030867875.1. Lineage (NCBI taxonomy): Eukaryota > Metazoa > Cnidaria > Anthozoa > Actiniaria > Actinernidae > Actinernus > Actinernus sp. WN-2022. The sequence goes on from JAOWCC010001210.1 coordinate 2,918,433, forward strand.
CGGAAGTTATTATTTTGTTTCAGATTTTCGGTTCAAAATGTTAAGTTTGTTATGGAAAATGAGACTGTGTTCGGAATGGTTGACTTTTTATCACTGAAGAGGATATAAATGGCGAAAAATGGTTCCAAGAATAGGTCACGTGACCTGTTTTCTATATTTTCGCCTTAACAGTCTATTAGGGTCAACCATTCCGAACTGATCTTTAAAGTCAACCACAAGTGTAATCAGATAAACACAAAATCGTTACTTAAAATATACAATGTACCACCCCGTTTTTAGTTTAGTTTTCAACTTTTTGTGATCACGTGGTTGGTCACGTGATAGACATTTTACCAAAATTTTATATTAGGACGACTAAAAACGCTGAGATTAGTTATAATCACCATTGTTCTAGGATTTGAACAAATTCAAGTAGCTCTATTCAACAAAATAGCTGTAGCCTCGTTTTCATGTTCAAACCATGCCTTAACATGCTTGAGTAAGTGAAAATCCGAATTGTTGGAAAGGACCCGTCTCATGGGGACAGTATTGCTAAGGGGCTGATTCAGCTACATCTCATTTGGCCCTGAAACCGTTACGAAAGTAAAGAGCGCGAATATACTGACCCTTTTACTGTGAATTTGTTGTGTCCATCTCCTTTGGGAAAAAGGTTCTTTCTTCAAGAGATTTCATATCAATGTATCTTCTCATTACACTGGATGCCACAGGTTCTACTGTCTCTATAAGTTAAGCTTCTGAGGCTTTTTACCAACGTGAACTCAACCAATGTGCGAGAGAACAAATCTCTGGCACCCAGGGCATCTTCTCCTATGTTGACAAGAACCCAGGTGCATTAAGGACTGGATCCCATACTTAGAGAATACTAATAAGGATTTTTCTTGTATGAATGAACACTCGTGTTTTATGGGATTTGGAATGTCTTGCATTCATTAAGAAAGCAAGCAGGAGCCCATTATCAGGAGCGTCCATATACAGCTATTTCAATTAATGTTGTCTGGGAGATAGGGAATAGGGAATAGGGAATAGGGAATAGGGAATAGGGAATAGGGAATAGGGAATTAGGGAATAGGGTATTAGGGTATTATAAGTTAAAAAAAACTTATAATGAATTATGGTTACGACTTCCATATTCCGGAATAGGAATAGATGGAATAGTCTCTGGAAATCACTAGTTCGGGCATATTTTGCACTGTAAGCTATACAAATGCTTACTGATGTATGATATTCGGGATACAATTAGTATTTCAGTGGCTAAAACATCCCGATATAAGCAATTTGTAGTGATCATTCTGTTTATTCTTATTCCGGAATACGGTCAATCGAACGCACCCTTAGTCGACTTAGCTTACGGTTTATTTATCCATTTTTAGTCTGTGAACAGCCGTCCGACATTTTTAAAATGCAATATTCCCTAATCGGTCATATTCCCTAATACCCTATTCCCTATCTCCCAGACAACATTAATTGAAATAGCTGTATACTATATCCGTTAGTCAGCGTATTACCGTATTGAGCTATTTTTAGAATATGTTTCCTGGGTAACTGCCTTCTATAAACTCCACTGCGATCCGTGCACGCTTGCCGTAATTATCGAGATTGAGAATGAGGTATTGTTCTTTGAGGTGATTTACTAACACTGCATTGTTCTGACTATGGTTTGATTGGATTTCCAAAGTGTGGGCACGTGAACTCCCGTGAGATCTGTTCTAAATATAGCTCAATCCTGTCATACGCTGACTCACAGACCTAGTATGGGACTGATGGACGCTCCTGGTAATGGGCTCCTGATGCAAGACATTCGAAATGCCATAAACCAATCGCGTTCATTATCTAACCTATACTTAGAGACTACTAATAATCCTTATTAGTATTCTCTAAGTACTTAGAGCATACTAATTTAGTTTCTATGGGATTAAGAGCGAGCAATCTGTCTGTCAAATGCTGCACTCTGATTGGCTGAGTGAGTCACGTGACCATATTCTAATGAGATAAAAAGTGTCTATTCCATTTAGACTTGCTTCTTTAAAAAGGTTGGCGTCTACGAATAGCAGTATCAGCGGTATGACCCGAACGCTTCATTACCTTGAAGCCTAGGTACTTCGTGTAACGTACACAAAGAGTATTGAACCCGTTGTTGACGGTTAGGGTTTTTTAAAATGTAGGGGTAGGGTTTGTATTAGTCCACAGGAGCCGTTAAAGAAGCATTATATTTATATATTTGTTGTTTAGTGACCTCCCCCAATACTCTTTGTGTACGTTGCATGAAGTACCTACCCATTGAAGTGAGGCGTTCGGGTCGTTGACACTGCTATTCGTAGACGCCCTGTAATATCAGCGATTACAGGAAAAGTGCTGAAAAGTCATATTGTTCTTGCTACATAAATTTGTGAACTTGATTGAAATTTAATAAATTGACGGACAGGTGACAATGATAATATGATACAATAAATTATGAATTTATCATCAAGTACGGCGTATTCCAAATACAATGTGTTCAAGTTACGCTCGATCGCGCGGGCCGACCCAGATGAAGTTCAGGCTGATCACACCGCCGATAGCAAGTCAACGTCGTCCGGTTTTTCAAATAATCACCTAAAGTGTTCTGCTTACATACGAAAAATACTCCTTAAACGTGTACAAACATTGGCAAAAACATTGGGGTGGTTCTCGTACCTCGTCATACCTGGATTACTTATCAGAACTTGACATTGACAGAGACCGACGAAGAGGAGCCAACTGCTAGATTATATAGGGAACTTAAAGTGCCAATGAAATGAAAAATTCCATCCCGTTTTTATTTTATTTTATTAAATTCTAGGCTTCCCTTAGCCATTTTGTGCAATTAAAAATCAATTTGGAGTGCGCGAACATAATTGTTTTTTTTTATCGAAGTCAGGCAGAATTGCCAAAATCGGGCGACAATTTTTATGCCGTTAAAGATATGATAACGTCGCATTTATATTCGTCCCATAAATACTACAAAATAAGTTCACTTTTTGGGACAAGTTTTCAATTTAAATATGTCTTACTTTGAGAAACCTTGACGATGGCCAAAATTGTTCTAATAGAATCCTTGCAGTCAGCCATATTTTACTTATCATATTACCAATACGGCCCCGCTCAAAAGAAACTAATCAGATTAGGTGCTATCATCGACGAAAACCTAAGCTGGAAGTCGCATATTAATGTAATTAAGAAAAAGGTTTTGAAAGGCCTTGGCGTATTCGCCAAGAGAAGACATGAAGGTCTAACCATTTGCAGTTTGAGAACAAGATTTTTTCACAAAGGTAGCACCATTCTACTCAGTTAATTTAAGACCCTGAGTGTTGATCCAGCTGGGGTTTGAACCCAACTCCTACTCATATGAAGGTATTAGGTCGAAATGGCTTTAGACTTAGTATATATTTTGAAGAATGAAGATGGGGTAAGGGGGAAGTATTCGCGATTTACTACCATGCATACCCTGACTCAGATATACCACTCAATCATTCACTCACTGACACTTTGATTATTGTTCCCCTGTGTGGGACACTTGCGGCAAGGTCTCTGGTGAAAGTCTTCAAAAACAGTTCAAAACCGCGCGCACGGCAAGAATCATTACTCGATCTGGTTACGAGAGGGTCTGAATGGGGGGGGGTCTACATGTCAGTTGTCAGTTAAAATTTTGGCCATTTGTCAGTTGTCAGTTAGCCCTAGTTAATCATTGCTAGAGCAAATTTACAATGTTTGACCCACAAAAACCAAATTTGTCAGTTGTCAGTTACTTTTCGGTTGTCAGTTGTCAGTAAAAAAATCGTCATTTGTCAGTTGTCAGTTATTTTTAAGGCCGTTTGTCAGTAGTCAGTTAACCCCATTCAGACCCTCTTACGAGACACGCTCTAGGGATCTGATTAATAGGCTAGGATGGTTAACGCTCGAGGAACGGCAGCGTAATCTAAACTTGCGATTATGAGCAAAATACTTTGGAAATGCCCCAGATTATCTAACTAAATTGTTCATTAAGGTTAAAGTGCCACTAACCCCTTTTGCAATTTTTATACATATAAATCTTTGAAAGGTTTTGAGTACTTCTGCGAAGAAATGTTTGGCTTACAGAGAATACTCGATGTTCTATGTGTGTTTGAAATGGTGAAAAATTGACCTTTCCTGACCCATGACCGCGTAAGAAAAAGATTGGGTCGATTCTTGATTTACGTCATCCAAGTCATTCGACTTTGCAATAATTTGAAAAAATATTTAGCATTTTGTCTAAAATAACTGTTTTCCTTACTAACAACTCACAGACTGTGTATATTATCTATACATCGATGTTGTTGTGATAGAAAGGCGCCATGGAGAATAATGTATTAATGAGGTGACGTAAGATCAAGAATCGACCCAGTCTTTTTCTTACGCGGTCATGGGTCAGGAAAGGTCAAATTTTCACCATTTCAAAGACGCATAGAGCATAGAGTATTCTCTGTAAGCCAAAACTTTCTTCGCAGAAGTACTCAAAACCTTTCAAATATTTATATTTATACGAAGTCCACTCGTATAAAACTCAAGGGAGTACTCAGCACCAAAGCCGAATACTGAATTCCTCAAGCGCAGCTTTGCATACAGTGGTGTAGTAACCTGGAACGAGTCTAATTCATGTATATGAGTTTTAAGATTGTATATATTTATCGTAAGTACTTTTAATTACACACACAGCTCTCGGGAAGAGCATGTAATATGACGAGATTCTGTGTCTAAATAAAGTTTGTCTATGTCTATGTCTAATTGCCCACAGGTTTCCGAGTCCTATTTCAAAGATATTTTTCTTAGTTTTTTGGTACCAGTCATTCATGTTGTTCGCTGAGTTGACTAACAGTCTACATACATACATATCTATAATATAAGTTCCCAGAAGGGCTTTTCAACATATATTTGCAAATAAATTAAAATAAGTTAAACTATGAGAAACTATAAATTTGTTAAAATACTTATCGATAAAATTGCGTAAAAACTATCATATCTAAGATTAAATAAAGACTATTACATTGAATTCAGTCGTAATAAGAAGCTAGTAACTTGGACTTAAGAGCTCTCTTAAATTGAGGAACTGAAGTTGACGCTTTAAGTGTGCTAAGGCATTCCAGATCTTAACACCTCTGTAACTAAAGGACCTCTGACCGGATGCTGAGTTACATTTAGGAATGTCACCGCAATTTCGAGTATTGCGCTGGTGTATAATGGATCTCTTGCAAAACTTATCCGATAAGTAGGATGGCGAAAGCCCATTTAAGCATTTAAAGGTCAATAAAGTTTCTTTATTAACTGGTAGCCATTGAAGGTGGCGCAACTGATAGGTGTGATATGGTCAAATTTGCGTTTCTTGAAGTTCTTATCGGAGGTATTAGTCCAAACCGATGAACAATAAAATAGTTTGCTTAGAACAAGGGCATTAACAATCGTATTTAGGGAATAGGGTCCACTTTTCCAGGTCCCGAGGGTGGTCGCTTACGGGAGGTTCAACTGTACTCACTTCTGGATTAAGTAATTAAAACCAGTATTTAATGGACCTTACTTTTGTCTCTACTTTTAATGGGAATCTACCCAATTCGGGCTATATAAATTACCCATTACCGTATAATCAGCCTTTCTTCGTTGTTATTGTTTACAAATTTTCGCTGATTAGATCCCTCCAAGGTGATCCGGTATTATACTTCGTCCGTTGGTCCCTGCAGTTTTACAGTATTTTTTATATATTTTTAGATCTCGGTCCAAACCCCCCTCCCCTCCCCCGCTAATCTTAGAACGCGGGAAAACGGAAAACCGTAGAAGACTGGGTACGACCTGCTTGGTTTGCCGTTGTGCCATTCGAATAAATCAAGATGGCCGACTGCTAGCGACTATGAAGACACAGTCACGGACCCCGAAATATGGAGGATAAATCAACAGATAGACTTGAAAATAGAAGCAGTTCGGAAGGTAGGGTAATTCTTGGTAATTTTTTTTGGCGCGAATGTAGAAATTAAGTGAATTAAATAACCTAATTAATTAGCCGTACAAGCCCGTAGCTTTCATAATTTTGCACTTTTCTTCTTGATACTTATATCAGCTTAAAGTTTATAGTCTATAGATGTCAGTTGTAAAAAAAACATGATTCGATCATGGATCATTTTGCATTTACAGATATTAGGAATTATTTCCTATTTGTATTCTACTAATGACATCGTTAACCATTTGCCGTGCTCCGCTGGTGCTTCGGTACGTGAAGCCCGCATCACGCATGGCCACGGCTGTGGTTAACGCAGCATTTGGCATTGGTATTGTAAGCACGTTATAGCACATTCGGTGAAGTATATTTGAGGTCATTTTTATTATCTCAGAGGATGTTGTTTGTATAAGATGTTTTTCGTTACAACTTGGGAGCAATTATACAAATTCGAAGTTCTTTTCAACAATGAAAATTCCGCACTAGAACAGCAGGCTTAGACGCCGCGCTTTAGTAGAGTCCAGGCTACCGACCGGTAGCTTGTGTTTTTATCTGTTTATTCCTACATGTATAAACTCTATACAGAGTAAATCTCTGAAAACTAAGAGTTTAAACTTACAGTAACGTAACTAGGCCATTATATCTTTCAAGTACATGTCTCCAAATATGTCAATCAGAACTTGAATTATGGGTGTCCTGAAACCTGTAGCCTGCTTGCAGGTTCTGGTTGATTTGGGGTTCCTGTGGTGGGAGAGAGGAGGGGGAAGGAGGCGAAAGAGAAAGGAGAGCCTGCAACAAGACCCTGTGTTTTTGAAATTTCCCATTCGTCCAGGAATGGGATATCTGATTGGTTGAACCTAGAAGAGGCGTGCACACTTTGTTCGAAAATGGCATGTATTATGGTGTAAGCAGCATGTGCGAGCTAAAATTGAAAACTTTTCACTCATGATCAAATCATTTTTCTGCTGTTTTCTCAGGTTTTTATTATCAAACATGCAGTAGAAATACAAGGGGTTCAATGCTAGAGTACATTTATAACAGAATCTCATTTTTTTGTGAAACGTGTAACTTGCAATGGTATGTGACATCATGGGGGCGAATTTCAAAAACACAAGGTCTTGTCGCAGGCTCTCCTTTCTCTATATCCTCCTTCCCCCTCCTCTCCCACCACAGGAACCCCAAATTAACCAGAGCCTGCAAGCAGGCTACGAAACCTGAGACCCTCGAAAACTAAGACCTAAGACCCTGTCTTAGTTTTCCAAGTTCTCGAAAACTAACACCCCCTCTTAGATTTTGAGAGACCCTGTACTTTGCAAAACATGTATTTAAGCAATACTGGAAACAGCTAAAACAATATTCAACTTACAAAACTCCTGGAATAGGAACCATGCAGCCACGATAACAAGGCTGGCATTCACAGACTCCGTGTCTACTATTTGTAAAAAAAAATCCATACTTGCAGTTGATTATGCCATGACAGAAACATATATATAAGTTATATGTTTCTGTTCCTGGCCTTGATAGGTCAAATGGAAGAGCACATGTTTAGGTGTTCATACAATTGGGGGTTCAAATCTCAAAGAGAACACTATTTTTACTGGACAACATTTTTAGCTCTCCTTTCCTCATTCTGGTATTTTTCTTTATAACTAATTTTTCTTTATTACTATTAAGTAAATAATATTGTAACTAAAAAAATCATAGCCTTTCAAAGGGATCTTTCGAAAAACTTGCTTCAAACCCGGCCATCCGACCCACCTTTTGAAGTAAGCGTCAATCCAGTTCACCAGTCCTTTGATCGACACATGAAGTGTGGAATATAACCTCCCTTATATCAAGTTGTTGAAATAAATCAGGGATTCCATTTTTCTGTGGTTTTACTAAGGAGTCTTAGTTTTCCGAAAGGTGGGATCAGATGGCCGGATTTGAAGCAAGAGGGGTCTTAGTTTTTGAGAACTCTGAAATTGTGGTATTGGTTCAATCTTCCACCTCATTGGCTTAAACATCAAAATCTATCAAAACTTGAAGAATATAAATTTCTCAGTTTTTTAAACAGATTTGAATTGCACCATAGTGAAAACTCTCACAACTTTAAATATGATGAAAATTCAACACAGGGAATATTTTAAAATTGAAAGATTTCTTGGTTATTGTTTTGGACTCTTCTTATTGGATGCAATGTTTTCATACAAAAGGGAAGTAGTTTTATAACACAGTTTCAGCAGAGTTGATTTCAGTATGAAAATCAGATAATTATTTTTAACATGGGGAAAGCACATTGCATCTGAACCTGCATGTCCATGGAATTGTGCATAGTTTTTACACGGATTGTTTCTAAAGCAATGTCTGTGATAGTCTACTGTCACACCTTAACATAAGTCAACCAGGGCTCAACTTCAAAGTCCGCTAGCAACTGTCTGCGAATAGGATTTTTTACCACTAGCAAAACTCCAGAGGGTACTGGCAAACACTAGATGTTTCATACTTTTAATCATGCATCTGGTAAAAAATAGTTTCTAAACTCTAATGTGCCATGTTTGTTTGAGGCTTTCAGACTCCAAGTTGTACCTTAAAGGCCCAGTACGGACCTTGATGCTTTGTACACATCTGTTTTGCCTTGTTTCACTTCAAATTGAGGCTTCTATTGTCTTGTCTCGTAAAACTTTGAATTTTCAACTGCGACAAATGGCGGATTTGAAGTAATTGCGGCGCACAAAGCATCAAGGTCCATACTGGGCCTTTAAGGAGATTGACTTGCAGAAATTTGTTAGCTACATGTAGTTGAAAATTTGTCCACTTGCAAAGTAATAAATCTGGCATTTTGCAAGTTTGTGAGCATTCATTTTGAGCCCTGTCAATGGAACTGTTTCAGCATTAAGTATAATAATCTTCCATGTAACAGAATAGAATCAAAAAAGGGTAGTGGCCATGTTTGTTGGAAAGAACAAAAGTACCATAAACAGCAGCAGATAAGCAGCACCTTGGAGTTATCTCGTTGAAAGTTCAATGAGGCAAGGTACGAAACTGTAGGTGTCTAATCTTGATTTTCCTTTCAATTTTTTCTCACCAAAGTTTGAGCTACTAAACTCAGGGTGTGGCTTATCTGTGAGTGCAGCTTATCTAGATCTGCCACTGATAGCTAATGAAGTATATTTTGTTCCTACCAACCAGCATGGCCACAAGTGCAACCCAACAAACATGTATATAGTATCATCAATAATAAACAAAAATCTGATTTGCTAATTTCATAAAGTAATCAAAGACTATATAATTTATTTTGAATCCTCTTACCTTGACATACATTGACTGCCAAGATTAGTGCCAACATACTAAAATTATGGCATCTTTTTGCAGTGAACTATGACTCCTGTGCATTATGTATGGTGTCAGATATAAAGGAAGATGAGTGTGGGAAATTTTTCTGTAATAAACAACACCAACTGGCATTGCATCAGTACTGTATGGTAAGCCCAACATGGAGCAGATTTCACGTGAGAGGGAAAGTGATACAGCAAGACAGTACAGTAACCCTATTGTAATTCAACCAAAGCTCTGTAATTTGATTGGATCCCAAGAACAAAAATGACGGGAAAACCATTTCAGTGTCACTGTCAGCATTTCATACCATATCATTGGTAACTGTGCTGTAAGTCATTGCCGTAGCTTTTCTACTCATAAGAAATATGTTTGATTTCATTAGAAATAATGAACTATTATCATCATCATCATCATCGTTTTAAAGTCCATAATTAATCCATGCAAGCATGGGTTAGACTGTTCATGTAATTGCAGATCGTCACTTTGCACGATTCTGCGCAACCTCACGTCTAAGTCCTTTAGCATGAAGGTCCTCCTGATGACGGTGTGGCAATGCCCAGATCTGGCATCCACCCTACCATGCGCAGGACCTTCACTAGCAGCTCCAGCCCTGTTTACGCAGTTTCGTTGCAGACGTGTTTCTAACATTACATATTTGTTGAAGCAAGTTTTTATGACTGTATGCCCTTACTAACATCAACCTGTTGCAGACCAGGAGTCTGGGTGTTTTTATCGAGACACCGTCTCTAGGTGATTGCCAACCAAGGCTAAAGAGCTCATCACCTGTCTGTGAGACATCTCCGCCAAAAGATCAGTTTGTCAATCTTTGCCTTTGAAGTCATCCACTAGCCTGCTGCCACTAGCTTCACCATAACCCTGGCAGGGAGGCATACAGGTGCTATATCTTGCCTAAAGATGACCCGGAACTATGCAAGGCAGGGGCGTTCAAGACCCTGAGATTACTAGAATCTGCATACCCCATATTTGGTTATATTAAAAGGGCATGTCCATCATTTGAATTGATTCTTTAAAACAAAACGACAAAAATAATACCCTGAGATACAAGAGAAATACAGCTGTGGCTTTCCGTTTTCTCACATTTTTACATAAATTTGGATGGGATGGTAGAAAGGATGAAACGAAAACAACAAAAATTGCCTGACTCCTGGCCATAAAAAATACCATGTGAATGTACCGAAAATTTGAGATTAATATGTTGAATACTGGTAGTTTTTGAGAAAGCAGCTTTTCAAAAGACTGTGCAAAATTTACAAAGAATGTAATTTTATGGAGTGTGGCAAGATATTGCATTTGATTTATAGACTGAGTTTGTTTGTTTGTAGCTTGAAGTATTCTTACATGACTGTACGCTAATGAGGCAACATTTAAACAATGACGTCAGCTAAAATTGGCCTATAGCAACAACAAATAGTTCAGCAAAATTTTACTACAACAGTCTGTTGTAAGTTGCCATGAGATTTTATTGGCATTTCTAAAAGTGTACTCACATTTTGTGAGTGTGCAAGACTGAGTTCAGTACGTGGTATTACATCTGAATGAAAGGTAAGTTTAAGTATATGGGAGGGGAGAGAGAGGAGGGAAGGGATGGAAGGAAGGAAGGAAAGGGAAAGTGATTTTTTTTTAGAATCATTGATTGTGAAACCTGGGTCAATTTGACCTAGGTTGGTTTGACCAGGTCAAATTGAACTACATGTAGTTGAATATGACCGATGGTCAAATTGAACTAGTTTGTTTTGACTTGTGGTCAAATTGAACTGAATGGTCAATTTCAACTGCAACATTTACACACTTTGTTTAATATATTCGTCATTCTAATCACTGTTAATTTAGTTAAATATTACTTATAATGCACTCTCCACTACTTTTGTAAATAATACAGACATAATCTCCCTCGATGAGCTTTGCTCTTGTACAGTCCCTGTCAAAAGTTTTTCGACCGTATGTGGTACAGAAAGTGGTTTGGTGAAACGAATATTCGGTAAGCACGTGTGATAATTTTCGTTTGGTAATTCCATACGTTTTAACACCGAATTCATTTTACCAAAGGTGGTAGAGTCACCAATTTCATTTTACCGAAAGCGATAGAGCCACCGATTTCGTTTTACTAAAAGTGGTAGAGCCACCGATTTCGTTTTACCAAAAGTGGTAGAGTCACTGACTTTGCTTTGCCACATTCATTTTATCGAAAGTGGTAAACACAATTGTGCCACATTCTACCGCATGTGGTTTGTGCGGTGTGAAAAACTTTTGACAGGGACTGTACAAAATGTTGAGAAAAAATAAGTTTAAATAAACACAAAAAAATTGAAGGGCTGTGTAGAAAGAGGGCATAAGTGACTCTTGATGTTGGCGTAAATTCTCCCTTAGAAAACAAAGGAGATCAAGAGCCACTTACGCCCTTCTTGCACACAACTTCAATTTCAAGCCCTCAGTGTATTGATACATTTTCAAAATATTTGTATTTGCTGATAGTTCTTTGCCTCTGGCTTGGCTCAAAATGGAAATGATGATGAAGGATTTGATGGATTCCTCTATGAAGATATCAAATCAGAACTCAGAAGAGCAAGCAAATTGGTAGGTTATTTATGGTTGTTTCCTTGCTATCTTTAAGTTTATTAGCCAAGGGTCTCTCAACTAAATGTCCTTAATCACTTTTCATAAATTTTGATATACAGTACATTTATCATATGACCCGTACGGCCCCACGCGCGCTTTCCTTTCAAAACCATTTACAAAAGTGACGTGATGAGGGCTGGACATGACATTTGTATGGTGTGAGTGGGCCGGAAAAAGCTGTCCGGCCCTGCACAATTTTTTCTTGCTGTTTTGTGGTTTGTTCAACCAAAAAATATGGTCATAATTTATGATAAAAAATCTATTGACTGAGTTAGGTTGGGCCGGATGGGAAAATACATGTATTTGGCTCTCGGTCATTTTGTCATGACCTCAAACCAAATATTTTCTCGTCTGGCCCTCCCACTCAGTCAATAAGTACCTAGTATTTGAGTACTGTAGCTGAAAAAGTAGTGAAGGTACAGCGATTTGTATGAGTAAAAAAATTAGGCCTGACACTTTCATGTTTTTTTAGGGCAGTAGAAATGCCAATAATTCAACAGCAACTCAGACTCTACTGATTGCTCTAAAACTGAACCCAATTACTAGTTTTAATTATATGATCTTTCATATGGAACATAAATAAATTTCGTAAATCCCTCAATAGATTAATCCTCCAAATTATGCAAATTAGGAGGCGGCATTTATGAAAGTGGCAGATAGTTTGTAGATACAGTGTTCCTTTTAACTGTGTGTTACAACTTAAAGGATTACAACAGAGGTCACACAATGGATTCTGGTAGTTGAAGTACAATGTACAAAAATGTACATACATGTAATGTCATCATTAAAATTACCTATTAGTAAATATTTTGCATTTGGAATCATCAGTGGTGTCTTTCTAGACTTGCTACAAGTCAACCTCTTTTCCTCTGAGCCTCTTAGAACGAGCACAATGCACAAGTTGAAGTGAGCGACGAAGTCACGAGAGGCCGACTTGTTTCACTTGTGAGGATTTGAATCTAATTCAATATTCTGGTGCGAAAGTTGATTGACATAGGTGATATGCACGTGCGCGTCCTGCCCGTAAAGCTTTATTTACAAACAGTCATGTCTCACTTCGAAAGATTCTATTGGACAGCTTTCTTTACGTCACGGTGTATTGGGCGCGAAACAGGTAGCAAAAGTCCCTTAAACCAGAGAAGCGAAGGCGGGAAATTAAAATCTTGTTTTAAGAGAAGCGAAGGTGGGAAATGAAAATCTTGTTTTAACAGACTTTGAGAAAGTCTAGTGTCCTTCCTAAGTGGCTGGTATTGTTCCACCACTCTGTGCAGTCTTGAACTTTGAATAATTTATAAAAATGTTTATAAAGGAATAAACCTATAAAAGCCCAGGGCCAGTATTAGTGTCACAATTTCATTGTTTTATTATTTCATTGTGGACACACAAACATATGAATATTATTATATAAACAATGAGAATGTTGATTTTGTTCACTGCTCTGGGAAAAAGATTTTGGGAGAACACTGATCATTTTGTGCTACATCTAAAATGAAGCCTAATTTTCATTACACCATTGTGCAGAAGTGTACCATCTGTCACAAGAGAGGTGCTGCCATTGGATGCTGCTCTGTGAAGTGCTCACGGAAATTTCACTTTGTATGTGCCAAGGACAAGGGAGTTCTCTTTCAGTTCTTTGGCAGTTTCAAGTAAGTAAGCAACATACATGTATGGTAAGACCCTATAGCTAGCTGTCAACACATTCATTTCTACAGATTTCCTTCCTCCTCAAAAACTAACCTAAATTCCAATTGGAGTTTGTTGCAATATGCCTAATCATAAGGCTTGGTAGTCACCTGGTAGCAGCTACAAAATGCACCTGTATCTTAAATGCAAAATTAAACCATTCAATGGCATATTTTACACATATTTAAAAAATTAAAAACAGAGTTTAAGTGAGTTTTTCACTTCTGTCCACGGTCACATTAAAACAGGTGTGATTTCTCTAAAAAAAAACTTTCCAAAGTGGAGAAGTTTTTAAATGGAGGTCTATGTACATGTATATGTTAATGTCGATGGCAGAAATGATGGTTCTCAAAAATGCATGTCCTGACTTGTGCCCAGTCTTTAGCATGTCAGATCATTTTTAGCATTTTGTTGACAGGTAAAAATGATACAAAAGAAGGTCCTGTGGAAAACATATAATGCATTTTCAGCTTTAGGTAAAAATGAAAGCAAAGATTCTTGAAATTATTAAATTTTACCATAGGACAGGGTCTAAGAGAGTCAGTTGACATTTATTTATTATTTCACCAAAAGCTTGGCTCAATATTCACTGACCAAAATTTCAGCATAGTGGCTTGGAAATAAAAATTATTTGAAAATTAAACCTTAGTTTTTTTTTGCTGGAGGTAGGCACATTTACATGTATTTGAATGGGCCCTTAAAAACAGCATAAGTGACTTGAAAATGTATTAAAATTTGATGAAATGTTTTCAACGTTGAGAACAAGCACCTCAAAGTTGGCCATGTTTACTTCCTGTGACGTTTTTTACATCATACTTTCTCAGTGCTAAAATATGTGATCTCTTCTATTCTTTCTAAATTTTGGTGTGACTTTTCAACTGCTCCGAATTAAAGTATATTTTTATTGGATATGGCAGAGCCATTTTTTACTAGTAAGAACAGAAAATATACATGTATGATGAGAGAATATTGTGAGAGAATATTTTAGAAGACTGAGAGGAAGGCCAAAATGACCAAAGTTGGTGGATGGCATGCTCGTATAGATTTGCCATTAGGGACAGCACTGTCTGCCAACCTCGCATTAGACCTGGCACCAAGTAGAACGATGCATCAGGTTACATGTATATAAAAAAACTGTTAACATGATCATGGCTGGTTAGTGTAGGTTATTGCTTCAGCCTTGCATGCTGGAGGTTGTGTGTTCAAACCCGGGAAGGACCTAATTTTTTCCCCTCGCCAATTTAGGGTTTTCCTTTTTATTCGGCACTTATTTCACTGTAAGTTTACCTGGGAGCCCTAGCTCTGAATACCTGAAAACCTGTTTTGTGATGGTTAGGATACGTTTTAGGGGCCGGGGTAGCTAGGTTTGTTAGATCATGTGACTTTTCAGACCAAGCTGTGGCTAATGGCATGTCATGGATTGCTCGTAACATGTGATATGAGGTGTCGCTGTATGGATTGTTAGCCTTGGATAAAAAAACTAAAGGTAATTAAAATTATGATGACTGTATTTATTTAGTACTTCTGTTGAATTGAATTCGAAATGCATTTGATTCTTGGAGTTATTATTTGTTTGAGCTATCAGGTTTACATTGATCCGATTCGACTGCTAAGCCCAAAATGGCAGAGAATAATTTTAAAATGCCAGGACACAAGCTAGACACAACCACCTCACTGGTTAGCTCAGTTTGTATAGCACGGTCTAGAGTGCGGGATGTCGGTCTGTTGTAAAATCCAACTCGGGATTTCAAATCTTATTTTAGGTAGCCTGCCTCACTAGGTATAAAGTTGTGTTCCATATCCCAGAAGCGCTCAGGCATACGGTGATGCCAGGACTTCAACCTGGGTGGACCAGAAAGGATATAGAACACAGACTTAGTTTTTCATCGCACGCACATAATTTTTCAAAAATAATAGAAAGTTGTGTTCCATATCCCAGAAGCACTCAGGCATACGGTGATGCCAGGACTTCAACCTGGGTGAACCAGAAAGGATATAGAACACAGACCTAGATTTTTTATCGCACATTCAATCGAGTTTTAGATGGACTTCTAGAGTTGGCATGTCTATCAGGCTGATGCTGCTTGGTCTCCCTCACTGCCCAAGCAGCTGCAGCAGAAAGGTTCACTTGATAACCTTGAGGACCACTGTCTGGAAAAGGCTTGATGTCTATTGCATTTCTCATTACTTTTCAAACAGCCTTATACTTGATTCTTGTTGAGAAGGATTGGGGTGTTAATTAGTATTCCTCTAAATAAATAAATAAAACCAATCATAATCAGTTGCATCAATGACAAAAAAAAGCACCTTCAATCATGTAAGTTGTAAGTGTCCACAACCTAGGTCAGTGGAGCAAACCAGAAAGAACACTGGAGAAGACTGAGATTGCTTTTGGAGCCCTACCCTAGGGACTGATAGGCAAAAACAGGGGAAGGCAGGAATAAGGGAGGATTCCACAGGTTGAGTGTATTTCTGTAAAGTCCAAAAATTAATAGTGTTTTAAAAATATATTTGGTCATGAAAAAAATCCTGGGTTGGGATGATAAAAATAAATCTGAAATCAAATCTCCCCCCCCCCCCGCTCCCCCCAATTGAATTCATCTCAATAAAAATATTGAAGTTTACCCCTTATCATCGCTGTCCTAACGAGATCGCTTGTGAACGTTCTCAATTTCATCTCGAAGGCATGATACTTGGTGCATGGCAGCTTCGAGAGCAACTTTGAGCTCTCTGTTTTCCTCTTCTTGTTGATCTATATTGACTATAAATTATTAAATGACGTGCCTCAGGGACAGTTGTTGACGTTGCCGATGCAGTTGGTGTTTCGAGTCGATCGCCACCAGGTTTTAGTGCATTGATGTCATCTACCAACCAGCTGTATTATCTTGGGTTTAAGTTCAATTTCTGTAGCAATATGGCGGCAACAACACAATGCTAAGACTTCCTTGATCTTTGAACACTCGTCGATCAGAAAGCCCGCCATTTTCAAGATCAGATAACTGGACTTTGGCGAACTCCTCAGACAAATTAGCTACTAAAGAGCTCCTTGACATTAATTTTTCAACAGGAATACTGCATACAGTACAGCTCAAAAAGAATGCACCCGCAAGAAGTCCCGCAAGAACTTCTTGCGCCGCAAGAACCCGCAAGAAGTTGATAACCCGCTTTTTGCGGCTCACCCGCAAGAACACGCAAGAAGTTTAAGAAGTTGATAGCCCGCTTTTTGCGGCTCAGCCGCAAGAACGCGCAAGAAGTAAAGAGTGGATAATCCGCTTTTTGCGGCTCAAATGCAAGACCATGCACAAAGTTAAACAATACAAAAAGTTTCAAGTCCAAACTTCGAAACGCGAGTACAATGCACGCTCGATCGTGGTTTGTTTACAAGTGTGTACGGCAAATTTATTTAGAAAGACTTTCGGTAATATTTTTGAAAAACTTATTTTCAAAGACATAGATGTATTTAACAATTTGCTTTGATTCGTTTATGGTAGTGTT
This sequence comes from Actinernus sp. WN-2022, assembly GCA_030867875.1. Taxonomy (NCBI): domain Eukaryota; kingdom Metazoa; phylum Cnidaria; class Anthozoa; order Actiniaria; family Actinernidae; genus Actinernus; species Actinernus sp. WN-2022. The sequence continues at coordinate 2,935,525 of JAOWCC010001210.1, forward strand.
TATTAATTGTTTCTTTCGTTTTGCCAGGTTTCCCAGGCTTTGCAGTTCGATCCAACTGCTTTGATTTGCGCGTTTAGCGATAATTGTAGAGTCGATCGCAATATGCAAATTACCACTTCTTTTTGACCTGTAAAATTTTGGGAAGACAGTCACTCACTATTCTACGAATTAAGGCGCATTTAGTTCAAAAGGATTCCACTTCCCAGTAGAAGTTTTCTGGTAAGACTAAGAGTATACTTTTACACGGTTTCATTGCCAACTTGGCTTCAGAAAGTGCAGCGATCAACTCAGACTGACACTTTCACGCCTGACTGATTTGCACGTGGAGAAATTCAGACGGCAAGAACTTGAGATTTTAATTTCGAAAATATGCATTAGGATCGCGAACATTTGCAATGATTTGAGCCGAAACCTTGAGCAACACAGGGATGTGCTATAAATATGAAACTACAGACGCTAAAGTTTATTTGATGTTATGCTTTGCACGGCAAACTATAAAGCTGGCCTCGCAACACCGGTATTTATAACGGGAACTGAAGCGATCGAGCGGCCGTTGTTTGTTATTATTTTGTGCCGAAAGCTCAGGCTTCCATATTACATTTTAAGTAACGATTTTCAGTAAGGTTATCAGAATATATGGGAGGATGCGTTATAAGCGAGCTGTGAAGCAGCAAGGAGGTAAGTGCTTTCGCCGATATACACAAACGGCGGTGATAAATATTATAAAGAAGTGTGAAAGGCGAAAATGTTTTGGGCTGCTGTCTCGGACTTTTTACTTTTAATATTTCTGAAGTGTTTGTCTTATTTAATAGTCAGCTGAACACATGAGCGGCGGTGGGATTCAATAAAGAACACAACTCTTATTAGGGCCATTTGTCATATAATCAACCAAGCTATTCTTCAACAGCAGTATTAGCGAAAAGTTGCACTTGGATGTAAGATGTGAAATTTCACTTCCAAAATGCGATAAATTTGCTGCATAGTTTGTGTTTGTTGTTCTAATATTTTTTTTTAGTACTTTAATTTCATGTTTCCCGCAGAACGTGAACCTCAGTCTGCAAAATGTAACATAATTGTTTCTTTCCAGTCGAAGGGACGACTTCGCGTTAATAAGTAAGAGAGTTTCAACCCGTTTGAATTAAGTTGAACTTCTTGCGGTTGAAGTTCTTGCGGTTCTAACTTCTTGCGTTTAAGAAGTTCTTGCGGGTCTAACTTCTTGCGGTTGATAATTAATTATAAGCGCAAAAAGAAGCGCAATAATCAACTTCTTGCGTCCGCAAAAAGAAGTTCTTGCGCGTGCATTCTTTTTGAGCTGTACTGTATCTTCGAATTGAGAACATATCAGTTCACTACAAACTACAGATGGATTAGCGATCTTTGTAAGAAAATTCCAACCGATTCAATGGGATGATGACAAAATTTGGTTCAAGTCCAGCCTCTAAAACTAAACAGGCATCCTCGCACCACAGGCGAGTGTGTACGCAAACCGATAAAGGAATTACCAAGCGCTGTTTATATATAATAAAACTGCAAATAGAATACGACGAAAGCAATTCAGCAGGCCTATGACGTCACTCCATAGCAACTGGACCTCAAGTATTTTTGAACCTCCGGTTCACTGAGGCTCGTTATGTATGGCGCTATACAAATATGGCCATTATTATTATTATTAATAGAACAAGATGAAAATGCCTTTGAAGTAAAATTCTCAATGATAAGAAGCCAATTCTATTATAAGCCTTATCAAGCCATATTAAATACTGGTAAGAGCTGACTGCATCAGTAGTTTATTTTAGTTGTGCTATCCACAAATTACCAGATGACCAAACCTGAGACCACTGCAACAATGGCAGCCAAGTGGACTCAGATTTGGTCATCAGCATAAAACAAAAAATTAGCTGCACACTGATAGACCAGTTTAACAGGCTTGACTTGCCCAGAATCTCGGGTGAAATGTTGGTGCATGCTCAATATGAAAACAGCATGAATACAGTTCAGAGCCTATAAAATAAGTAGTTCTTGTCTTCTTGTTTCATGGAGTTGAATAAGGTTCTGCTCGCAGGCTAATGCAAGTGAGGTCACCGTATCTATATCAGATTTAGAAACACTATCACTAAGCATTCATTTCTTTTCCTTTTCTTTTACGTGAATTATTAAATAAATGGTTTTTGAAATTTAGAAAAACATTTTTATGGAAGAAAATCAAGGTAACTTTCATCGAACTTTCACACTGCAGAAAACTCCATTCTTACCCATAATTTCAACTCTGAAATACATGTAACTTATAAACTTCATATCCTATGGAAAGATAGATCACATGTCTAAGTAGGTAGTATTATTTGTGACCGAACACAGGAAAACATACCTTAACGGAAAAGCGTTAAACGGCGTTAAACGAACGGCTTGTGAACGAGTTTTAAAGTCGTTTAAACGACTTTGAAGGTCGTTTAAACGACTTTGAAAGCCGTTTAAACGGGTAAGAAGTTAATTAGAACGGCTTGCCAAATTCTATAAACGCTTTGCTTAAAACGAGTAAACGACTTTCCAAGTCGTTCAAACGGGTATGAAATATTCCGAACGCGTAGCCATTTAATGGGTGGGAAGAATTCGTTGACACTTTGAACGAAGTGGCCCGCGAAGCCTTAAGTATTACTTAATAATTATCTTCAAAGACTTCATTTTGTTTACCAGAATCTGTTCAACTATTAACTAGCCATTATTTTGAGCCCTAATTACACCTGACTTAGCCTGAATTTCAGCCGTCTCCTCTTGTTCGTTCCTCCCGAGAGAGACGTCTGAATCCAATAGCCGATAATGCCGTCCAGTGACGTCAAGGCGGATTAACAATTTAATTTATGCAAATAAAACTGTCACGGCGGTAGTAAGAGTTCGTGAGAAATATTTATTTGACATTATGCCGACCAAAATAAAAGCCTTACCTATATTATATATCTCCATCCCATTTGCTTCTCAAGTGCCTCTTATGTTGTTAAAGTCTTTCCGAAGCAACAAATCGTTATATTATATTTGGAGGCAAAGTACAGTTGATCTTTGTCTTTCCGTTGATCTTTGTACATGTCTCGCGATCTGCCGTTCGAATCGACACAGCTACGAGATATTACCTATGTAAATGTGCAACAGAAAAGTAGAAAAACATGAAAGGATAATGGAGAATTTTAGAAGAAATACGAAGACTCTTTTACGGGAAAGAACAGTTCCTTGAAGAGAGTAGCGACATTCTTTACCACTGCGAGTGTGAACAAATAATCGATTGTCAACAACCCCGCGGACGCGACGCGATAAAATGTACATGTTTACAGGTTCGGTCGGCCGGTTATTGTGCAGGACACTTTCAATCCATTTCCAGATGTTTTCCTTACTAATTCAAGGTCTTTGCCAAAGACAATCACTCCACTGAAACTCTAAAGTGAATTCGGCTGATAATTATGATAATTATGCGAAATTATAGAATATGAACCAATCAAAAATCACTACCAGGTTTTCTGGTAGTGACGTCACTGGACGGCATTATCGGCTATTGGGTTCAGACGTCTCTCTCGGGAGGAACGAACCCAGAGGAGACGGCTGAAATTCAGGCTACACCTGACTTGGATGTAACAGAAAATACAGAAATTGGCAGAACCCTACAGCTAGTAGGGGCATGATAAAACCACCTCACAACATGGTTTTATTTCTTGTTGTTTTCAGAAGGAAAATACAAATTCCTTTTAAATATCATCTGAGTGATAAAGCACCATGTTCACCAAAGCGTATAATTTATTCAGACGAGGACAGCCATGCTGTGGAATTTAAAGCGAGCGTGACATTGTGGTCTGAACGTACAATAATTTATTGTACGGCCCACCCCTTCAATTATTGTCAATAATATTTTTTTCTAGTTCCTATTGTTGGGAACATAGACGAACCCAGAACTTGTTGAGCCAGTCATGGAATACAGTGCAGCTGCCTTGTGCTTGCCCCATCTGTCTGACATGTGTAGATCCTTATGATGACTTTAACACCCTCAAGTCACCCTGCTGTAAAAGTTCTTGTTTCCACAGAGCTTGTATTCAGGTATGTGCAGTCTAACTTGATGTTGATGTCCTAATTTATGATAATGTTATGGTGGTAATTCTCATAAGCTACATGTACATCACACCGCGGCAAAACGTTACGCGCATGCGTATTTGCTATTTCTTGTCGGCGCGCGGCCGCCCCCAGTTTCCCGTGAAACTGAAATGAAACAACAGGCACATACCCGTGATTTTAAAATTTCTGCTTTAAAGCACCATTTGTGAACTGTTTTGTCAAAAAATAAGAAAACTACTTAAAAGCTAAGCCTAAGACTTTAACAGGTTGAAGTTTTCTTAATTTGTAATTCATTGTGAGTTTACTAAGTTATAAAATTATTTACTAAAAAAGTTGAAACCCTCGGTAATTTGTATTTGATAGCAGAGCCTTCGTTCTTTTGGCCAGCGGAGCATACCGTTTTGCCGCGGTGTGCATGTACATACATGTATGATTATTAGTTATAAAATAACCATAAATTACCCACATAATTATAGGCTATACATTTCTGAAAAAAACAAACAAAGTTGGAGCCAAAGTTGGAGATGCAGCTTACAAGCATAATTATAATTTTATATTGTATTTTATCACGGAACTACTGAAAAAACACACCCCAGGCCCCTCCTTGAAAATCCAAGATGGTGGCCCATGGACTTGTACAAATGCCCATATTAGTTCTGCCAGAAAACCTTGCTATCTCTTGTACTTAAAGAAATGAGGTTCCTCAAACATAAGTAGTAAGAACAATTCTGGAGTAATTTAACAACAGTAGGTTAAAATATTATACACAAGACATGAGAAGGAAAGTTGTAACGGTCCATATTCAAAGTTGCAATAGCAGTTGATACGACTTGGAATGACATCAATCTCTTCTGAAGACATTTTTATTCAAGTACGAACATTAAATTTTATAAGGCTTTTGACTCCCCCCCCCCCCCTAAGTTTGGGGTGCAGCCTATAATTATGTGGGTGGGCAGCCTGTACATGGGTAATTACAGTAATTGCTTTAAGAGCAGCAATACTAGAATGTTTATATCCACATGTAATGGCTCTTCTGTTCCTTGACCATAACATGATGTCAGATTATACATATTACTTTCACCACAGAAACAAGCCTTGGCATGTGGTATGCACTTCTTTCGCTGTGCGGTATGCAATAATATTGACCTCTTCCAAGAGGAGATGAAGCTAATGGGGATCTACATACCCGACCAGTAAGTAAAATATGTACTGTATGCGTAGGGCTTGGTAGTAACTGAGAGATACATGTATGAATGTCCAAGAATCCTTAGCAACAGGTTTCAATCCTTCCCTGGACCCTGAGTTTGATTCCCATGCATTCAACCAATCCTTTTTAAGGTATTCAGTCAATTTGCCTCCTTTTTGGGTGGGTCATTGCTTAATGTTCTCTTTAGTTTAAACACAGCCACATCAGGTTATGCTGCTATTAAACACACTGTGTATAAATAAGTGTTATTTTTTTGGCTGATAAATAACTACATACGTAGTCTTGTGTTACTTCCCAATAATCCACTAGAAATTCTATCAAAACTGTAGAATGCATTGTTTTGAAATTCAAACTAAGTAAGTTTTAGAGTTGGAGCCAGTAAAATTTGACCTCAACCTGCCTGCTGTTAAGTACTTTTTGAAGTAATATTTAAAGGCCTCCAATTCAGACTTGACAGGGGACATGCGTACCCACTTACAAGGGCCTTGCTATTATATAGACAGTCACATGGCTGGTGGTGAGGTAATTCCATGAAAAAATGCATGAGAATTCACGGCTCACCCGATATCGGTTTAAAAAAATGTAATTTTCCATGAAATTACCTCATCAGGCATGTGATGTTCCTTGAATCACATAGTCAAATGAATTATTACATGATGATTTTAATTAGTACTTAATTTGTTGATATTTTGCTAACATTAGTGAAGCACACACAGCTAGCTAGCTATCCTATGGTGGTGATTCCACTCTGAATCACCACTCCTCTCATCCAATCAGCACTAGTGCAATACATTATTCAGCTGTGACTATGCGATTCTTTTTTATCAGAGATGCTATCTGGGAGAAGGGAGATGCATATGCTGATCTTCTTCAGCAGTATAATAAGTGTGATGCTGCTGAATGTTTGTGCCCCAAAGGAAGGGAGTACTTTACTGAACGCCGGTAAGTACATTAAGAAATAGTAGAATGATAATCCAAATTTACAGTCTTTCCAACGAGTAAGGTTAATTACATGTAAAACTTTAAGCTGTTCACATTTGAGAGATGGGACTCCAAATTTGAGGGAAATTTCCTCTGCAACGGACTTTACACTTCAAAATCTAATTTAAATCGCCCCTGGGTCTCTGCCATCTTGTGTTGATCGTGTTAAGTTATGCAAATAAATTATGCTTAAATAGCTAATTACCAAAAATTTGGAAGTGACGTCATGGACACGGTTTGGGGCTCTGAATCACAGACACTTGGGGAGAAACGAAAACGATGAAATCGCCATTCTCTCATCAAGAGGGAGATGCTGTTCTTAGGCTAAGTGAGCTTTCAAAAGTTGCAGAAATAAGATGCATAATTTGTATGTATCAAACTTCTCTTATTTAATTGCTATTTTTGAAAGATTGCTACTCAGTTACTATTTACCAATTGAAATCAACTCAAACTTGGTATTCTTACTAATTCCGATGTGGTATTTGTTATGGCAAAGTTTATTTGTTAATTGGATTAACTTTGCAAACTCGGCGCTAGTCCTTTTTTCAATATATCATTATGACATTTAATACGGCTTGTTTATGAGGGGGACAGAATCGACATGAACAATATAATTTTGAACTAAATCTGCTCTGCTGAGGAAAATTTCACTTCGAATTGTCTGGTTTCCAGATATCAGCTGTATCGATGTTTATCCCACAATATTTACCGTATTTGGTGGCTGTTACCGCTATTCTACGTTCTACAAAATGCATTTGATAGCTATTTCCTTTGTGTTGTTGCTGTTTTGTCCCCCTCCCACGACCGTGATCCTTTAGTGTTTAAACAATAGATTGTTTTGATATGACGTCATAATGATATAGGTCAATTTGATAGTGGCCAATAGACGCATTGCATAAATGGCATTCAATTTTAATAACCATTGTTTAGGAATATGTAGTCTCACATTCATGTGGAAATGCTGTTGTGTGGCAAGAAATTATCAATTCCAAATCGACTTGAAACTTTCACAGTTGCACTGTCACACTGTAAGTGCGACAACTGAAACCAGGGCCACTTAGACCACGAGAACTAAACACATTGGATGCCGTTTATGCAGTGGGTGTATTCAGTAATTACTATTTCTAATCTGTGAATTCAACCATGACAGGAAATGGAGGATACGCAGATGTGACATTTGTGGGCAATGTGGAACCCATTTGCAATGCCAAGGATGGAACGACATGCCAAAAGATTGGCAGTGTGTGTCATGCTCTAATACTGAACAGCAGCAACAATGGCAACTGAACAATGGAGGGAAAGCTCGCTGTCTACGTGCAATACAACATTGCTCGCCTGTAGATAAGGTGAAATCGAATTCCAGAGAATCTTCTTTACAGCAAAAACAGAGTTCAGCACACACCAGTGATTCATCATCTGACTACTCTGATGATGATGACACTCCTTTGATAGTTTTCAAGCTTCGTTACAGTAATTCATTGAAAAATATGGCTTCAGCGTCAAGTCTGTACAAAGTTCCTTCTATGAATGTTAACCCAGAAAATGTTGCTGCAGCGAGTGATACAGGACCTGTTTCACTCACAAAGACTTTAACCAACTCTGCAGTTGACAGTCAAAGAAATACTCCAAGATCAAGTTCAATGAGTAAAGCCTATAAAAAATCTAAACCGAGGAAGACAAATCATTTTTGGATAGGTAAATTTAGAGGCAATTTAAATAAAAGTCGTAGGAAAAAGAAGAAAGTACTAGTTTCAAAGCAAAGGGTTTTAAATCTGTCAAAACAGTCGGAACAGTCATCTTGGGCAAGTGGCCTTAAGGAAACCGACGACCAGTCTTCATCTAATGAAAATGAGCTAACGGCCAGTTCCGCAGATTGCGAGTTGCACACTATGAATCTGTCAAGTACATCGAATTCCACACTGATCCCATCTCTTGTCCTGAAAGATGTTTCAGGATTGGAAACAGACAGCGATTCATCTTCCTGTACAAGTCTGACACTATCTAAGACTAGCAGAAAGAAGAAGAAAGATAAGGAAACATTTACTGTTGCATCAAGTTCTGATGATTCCACAAGAAAAATAAATCAGGGACAAGAAATTAATAGGGCCTCGGTAAATACACGTCAGGGACACGCAGCAAGAACAGCGCAAGAGACGAACCAAGATTTGCTACAGGAACATTATGGAGGATCTTTATCAAGTGCTTATCCAGTTAAAACAAAAGGAGAGATGTGGGAATTAGAAAGCGACTCCTCAGCATCAACAGTAATCCAGAAACAAGGCAAGCATCCCAGTCCAACAATTACCAAACACCAACAAGGTTGTGACAGCAATGCCTCTAACATCCCGAAATTGAAACAGACAAGTATTAAATCCTTTACGTGTGACAATTCTTATAAAGATCAGCCCAACTTCAAAGAATCTCTGAATTGTGTAACAAGTGACAAAGAGAGTGAAGCAAAGGAAACAGTGCTGGGCCATGCACAGAAGAGGAGAAAACTGGACACTCATGTCAAATGCCAACACGACGGATCATGCTCCTGCCCTTCTACCTGTTCAACAGACGTTTTATCATGTAATTCATCTCCAAAGAGAAAAACAGACAGTTCTGTCGCAGCGTTGAATGACAAACTGTGCGAATCATCCATACAACAAGAGAGGGTAACGGGTGAAAGAGACACTTTGAAAATGGTAAATGATGACGCATCGCTGTCTGGGTCGATTTTAAACACCGTGGAAATGGCCAAGAGTATGTTTGCGCAAGTATTCAGAAACCTCACTGTATCTCCTCAGAAAATGGAAAGTAGAGCTGCTTCGTCGACTGCAGTAGTATCAAAGCCATCACAAGCAGTGGAGACGGTGGCCGTGGAGTCGGACTCTGACAGTTCTGATAGTATTAGGGTTGTTAAGGTTTGTAGGGGGAATTCTCCGAAACATTGGCCTGTAAGCTCTATTGCAATGAGAGTGAAGTGTGACAGTCCACCTCACGAGAAATGGTGTGAATGCTACAAGGCTCAGCACGGCAAAAAGAGAAGGGGTCTGAGAAATCGAACGAGCGCAGCTTTTGATTCTGGAGTGGTTATTGTTGTTAACGATGATAGTGACTCGCCTGGTAATGATGACAAGACACGTAGCAGTCATGTTAGTAGTTCCCATGATGGCACTGGGTGTGCCGCTACTGATCCACCAGCTGATAGGGGAGAGCAAGGTGTCACTACCAATAGTTTAAACACTGCTGAAGTTGGTGCTGTGGTTGGTGATACTGATGCTGATGATGGGGGAAGCATAGGCAAAGACAGTATGGGAAGTGAAGACAGTGGTTTGGGTGAGGAGAGTAGCAGAAGTGAGATACGCAGTGAAAGAGATCCAAATGGAGAATATATTGACCATATGAAAGTGAACCACTACAGTGACAACCAATGGAATAAAGATGATGACAACCAGTCAGGTATCAATGATGACAACCAGTCAGGTATCAATGATGACAACCAGTCAGGTATCAATGATGACAACCAGTCGGGTATCAATGATGACAACCAGTCAGGTATCAATGATGGCAACCAGTCAGGTATCAATGATGGCAACCAGTCAGGTATCAATGATGGCAACCAGTCAGGTATCAATGATGACAACCAGTCAGGTATCAATGATGACAACCAGTCAGGTATCAATGATGGCAACCAGTCAGGTATCAATGATGGCAACCAGTCAGGTATCAATGATGGCAACCAGTCAGGTATCAATGATGACAACATTGCTACGGCATCCGGCACTACGAGAATTAAGTATCCATCCGAAATGTCAAACAATACTCATCTCAAGCAAAGCACTCTGAGAAGTGTAAGAACTAACCCAAGCAAAGTTAAACATCAAGATCGGTTGAGAGCCATTAATGTGGTAGAATGTTCTGCATATGATAGTACATCATGTAAGACAAGCAGAGGAAACAAGGGAAAGAAGAAGTTTGTTCAGTTGCAGAGTTTTGATAGTGAAGAAGACTTCCAGCCAATGAAGATTGATCAGCGAAACATGATTCTTCGAAATGAAAAAGGACGGTTTGAGAATGTGAAGGAAATGGTAAAAAGGAAAAGACGGAGAACTATAAAAACTGCAAGTATGCTTGCAAATTCTATTCAACAGTTTAATATTTTGCAAGAGGAGAATATTAGTATAAGGCATGAATGTTTTTAGATAGTTTTACGTACTGTAACTATACACTTATCGGCTCAAAATGATATTTGGGCTGTACTGAAAACTGAAATCGCAGTAGAACGTTTTCTTTTGCAACGCAAGCTTGTAGGATTTTTTGTAACTCTATTGCGCAATAGTTTTATTAACGTCAGTTAACGGAACTGAGCTACTCGTTCAGCTGGAAAATCTGGAAAAAACTACTCTATCAAAGCAATTTTAAAAATGAAAGAATGAACGAATTAGTATAGGTAATCGAATGTGGACGAGTGAAATTAGGGATAAATTTCACGCGTTTGTCAAAATCGAAGTTACGTAGATTTTATCCCTAATTTCACGAGTCACTATTTGATTAGCCATTAATATTACGATGCAGAAAAAATATTTTAATCGCGCGTAGGCGGCGTTTGAAATTTCACATGTGAAATTACAAATTACGCGTGAAATTTCAAGTTAAAATTGGGGAGTAATTTGTCCTCTATGTTGCCCTCTAAATAAGAAAATGACTGAGTTGTGAGGATGATATGTGATCTCGACAACTAACAACGTCATCAAAACTATTGGGCAATAAACTTTCAAAAATTCCTACACGCTTCCATTGCAAAATAAATCGTTTTTATTGCGTTTTCAGTACAGCCCAAATATCATTTGGAGACCATATTAAGTGTTTTGTACTCGGGTATCCCTTTAATATTATCGAAATTCTGTCAATTTAGAATGCATGTATGGAGGAAGTTCGATTAATTTTTTTCCCAGTGGTAGAGAATTCAAGGAAATACTTGATTGTACGTTGAATGAAGTTCCTTGCATTTAGACTTGGCAGGTTTCCCTTGGTACGTCCAGACAGAATCACCAGAATGGTTAAATATAGTCCTTGGATACTGGTGCTTGGTCATACAAATAGTACCAGTCGTTTACCAGTTGTTTCCGCGACACTTGGTCACATTCTATCAACTAACTAGCTGTGAGCTAGTACGTGCATGTGTGTAATAATTATTATACAAAGACTTTATAAGTAGGAAAATAGGTTCCTTCCATCCAGCGGAACACCCATGGAAAAGAATATACTTAGTGTGTTACATTCATCTAATTACAGTACGACTTCTGTAACCGGGGCCAACCAATCACATTGCCGAACAAAAACAAAGCATTCCAACTTGCGGTTACTTGAGCCAATCAGTGTCGAGCACAACACAATAGCTTTTCGACTTGCGGTTACTTGAGCCAATCAGTGTCGAGTACAAGACAATAGCTTTTCGACTTGCGGTTATTTGATCCAATCAGTGTCGAGTACAAGACAATAGCATTTCAACTTGCGGTTACTTGAGCCAATCAGTGTTGAGCACAACACAATAGCTTTTCGACTTACGGTTATTTGATCCAATCAGTGTCGAGTACAAGACAATAGCATTTCAACTTGCGGTTACTTGAGCCAATCAGTGTCGAGCACAACACAATAGCTTTTCGACTTACGGTTATTTGATCCAATCAGTGTCGAGTACAAGACAATAGCATTTCAACTTGCGGTTACTTGAGCCAATCAGTGTCGAGCACAACACAATAGCTTTTCGACTTGCGGTTATTTGATCCAATCAGTGTCGAGTACAAGACAATAGCATTTCAACTTGCGGTTACTTGAGCCAATCAGTGTTGAGCACAACACAATAGCTTTTCGACTTACGGTTATTTGATCCAATCAGTGTCGAGTACAAGACAATAGCATTTCAACTTGCGGTTACTTGAGCCAATCAGTGTCGAGCACAACACAATAGCTTTTCGACTTACGGTTATTTGATCCAATCAGTGTCGAGTACAAGACAATAGCATTTCAACTTGCGGTTACTTGAGCCAATCAGTGTTGAGCACAACACAATAGCTTTTCGACTTACGGTTATTTGATCCAATCAGTGTCGAGTACAAGACAATAGCATTTCAACTTGCGGTTACTTGAGCCAATCAGTGTCGAGCACAACACAATAGCTTTTCGACTTGCGGTTATTTGATCCAATCAGTGTCGAGTACAAGACAATAGCATTTCAACTTGCGGTTACTTGAACCAATCAGTGTCGAGTACAAGACAATAGCATTTCAACTTACGGTTACTTGAGCCAATCAGTGTCGAGTACAAGACAATAGCATTTCACCTTACGGTTACTTGAGCCAATCAGTGTCGAGTACAAGACAACAGCATTTCAACTTACGGTTACTTGAGCCAATCAGTGTCGAGTACAAGACAATAGCATTTCAACTTGCTCGAGCTTCGATCCAGTAAAAGGCTAATTTGGTCGAGTAGTTCTGAAGTCAAAGTCTTTCGAATGAAGAAAATCGCATGGAAATGCTAGGATTTGTATTTGGAATGCATTATTTTCGTTTTGCAATGTGTTTATTTCTCGGTTTTAGTAGTCACACTGTAAGTTCTAATACATAGTTGTCTCGTGCATGTTGCAAATTTATCAAAGACAAGGTCCAGCCAAATTATGCAAAAGAATTGTCAATAAATAGACAGTGAATTCCTCCTCACTATTATAATAATTGAACAGAATACTTATACACATGTACTGAAGAGAAACCCAGGGTTCTCAGTAGAAGCCATCAATCGATGGTTTTCCACCTGTTCGCTGAACAGCAGCCGCCTGTTCTGACTTTAAAGGCCCACTGCACGCACAGCGCATGCGCGAGTGAGTTCGTAACAACCTACGTTTTCGAAGATAGGGGAGAAAAGTGAACTGCGAAAATCTTTGCAATCTTTGGATTCTCGCAAAAGATTTCTAGCTCAGGTTGTAAACGAATTATTATTTCGTGTACCTGTAAGGTTATTTTTACAAAATGAAGTATTTTTCTGTAAAGAAACGCATGTGTGAAACTGTAACCAAGGTGTTGAGTTGACGAACCGCTTCTAGAAGGTGAACCCAGAGATGTTCACATGCTGATTCCATCCATCTATACCCCGAGAACATTCTTTAGACCTCTAGTTTATCAGTCTATGTTGTTTCTCGGATGTTTTTGGCGTTAATTTTCGTATCAGCGAGATGTTTATCGTAACCTTCGGCATCAACTGATCAAGGCAGCTCAACGCCAACAACTGTACAACTGTACAACATGATTTCATATCATAACTACATATACTGTACAACTGTAACCGGGCGATAGAAGGGAAAATATGCTTCAAAACAGGCCTCCAGGAGCCTAGGAGAACACTGAAACAAGTGGAAGCATGACCAGTGAAGAGTTCGGTTCAACTGGAGAATCTATCAATCATAGTTCGAGGTTAAAATCTGCACTAGTTATAGGTTAGGGTTAGGTTATGCAAGTTTACCGGGCCGGAGATAAATTATTCGCTGAGATTCCGCCATTGAATCAGGTTATGCTGCGGTTCAAGAAACCTAAATAGACTGAAACATAGTGAGTACAAACTGATTTCACTACCTCAGGCAGGGGCTTACTGGCTTAAAGGCAGGTACGCACCTGTCAGTATCTTTCAGTTATTAACTTGATGATATACTGTAGCTTTCGAAACGTGAAATATACCGATTCTAGCCACCATTTTTGTATGCTATTGGCTCTTTTTTTCTGTGAAAACTCAGACAAGCCACCATCCAGCCAATCGGATATAGAGAAAACGAAAGATTTTTCAATCGCAAATTTGAGAACTTTCCCCACACACGATATTCTTCGAAATTAAACCATAGTTTGATCAAAAATAAATTCAAACCACAAAAAATATCGAATGAAAATGCTTATTTCGATGGGTTTCTATTGAATTTATAAGTATCAACCAATGAAATTACGAAAAAGCATAATAGAAAATTAACACCTTTTAACATTCCTTGCTCTGGAGCACTACAGTTCTTATCTGGACCATTATTTAAAGGGCCGTCTCACCCACAGTGCTTAGCGCGCTCACATAGCATAGCGGCCATTTTCGATGCCATCGAAATCCAGAGTTTTATGGCAGTGGTCTTAATCTTCTCTACATCTCTGCCATCCTTCCAGCTATCGTCAAAAAAAATCCTACTAGGTTGAACCTTTTTTTTGCTCTTCCTATTGATCCTATTGAGCCTCCTATTTAAGTGTTTTAAATTATTTGGTCAAGCAAATTTTAGTTTTATTTCAGGTGGCCGTAGTTCTCTGATGGATGCCAGTCTCGTTCATCCTCAACGAAAGAAAACAATTGTCCGTTTGTGTCCACGATTTCCTCCTACAACATGGAGAAACTATTCTGACCATTAATCTTTATATGTAAAGATATATTAGCGCTTAGTTCGACTATCTTTGAGCCGATTTGGGTTTTTCAACACCGTGGCTGGCTTACGTGAACACAATTTGCAACAAAACCATTCCACTTGAAGAACAGTTTCCTAAAATCATTTTCAGGGCTTTGGCGTTTAACGTGTGGAAACAGGTCTCTCTCTGGTTTCGAAGGGCGGAATTCGGGATTTTAGAGTGATTTTGCCGAGATTTTCGGATTTACCGGGTTGATCATTTGAAGTTTATACTCGCACGAAATTTGACAAACAAAGCCGCCGAGACTGCATGATAATAATTTCCTATACACGACTTTCATAATGGCCGCCTCCTAATTTGCATAATTTGGAAGATAAATCTGTAGAGGGAAACCAATGCTACCACATGAAAGATCACATTAAAACTAGTAATATTGTTGAGTTTTAGAGCAATGTGGAGAATTGCTGTTGAGCTATGAGCATTTCTAATGCAGAAAAACATGAAAGCGAGGCTAGTAAGGCGTCCGTTGTTTTTCTCATACAAATCTCTCTAATTTCAACTTGCTGTAACTTCATTGCTTTTTAAGCTACAGCACTCAACTTTCACAAGTTCACTAATGTCGACATGCTCTTTCACATAGCAATGTTCATATTTTCTATAAATGTGGGTAAACAACCGAAACGGAAAATCACGTATGCAAATTAGGAGGCGGCCATTATGAAAGTCGTGTATTCAAGTGAGTTGTTATTCTTTCACTGTTCTCTCTTGAACTGGTTCTCTGGCACCAGCAACGAGATTGCGTGCTAGCAGATGACCTCGCTCTCTCTCTGCAGGGAAAAATAAAACCGAGGGGAGAAACCTCTCTTTTCGTAATTATTAGTATTCTCTGTTTATGGTACTGATGACAGGGTTCGGAAGCGACGGGTGAGCGGTAAATATTTTCGGCAACGAAACTGCACTTGGTCGACCCGAAAAGAATTGAGCAATTTCCTAAAATCATTTTGAGGGCTTCGGCGTTTAACTTGTGGAAACAGGTCTCTCTCTCTGGTTACGAAGGGCTTTCACACCGTGATTTCGCCAAGATTTTCGGATTCACCGGATCGATCAAAGTTCATACTCGCACGAAATTTGACAACAGAGCCGCCGTGATAATAATTTCCCATTTGAAACTAGCTGTAATTCGTTGACTGTTCTCTCTTGAACTGGTTCTCTGCTACTGCCAGCAACGAGATTGCTTGCAATCAGATCTCTCTCTCTCTCTGTCTGCAAGTAAAAATAAAACCGAGGAGAGAAACCTCTCGCTTTCATAATTATTAGTATTACCCGGAGAGTGTGTTCTCTGTTTATAGCAGCGACGGGTGAGCGGTAAATGTTATAGTACAGCCAAGTACTGCTGTATAACACTTTGTTGGTTTCACATTCACCTTGTAAGGTACTATTAGTTTCATCAAGGTCATACATGTTCAAATCAAAATTATCATGTCGCCATCAAAAAGAATACGCTTAGTTCGTGAGGTTCCCGCCGTGAACAAGGGGTCAAAGTCCCGAATATAAACAATAACAAAAGCACGCTAAGCACTGTGGGTGAGACGGCCCCTTTAAGAGTATAAAGTGGAGTGAAGAAGTAAGAGTTAAATACCTCGAACGTCGGCAATAAGCCATATACATCCCGAGGGCCGTAGGCCATGTATATGGCTTATTGCCGACGTTCGAGGTATTTAAGTGTCTTATTTCATACTTGACGAAGTTTTCGCAAAATTTTCATTGATGTAGCTCTTTTTAGGTCCGTTTTGGGCGAGTACCAAGACGGAGAAAAGGTTCTAAATCATTATAGGGATATTTAGTAAGTTTGGCTGAAGCCAAGGTGAATGAATTCCTTGGAGAAAATAATAAGCTAGAAACAACAAAATATCGTTGAATTGTATTGAATTGCTCGTTATAAATGCAAGGGATGTATGATTGCATGATTGCATTCATAATAAGGGTATGTATGGAAAATAAAGGCTCATGAATAACAAAGAAAACCGTGTCAAGTATGAAATAAGTCTACATGAATACTGCATGCGGTGTAAACAAACACACGCTCAACGAAAGTTATATAACCGCTATTGACCGGGTACTGACACGCAAATCACCGAAAATTTGCCAAGAGCCGGTGTGATTGAGGTAATAAAAAGGTTAGAGCAGTTTAATGTTGAATGAGTCAGATGAGTTTTGCCTTTCTTTCACCGGAAAAGTACGCTATTTGAAACTGCTCTAGATCTGGTTACATCAGTTCTGCATCTCATTAACTATGAAAATTTGACGCATGCGCGTTTCATGCACGTGGGCCTTTGAACAGAAGATACTCGTAAAAGGTACTACTCGGGTTGGGTAACTAACTCGTGCAAAACAGAGTAACCGTAACTCGTACCGCAACCGTACCTCTCAAACAGGTGGTACGGTTACGATAATGTTTACCCTTAAAAGGAGCGCCGAGCACCCCATCAGTTCAGTATAGGGACGGTCCCCCCTCCCCCTGGGTAAGTTAGTTTTTCCCCATCTGAACTGAACATTTACCCGAACTGCCTAAAGTAATTTATTTTTCGAAAACAGTGAACGTTCTGGTCTACATCGGGATATGAATTTCAGAAAATGAAAAACCGAAGTGTTTGGCCACCATGAAGCAAAGCAGTAATATTATTGAATCATGTTTTAGCTGTACGCCATTATCTATTGATCAACAGATTGTGTGACGGTAGTATATTATCTTTATATTGCATATTATACATTGGACGCGTCAGGCAAAAAGGGCCCGGATGACATTCAAGTTAAATAATTCATACAACAGTGTTCCTAATAACAGGTTGAAGATTGTATTGTATTCTTGACGAGAAGCGCTACATTTCATTCCTAACAATAAATGTTAGTTTCAAGAAATTGACAACAAAAATCAGGGATGAAATTTACGTGATTTTGATGCAAGGCCCGATTACAAATATGACCACGAAAATTAGGAATCCTGTCAGAGGGGATGATTTTGATGTATGACATTCATTTATACCTGCTGGCATTAAAGAGTAAAAAATAAATAAAATGAACAAGACGATCACTTTTTGGCCAAAAAATTCTTTTCTGCAGTCATTCTACTCCCCGTAGCTCATAATATGATTTTAGCAATAGTACAAGTTACACCTTGAAACAATCGTCTGATGATAAGGAATCATTTGCGCCTGCTAAAATTGTGATCACACCCTCGTGTAAAAATATCGTAAATTTCGTCTTCGATTTCAATGGTCAATTTCATGAAATCAACACTACTTGTTAGTAGCACAATGTGGCGCTCGCGATGCATATTGTAATCCCACCACAAGTATAAAAAACATGGTACAATTTCAAAATACATTTACATATGTCGTTCGGGCCCTTTTTGCCTGACGCGGCCCACATATCAGTAACCGAACTTTAGTCTTACATAAAGTCTTTTACATGCATGTACACTTAGTGGATAGGTTAGAAATGATACGATGTATCGTAGTTATGTGTACATTTATACAATTTACAGACGGGAAGAGCATTTATTAGCAACCTTTAATTCATGTGTATAGTAAAGGTATTTTTCTCAAGAAGTCATAGTTGTGTTTATGTCAGTGGAAACAGCCTTATTTACATTGGTATTAAATAGTGTTGTGAAATTCCTATCTGAAGCTAAGGCCGATAAAGCTACTGTCATGCTCAAAAGAATTGCAACCACCGCCAGACAGCGTAGATGCCACCTGGCGTTTACCGTCAGTGGCGCCAAATAAAATATTTACTGATTTTAACCTTTAACCCCAGGATAGCATTACCATGTCTTCAAACAACCATGTCCTGTAGTGTCAAAAGGCCATATTTTCAGCCCATGCGTGAACAGTAAGTAATCAGTCTTGCATTCCAAAAAAATAGGTCCGTGTTTGCGAACACAGGCGACCATTACATTACCCTGCATGCCAGAAGTTCTACTGCCCGCTAACAAAGTTTAGGCGCGAAGGAGCAAAGCGACGAAAAGGCAGAGTCCAAGGGCACCATATAAGGGCATGGCGGCCATGTTAGTGTACAGAACAAAAGAAGCTGACGAAGAATCTATTGACTTTTTGCATGTGACGTCATAGCCGCCATGTTGGTGTACAGTTGACAATAGATCTTCCTTTCTGATTATCACAACTTTCTCATTTGATCATGAATCTCTGGGGATTGAGTGCAAACCAACTATTGTTAACTGTTCACCAACGGTATTATGAACTTAACCCGGCAGCTTGAAATGGAATCCCCAACCACCAAAGTCTCTGTATCCGCTATCTTATGCAGAAGTGAAAAGGACTTTTGGAACAAGGCCCAACAGGTAAACAAACTACTCAAGAGGTTTTGTAACAATCGGGGATTGCCCCTCTTAACAAACACTAACATTAACGAGTCAGGCCTTAACGCAGGAGGACTACACCTAAATCAGAAAGGGATTAATCAACTCTTACGTAATTATTCAGACCATATTAATGTTGATTGAAATTCTAAAACTCCTCAGGCAGACCATTTCCTGACACAAAACTCCCAATACCCTATTAGTTTAACTGATACGTTACCTATCCCATACTCCCTCCCCACTTGTCGAGGGTTTAAAATGGCCTGTATCAACATAAATAGTCTCCTAAAACATATAGACGAATTAAGGGTTTTTACGTCAAATCAACTATTAGATATCCTTACTATAAATGAAACTAAATTGGACAATCAAATTCTTGATAATGAGATCTATTTACCGGGATATGAATTAATTCACCGGGATCGAAATAGAAACGGCGGTGGAGTATGTATCTATGTTAGAGCTGGTATTAACTACACCCTTCGGGATGATCTGTCTACGAATGAACTAGAGAATTTATGTGTAGAAATACAAAAACCTAGAAGTAAACCATTTATCATTCTCACGTGGTACAGGCCTCCCAGTGCTCCTATTGATACTATGAAACATTTCGAAAATCTGATTGGACAAATTGATGCTGAAGGGAAAGAGCTTTATGTAATGGGAGACCTGAACTGCAACTTTTTAACCAATGACAATCACCTAATTACAACACTAAAGGATATCTTTACTATATATGAGTTAACTCAACTCATTAAGGAACCAACGCGGGTTACTGAAACAACAAGTAGTCTAATAGATTTAGTTGTAACTAATTATCCAGAAAAAAAAATTTGCTCTGGTGTGTTACACACAAGTTTTAGCGACCATAGCTTGGTTTATGCCTACCGTAAAATAATAAATCCTAAGCATGCCGGACACAAATTATTGACTTTTCGGAATTTCTCTAAATTTAACCCTGAAGCCTTTCAGAATGACTTACAGAAGCAACCATGGGAACAATTCGACCAAATTAACGATCCCAACGAGACGTGGGAATTATGGAAAACACTCTTCCTAGAAGTAGCTGATAAACATGCTCCATTTAAATCAAAACGTATCCGTCCCCAACAATCTCCTTGGATCACTCATGACCTGAAACGAAAAATGTTTGAAAGGGATCGGCTGAAAGCTTCAGCAATTAAGACAAACAATTCTGCAGATTGGTTAAGATACAAACAAACCCGAAATAAATTGAATAATGATATCCGCAATGCTAAAGCAAACTACTTCCATGACACCATTAAAACTAATAATGGTGATCAGAAGAAAATGTGGAAAGCGATTAACGAGCTAAGGTCCCATAAAGTTAATACAACCATATTAAACAAAATTAACATTATGGGAAATACGATCGAAGATCCAAAAGAGATCGCCGAGGCTTTGAACCAGCATTTTGCCGAAATCGGCCCCAAATTAGCAGGAAAGATCTCCGATAATAATATGTCTTTCAAAACTTATCAAAAGACAGTAGATTCCTCATTTCAAATCAAACCTATTGAAGGAAGGCAAGTCCTCAGATTACTAAAGAAGCTCCCTTTAGCTAAAGCCACAGGATTAGATAATATCCCTTCCAGGTTACTAAGAGATGCAGCTGAAATTGTTAGCCCCTCTCTAACCTCACTATTTAATTTATCTATAGCAAAAGGGATCTTCCCCCAAGATTGGAAGCTTGCAAGAGTTACTCCTCTCTTTAAACAGGGTACAAAATTTGATCCAGATAACTATAGACCAATCTCGATTATCTCTGCTGTTGCAAAATTATTTGAAAGGCTGGTATTTGATCTGTTTTATGATTACCTTCAAGAACATAAAATCCTTACTAATAGCCAATCGGGATTTCGCACCCTCCACTCTACGGTGACAGCATTACTAGAAGCCACAGACCAGTGGTACTACAGCATTGACAAAGGACATGTCAATGCTGTGTTATTCCTGGATCTGAAAAAAGCGTTTGACACTGTCGACCACAAAATCCTTCTTGAAAAACTAAAATTGTATGGATTAAATCAAGCCTCTTTGAACTGGTTTGACTCGTATCTTAGTAACAGGCAGCAACGATGCAGGATAAATAATGAAACATCTAGTCCCAGAACCCTCAATTGCGGCGTGCCCCAAGGAACGATCCTAGGGCCCCTTCTGTTTTTACTCTACATCAACGATCTACCCAACTGCCTATTAAAATCGTTTCCTCGGATGTACGCCGATGATACAAACTTAACAGTAACAGGCGAGAGTCCGAGAGAGATAGAAGAATACTTAGGACTCGACCTTCAAAATGTTAGAAATTGGCTTTGTGCAAATAGACTCACCCTAAATGCAACAAAAACTGAATTGTTGCTAGTGGGTTCCCACCAGAAATTGTCAAATTTTCCGAAAGATTTATCTTTCACCATTGATGGTAAAGCCATAGAAAGAGTTACCTCAACAAAATATCTTGGTGTACATCTAGATGAAAATTTGTCTTGGAAAACCCACATTAACAAACTCATGAAGAAAATCTCCTCAGGTCTAGGTGCCCTCAGACGTATAAAGCCTTTCATACCCCCCCCAAAGCACTGCTAAGTGTCTATGATACTCTCATACTCCCTCATTTTGATTACTGTAGTGTTGTATGGGAAAATCTAAACAAAGGACTTGCCGAGAATCTACAAAAGTTGCAAAACCGAGCTGCCAGAATAATAACCGGTTTACCCTTTGATACTAAGATTGATGAGCTCCTAAGTACTCTAAATTGGGACAGACTATATATTCGACGAATCAAACAAAAAGCAATAATGATTTATAAGGCTTTAAATAACCTGTCTCCTGAATATTTATCCTCAAAATTTATACCACGTTCAGCCTCTACAAATTACAATCTTAGGGGCTCATCAACAAAACTAACCCTCGTACGGCCACGAACCAATTTCGGTAAAAAGGCTTTTCGCTTTAGTGGGGCTAAGTTATGGAATGAACTGCCTGAGGATGTAAGGCAATCAACTAGTTTAAATAACTTCATTTTTAATCTTACGAAATCGAGTTATTTTAACCTTATGTCCCGGGTCCCGTCGTAAGTTTTGATTCCTTGTAGTTAATGGTTTCCCTGGTTCAGTAGCCTTTTGCCTTATTATTCGCAGCTTTCTTAGTTCGGGTTTTCTGTTTGTTAGTCATGTAGCCCTCTTCGCTAGCTTTTCTCGCGTTCATGCTTGTAGTCCGCATATTAGCGGGACTTATTCATTCTTTGTTCTGTGATTTTTTATATATTTTGTTCCCGCTATTAGTTCTTTCATTTCGGCTTAGCCACTTGTGTTCAGGTAGACCGACTCCTCATTGTTTCCCGGTCAGCTAGCTGTTTTCCTCCTGTAGTTATTCGTTCTTACACAGTTTTTAGGTTTTTAAGTTTTTTTTGACTCATTAGCAGTTTAGTTTGCTCGTATTCCGGCATGCTTTCTTACGCGTTTTATAGCATTTTGTCATCTGGTCTCATTAGCCTTACACTTTTGTGTGCTGGCCTTTGTTTTAGTATTCCTTCTCCTTAGTTAGTTTCCCGCACTTGGCACTTTTTTATGGTTATGGAATGTTTCGCTTTCTTACACCGGTTATGCATATCCCGGGCTACTTGCTTTTCATAGTTTATTCAGGTTTAGCAGTTTACTTTTCAGCCTACTACCGTTTCTTTTCCGTCGCAGTGTGGTACTTTAGCGCGCTGTCTAATTCCAGGTTATTTTAATCATCTTCGTATTAAAGATATTCCTATATTATACGCATGCTTGTTTAGGAAGTCTATTTGTACTATTCTCATGGTTTGAAGGCGACAGGGGTGACCTCGCCTCCTCATTGTCATTAATTTTCCTTATTTTTCTGATACCTAGGCGACAGGGGTGTCCTCGCCTCCTACTTTTCATCAACTTGTATTAACTTTCTAGCACTTAGGCGACTGGGAGACCTCGCCTTCTTATCCCTATTAAATTTGGTAATAATTAAGCCTCTTTATTTTCTAGTACGTAGGCGACAGGGATGACCTCGCCTCCTAAATTTCATTAACTTGCTAGTGCTTAGGCGACAGAGGTGACCTCGCCTCCTAACTTTCATTGAATTTTTAGTGTTTAAGCGTCGAGGTAACCTCGCCTCCTATATTTCATTTACTTTCTAGTGTTTAAGGCGATAGGGGTGACCTCGCCTCCTAGTTTTCACTAATTTTCATTAATCCTCTTAAATTTTCTAGAACGTAGGCGACAGGGGTGATCTCGCCTCTTACTTTTCAATAATTTTCATTAATCCTCTTTAATTTTCTAGTTCGTAGGCGACAGGGATGACCTCGCCTCTTAATTTCCGTTGATTTTCTAATGCGTAGGCGACAGGGGTCACCTCGCTTCCTAAATTTCATTAACTTGCTGGTGCTTGGGCGACAGGGCTGACCTCGCCTTCTAGTTTTCATTCACTTATAATAATTTTCTAGAACGTAGGCGACAGGGGTGACCTCGCCTATTACTTTTTACTAATTTTCATTAATCCTCTTTAATTTTCTAGTGCATAGGCGACAGGGGTGACCTCGCCTCTTAATTGCCGTTGATTTTCTAGTGCATAGGCGACAGGGGTGACCTCGCCTCTTAATTTCCGTTGATTTTCTAGTGCATAGGCGACAGGGATGACCTCGCCTCTTAATTTCCGTTGATTTTCTAGTGCATAGGCGACAGGGGTGACCTCGCCTCTTAATTTCCGTTGATTTTCTAGTGCATAGCTAGGCGACAGGGATGACCTCGCCTCTTAATTTCCGTTGATTTTCTAGTGCATAAGCGACACGGGTGACCTCGCCTCTTAATTTCCGTTGATTTTCTAGTGCATAAGCGACAGGGGTGACCTCGTCTCTTAATTTCCGTTGATTTTCTAGTGCATAGGCGACAGGGGTGACCTAGCCTCTTAATTTCCGTTGATTTTCTAGTGCATAGGCGACAGGGGTGACCTCGCCTCCTAACTTTCATTGAGTTTTTAGTGCCTAGGCGACAGGGGGGTCGTCGCCTCGTAATTTGTGTTAACTTTCATTAACTTTCTAGCGCCTAGGCGCCTAGTGTAATCTCGCCTCCTATCTTTATTAGTTTTCATTTGTCCTCTTTAATTTTTAGTTTATAGGCGACAGGGGTGACCTCGCCTCCCAATTGCCGTTGATTTTCTAGTGCTTAGGCGACAGGGGTGACCTCGCCTCCTAGTATTCAATCACTTCATTATCAGACGACAGGGGTAACCTCGCCTCTTAATTTTCTTTAACCCTCATTAATTGTGTTAGTACATAGGCGATAGGGGTAGCCTCGCCTCCCGATTTGTGTCAATTTTCATAATTTTCCAGTGCCTAGGCGACAGGGGTGAGCTCGCCTCCTAAGTTTCATTAATTTTCTGGTGCCGAGGCTCGCCTCCTAATTTTCATTTACTTTCATTTAGCGTATAATGTGCAGGCGACAAGGGTGACCTCGCCTCCTATGTAGGGATATTACAGGCGGTTAACGTGAGCTGGATATCTCTGTTTAGACTTTTAATTTTCCATTGTTGCCATTCTTTAGGACCTTGCCTCTCTCCTAAAAGAGGTAGTGGCGTTACAGGCATCCCCTGCGGCAAACAACGTCGCGCATGCCCTTGATCGGATTAAACAATTGGCAAGTCTACCGGCGCCTCTGTTGGATAATCATGCCATCATCGCCGCCCTTTAGTAATTAACAGACACGGCTAGGGCTGCTGACCACATCGACAAGAAAAAGTTCGATACGATTTACCGGCAATGCCGCCCCCTGGTGGACGATGGTAGTTTGCCAGCCATCATCCTCCGCCTCCTGGGGACACCGAGGAGAGGCTGGTTGCGGCCCAAATCCAAAAGATCCTCAAGCCCGGAGGCCCTGTAACTCAATCTTTCAGGGGCGCCACATTACTCCAGTTTAGGCCGCGCTGTTGCCACCAGGACCAGACCGGCGTAGGGGCAGGCGCGGGGGAAGACAGTCTTACTCCAGGGACAGATGCTTCCAATGTAATGGATTTGGCCACTTTGCGTACAATTGCCCCCAGCAGCGTTAACTAGTATAATTAGAACTGCAATCGGTAATAAACTATATACGTATACATAGTCTCCTCCGTTGTTCTTCCTCTGTTTCATTTATGGCCAATTTTCTTTTCTCCCACGGCTAAGCTTCTCCGAAGGGGTTATCTAATACCCTTCACTCTGTCCCTGGACGGGGTATTTCGGGGTTGCTTCGCTTGGGGGTGTTTCTTTTTTTTGGTCCTTACCATATCATAAGAGTTTTCCTGTTTGTTTGTTTGTATCTTCTAGCCTCCCCAGAAACGATGTATAACACACCATTTCTCTCCTGTCAATGTTACTCTGCGGTCCACGTCATGGTGTGATTGGGAGGGAAAACCCCCAAGCATCGCAGCCCCGTTACCCTCGCCAGTTATGGTAGCGGATTTAACAGTTAAAGCCTCGCCGCGTGATTTGTTATATAGAGATCCATCCAAGTTTGTAGGAAATTATATAATAGGAAATTATATAATAGGAAATTATATAATAGGAAAGGGTGCAGGGAAGTTGAAGGAACTAAAAGTTTTCTAAGTCAACTCCCCATTAAGTGAAATAAATATGTGTAGTGTGATCTGCCTTTGCCTATGAATCCAAGTAATCATAGTCATATAGTAAATAATTTTAAAAAAATTGAAAAGAAATTAAGGACTGTTAATGTATGGTACAAAAAATACAATAACAACTAAAGTAGTATATACAATGGGGGTTCTAATTCACATCCTTATCTAAGCCTTTTTTCTCCCATCGTATATCCCTACTCCGCGAAAAAATCGTTGAAATTTGTTCCTTATATAAGCCCCCTTATTCCCCCAAGTAAGAACCATTACACCGCCTGCTTTAAACCGCTTGATAGTCGAAAATCGTCGGAAAAATGTGCCTTATATAAGCCCCCCTGATTCCCCCAGTAAGAACCACCCCCCAATAAAAAACGGGTTCTAATTCACATCCTTATATAAGCCCCCATTATCCCCCCGCTAAGGACCACCACCCACAAAAAAATTATTATTCAAATTCGCTTCCCCATATAAGCCCCCCGCGGCTGCGGAGCAGCTCCCACAGATGGCCCCATCCCCCCAGAAAATTTATAATTTTTCAATTAGAGGTATGTATATCTAATGTATACCTGAGGTAATTAGAGGTATGTATATATAATGTATACCTGAGGTACCATGCGCGGTGAGAATTTATGCAGTTGGCTAAAGATCGGAGAGCAAGCCTTGTGTGACAAGTCGTGCATAGGTACGTACTGTAAGATCCATTTATATAAAATAAGGCAGGGAAGGCCTATTCCAAGACCTTGTCGCGGGTGCGGAAAGGGAACTCAGAGCACTTTCTATACTTGTGTTGAGTGCGGCTCTCTATTACTACGGGTAGAACTAATAAGGAAGGAAAAGGCAGCAAGGCGGCAGTTCTTAGAAGTACTGCAAGAACTTTTACGGATTCGAAAACCCATCTAGAGATATCGGTTGTCTAGTACATACATATGAAACATCGGAAGTATACTATGGCTAATATATTGTACCTTCCTATAGAAATTTTGACTAAGATCGTAGAGTATGCCGGTCCTACATCATTTGCCGCTATTTCTTTGACTTCAAAACATCTAAATTATGCCGCATCTATAGCATGTTACGAAAACGTAGACAAAGAATTCCGTAGACGAGTAGTCCTATTAGGGCTTATGTCTGCTCATAACGATGATGAGAGAGATAATTTTTTAAAGAAATTCAATATTTCCGAGGATGACGTATACGATTGCGAATATGGTATCGTAGTAGGATACAGCCATACTGATAATGGTAATTTTAGGGCATACTACTACGATGAAGACGACGACGATGAAACCAAGCATAACTACGATGGGGACATACTAATCAATGCCTGTAGGAATAATAATTTTGGTATCGTTAAGTGGCTAATTAAGCGCTTCCAGTTCAATATACTAGCCATACACATCACCTGTGCATTTTGCTACGCATGCGAAAATGGTAATATCGATATCGTTAAGTTTCTCTTTAAGCACTCCCAGATCCTCAAATACGATTATGATGAATTATATGAGGACGTTGGTGGTATGCTATTCAAGGCCACTAGAAATGGCTTTCTTGACGTTGTTAAATTTATTATTGAGTACTTTTATCCCTTTTATTATGATACGGACGCCGACCACGCACTACGTTATGCCTACGACAATGGTCATTACGGTATCGTTAAGTGTCTCGTTGAGTACTTCTTCCAGCACGAACTAGAGAACGAATATTCAGACCTCATATAACCCCCATTATTCCCTTACTAAGAACTACCCCCCAATAAAAAACGACCAATTTTATGCAACCATTAATGAATACCGTTATATTATCAGCCATAAGATGCGAGGACAAAATCAGTGCCGATGGTTAACACTAGGCAGGACAACTATTTGTGGTAAGAGTTGTTTATTCGAGTGCTGTAAGCAACACCGACACCAGATCAGAGAAGGATCGTTTGAGCCATACCCCTGTCGCGGGTGTTTTATTCCTACACGAAGGATCATCTAGATAGTGCTTAGTCATCTTCATCATCAGTCCCCTCGTCGACAGCAATTTCTAGCATCTGAATGTCTTGTTCCACGATCAGTACTTCGGATTCCTTCGGCTTTTTTTCTGTAAAGCTTTACCCCGACTTGTGATTTTGAAACTTTAGCTTCCCTGGCAAGTCTCTCAAGAAACGGATGGACAAGTTTTCTTGACTGATCTC
Source organism: Actinernus sp. WN-2022 (assembly GCA_030867875.1). NCBI lineage: Eukaryota > Metazoa > Cnidaria > Anthozoa > Actiniaria > Actinernidae > Actinernus > Actinernus sp. WN-2022. The sequence goes on from JAOWCC010001210.1 coordinate 2,963,409, forward strand.
CTTCCATGTCACTCGATCTTACTGCTGAAGTAGTATAGTCGGAGTCAGTTAAATACCACTTTTTCTTGTACAACAAAACTCAAAAGGTTGTGAATGTTATGGACGCCTTGTTTTCTTGCACAAGGGGCGTCATAAAGTGAATTCAGAAATCCACTTCATAACGCCCCTTGTGCAAGAAAAAAGGCGTCCATAACATTCACAACCTTTTGAGTTTTGTTGCACAAGAAAAAGTTGTATTTAACTGACTCCGACTATACTACTATGGGGTAACTAAGGGTCCAACTTGATAATCCTATTAGAGATATAATTACATATAGTTATATCGCTGCAACGTCCTTACACATAAAATCCAAATTCGAGTGCCTGTTAAAGCTATCCTAACACATAGTTATATCGAAGGGAGAATGGTGAGACCACGTAGTGAACCACTTCCACGGAGTCTAGCTCGAGAGGCAGGTGCTATTCTAGAGGAGAGAGATGGAATGCTCGAGGGGATGGAGATAGGTCGCCGTACTATTCGATGGCGCTTCTTCCAAGGTGTGGCAGGAGATTTGACTCCTAGGATCATGGAAAAGTTAGTTGCAAATGTAACCACCAGCTTTTACCTGCGCTACAGCTACACCTATCGCATTCGGAATGTCAATGACGGACGCGTGATTCTATTCTCCAAGACTGTCCCAGGTTCTCCCTGGGTGAACATCCTAGAAGATGCAGAAGAGTGGATCAATAGCAAGGAGACAGCTCGATTGAATCCCGACAACATCACTCGACCAAATACCCAATGGGCCTTCGTTCGTTGGATCTACGTAGATGTCAAAGTCGTGATCGATCGTCAGCTTTTGTTGGGAACAGGTCCACTACCCCAATGGCTTCGCCTTAAGAAAGGAATGCTTGCCCTTGATCGATATGGCGACAACCTATGTCTTTGGCGCTGCCTTGCCATGCATGAAGGAGCAAGAGTAGATAGGTGTTGCGTCAAAGCTCGAAAACTTGCCCAGAACTTCTATCGCCTGACAGCACCCACACAAGACGTTCCCAGAACTTCCTTAGACCAGCTGGAGGAAGTCGAGTTGCACTTTGGAATCGGTATTCGGGTGTACGAACCTACGGAGGATGGCGCTTGGCATCTGACGCGACATGCACCCCACTACAAGCATACGATGACGATTGGGCTGTATGAAGAACATGCCTTCTACATCAAGAACATCGACAAGATAGGGAGTGTCTACGTATGCAACGATTGTAAGCAACGGTTCACAAAAGCCTCGAACCTTCACCGCCATGCAGATCGTTGCAGGCGTGGCGAAACAAAGATCGTTTGCCCCGGAAAAGTAATCACAGTACCCCAGTCGGCATACGAAAAAGCCTTCTGGCCAGAGAGCACAGCCAGCAAAGTCGCTTTATGCTGGTTGGAACGCGAAACCAAAAGGATTGGACAACACATTCATCATGCAGCTTGTGGGCATGGTGGAGAGCATTGGATAGAAGGAGCGCCGGTCGACGGCTACGAACCTATTTCGAAAACCATCTTTCAATTTCATGGATGCTATTTCCATGGCTGCCCGAAATGCTTCCCTAGGGAAAGGAGGCTCTATCTCAAGACCTGTGAAAGAACGGCAAAGCTACAAGGAGCTGGTTATACAGTAGTGGAAGCTTGGGGTTGCTCTACAAAGAAGAAAAACAAACCGGTCCCCACACCAACACAAACTGTCTACCCACACTTCATAGTTTACGATTTCGAAGCCTATCTCGATACAACGAAAGGAAGACAACCAACGGACCACCTGACCATCGAAAACGTCCATGTCCCAATATCAGTATCAATTGCCGACACATACAATCGAAAGTCAACCCACATCTGTCGACGCAATCCAAAAGAACTCATCGAAGCCTTTGTCGAAGAACTCCAGCTAAGAGCGAAAGTGATCCAAGAAGTCATTGCAGAACAGTTCTGCCCCAAGACACCTGAATTCTCTTTTGACACCCTACCAAAGAAACAACAAGTGAAGATCGACGAATGGATCCGCCAAGTTCCAGTAGTGGGATTCAACTCTGGCAGGTACGATCTCAATCTGATCAGAGAGCACTTCGTAGGAATCATTGCTGACACCTGTTCAAAGATCCTGGTAGCAAAGAAAGCCAATTCCACTATGTTCCTATTGACCCCAGATTTCCGTTTCCTTGATGTGATCAACTACCTTGGACCTGGAACTTCTTATGAACGTTGGATCAAGGCATATGGCTGTGAGTTGCAAAAGAGTTTCTTCCCATATGAGTGGTTTGATTCTCCAGACAAGTTGGATCACATTGGATTACCAGACTATCCAGAGTGGGGTTCGAAGTTGAAAAGAGAACATCTACTATCTATGTCAGAGTTCGAAGACTGTGAGTGCACCTTTCTCGACAAAGGAATGGAAACCTTTGCAGACTGGCTACGATACTACAACGACCTAGATGTAGTTCCATTCTTAGAGGCACTCGAAAAGATGCGAGATTTCTATCACGAGAAAGGAGTAGACATGCTGAAAGATGCAGTGTCCATTCCAGGAGTCTCACTACAGTTCCTGCTTCGAGGTAGTGTAGAAAGGGGAGCTGAGATGTACGCTCCAAGTAAGGAAGCCTACCGCATGCTGAAAGACGCTGTCGTGGGAGGTCCAAGCATAGTGTTCACCAGACTCCACGAATCAGGAGTGACTAAGATTCGTAGTCATCAGGGAGGAACTAAGACTTGTCGTAAGATTCTTGGATACGATGCCAACGCCCTATATCTTTCTACCATGGAATTCGAAATGCCTTGTGGAAAAGAAAAGGTTGTACACTACGATGATCCAGGTCCAGCCACCAAAGGATTCGTTGAATGTCTACTTGGTGGAACGTGGTTTGGATATGCAGAAGTAGACATCGAGATACCAAAGAAATTGTGGAAGGAATTTGAGGAGATGCCACCCTTCTTCTACAACAAGAAAATCCCCAAAGAAGCAATCCCTCCAGAAATGTTGGCCTACCTCACAAAGACAGGTAGAAAGCTCAGCGAGGAAAAGAAGTTAGTTGGAAGTCTCTCTGGAAAGAAGTTGCTACTCTATGCTCCTCTTCTACTTTGGTATGTAGATCACGGCGCAGTGATCACTGCTGTCTACCGCACGATAGATTATGAACCCAAAGAAATCTTCGGATGGTTCGTGGACCAAGTCACTGAGGCACGTCGTATGGGAGATGAAGATAAAGGTGAGGCTTTGCTGGCAGATGTGTTCAAGCTACTAGGAAACAGCGCCTATGGAAAGTTGCTCGAAGACTTGGGACGTCAAACAAAGGTCACCTATACAAAAGACGAGAAGGTTGTGGACAAGGCATTGCGAAGTGTTTGGTTCGAAGACCTGGAAGAGATTGGTGATGCATACGAACTCGAGAGTAGGAAAGACCAGATCCGAATCAAACGGCCTTTCCAAGTAGGTATCGCTGTGTACCAGCTCGCAAAGCTGCGTATGCTTGAGTTCTACTATGACTTCATCGACAAGTACATTGATCGCAATGATTTCGAATATATACAGATGGACACAGACAGTGCCTACATTGCCATCTCGGGAAATAGCCTCGATGAGGTTGTAAGACCGGAACTGCGAGAAGATTTCGAAGCCGAAAGGAATGAATGGCTAGCTTGGGACGAATGGAGCAGTCGTACACCAGGACTCTTCAAACTCGAATTCGAAGGACAGCGCGCCATTGCCCTATGCTCGAAAGCCTACTACGTCGATACAGGTGGCAGCAAGAAGTATTCCGCTAAAGGTATGTCTAGACGGCACAACGACATTTCGTGGGAACGATTCAAAGCAGCCCTCCAGGGTAGTATCGACATGGCAAATAACCGAGGCTTCCGACTATCGCCAGAAGGCATAGCAACCTACAAACAACGGAAGCTTGGGCTATCGGCTTACTACGACAAAAGACGCGTTCTTCCCGATGGAATCCACACCGAGCCAATAGAGTACGCTGTTTAGCGTCTAGGTACAAACAGAATTCCTTTTGGTGGTAGTTCTGTATCCCTAGGAACGACTTGTAGCTCTTCACGAACGAATCCACGTTTGGGTGCGTCCTTCTCCTTCGCAAGGTAGTAAAGCACAGGCTGTCCCGAAGATACTACACTTCGCGAAATGGTGTATATCTGCAAACTCCACACAGGATCAGTAGCTCTACGTTTTTCACCTCCTTCCAATTCTCCTGGTGCATAAAGATATCGAACTAGAACGTCGAATGGTAGACGCTCTTCTCTCAATCCAACGGTGCGCGAATACGTAGGAGTCTTCAGATCTACTTGTTGCGCCATTACAGAATTAGAAGGCTCTTTACCAGTCAAACGAGTCACCTCACTGTTCATGGCTTTGATAACCATTGGTAAACGAATTACCCATTCTCTACTACGCTCATCTGATCCTTCCGAAGTAAGCACCATCTCTTGTGCATATTGATATCCAAACAATCTCTCAGCTAGAGTCCTATTTGCTCTTTCAACAAAACTTTGCGCTCTATGATTACCAGCCTCACCTCGTTGAACTTTCGTACCATGTAGTTCTAGCGTTTCAGACATACGTCCCATGAATTCTCTACCAGGATCTACTTGCAAAGTCTTTGGCCATTCTAGTGGACTACGTTTATAGATTCGTTCGAATGCCGCAGCAACTTCACCACTATCTTTAGATGCCAAAGGTTCGGCTTCTTTGTATCGAGAAGCTACGTCGATTACTACCAATGCGTACTTGTATAGCTTCCGTCCACGCCCAGGTCGATCGTGTGGTAGAAATATCAAATCAGCTTGGTGGACTTCATTTGGTTTCGATACAGTCCAATGTGGTCGTGGAATGTGTTTTGGTGGTGGTAGATATATTTGCCACATAGATTGCTTTTCCAACCAACTCCTAGCTACGTCTTCTGATGCTTTCGCTGCTACCGATAGCTTGCCAATTGCAGTGTGACCTTTCCAATAGCCCATAGGCCCATAGAAGATATTCGCAAGTTTAGAATCCATCATACATCTATACATTCTAACCTTCAACAGATGAAAAAAAAAGGAAGAATAAAGAAAGTCGTTGCGTGACCCTCTTCATTCTTCCTTTTTTTTTTTAGTAGTAGCTTAGTAGTAGCTTAAGTAGCTTACTAGTAGCTTAGGTAACTTACTAGTAGCTTACTAGTAGCTTAGGGCAACTCACCAGTAGCTTAGGGTAACTTACTAGTAGCTTAGGTAACTTACTAGTAGCTTAGTAGTATCTATATCCATTTACTAATAGTGTATCCAACGCCTAGCATTCCACCCCCAACGTAGAGCAACTCACCAGTCTTCTGATTGTTTGAGGGTTTGTAGTAGTCAGATAAGCGGGGTTCTTTCATCTCTTTGAGATGTTTAAGCGCCTTACGTAACTTATCGGATCGCACTAAGGCTTCGTTGGTATCTCTTTGATCGTTGTGTGCTTTGCGTTCAAGACCTTCCTGCTCTTGTGCATAGTCATATAAGCTTTGACGTTTGATTCTATACGCTTTCATTTCACGTTCTAGTTTTTCGGTGGCCCTATCGTGTCTCTCTCGTTCTGCATCTACATCACCATCTTTTCCAAGCATTCTAGCTAGTATGCCACCACCAGTAAATGCCGTTGCATTCAATATAGCCCCGAGGAGGGCCATTCCAATTGCTGCCGCCATTATGGTATGATCTTTTGTTTCTCAAGATTTAGGTTTGGGCTTTTCTTTCTTTCTCAAGTTGTTTCTCAAGATATTCCTTTGCGTATAAGCTACCAAGTATCACGGCAGTCCACTTTGCGTAATTCGCTAGGGAAGAAGAAGGATCGCTAAGCATAGATTCCTTGGTAGTCTTTTTTACGATCCACCCAATACCAGCAGCGAGTCCAACGATTTTGACTGCATCGGTTGCCGTCTTCGTCAATTCCTTCTCCATCTAGATATATACTACTATGATCTCGAGTCTTTAAGTGTTACTCCATGTCTAGTGCCGTTGGCTTTGCCGGAGCTGCAGGTTGTGTCGTGCTAACGGTGGCAACACGCTTATTACCATCTACATACTTCTTGTACGCAAAGTACGTGCCAAACAATGTAGCGCCAGTACCAATGACTGCGAGGATAGTCAGGCTTTCGAACCGACCTTTCTCTACGTCGACTTCTTTACATGATTCGCTTTCGCGCATCAACTCTCTCTTTTGAGCTTCTTTAGCGAGTTTGTTGCTTAACGCTAGTGCTTTTCCAGCTGCGACGCGCTTTGGGTTTTTTATCTTAGTTGGTGCAGTCGTCGGAGGATTCGCAGTTATCTGGTCCGCTTCTTCCATCTTGATTCAATATAGTAGGTATATGTGGAGGTTCAACAGTTGTTCCAGGAATGACTACGTGACCAGATATGTGGAATAGGACGCTAGCTAGAGCTACAAGGCGACCTGCTTTGAGCGATAGTAGGCCAGTCGCAGCACTGATTTCGTTGCGGACTAGAGGGTCTTCTTGTAGGTCCTTGATTAGGGCTTCTTGAGAATCTATTGGTACTAGGTAGGCAACTAGGCGGGTAGCTAGACGCGTCACGCCGTCGACTAAGCCTTTCGTTACTTGCTGAGCTAGGACGGCCTGATACCTCCTATACAACTTGTCTATTTCTTTCTCAGGAAGTCTAGAGATGTCTCCTAGAGAAAAGTTCTTACCTAAGTATTCTTTCGTTACGCCTGTTGCGGCTAAGATCGAAAGTGATTCGCGATTGTCCGACGTAACGTCTAGGTTGGTTGGTGGTGGGCCTGTTACATCCTCACCGAATATCTCGAGTACTTCTTTATCCATGATAATATGTTGTAGGTGCTGGGAGCTCTAACACTACCTCGAAAGGATGGCGGAGACAGAAGCACATGCGAGCGAACTTATGGGATCCAAGTATCATTCGTAACTCTTTACATTCTTGCGAGCCTCCATAATCCTCAAATATCCTTTTACCATCTACGGCCGATGCTGTATGGAATGCTACTACGATAGCTACGTTCTCACGGAAGGGTTTACATATGCTCGTTAGTTGTTGGGACAGCACCCAAACGGAAATCCCTATATGTCGTGCAGAAAAGGCTAAGTCCACTAGCTTGTCAGTTCGTTTCTTGACGTCCTTCGATGCGGCGCAATCATCGAGAATCAATAGAGTATTGGTACCTGACCAAAATGTTGTGCAAATACTCAAAGTAGCATCGATGGCATCCTGCGGTGGTGACATGACGAAGAAACGAGGATCTCGATTTGCAAATCCACGATAAGTTTTGTTGTGGGCATACGTAGGACAAATCAGTACTATGTAATCGAACTTACCACGAAATGATCCACGAAGTTGTTCTATGAGAAACGCAGTCTTCCCACAATTCGTCGGACCGACTATGAGTGCGTTGAACGGCACGTGCTCTACGAGAGAATCCATCAGTATAATATACTTTGCAGAGATCTGTTCAATATCGTGACCTGAGCATCCGCAAGGACATAGATGTGCATTTTCACATTTCCACTTCCCTTTGCAGTTCTATGTATGCGAATGTCGATGTCCTTTCCACTGCCGGTTTGTGCCAAGCCATCACCATGAACGGTGGAATCCTTTGCTGTGCGACAATCGATTAGAATAGAGAATCTATTTTCAAAGAACTTCTTTGGAGTCATAGAAGTATTGGGTGTACCAAACCAGCTTCTTGCAGCCTCCCAGAAATCTAGAGGAAGCATGCCGCTTGGAAAGAGTCTGTTGGGAATCCCATTGACATCTACTTCTACCTTCAATATATCTGGATTCGAGAATGCTTCACTATCTCGCGTGCCAATGGTAGGTGGATCTATGAATAGTAGAAGTAGTCCAGCAAAGGATCGTCGTGGAACATTAACGTTTTGAGATATCAAAGTATCAGAGGTTTTAGCGATATCTACTGTCTTGAAGTGAACAGCGTAGTTGTATAGGAATGCAGCACCTATTTCATATTTGTGAAGTGCATTACTAGCCAGCGTTTCGTTCCTGATTGCTTCGTATTCTAGTTGGATGTTGGTAAGTTGGTACGTACCTATCTTCGTCGTATCCGATCCAATTACAACCTCGTTGGCAGACGCTAGAGTCAACTCGAATGTAATCGTACTTTCTAAGGCATGTGGATATAGAACTCCATGTTGTGTCAGAATGTCAACATCTAATGGAATCCTATACTTTGAACCACATGCAGTTAGGAGTGCGTTGTCTGCAGCAGATGAAGTACTTGCGTCACCAGCTTTCGAGCGTAGCTTATTCAAGTTCTCTGATTGAATGCCTTGTTGTATTCTAGACTCTCTCTCCTGCGTAGATAGGTATATATCGGAGTATGTTTGTAGGAGGTCTGGCCTGACAAGGTCTTCTACTGTTTCAGCTCCCATCCTACAGATTCTACGCATGACCAAACAGCGTCCAACGTTCGAAACGACTCTGTTATTCGCATGTCCACCAGATAGTACGATGTCGCCCAATAGCGCTAAGCTGCCCGGTACTAGTACTACATCTTCTGCTAGCTTTGGAACTTCTACGTATAGAGTCTCACCTGGATTGGCAGACGATCGAGTGAAAGTCTTCCTATACAAGTCTCGCGGAGCCTTGAGTGCATGAGGCTCTCTTCGTACTTGTGTGGGATCCAACTTTGATGAGATCATGTTGAATATAACTATATATATAATTATGTTTAACATGGCCTCTGAGGGTAGGTATGATGAAAGAACTGATGAAGCTGAAAGAGGAAGAGACTACGACAACGATGATACTGTCAATGAAGAAGCACGGAAATTGGCGTCAGACTCTACGAATGTGGATCCGAGTGAATCATTAAACCTGAAAACTAGACGCGACTTCTCCAAGGAAGGTGCTCGACCAAAGAATCGGGAAACCTCGTTTTCTAAAGAAGATAACGATTACCTTGACGAACTCGTCGCGGAGGATGAGGATAGAATCAAACATCCGAAATTTAGCGATCGCCGCGTAGTCTTCAAAGCAGGCACATCGGATGAACTGAAACAAATGCTATTTGATACTGTATGGGAACACTATGCGGATGTAGGGACTCGTGGAGGAGTCCTTGAGATAACTGGAATATGGGATGCCAATAAGGAACTAGGTAGGATCTATCTTCACGTACTTGGAAGTAAAGAGAAGCCCATACCTTTGACCACAGTGAAGGGTGAAAGATATCAAAGTATGGGTAAAGATCTCAAATTTGCCCTAGGTCCTACGGATGCAGAAAGAGCAGAACAAGTCATCCAAGGTCAAGAAAAGGCCGCCGAACATCTCAAAGTAGAAGATAGTATACTTCTAGACTCAACGTCAACTGAGGACCAGAAGGAAGCGGCTAAGGAAGAGAAAGTACACATCCATAACGAAATAGAATTACTCGAACGTCAAGAAGAAGCCATACTAGAACGTATGTCGCTACGTGAAAGGATCAAATACATTTTCAGAAAGCATGGAATGACCGTTCTTGCAGTGGTAACTTCTATTGGCGCTATCGTTAGTACGATAGTTTCCCTGTTGTCGAAATCCGTACCGAAACCAATAAAGACTGGTATTGATAAAGCAGCAGATGCAGTAAAGAAGGGATTGCAAACGACTGGGGGGTTGTTGAAAGAAATGGGAAAGAAACTTGGACAGATCCTACCTGGAATGATTGGATCGATTGCGAGTTTCATATTTACTATGGCTGGTAAAGCTCTGGGAGTACTAGCGCAGAACGTTTGGTTATTCATCGTAGCAATAGTGGTGATCACGATAGAGCAATACAAACGACGTTAACGAAACAACATCCATGCAATTCCAGCTGCGGCAATGGCTGTCACTGCGAGATTGATCTCATGTTGTGAGCCAGCCTTTGCCTTTGCCTTTGCCTTTGCCTTTGGTACAGGAACTTGTTTCTTGTGCGTCTCGAGAGGCTGCACCAATTTCTTATCTGGTGGGCCTTCCATAAGAAGAGGTGAATGTCCTTTGCCTTCTGCATTGATGTCGTTAGTGCCTAGCACCATATCTTTCGTAGCTTTCGGGATTGGATTCTTATAGCCATCTTTCTTACCAAGATAGTACACTAGATCGCTTGGCAATAATCGCACGCCTACAGCTATTGCTAGATCGAGCCTCTTATGCGTTGATTTTATAGCGGTAAGATAGTTTTTGTAGCTCACCACTAAGTCGTTTTCGAGAATAGCGTCTTCGACTAAGCTCTTAAACTTTTCTTTGACGTTATGGCTATCTATGATGGATCCGTTCAAGTCGGCTTGAGCACCAAGCATGCAATGTCCAAAAGCCTCGACAGATCTATTCAACCTACCCAATCCAGCATCTGTCAAACCCTTTCCGATTGGTGGCGTAAACCAATTGTATTGCTTTCCTTCGTGTTCGTCGTTCCGAATAAAGGATACTAGATCGCCCTTGTCCACACTGCCTTTCTCGTCTGCAAATAAGTTATTGTGGTTGGGCCATGTGTCTGCTTCCTTGTCGTAGCTTCGGATTACGTGGACGTTCTTGTAGCCATCACCATACAAAAGGAATACGTCTCCTAATCCGTGATTCCTACCTCCGTGCCATCGGAAGTCTGGTGGGAAATCTGGTGTTCGAGATATACCAAATTCAATGCACAATTTCTCAAGAGCTGCTTTGTTATAGAGGTTATCCATTTGCTTGAAATGAGAGTTACCAGGTAAAGGAACTCCATTGGCACCACCAAGTTCATGCAGAATTCTTCGTATTGTGAAATAAACGTGAAATCGTAGGAACCCCTGAACGACTGGTGGATACGTTTTGAAAATAGGATCAAACAATGACACTCCACATCCAGAAGTCGCACACCACGTTGCGAAATTCAATTGTTGAGGCCAATATTTGAAATCCGGACCATGTAACCAATGGTAGGACTCATTTGCTGTCATATGCTTTACGACGGTCTCCTTGAATATGTTTCGAACGCCTGCTTTGAACCTATTCTTTGAGGTGGCATATATCCATAGATTAGTGAGATCGATATCTTGTGCCGGTCCAGTAGGAGGAACTGCTGTAATAGGATATTTCGCACTTCTATCTAGGGTCAACGTAGATGGGAAACCTTTATGCACATCCCACAATGCGTCATCGATGCGTCTTTGAGTGACTGCAGGTAACTTTGAGACATCATTGCCGTAAATGACATAGCTAGAATCTCCATCTCGAAACCAAATACTCGTCGAATATTTGCCTGGACCGTTCACTTCCGTAGAGGCATAGAACTTGTGAAGATCTGCATGTGGGTATTTCTTCTTGAACTTCGCTAATAGATCTGCATTCAATGTTGCAACCTCTCTACTTTTCACATCTTCTCTATCTAACCGAGCTTGATTCTCTCTCCTAGCTTGATTCTCAGCCTTTGACCTTATGTTAGCATTCGGTGTTGGGAACTCTTCCTCTTCGTCTTTCCCTCCGTAATGGTAACTGAAAAGACCTCCGGACCTCCTCATGTTGAAGCTATACGTATATATAGTTATACCTTCAACATATAAGATGGTTCTCTTATATATCACCACAACATCGGCTGACCATACTGTCTACTTCGACGACCCTATTCTTATACAGAACGTTTCACTAGTCGAGGTCACTTTCGAGAATAGCTGGTGGAACCTAGAAGAGCCAGGGAGCTTTCATTGGAATGTCAATGGTGTGATGTTTCCACACGAAATTAAGGTGGGGAACTACGATATACCAACCCTCCAGACCCTCTTCAAACCCGCAATCAAAGCTGGTATCATAAAATTCGGGAAAGACTTATTGACGGGGAGTTGGATCCTAGATGTCATGAAACCGATCATTCTTAGCACAAATATCTGTGAACTGTTTATTGAAAGCTGTAGGAGTTCCCCAAATACTACCACGACTTTAACTATAGCGGTAGGCACTTTCCCTATAAGTATCCTCTTTGAGATCGATACGGTATATGTCCACTGTGACGTAGTGGATTCCAGCTTCTCACTCCTAGAGGGAAAACGCTCGAAAGTCTTGGCTAGCATAAATGTCCGAGGCGATAGATTCGTGAAAACGACGTATGCCTCACTACAACCTCTAGATGTCAAAGCTCTAGGTACGATACAAAGCAGCCTTCGTCTGACAATTCTCGATGAGAAAGGTAATCTGATAGACTTCCGTGGTCGACCTATACGATACGTGTTGAAGCTTGAGTAAGCTATATGTATAACGTACAATGGAAGGCGACTCGATTCAACCGTTTCCCTCAGCACCGAGTATCTATCCACAGATCGCTAGCGACGCTGGAAAGAACTTTAGACTGCAAACGATCCGAGACACGCTTTCGGACATAGAAGTTCAAGAAAGGCACTACGAAGGTGTTCGCAAGAAATATGCACGTTCTCAAGGAATAGTTCATGGCATCGCAGTGGTAACTGGAGGTCTATCTGTGATCTTATCTGGATCTGGATTGGGCGCAGCGTTGACTGGGGTTGGAATAGTGATTGGTCTACCACTTGGAGTTATTGGTGGACTATGTGGATTAATTTCAGCATCTACAACCCTTGGAGCTAAGAAGTTAGGAATGAAGGTTTCTAAGCATGAAAGGACAACTATGTTGGCAAAGGCGAAAATCAATACGATTCGCGATCTAGTATCGAAAGCCTTACGCGATGAAAACATATCCGACTCCGAATACAGTCTCATCTTGAATGAAGCAAATAAGTATGAGATCATGAGATCTGAAATTCGTCGCAAGGCTTCCATAGGTGAAAAAAGTCCAGATCGGGTTCGAGCCGAACTCAAGCAAGAAGTGCAAAAGGAAATGCGAGAAAAACTTGGAATGTAAGAATCAACGTTTCCTATGAAAGGAACGAACATGGCTCTCACTTTCACTTTGCCAAGTCCTACTGCTAGTTAGCCCATGTCTAGCGTAGATTGGTTCGAAGTGGGAATGGTAAGAAGACAACTCCTTGACAAAACGCTTGACCGCATTTCCAAATATGCCACATCGCTTAACGACATCCTTAAAAGACATAGACGATCCGGAGCGACGTAGCACCTCGTAACTTGCTCCAACGACTTTCGTCTTAAGCATTGATTTTGGGCCTATATTGTTTTCCATTGCTGTAGTAACGACCTCGTGGACTATTTGTTGAACGTCCCTAGGTACTCCTACAAGATCTAGTTGTAGGAAAGTCGTTGCAATGTGAGGAACTAGGCGCTCCGCATCCAAGTCTACATCAATCTTATCGTCGTCACACAGAGAACGTATGAAGACCTCTCCACTATGGATGCCTTCGTTTCTTAGTTGCATGAAGCGAGCGACCTCACCTTTAGATCGGACGAATCCACATTGTATGCATGCCTGATAGAGTAGAGCAGCTAAAATATTTTTCTTAGCATCGCTACGCTTGAGACAAACTTTCATTACTTGGGTGAATGCGTCGGCTACGATTTCTAACGCGTTCATAGGGAACGATAGATCATAACTTTGTTTATAAATAGTGTTGTATGCTCGTAGTTCTTGTAGGAGTGTTCGTCGTTTCAGTTCTATGTCATCATCGCTTTGCTTTGGTTTTGCGCGGTCTAGAGCACTTTGATACTTAAACCCGTCTGGACCTACTATACACAGTCGAGTAGTAATAATATCGATCTTCGTTTCTGTACATGGTTCAACCTCGGAAACAAGACCACATGTGGGACACACGAATTCCGTTCCTTGTACTTCCAAGGGACAGAGACAATCAGAACATGTTTCACTGGTGTTAATACGTTCCACTTGTGGTTTGATATTCAGGCTTCTACAAATTCCAGGACCAAACAATCTGACTAGCTCGTCCATGATACAACTATAGATGTCGTACGTTCAATAGAAAAAAAAAGAAAAAAAAGAATGAAGAGGGTCACGCAACGACCTTCTTCATTCTTCCTTTTTTCTTTTTTCGTGGCTATTCCTAAGCGTCCTTCTCGTTCCTCAAGGCAGCCAACACCTCGTTGAGCGCATGGTTGAGAGACTCTCCAAGACCTTCCACTGGTTCCAGCACTCTTGGTTCTGCGGGCAATGCTACCTCCGGTTCCACCATGTTTGGCTCCTCCTTTCTTGGATCCTCTAGCTTCTTGCTGGACTTCTTAGCGCGTCTTATATAGACACCGGAAGACTTCACCTTGATGGTGAGACGGTCACATCCTGAGCAAAGCTCGTAATCAGTACGACATCCTTTACCGCACTTCAAGCATGGTACATATGGGGCACAGCCTTTTGAGATTTGGTAGTTATGCTGGGAACAGAACTTCGTTGTCTTCGAAATCTTCTTTGGACATTTTGAGTCCTTCCCTCTCATCAACCAATCACAAGTTATTGCGGCGTCTACATTTGAGTTCTTCTTCGACATGTTTGATCTGTATGGTGTTAATGCGTACTAAGATTACAACGAATGCTAATATCGTGGAATAAAGAATATATACTAATACCATTCGGTGGCAATATACAGTATAGTAATCATTCCTTTAACATATACTTCAAGTTTGGATTTTTTTAGGTGCGCGAATGTCTAGTGACACTTTGGCTTCCTACGTGGTAGAATGAGCATCTATGTAGTTGCGTAGTACAACCCTTTCGTCCTCTGTGAGCTGGGAGTACTGCCACTTAACGAACCATTTAGCGGTATCAAGATGACCATTGTTACAGGCGTATTCTATAGCAAGATCAATGCATTCATACTCTAGGGTTATCTGAAAACGTCGCATGAGCCACTTAACGTTATTAAGATGACCATTCCTACTGGCACCTAATATAGCAAAACTGACGGCCTTATCCTCTTTGGTGAACTGGAAGTGCTTAATGAGCCGCTTAGCGATACCAAGATGACCATGCTCAAGGGCAGCGCGTAGAACGTGATTGGTGTGTCTGTCCATCATATCGAAACGTAAGTGCTTGATGAGCCACTTAACAGCATTAAGATCACCATATTCGCTGGCGTAGAGAAGAGAAAAGCTATCGTCGATGGGGCTTGCGGAAATACCGAAAGTTCGAGCCAATTCGTCTCGATCGTCGTCACTATGAGTAGACCTCAAACCAAAGCATAGTGCTAGTTTACGGAACACTTGGTCTACGTTTTTGTAGCGCGCAAGAGATGCGGCATCTTTTAGGCGTTTCGATGACCTTGAGAGGCTTGCGAATGACCAAGGATCTGCATGCTCTACGATCTTAGTCAGAATTTCTAGAGGGAGGCACGATATATAATCCATAGTGGAAGAGATCGATATAACTATATGTAATCATATCTCTAATAGGATTATCAAGTTGGATTTTACGTACAAGAATGTCTAGTGACACTTTGAATGACCCTTAGTTACCCCATAGTAGTATAGTCGGAGTCAGTTAAATACAACTTTTTCTTGTGCAACAAAACTCAAAAGGTTGTGAATGTTATGGACGCCTTTTTTCTTGCACAAGGGGCGTTATGAAGTGGATTTCTGAATTCACTTTATGACGCCCCTTGTGCAAGAAAACAAGGCGTCCATAACATTCACAACCTTTTGAGTTTTGTTGTACAAGAAAAAGTGGTATTTAACTGACTCCGACTATACTACTGCTGAGAATACGTCTGACGAAGCCGGTAGAACCTCAGCTATATAAGACGCAGCTGATGTAATAATTACGTAGACGGCTAAAAAAGCTCTAGCGTTGACTGAAATTAGAATACGCTCATAGCCCGAAAAAACTCATTCTGACAGCTTGCTAGCCAAGGGTACTAAGATATATACATTCCAAGTTCCTCCTAAAATTCCTGAGCGACCCAGAAATGCCTTAGCGCCCCAATTTTGCTTGAACGAGTAAAACGGGGGCGGATCGACGCGATAGGAATGTGAATAAGAAAATTCGAGATTGAAACTTTGAAATAAAAAATCCACAGACAATCGCCACCCGTTGTCTCGAAATTTGCATACGAACCAGACATACGAATTAGCAGGTGCCACCGTTCCGACGATTTTGCTATTAGCAAAGACTGCTCTTAGCAAAGTGAAAATAAAACCCCTTTTTGTTCCTCTCATAGGACATTTTGATTTTTATCCCACTAGACTGCCAAGTTGTGCTCGCATTTCCTTTTGCACTTCTTGCTTGAGTTCGGCTCGAATTTGTTCCATGTTTTTTTCACCGCTCGCGGCCGTCGAAGTCTTGCGGCGAATTTCAGCCCTCATAATCTCATATTTATCTACTTCAGCGAGGATGAGGCCGTATTCAGAGTCAGATATATTTTCATCGCGAAGGGCCTTTGATACTAGATCGCGAATCGTATTAATTTTCGCTTTAGCTAACATAGCGGTTTTCTCATGTTTAGAAACTTTTTTTCCGATCTTTTTAGCCCCAACGGTCGTAGCTGCTGAAATCATCCCACAGACCCCACCAATAACACCGAATGGTAAACCAATCACTATACCAAAACCAGTTAGAGCTACTGCTAGTCCTGAACCCGATAATAATACAGATAGACCTCCTGCTAACACAGCGACACCATGGACAATTCCTTGTGCGCGGGCGTATTTCTTACGCACACCTTCATAGTGTTTTTCTTGAGTTTCGATATATGAAAGAGTATCTCGGACTGTTTGCAACCGAAAATTATCTCCGCTAGCCCCGCTAGCCAGCGGCGGATAAATACCTGGTGCCGTTGGAAGTAGTTGAATCGAATCGCTTGCCATTACGTTATATCATAACTTACTCAATCTTCAATAGGTATCGTATAGGTCGACCACGGAAGTCTATAATATTTCCTTCTTCGTCTCTAAGTGTCAGGCGAAGGCTGTTTCGTCTTGTCCCTAGAGATCGTATGGGCAAGGGAAGCCATTGATTGTAAGTAGATTCTGTAAACCTAAGGCCCTCGAGATTAAAGATAGCCAGTACGTTTGATTGCTTTCCATTAAGAATTGAGAAGCTAGGATCCACCACATCACAATAGATATATGCATAGCGAAGAAGTTGTACCACCAGTTTGTATTCTCCTACTTTGAGTGACACATTATCCCCTTCTGGAGTACCCTTGATATTAAACGAATCGCAGAGATTCTTACTGAACAGGATTGGTTTCTTAATGTTTAGAATCCAAAACTTCCTATAATCGCGGTCTACGAATTCCAATAAACCAGCAGTAACCGCGGGTTTGAGGGCGTCCATCAAGATGTTTATATTGTAATTCCCCGGCTTAAGTTCATAAGGAATCCGTATCTCACCTGGGGCATTCCAAGTGAATGAAGCTTTCTCCGATAGGTTCCACCAACCGTTCTCAAAAGCGACCTCGATTAGAGAAATATTATGGATGTAAATAGGTTCTTGAAAGTAGACCGTATGATCAGTCGAGGTAGTGGTGACATTTAAGATTACCATATTAAAGCCTGAAGTTTACTTCGATATCGGAAGTTTACTTCAATGGTACTAACATACGTTCTTTACTTCACGATATTAACATATGTCGAAACTTTAATACGTATCAATATCAAACAGATTAGTCAAGTGGATGAATCAAACGGATCGATTAGCCCGGCGCCAAGGATAAGAAACCATGCCTAGTCTCCAAGTGAGAGTTCATTTCGACGGTGATTGGGGTGACTATATCGCACCTCGCAATGCAAAGGCTTTAGCGGCCTTTAAGAAAAATTATCCTCATGCGGACTTCGATAAGTTCTCAGCTAGGACAACGGCATCCGACATACATGATGAGTCTACATACGAGACTAGAATCATGTTTTACGATGGTGGGCAGCATTGGAATATGAGTGGTCTCATACCAGTAGATGTCAGAAATCGTCTACACGAAGCGTTACGCGTGACAGCGCAAAAACATGCGGTGGCCGCATTCGGCAGGGGTTTTCCACTTCCATTCAGACGTGCTGACGTTAAGTATCCAGTTCCAGCCGTTTCCTGGGCACACGTCGCTAAAGACATATACCCAATCGTACAAACTATAAGGATCTACGTAGCAAAAGATCAACTATTTACGTATGAGCCGCGACATATCTTTCAAGATCTGGGATTCGATCTTAGTGAAAAACAATCGAAAGATCCTAACCCTATCGAGATGACGGTTAAGGTTGTTGAAAGAGAGGTAAAAGAGAAAAAGTGGGGCGATGCTGAACCAATGAAACTTTGGCAGCAACAATTCTGCTTTGCCGTTTGGTGTGCTACGGCAGGCTGCGGTGTATCATTCGATGACCATCTTTCCAATGAGGCGCCAATCATCGACAATATTCGGAGCTTTTACCGCTTTCATGTATACTATACGATAAGGCAAATACTATTCGAATTAGGAGTACCTCTCCCCAGAGAAAACGTCTTTAATAAGTTTAACAACGTTCCATGGAATTACGTCACATATGACAAGATCAGAAGAGAGTTCGGTGCTTATGAAATCGACTTTGCCACACGTCGAAATGATATGAACGAGAAGCACTACAATTGGTTCATTCCACAGAATGGAAAAGGATTGACAAAGGCCGGGATAGTCCGAATTAATGCATCAATAATGGTATATTTGTTTTGTGTCCTATCATCCCAGGCTTCAACCGGCTCACCAATCGTAGGACCGAAGTCCCCAGCCGCCCAAAATGAATTCGACACGATGTTTGAAGATGCCATCATAGAATCGGCTTCAGACACTCTAGCCCAATACCAAGAATCTATTAAGGATATTAGTTCTCGTCTAGATCTAGCAGTTGCGAAGGATTGTCTGTTAATACCTAGCTATATGATTATCTTTAAGGGCGCTACGTACGTAAACAGCCTACGAACGGCAAATAAACCTGGTATCAGTTTAGGAATAAACGACGACATCAATCTTAACGAAAAATCTCCACCACCAGCCCCTATGGAAGGCTCGAAAACAAAGACGAATAAACCTGCTACAGACAGCGGAGCCACTACTGATACGACCGCTACGATTGATACGACAGGCAGCTACGCTGCCGCTAAGTCACACGGGCGACAAAGTCGCGGCGCATCACCAACGAGTCACGAAACCAATTTGGCAATCGTGGGTATCGTGGCCGGCGTAGCCTCATGGATGATATTTCGTTAGCGCTGACGTTTCGACGATTTATATTGCTCTACTAGGAATATGACCACAGCTGCAATGAGTAGCCGAAAACTTCTCCAGCTGTACGGAATATGAAACTCGCAATAGCGCCTATCGCCGCAGGTAGCACGTTAGCCAACATTTTTCCAAGATCCTTCAAAGCACCACCAACTCCCTTAGCAACGGAAGCCAAGCCTTTTGTCAATATACTAACGACAGTACCAATTACGGCACCAGCGACAGCTAACACTCCAATCACCGTAAATCCATGTTTCTTGAAGATGGCTTTTATGCGGTCTCGTAACGACATACGATCTTTGATGGCTTCTATTTCTTCCTCGATCTCCTGTTTCTGATCCTCTAGTGCTACTACTTTATTCTTTGCCACTTCATATTCTGGAGTTCCCTTAGTTAATGAATCCATCTTTCTTATTTCCTCGGCCTTTCGTTTATCTTTTTCGGTGGCCATATCCTCTTTCATACTAATCTCCTTTTCCGCAGTAGGTCCAAGAGCGTTTTTAAGCGTTTTCGGTACTGCGTTGGGAGTGTCTACGGCGTCCGACAGTAAGTATGATCCAGCATTTTTACGATTGAGTTTTATCACGACCCTATCATAGTCATCCAAACTAGCAGTGAACTTCGTTAGATCTGCTTTTGGAAACTTTATAGTTATTTGGTCCTGTGCATTTTCAGTCCGTCTTTCCAGTCTTTCAAGTGGCGTTTCCGCAGTACTACTGCCTGCCGTAAACTGCGTTTCCGCATCATCACCTTGATTGACTAATTCTATATACTCAGCTGAACTGGTTCCCCAGTTACTACGATTTTTCCATAACCTATCGCGTATGCTTTTCGTCGTATTTTTGAAGCTATGCTTAGCTCTATTCCACCAATCCATTTCTGCCTCACCATCATCGGGTCTAATCTCCGCCCATTCTTCGGCAGTAAGATCATTCACATCGGCTCTACCTTCTTCAGATATAGGATCGAAGTCTGAAGTTTCTTCCATATTGAACACTTGATATGTGATATACTATTAGTATTGGCGATATATTCAATTGTGGAACAAACATGATATCAACGAAGCTCCATCCTGACTATTCTCCTAGAGAAGGTAGATCTCTTAAAGCCAGTCGTGTGTTCCATCGTGTAACTTTCACTCCTTCATCAGCCAATCCGGGGGAAACTTTAATTGTTAATGTTCCTACGTTAGGCGAAAATAGACTTCTAGTACCTGGTAGTCTAGCCCTTAGTGCCAATATCACTCTATCCGGGGGTCATGCCGACAACTATTTGGTGGCCAATGTTGGACGTTGCATAGTCTCAAAGCGAGTCGTATGGATGGGAACTACTAGATTAGAAGATTTAAGTCGACCCGATCTACTACAGGTATATAGCGATCTATACCTATCTGATGTAGAACGAGAAAATAGCGTAGAGCGGGGCATTCAATCTGCTAATGTGAACAAACTTCGTTCAAAGGCCAGTAACGCATCTACGTCTAATGCGGCTGATAATGCGACACTAGCGGCATACGGTAGCGTATATAAGATACCTATTGATCATGAAGTTATCACAACCCATGGCGTCTTTTATCCACATGCGATTCGAGATAAGATGTCATTTCATTTGACACTGGCACCGGCCATAGACGTCATAGTCGGATCCGACAGTACGAAAGTAGGAACGTACAAACTATCGAACATTGAACTAGAATATGAAGTCATCGAAAGTCTCGATCTTGCGTCGCAGGCCAATAGTACCTACGCCAGCGGTAAAGCCTTTCTGTATAACCATTATGAGTACTTCAAAACCGTCTCGATCAATCTAGCCACCGATACACTCGTATCTGAAAGCATAAACGTACTTCGTCTCTCTCTCAATGGCATTCTTCTTCTATTTGTGGATCCTCATGTGGCAGGCACTAGAGATAGTGAGAAATTCGTAAATCCAGGAATCACCAAGGTCGAGGTACACGTCAATGGCATTCCTAACGCTCTATATTCTTTTGGGATGCTACCAAAGGATTTATGGAAGTCAGCGAAGAATTGGTTTGTCCCGCGTTTCGGAGAGGCTGCCGCCGCTACATCCATGACGCATAAGAAGTTCTTTGAGAACAAGTTTGCCGCACTCATCGATTGTCGCACCTCGCAAACCAGTATAGTTCATGGAGATGGTTTAGTCCAACAAGATGCTGGAGCATCCATTCGCCTTAGGATTCATCGCAGTGGAGGCTCAGGTACGGTGAACATGCACATATTCGTGCTTTCTGATGCACAAGCAACTATTGAACAAGGAATGCTACAAAATGTTTATCACTAACGTATTCGTTGACGTATTCGTTAATGTACTCATTAACATGGACACATTAACAGAACAAATTCCCTTTAACGCACTCATAATTGGCCCCACAAACTGCGGAAAGACTCAGTTCATAGTTGATCAATTGAGAGGTCCATTTCGTTTTAAATTTGAATATATCGTATTAATTTGTCCCACCTATGCTAACAATAAAACCTATAAAGGCGTTGGTAGGGGAGATCCTCGTTTCATTGTCCTAGCGCCTTCTCAGAATGACATTGATGCAACCCTAGGCGACTGTGCATGTTTTTTCGAAGGAACAAATACACTTATTATCCTTGATGATTGTGCGGCAAGCAAGGATGTTAAGGGAAGGACCAATAAGATATCCGATTTAGCCTTTTCTGCACGCCACATTGGTATTTCGATTTGGGCCTCATCACAAACACAAAAGAGTATATGTAAGAACTTTCGCGAGAATTGCGCAATCGTTGTGGCATTTCGCATCGCAAGCGCACCGGGCTTGAAGGATCTATTCGATGACTACGGCGCTAGCATATCCTTAGATGATAAGAAGCTATTCATTTCAGAACTTGAGACTAAGTTCGCACATATATGTTTCTGTTTGCGACATCCCTTTTCCACACTATTAGAGATACCTTCACCTATGGTATGTCACAATACGTTGAAGTAAGATGGATAAAGATTTTGATGATGAATTAATGAACATACTAGCTGAATCCGGCGAAATAGATGTGACAGGTCCTCCACCAAGGGCCGAATGCGGCTACAGCAGTAGCGGCAGCAAAGCTGCCATCGGAGCTACCTGCAAAAATTGTCATGGCTTCGAAACGAACCTACACTGCGCTACCACCAATGAAGATAGTAGCATAGAAATCAGCGAACATAGGGAATCTCTTTCTATTCTAGCCGTGACTGGTACGACAAAAGAATATCTAGGGAAGAATTTTTCTCTGGGGGACATTTCTAAGTTACCTGATAAAGACATAGAACGCCTATATCGTAGATACCAAGCCGTCTTAGCGAAGCAAATAAATGACTGCTTAGTGGATAGAGCACTAAGTCTAGCAACTTGTGTAGTCGCATATGTGAGGACTCTAGATTCTCGACAACAACGAAGGCTGTTGAAAGCTCTAAAGAAAGACCGCTTAGTCCGAAACGAGATATCTGCACTGGCTGGCCGATTGGCCTACAAAGCAGGTCCACTTGTAGCACTAACTAGTGCCCTTTGTCACGTTGTTAACCATTCTATGCCCACTAAACAGGACTCCGAGGCGCAAGTATTGCCTAGCGAAGACGAAGTTGATGAAGTACTTGAGGTATATTCAAATTTAAAAGAATCTTAAATGTAATTAACGTATTGAAGTTACCTCAACTACTAAGTAATTACTCTTAACAAGATGGAAATTGATACCCATTCCGAAGATCGAAATGATCCCATCACGAAAGAACCAGTAAAACCCCCACCAAATCCAAAACGAGTTGCTGCAGGCAAACTCATAGCGCAAAGAAGGAAAGAAAATATCGCCAATGTGGCGGCAACGCAGGCGCAGGTAGACAGTCATACCGATAAGCCAAGTTCGATATCAACTAATACCACACTTGCTGTAATTGGGGTAAGCATAGCATTTGTGGGTTTGTACTATCAGTATAAGCAATACAAACAAACGCAACGAGTTAACCACAGCTCCGCTGAAGCCACAGACAGCTCAGCTGCCGCTACCAAAGAAACCCCAAAAGGTCGTAACCTAAAAACTCAAGGCATGATATAGCATTTGAAGCCACGCCGTAGACATATATTATCGGCGATGTAAACATTGTTCCAATAAGATGGTTAACAAACTTATGAACACAATACAGGAAGCTACTATATTGACTGGACTTGCGGCAGGTATCGGTTGGGTCGGAAAAAAAGCAATCAAAGAGCCTTTGACTAACGATCCTTCATCTAGTATTTTGAACTTCGTGAAGTGGATAGCGGTTCTATCTGGTGGCCTTGCAGCTAAGAAATACCTAAAGGACAAAGGGTATTGGAAGCCTGTTGAGTAACGGGGGCGACTCTACCTCGGGTTCGAAGCTATGGGAACGATAGTAGTTATGGCGGTTTCTTTTGCCGTAGCAAGTGGTGCTGCTAGTATTGCCACATACGAAATAGAAAAAGCAATTAGCGGACCGAATGCTACTGCCGCAGAGATGTTAAGACATGATAAGGCCCAGGAGAAGGCAAATGCCGCTACGACCGCCTACGAAGAAAAACGAGAAAAACGGCTAGAAGCACAAGCCACCTGGAACCACTGGAAAGAAAATAACGCACACGTTGGACGTAAAGATATAATCGATGCAATGCGAAAACTCCATATATATCACATATTACAAACGAAACTGGAAAAGCCTAAACTCTCAGATTATCGACCATCTAATTCGAGGAAAACTGCCGAATTGGTGGCCTTAGGTGGTAGTGTATTCGCGACTGGATACGTTGCCACTCGATTCTTATAAGAATTGGTTATAGCTATGCTTTTAAAAAACGAGCTTTTTACGTTTAACGTAATTACTAGATCACTTACTAGATTACTAGAGTATTACTAGGTAATTACTCCGCATAAAATGCGACTAATAGGTAGTAACTTTTCTGCTTATTGAAGCTTAGAATGCACGCATATGTATGTACATATTAATGGACACTAAACTAAGTTTACGATACTATAGTCCGGAGGGTTATTGGAAAGGACTAGCAGCTATTAAACATCTTGCAAATTCGACAAACATATCTGAAGATGTGACTCGTATGTGGCTAGAAAAACAAGCTATATGGCAGATCTATTTACCACCCCCCAAATACGTTCCACGACCTAAATTCAATGTATCTACACCAAATGAGGTCCACCAAGCCGATTTGATATTTCTACCTCATGATCGACCTGGACGTGGAAGAAAGCTATATAAGTATGCGCTGACGATCGTGGATGTAGCATCCAGATACAAAGAAGCCGAACCATTAGCCACTAAAGAATCTAAAGAAGTTGCTGCGGCATTCGAACGAATATATAAGCGAAGTCCACTAACATGGCCAAAACTTTTACAAGTCGATCCAGGACGTGAATTTATGGGTGCAATGTCTTCGCTACTAGATAAACATGAAGTTTCTGTACGTCGTGGTCGTGTGGATATTCACCGGGATCAAGCAATCGTCGAACGATTTAATCGTACTTTAGCTGAGAGATTGTTTGGATACCAATATGCTCAGGAGATGGTACTTACTTCACAGGGAAAGGATGATAGATCTGTCGAATGGGTATCTCGTCTACCTGCGGTCGTAAAAGCTTTAAACAACGAAGCTACGCGTTTGACAGGAAAACAACCATCCATAGCAATTACCAAAAACGAAATCGAATCGAACCCAGCAGAACCCGTGCCGGTTCGGGACGAACGGATACGTCTAGTTGGGCTCAAAGAGGAAAGACTTCCATTCGATGTCAGTGTTCGATATCTATACGCTCCTGGTGAGCTAGAAGGTGGACGAAAGCGTGCTACCGATCCTATATGGAGTTTGAAAACGTATAGCATTTCGCGTAGTATGGTTTCTTCGGGTCAGCCAGTCCTATATTATTTGTATGCTCCGCAGGTTTCGAAGAAACAGCCAACGCGTGGATTCGTGCGTGAAGAGCTACAAGTCGTACCACTTGATACCGAACTACCTCCGAATGGGATCCTAAGCTAGTTCGTTTTGGAATAAACATATATCTTTATGGCCATGGGCTAATGTATCGATTCCATTTTTGGAAATCCAACGTTTTGTGTCCAGGGGCGAAAGTGAGATTTTATTAACTCGCAGACCATAGATCTGGTGCCCAATGCTTCGCAGCATATTCATTCCATGTCTGAAGGTCTTCCTATCGAAAAGAGACTCCTTATACTGCTCGTGGCGCATGTGCTTCTTCACAACGTACTTCCGTACTCCTTTAGCCTTGCGAATCTCCTTAGTGTCTGCACATACGATCGAATACATCTTAGGTCGAAGTCCAACGTACTCTACGATGGCAACGCCTGCACACTCATCCTTCATCTTTCCAAGAACCTTTTTATTGGTGGTGTCGTATAGTGGATGGTCCTTTGGGTAATCACTCGTATCGTATAGGTCTGCATTTGAGATCATGTCTTCGTAGACGTCTTTGGTTTGGATCTCAAGCAATAGCGAATCTGTGTCTGTGTAGAGAAGTTCACATCGATTACCATATTGGAGCTTAAGTTGGTTGTAATAGAAATCATACATCAGGTGTTTAGATAGGTCTAGGATGCTCATACCAACGTAAACTGGGCGGTTAAGCATGAGCCTGCTTTTATGCATGTGTAGTGCTACGAGGCCATCATCAAAGATATTTGATCTAGCAAATGTTGGGCTCGATATCAGCCGCCGAAGCTTGTCCTCCTCTCTTGCACGCACCAGCTTAACATCCACGCGCTTACGCAGATTCTCCATTGTCTTACCAAACACTGAGTTGTTCATCAGTTTGTAGAGGTCTTTCTCGAAATTGCTTGTAGCCAGTTTACGAAGGTCTGTATTCATACGTATATATGGCTCCATCCAAGGACTTTGGTCAAATCGTAGTGCTCGGTGCACCTTTTTCAATTTCATACCAAGAGAAAGATATAATTGTAGATTTCTATAGTGTAGGACGTAGCGTTCTTTGTCGAATAGATTGGGCACAAGCTTTTCAACTTCGATTGGGAATACTTTTTCACCTAGTAGTCCGCATTGGTACTCTGACATCCATTTTTTCTGGACTTTCATACGCTCTGGGGCTAGTGGATACGCGTTGTGAGCGTCGTGGAGTCCTAGAGGATACTCAAGGTCGACCTCAAGGATATAACCTTTATCCGCTTGTATGTTTACATACGACGCGATGTCGAGGTCGATAGTCTGTAGCTTTTCTACGTCGCACCACTCAAATCCTCCGGTTGGTAGCGCTTGGCTCATAGCCCATCCGTATAGGTTGTTTGCATCCAGATACTGTATGTACGTAGTGGGCTTGATTGGGTCGTATTCTGCCGCATATGGATTGTTGGCCTTTGCATGGCGTCGACTGACCATCGAAATGCCGCCTCGCATCCCTTTCTCGATGAAAAGATGCATATCGTAGTCTGTGAGCAGCTCAAGCTCTACACCAGTCTTCTTTAGCAATGCATCCCACGATAGACCAGGGCTCGTATAGTAGTGAGCTGGGTCCAATCCATAATTTTGCATACATGTCGCTCGAAAGCCTTCAAACACATCTGCGAGTAAAAGTACATCGGTTCTAAGATATAGGTCGTGGTAGTCTCCCATAGTTTGACAATCGAATGCAGCCCAAACCTTCTGTGCGTGAGTATAGTCCTCATCTGAGATTCCTTCATCAGAAAGCTTGCTATAAAAAGCATCGCGCGGCGGTAGCTCATCCTGAAACCGCTCCCAACTGTCCATGTATTCGTATGGGTAGACGCCCTTGCGTAGAAGAAGCCCGCGCTTATGTTCGTCTTGCTCGTATCTGGCTATGATTTGGAATCCTTCCGGGTTTTTAGCCGATACTAGCTGAGCAAGAGAGGATAGCAAAAACTGAACGCTGTCGATGAATCGCAGTTTCCCTAGGGAGAATGAAATGTACTTCTCCATGTTATTTGGTATGCAATTTATCTGCCCCTCTACTTTGGAAATAGACTGCATTAAGAGATGAGAATCGTATCCCCGCAAATTATGGAAGACTACTGATATTATGGTCTTCTTTGGGTCTATCCGCAGGAGTAGATTACAGGCATTGTGTGCTGCTCCACGATACTTTCCAGTGATATGGCAGTGATCGCGAACTGAATCCCCATTAAGAGATTTCTGACAGATGTGGCAAATTGTTGCACTTCGGTGGGCTATGCTGTCCTCTGGAGTCATGTATAGGGCTTTACGTCTAGATAGAGCCGCTTCAACTTTTTGTTCTTCTCGTTGTATTGCCTCCAGGAACATTTCTGTAGCATTGGGCCCTCTATAGACGACTGGAGTCTCTGTATGGCCATCACATCTCACCACGATGTAGCCGAATCCGCAAGCCTCATGTAGTTGAGTTTTCTGGGTGTTGCTGCGCAGTTCTGGTGCCAGCTCTGCTGCCGGCTCTGGTTCTTCGATCTTAGTGGTCAATGCCTCAAAATCGGCGTAAATGACGTAGGGAACCTTCATCTGTTTGTACCAGTTCTGGAAGGATAGCTTGTTCTTACCCTCTTCAGGCATCTCAACTCTCACTGCTGTCTGTCCTATACCTTTACATTCTGGAATGTGTTTTTCGAGGAGATCTTTTCGGCAGTATCCATGTAAACACCTCTCGCAGAAGTGCTTCCTTTCGCGGTGTTTGCTCTGATCGTAGAGAAGTCGATTCAAATCCTTGATCCAAGTATAGTGATACTTTACGGATTTCTCTATTAGCAATAGGTTGATGCGTTGGATGTCCCCACATTGCTTGCTAATCCTATAGACAATCACACCTTTCTCCCATCCGAAGACATTGATCGCAAGGTTGTTTTGCTTCTCAACTCTGCAAATCTGTGATATGGGTGTTGGTGCATCGATTCCTGTAAAGTCTAGGCCATCGTCTATAGGATACTTAGATGGTCTTTGGGTATTAATCTCGACTGGAAAGAGCGCTGATCGTAGTGTCCATCGTAGGCAGTTATCATCCTTATTTTGAACATTAATCACAGCCCTCTTGTTTTGGACTTCTTTAGGAAGTGAAATGTATGAGCCTCCTCGTAGTGGTTGGTATCGCGCTATGTCGAGCCAAAGCAGAACTACTCGGTCTACCACCCATCCTGAGCCTCTATGCGTCCATTTCTCTAGGGTCTCTTGGATCGCAGGAAAAGACTTATCTAGCGCGGAATCGATTTCGTTGGATTGCAATACGGCCTCCTGCTTGTGGCGAAGTATTGCATCGATGGATTCTTCACTACCATCGAGTTTGTACTTCAGTAGCTGTACTCTCAAGGCTAGCTGGAACTTCACACCTCTTAGATCGACAATCTCTTCCTCTAGCTTTTTATGGATCGTATGGCGGACACCATCTAAGAATGCCATTGGGTCGGCACCAAATTCGTGACCCTTTGGAATATCCATCTGCCAGCCTCGTAAGAACTTACCAATGACCCATTTAGTGCGTTCGAATACTAGTGGGGAATTCTGGTGGTGGCCTATAGCAGCCATGTTTCACACGTATCTCTAGATAGGTTTTCGAATCTGTAGCAGCTCTTGCAGTACTTCTAAGAACTGCCGCCTTGCTGCCTTTTCCTTCCTTATTAGTTCTACCCGTAGTAATAGAGAGCCGCACTCAACACAAGTATAGAAAGTGCTCTGAGTTCCCTTTCCGCACCCGCGACAAGGTCTTGGAATAGGCCTTCCCTGCCTTATTTTATATAAATGGATCTTACAGTACGTACCTATGCACGACTTGTCACACAAGGCTTGCTCTCCGATCTTTAGCCAACTGCATAAATTCTCACCGCGCATGGTACCTCAGGTATACATTATATATACATACCTCTAATTACCTCAGGTATACATTAGATATACATACCTCTAATTGAAAAATTATAAATTTTCTGGGGGGATGGGGCCATCTGTGGGAGCTGCTCCGCAGCCGCGGGGGGCTTATATGGGGAAGCGAATTTGAATAATAAAATTTTTGTGGGTGGTGGTCCTTAGCGGGGGGATAATGGGGGCTTATATAAGGATGTGAATTAGAACCCGTTTTTTATTGGGGGGTGGTTCTTACTGGGGGAATCAGGGGGGCTTATATAAGGCACATTTTTCCGACGATTTTCGACTATCAAGCGGTTTAAAGCAGGCGGTGTAATGGTTCTTACTTGGGGGAATAAGGGGGCTTATATAAGGAACAAATTTCAACGATTTTTTCGCGGAGTAGGGATATACGATGGGAGAAAAAAGGCTTAGATAAGGATGTGAATTAGAACCCCCATTGTATATACTACTACTAAGAAATGTACATTAAGCTGTATCATCTGATTAATCATAATTTCATCACAAGTAAAGTGAAAGGAGATGAAAATTTACACGTAGGCCATTAAACAGTTATGTTTTATGCGACTTTTAAATTTTGAGCGTTTGAGATCTCTTGTGCTAGTTGGTAAATTATTCCAGAGTTTAATACCAGTTGATTTAATAGAAAAATTTTCATAATTTGTTGAGACTGGTAAGACAAAGAGGTTCTTTGAAGCATGTCTAGTATTATAGTTATGTATGTTGGAGGCTGGTTTTGCATAATTTTGAAAGGCTTGAGGTAACTGATTATTAATATAATCATGCATAAATAGAGGTAATTAGGTAGGTAATTAATTTCTGATATTTGTAGGATGCCAAGGTACTTAAAAAGTGGCGGGGCATGGGATTGGAAATCTGAAAATGTCATTATTCTGATAGCTTTGTTGGGAAAAGAGGTAGCAGCAGCAGAACTACATAACCACCTGCAAGAGTGGGAGTTCATCCTTGCAGACAACCCTAAGCAGGCGGAAATTACTTCTTACATCAATTTTGGCGTTCATGTAGAAGATTTCTGGGTCCCCATTAATAATAATAATAAATAATAATAAATTTTATTACATACTCCCCTCGGGGCTTTTCAGTATCTAATCACAATCATCCCTGTACTAAGAATCAATAATAATTATATATATATAAGACCATTTAAAAATATTACTAATAATTTAAAATTTAAGTATATGTGCAGTCTGAATTCAATTTGATTTAAACTCCTCCCAAAGCAAACACTTAAGTTTGTGCTTAAAATATGTAATTTCATTACAGTCCTTCATATCGTCTGACATAACGTTCCATAATGTGACGGCTCTGTAAAGGAAGGTTCGCTGACCGGAAGCTGATCTAAACAGCGGAATGTTCAACTTATCACTATTTCTGGTAACCAAGGAATGCACTTCGGATCTTTTCTTAAATTTGTTACACATGTATAATGGGGCTAAATCCTTGATGCACTTAAACGCCATAATGGTATCCCTGTACTTTACAGTAAGACGAACCGGTAGCCAATTTAACTCGCGCAATACTGGAGAAATGTGTTCATACTTTTTAGTACCAGTTATGATGCGGGCAGCGAAGTTTTGAACTCGTTGCAGCTTAGCTAGGTTTTTTTTAGAGGTACTTGCCCACACAGAAGGACAGTAAAATAATTTACTGAAAACCAAAGCATTGATTATAGTGATAAGGGTATGCCTGTCTAAAATATGCTTAATTCTGTTAATCTGACACAGGCTACCAGTACACGAGGAAACTACATTAGTCACATGTTCATCGTAGGTCAAACTTGCATCAATTACAACTCCTAAATCCTTAGCAGAGGGAACTGGATGTAATTGCTTGCCGAGGAGTGTTGCGTGAAAATCGTTCGGGACTCCACGCAACATCTGACGCGTACCTAGCAGCAGGAGTTTGGTCTTGTTCGGGTTAATCAGTAGGCTGTTAGCGCAGCACCAGGCAGCGATCCCCCGTAGATCTTCGGTCAGCTGTTCAGCGACGATATCAATGTCCTTTACTGGAAATGATATGTATAACTTTGAATCGTCAACATAGGATTCAAGGGAACAGATGTTTGGTACTAGAGGCAAATCATTTATGTATATATTAAATAATACAGGTCCAAGGATAGAGCCTTGAGGGACTCCATGTGTAGTGGGGCGTGACTCAGATAGCGTGGAGCCAATGCGCACGATCTGACTTCTCCCCGACAAATAACTCTTGAACCATTAAGGGTGATTTCCAGGGACAATTCTATCATGCTAAATCGCCTCCTACTACCTCTTTTCCCAACAATAAATCATGCATGGGATTCGAGGAGTTCATTAGCAGCACTATTCCAGAACGGATCTGTCTCTCTTTGGGGAAAAGTACGGGAGGTTAGCCCCCCACACTTAGTCATGCCTCTTACGGTCGAACCTACTAAACATAGGTTATGCCACGACGAGCGTTTCCTCAATCTGTGGATCAAGGACCTCTCACTCAAACTTGACTATATTACCAACCTCCACGGTATGTAGGTAGGGACCATTTCCAGTCCACTATGGATGACAAGAGTGGTTATGACCATGTTACTTTGGCTTCGAATGGGATGGTTGGTATTTTATTTATCACACCATACCCTTCGGATGGAAAGCCAGCGCATATATGTACCACACCATCGGTATGGCAGCTACCAGTTAAATTCGATCAATAGGTGTACCCTGCAGCCAGTATATTGATGACCGCCATATGGGCCAACTCGTACCTGCTCTACGCCCAACACCCGGGGTAAGGTCGCAGCTGCTCGGAACATATTTTTTGATTGGATAACCAAAACAACATATGGTATTGTTTGCTTCGTTCTATTAATCTTTGTTCTATTGTTTGTCGGTGAAGGTCGCAGCAAATTGGAGCAAATCTTACGAGCGCTGCTCTACACCCAACACCCGGGTGGTCTAACTTTGAGCTAGCCGAAGCTGCTACATTTATTTGCGCCTCCGTCCTCCTCTCCCTGGGATACTTTTATTTAAATAATTATTGGTTTGTCTAAATCCACCCTTGTACCATCGCGGACAGTCAAGTTCCTGGGTTTTATTGTGGATTCTACACTTTGCGCGTTCCTTCTCCCGAAAAATAAGAGAATAACATTTGCTACTCTCCGTGAGAAAATCCTTAGAGGGCGGGTCACATCCATTAAAACCCTCCAGCGACTTGCAGGGAAGATTACGTCGTTCACACTTGCAGTACCTGCAGCCCAGCTGTACGCCAGAGAGATTTACAGCGCCATTAGTCCTCGCGCCCTATTAAGGTATCAGGGGCCCTCAGGAACGAAATCGAGCACTGGCGCTTTCTCGATACTTGGAAAGAATGCCTTCCTTGGCCGCAGGAGAAACATATTATAGTCAAGATCTTCTGTGACGCTTCCAATTTCGCTTGGGGAGGGGTCATACATTCCCCGGGAAACAGCCCCCCTTTCTCGGTGCGTGATTATTGGAATGAAGACCTACGTGACTGCCCCATCGTCGTCAAAGAGGCACATGCTTTAGTGAACGTTCTGGTGGCAGGGAAAGCTCTGATTTGTGATAGTCGCTTGGACATCCACACCGACAACACTCTTGGAATAAACAGGGTGGGAAGAACAGGCAACTCAACGGTGCGCTTAAGCTACTGCACGCAACCCTTCTCTGCTGTAACGCCTCGGTCTCCTTCCAGTATGTCTCTAGCCATGCTAATCCAGCGGACTTACCATCCCGCATACTATCGGACAGAGACTGCATGCTGTCTAGGAACGCCTGGTTTACAATTAGACCTCATGTCCCTCGACTCTAACGTGCAGAAGGATAGCACAGGACAACCCCTTAGGCATTTTACCCCCCACCTGACACCGATGTCCAGCGGCGTCAATGTATTCGCTCAGTCCATCCTCCAAGAAGAGAACGCCTATGTCTTCCCGCCTTTCGTGTTGGTGGGTCCTCTATTAAAGTTCTTGTTAGAGTCCAAAACCACCGTAAGCTTCGTGGTCCCTCGCCTTTCTCCAGTACCTCTCTGGTAGCCCCTCATCCGCGCGTACTCCAGCACATCTTTCACCCTAGGCAGGAAGGGCGACCGGGGTATTCCGGCTTCTCTTCCCTACATCCCAAGGCTGCTTCGTTGACCGTCTGCTTCAGTGGGACCTATTAGTGTTTAGAATACCTACGGCATATGCTTGACGACTCATCTTCCCTGTGCTCGTTATAGAACCAACGCCCCCGGATATGGAAACCTGCTGCTCCATGCCCCGAGTGTACCCACCTCAATCACCATCCATTCAATTTCTGCCAACGGTGCGGCTTTAGGAAGGAACCCTATCCCTATCTCCCCGCGCCAGCGTCTTCTTTATTAGTTACATACATACATACATACATACACACATACATACTTTATTTGTTTAAGCAGGTTAGGTTAATGGCAGCTGGATAGCTGATGTGGACCTGCTATGCTAAATACAGAGTGATAATAACAATAATCTAAAAACATGTAAAATACAAAATACATGCAAACTATATTAATATAATATAAACTATAAGATAATGCTAAGTTCGATTCTTAAGTAAAATGGATATCATGCATTATGTGATAATTTACATGTATTAGCTAGTTATAGTAATAAGAGTCTGAGTCCTTATTTGTTACAAGGTAATAATAGTAGTAATAGTAATAATAGGAATATAAAAAAATATGTAACTTAGTAAAAATATAATAAAAATGTGGATATCATTATGTGATATTTTACATATATTGGCTAATTATAGTAATAATGGTCCGAGTCCTTATTGGTTACAAGGCATGTTTCTTTGTGAAATGTCAAGTCATCTAACACTTTCTTATTTTTCTTAAGTAATAATTTAAATTGCCTTATTTTCTCTATCTGCTTCATCTCATTTGGTAGCATGTTCCAGGCTACTGGGCCTCTAAATCTCAGTGAGGTCCTTCCAATTTGTAGATTGTAGTTTGGAATAGTATATTCACACCATATTCTCCGAGAGCAACCCGCTCTCAACTGCCTCGGGCCTATTATTCCATAACTTATCCACACTGGGGCATTGTTTGCGGGTAGCCCGAGTGAAAATATATTAATATTTTACTTAGCTGAGGTCAATGCTTATAAATAAGTTAACTCAGTCGATTTATCCTCGTTGGGAGTAACGATAAATATGCTTTCACGAGTTGAATTCTAATTTCCTGTCCGACTCAAACTTTTAATAACAATAATTATATTAGGACTCATTTCACTGAGCGACATACTTTTGGTACAGGACAACGCTAAAGCAGTGGATATATCGATCACTAATGTGAGTAATGATTTGTGAATTTAAATAAAAGGTATCGGTGATATGAGAATTAATTAAATTAAATTATACTCTCGCTCCGTTCAATCAAAATCCGTCGTTTAAACCCCTGGGAGCCTTGGCCTATATATAAATTTATGTAGACAACTTATAAAATATTCAAGAAAGGTATAAATGTCAAGCCGATCTTCATCCCCAGAAACATGAATCGCTATAGAATTTCTCGTTTCCAAAAAATTCTTTTACACGCAAATCCTGAAGAAAAGTTCAGTTTTAATTTTAAAACAAATTATGATGTTAATTTACCTTCTCATACCACATTAGATATTCATGGCACATCGGCCAATGGGAATGCTTGCTGGAGGTCACGTGGAGATACTTTGAAGCCCAGGATAGAACGACAAACTAAATTATGCAAGTGGGCGGGCTTTGAAGCCGAGGGAAATTTAGGAGTGAAACAATGACTCATTTCCATACTTACCGTATCTAGAAATCATTTCTCAATACGAAAAATATGCAAATGATCCGCAACTGTATTGAGAAACGATTTCTATACACGGTAAATATGGAAATGAGTCAGTTTCACCCCTAAATTCCCTCAGCTTCAAAACTAATTAAACAAAAAAATAAGCCTCTTTGCATTAATTCAGTTTGCTATACTAACCTTTTTCATAGTCAGATCTCCATTGTGATAAGTAGATGCATTCGACGATAATCTATAAAACAAGACAAAAATGCATACAAAAAACATCATTTTACTAATCTCATTGAATATCAGTTGAATTGAGCGTTTCCTCAACGCTAAAAGGTGACCGGAATCTTTTTGGTGGAGGTCCACCTTCAGGATGCCGATCCATGCTGCTCGGTGCCGCTGAAGAAATAGCGCCTAACTCATGTGTTTTTGCAAGGTTTTCTATTAAAGGAATGTTCAACTTGAAACCCTAGGACTGCAAAAAAGCATGCATTCTCAGCTAGCACAAAAAGAAAATTATGATAGGTCTCGTCATTGGCCTCTGTGCCATGAATATCTAATAAAAGTACAATGAGAAGTAATTTATAATCCTCGCCAGTGTGTTGGATACGGTTTCTAGATCCTCGTGCCAAGAAACAATGCCTCGGATCCGCCTCGTCATGATCTAGAAACCGTGTCCAACACCACTGGCGAGGATTATAACTATAGACCCTTTGCACGTTACGTCATAGCCGCCATAGTTAACAATAGATTCTTCGTTAGCTTCTTTTGTTCTGGCCAACATGACCGCCATACCCTTTGTCATTTGAATCTCTGGGGATTGAGTGCAAACATAGTTAATAGAGTGGAATGGTTATGAAACCCGGTAAACTTCAAAGGGGCTAACAAAGGCGCTGCGATTTATGTTGGAAGGGGGCAAGACAAAAGATTGTGCAGGGTCATAGTTCATTAGCGTCCCCTGAACGACTGAACTCACACGTTTCTATTGGCTGATTGATTAATACATTGGAATTTCTATTGTGTTTTGTGCAGGGTCACGGTTGGAAGAAGCTAACAAAGACATATAACAAAGAAGGTCGCTGGGTTTCATAACCATTCCACTCTATAGATGGTTTGCACTCAATCCCCAGAGATTCAAACGACAAAGGGCATGGCGGCCATGTTGGTGTACAGAACAAAAGAAGCTAACGAGGAATCTATTGTTACCTGTACACCAACATGGCGGCTATGACGTCACGTGCAAAGGGTCTATTAACTATGGTGCAAACCATCTATTACTTTAAAACTCATTAATAATTCATGAGGTGAATACAATAGAAATCATGACCATGACTAGTATTTAGAAATCATTTCCAAATACAGTTCGCATTTCAAGACTTAGATCGCTAATTTTATCATTAAAGTGGAGTTTGAGGAGCCAACTAAAACACTCAGAGCTTGTTTTAGAAGCGAGTTTCTAAATACAGTGAGAAGGAGTTGAAAAACCTCGGCTTTGCCTCCGGTTTTCAACCCCCTCTCACTGTATTTAGAAATCTCATCTAAAACAGCTCTGAGTGTTTTACATATTACGTCATCTGGTTTAATTGTCATTTTGGAACGGAGGGAAAAACAAAACGCTAGCGATTTGTGTCCCCCACCCCTCCCCTAGGAACACAAATCGCTGGAAACACAAAACGCTGACACCGGACCTGTCATGTACATGTACCTGCCGCGGTAACGCTCAAGATACCGCTGCACATCAATACCTACGGCATAAACAAGAGGGGGGTCTTGACCAGTTCACGGTTAATTTCCACCATCTTGTACGGGGTGCAAACACGGCGCGAAATACAGTGTTTGCCTTTGGGAATCCAATGCCAAATAATTTCCGTAAAATCGAATTTCTGAAGTATTCATTATCTGCAAACTTAAGATACCAGCTGGGAAGCGTGCAATCGTGTTTTCAGTTTCCCATACTGCATACATTTGTCTGTAAATTTTCCCACGAACTTTGACTCGTTCGCTTCCCAGTACATCTCTCAAATTTTATTTGATTCGAGGGAGCGTTTGTTGGTATCTCGCCCTTGCTCCGAGGATTTTTCCTCCCTCCTCAAAAACCAACCTTAAAGTGCATATAAGCCCTGGCTAATTATATTTCTTACGAAGAGACGAGAGGCCATAGACAAAGTATTCCGGAATAAAAAGTTGATTTGATTTATTTGTCATGGTGTATTGGCCGTTCAAAGTTGCCCAAAAACGTGTATTGGGTTGCCTGTGGACGAAAATCAAGCGCGCTCAGAGCGCTTTACAAAATTGGCACTGGGTCTAGTTTGACGTCATCAACAGAACACGCTCGATGCGCCATTGCATTAAAGGCTTGTCGAATAAAGATCTTCGAAACGTTTAGCGCGATATTATCACCTTTCTCGGTTATCTATTCAATTATTTTGCAAATAAGCCAACGTTTTAAAGCGGCGAAGAGACTAGTTCTGTTGATGACGTCACGTTTTATTCTCGTCCCAGTCTCCGAAGGTGCGCGGAAATTATTCTACATTTGGAAGTTTAGTCGCTAAAAAAATAATGAAAACATTTTTATTTAGAAATTTCGGAATTTTTTCTCTACCTTTTAAGGTCTAAGCTTTAAAAAAAAAGCATAATTGGCCAGGGCTTATATGCACTTTAATTTCAAGCCTCTGGCTTGGGAGACCCGATAACGGCTTCCTAGCTTCGATGTAAAAATAAACCATTATTATTGATCAGTTAATCTTTTACCTGGTATCTTAAGTTTGCAGACGGTGAATATTTCAGAAATTCGATTTTACGGATTTTATTTGGCATCAGATTCCCATACCAACACTCTATTTCGCGCCATGTTTGCACCCCTTTCAAAATGTCTGAATTAACCGCGAACTGGTCTATTCATCAGATCCGATCTACATTTTTCATAGGCCTTTTCTCGTATAGGACTTTTTTGAAAAATTTCTTTAAAGGGATACCCGAGTGAAAAACACATTGGGGCTCAAAAGAATCTTCAACATGTTCTTTGTTCAGAAAATGTATTAAAATTTGATCAAAGGTTTTTAGTATTAAGAACGAGCACCTCAAAGTTGGCCCCGCGAAGACATGGGCGCCGCCATCTTTGTTTGCATTTACGGAAGTGACGTCACTTCGTCCCACCAGCGTATCGCGGCTACTTGTCTTTGTATGATTTTCACACGCTCGGAATTAAAGTGGATATATTTTCATCGAGATTGCAGAGGAATTCTTACAGAAACCGGAATTATGATGAAGACGACATTATGAGAAAAGTTCAGAAGACTGGGAGGAGGAAGAAAAGCATTGGGAAGGCGAGAAATTATCAGACGAACAACAAGGTCTCGTAACTGCCATTTAATAACAGCAAAACAACATGGCTTAAAAGACTCGAGTGACTTCTGAATAAGTATAATAACTACAATGTATGTGAGGTACAGTTAAGGCGTTTATCATCCTAAAAACACCTAATAAGTGAGAGAGTGAGAACGCTGGTGGGACGAAGTGACGTCACTTCCGTAAATGCAAACAAAGATGGCGGCGCCCATGTCTTCGTGGGGCCAACTTTGAGGTGCTCGTTCTTAATACTAAAAACCTTTGATCAAATTTTAATACATTTTCTGAACAAAGAACATGTTGAAGATTCTTTTGAGCCCCAATGTGTTTTTCACTCGGGTATCCCTTTATTAACGATTAGATTTATCACACTGAAAATAGTAAAACTGTAACATGAGGAGATATTCATGTCCAAAAGTACAGATTGAAATGTATGAACCGGCACAAGTATCAACCGGCACAACCCTTGTGAAGTATGAAGAACCGGTGTACCAGCGATTTGGTGAAATTTTGACTTTTCCTGACCCATGACCGCGTAAGAAAAAGCCTGGGTCGATTCTTGATCTTACGTCATCTAATTCATTCCACTTTGCAATAATTTGAATAAATATTTAGCATTTACTCTAAAATAACTGTTTTCTTTACTAACAACTCACAGACTGTGTATATTCTCTATATATCGATGTTGTTGTGATAGAAAGGCGCCATGGAGAGTAATGCATTAATGAGGTGACGTAAGATCAATAATCGACCCAGGCTTTTTCTTGCGTAGTCTTGGGTCAGGAAAGGTCAAATTTTCACCATTTCAAACAAGCATAGAACATAGAGTATCCTCTGTAAGCCAAAAATTTCTTCGCAGAAGTAGTCAAAACCTTTCAAAGATTCATGTGTATAAAAATTGCAAAAGGGTGAAGGCACTTTAAGCACACTCCCGCGGCGACTTCCGTTTCACTTCCCCGCCAGTGAAACGGAAGTCGCTGCTAAAGGAGGCTAGCTTTGATCCTGTAAAAAGTAAGTCTTTCAAATGAAGAAAATCGCATGGATATACTAGGATTTATACCTTGGAATGCTTTATTTTCGTTTTGCAATGTGTTTAGTTCTCATTGTCTAAGTGGGCCTGGTTTCAGTAGTCGCACTTACAGTACAAGTGTAAGTTTCAAGTCACTTTGGAATTTTGCATGTTGACTGTCAATGAAATGTGTACTGCCTAGCTAGATTTAAATAAGTGTGGGTGGTATGCATTTGAAAGCTTCGTATGAGACTAGACTCTGTTTGATAGACTCACTGCATAAATGGAATCCAATTTAAATAGCAATACATACTATTGTATTGTACATTAGCCACGTGTTCATGTTGCCACAATAAAGTGTTTTCACATGATGTGAGACTAAACAATGGTTATTCAAATTGGATGCCATTTATGCAATGGGCCTATTATTGATGCAGGTCAACTGAATGCAATTCTTCTAACATGCCTGCAAACGTCACACTTCAACGAAAACAATAAGGATTTGGTTGATATATTGTCCCAACCCTGCAGACTATTATTTGACAATATTATTATTTAGCAAGATGAATTTTATTGCATTACCAAAGTATTTGTATTTTTGGAACTCATGACAATAAAGTTTTGACCAGAATGACGTTCACACCGCCACCAGGCTTCTTAGCTTACTAATGGCCAAGATTAATAATATTATTGAAATAGTCTTTTTTTTTGTAACTTTAACAAGCTACTTCTACAACTTTTGATTTTTTTGGGGATACCATGGATTTCATCACCTCTATGTTATTTATACACGGAAGTCCCTCTACAAGTGTTAAGCTTATATAATTTATCTAACAAGACAGAACCTCAACCTTGTATAGTCAGTGCACATTAGTAGTAGTGCTCTATTAATAAATCCAGTTACCATTCATCAAATGAACCTCCCTTCCCTATTCCTGCCTGGAACTTCTGTGCACCAGCAATACACTCCCTGATAGTAGGTATTTTGACACCCTTACGATATTCATATGTGAGCGCATCATAGAATGAATCTGCATTGAAAGCAGAGTAGAAGGCAGTTTTTCGGTCAGCTCTCAGGGCTTCTTGTGGAAATTTGGCTACTTGAGCTGCTATCTTGATAGCCTCCTCAATAGCCTGGCCATTAGGAACCACCCTGTTTGCTAGGCCAATAGCCATTGCTTCCTTAGCACTAACTGGGCGACCAGTTATAAGAAGGTCTAGGGCACGGGACAGGCCAATGATATAGGGAAGCCTTACGGCTCCACCATCAAGAAGTGGGACCCCTAAAGAACGTATGAATAGACCAGATGTTAATAATATTAATGTTTTGTTAGTAAAAAACTCCCCCAAGATAAAATTTACACACATTTTCTTTGGAAGGTTGGGGGGAGGCACTTACCATAGGAACTTCATACCTTGGCATTTTTAGGACACTGCCTCAAATTGTTCTTTTTTTCCTCTGTGTTATATGTATATACAAATAAGAACCCATTTCATGCTACTAAATACTCTAATTTTCCCTTACCAAATCTTCTGTTGAAGCAACCAAAGACAGTGCTTTCCTCAACGACTCTGATATCACACATGAGGGCTAACTCTAGGCCCCCACCTACAGCATGGCCTTGAATGCCTCCTATCACTGGCTTGGTTAGTTTCAGCCTTGTGGGTCCCTTGGAATACAAAAAACTACTGTTGGACCTCACCATATGGATATCTCAACAATAGAGAAACCTTTGTTATTACAGGCAGCCCAAGGATTTCAATGAGATAGCAGTCAGCAAAATTCACCTTTTGTGCCAGCTACTTTACCCAGACAAAGTAAGTATCTCTATGCCAATTTCATTTTTAAATTTAGCATATAGTATATATGCTCACACTGAGACCAATCGTCTACACTACTCCAGTTACTTGTGCATGATTCATCAACTTAGCATGCATGATCATCAAGTTACAAAACACATTTTGTGGGTTAAACTCGCTGTTTTAGTAAACTTCATGTCAAAACACAAGACTAAGGAGGAGCAGTGAAGGAACTGTCAGTAGTAAAATACAAATGAAGATGATCAGAATTAGCCTGAAATATGGTATGTACAGCGTTTACTACAACAAAGCACTCATACATTTGCTCCCCAATGGAGACTATTATGGTACCAATATTCACTGAATTAAGAAGGAAGCTTAAATGTTGGGGATACAAATAACCAAGCATATAACCTACACAGTAATAATATTATAATCTATCAATGACATGTGGGATCTTGCCCTTCAGTATCGTATCAGTGGCTGCAAAAAAATTTCATCCATGATATCAGAGTCGCAAGATTTTGTGCTGCTCCACTCACTTCGCTTGCTGTGCAGCAAAGAACTCTAATGGGACCTGAAACAATCATTGGGGCTGATCAAAGTCAGGACCCGGCTAATCTACAGATCAAATTGGAATTTACCATGTTGGTTTTTGCGGACCAACTAACTCGACCACAGGTAGCCCAAGCTTGCTATGTGTCAATTATAATAATTACAGAGTTTTGTTTGGGAATTTTCTGTGTTCGATTTTCAATGTAAATCTTTAATAAAATTCAACATAACTTACAGTATGTCTTCTTGTAGTTATTGTCTGTGCCTGGAGCGATTTTCAGCGAATTTAATAAAAACTTGACCTCTCTCTGAAAATCGCTCCAACAATAACTACATTGTACAAGAAGACACACTGTAAGTTATGTTGCATTTCATTAAACATTTACGTTGAAAATTGAACACAGAAAATTCCCAAACAAACTCTGTAATTATTATAATTGGGCTACCTGTGCATATCGCATGATATGGCACTGCATCCAGGAAATATCGAACCTGGGCCACAGAGCGAGGTGAAGCACTTCACCACCCTGGTCTACTATCACACCTAGTTTTGTGTACAGTATTGAACATTATTTTTCAATGCCAATATGGTTGTCAATTTCGTTTTTGTTTGGCATGAGTTGAAGTGAAAAATTATAACCCTGAGCCTATGCAGATATGCATCCTCCAAATTAATTAAAGGTTAATGCACCGAATATAATTACCAGCGGTCCGTCCCCTTCTCCTGGCGGAGACAGCGATTTGAGGTACAGTTCAGCATCGCGATTGGAGAGTTCCTCCAGATCGTAGCCAGAACAGAATGTTCCTCCTTTACCACAAAGGACAGCCACGTACGCGGAGTTCTCAATTTCGAACTGGCGGAACGCATCCGCGAGCTGATCTGCAGTCTCCGTATTGATCGCGTTGCGTTTCTCTGGGCGTGCAATGGTGACAACCAGAACTTTACCTCTTTGCTCAGTTTCCACAAAGGAGCCTGAAAACCTTGTGGCAACTGCCAAAAGGCGAGGAACACTGATTGCAAACCTCGTGCTCTTAGTAAGAACAACCGCCATGTTTGCTGCTCAGAACGTTCTGCTTCAATCTCGTTC
Organism: Actinernus sp. WN-2022; assembly: GCA_030867875.1. Lineage (NCBI taxonomy): Eukaryota > Metazoa > Cnidaria > Anthozoa > Actiniaria > Actinernidae > Actinernus > Actinernus sp. WN-2022. Next base: position 3,005,926 of record JAOWCC010001210.1, read on the forward strand.
CCAGAGCCCGCGATCTTTTGGCCAGCGCCAAGGGTAGGTACTTCACATAAGATAATTATTATGTACTTATATTAGTTTCAACCCAGTTCCACCTTTCAACCTCGTTCAACCTCGTTCAACCTCGTTCCGTCCTTTTCAACCTCGTTCCGTCCTTTTCAACCTCGTTCCGTCCTTTTCAACCTCGTTCCGTCCTTTTCAACCTCGTTCAACTCCGTTCAGCCTTGTTCAACCTCGTTCAACTCCGTTCAACATCGTTCAACTCCGTTCAACCTCGTTCAACCTCGTTCAGTCCTGTTCAACCTCGTTCAACTCCGTTCAGCCCTGTTCAACCTCGTTCAACTCCGTTCAACATCGTTCAACTCCGTTCGACATCGTTCAACCTCGTTCAACCCCGTTTAACCTCGTTCTACCCTGTTCATCCTCGTTTAACTCCGTTCAACCCAGTTCATCCCCGTTCAACCCAGTTCATCCTCGTTCTACCCTGTTCATCTTCGTTCAACCCAGTTCATCCTCGTTCAACTCCGTTCAACCCATTTCATCCCCGTTCAACCCAGTTCATCCCCGTTCAACCCAGTTCATCCCCGTTCAACCCAGTTCAACATCGTTCAACCCAGTTCATCCTCGTTCTACCCTGTTCAACATCGTTCAACCCTGTTCAACCCTGTTCAACTCCGTTCAACCCCGTTCATCCCTGTTCAACCCTGTTCAACCCCGTTCATCCCTGTTCAACCTCGTTCATCCCTGTTCAACCTCGTTCAACTCCGTTCAACCCTGTTCATCCTCGTTCAACTCCGTTCAACCTCGTTCAACTCCGTTCAACCCAGTTCATCCCCGTTCAACCCAGTTCATCCCAGTTCAACCCAGTTCATCCCCGTTCAACCCAGTTTATCCTCGTTCTACCCTGTTCAACATCGTTCAACCCAGTTCATCCCCGTTCAACCCAGTTCATCCCCGTTCAACCCAGTTCAACATCGTTCAACCCTGTTCAACCCTGTTCAACTCCGTTCAACCCCGTTCATCCCTGTTCAACCCTGTTCAACCTTGTTCAACTCCGTTCAACCCCGTTCATCCCTGTTCAACCTCGTTCAACTCCGTTCAACCCTGTTCATCCTCGTTCAACTCCGTTCAACCCTGTTCAACTCCATTCAACCCTGTTCATCCTCGTTCTACCCTGTTCAACCTCGTTCGACCCCGTTCAACCCTGTTCAACCTCGTTCAACCCCGTTTAACCCCGTTCAACCCCGTTTAACCCCGTTCAACCTCGTTCTACCCTGTTCAACCTCGTTCAACCCTGTTCATCCTCGTTAAACCCGGTTCATCCTCGTTAAACCCGGTTCATCCCCGTTCAACCCAGTTCATCCCCGTTCAACCCAGTTCATCCTCGTTCTACCCTGTTCAACATCGTTCAACCATGTTCAACCTTGTTCAACTCCGTTAAACCCCGTTCATCCCTGTTCAACCCGGTTCATCCTCGTTCAACCCTGTTCAACTCCGTTCAACCCTGTTCATCCTCGTTCTACCCTGTTCAACCTCGTTCAACCTCGTTCGACCCAGTTCATCCTCGTTCTACCCTGTTCAACCTCGTTCTACCCTGTTCAACCTCGTTGAACTCCGTTCAACCCTGTTCAACTCCGTTCAACATCGTTCATCCCTGTTCAACATCGTTCATCCCTGTTCAACCTCGTTCAACTCCGTTCAACCTCGTTCAACCCTGTTCAACCTCGTTCAACCCTGTTCAACCCTGTTCATCCTCGTTCAACCCTGTTCATCCTCGTTCAACCCATGCAGTTCATCCTCGTTCTACCCTGTTCAACATCGTTCAACCCAGTTCATCCTCGTTCTACCCCGTTTAACCTCGCTCTACCCTGTTCATCCTCGTTCAACTCCGTTCAACTCCGTTCAACCCAGTTCATCCCCGTTCAACCCAGTTCATCCTCGTTCAACTCCGTTCAACCCTGTTCAACTCCGTTCAACCCTGTTCATCCTCGTTCTACCCTGTTCAACCTCGTTCGACCCCGTTCAACCCTGTTCGACCTCGTTCAACCCCGTTTGACCCCGTTCAACCCCGTTTAACCCCGTTCAACCTCGTTCTACCCTGTTCAACCTCGTTCAACCCTGTTCATCCTCGTTAAACCCGGTTCATCCTCGTTAAACCCAGTTCATCCCCGTTCAACCTCGTTCTACCCTGTTCAACCTCGTTCAACCCTGTTCAACCTCGTTCAACCCTGTTCATCCTCGTTAAACCCGGTTCATCCCCGTTCAACCCAGTTCATCCCCGTTCAACCCAGTTCATCCTCGTTCTACCCTGTTCAACTCCGTTCAACCCTGTTCATCCTCGTTCTACCCTGTTCAACCTCGTTCGACCCAGTTCATCCTCGTTCTACCCTGTTCAACCTCGTTCTACCCTGTTCAACCTCGTTCAACTCCGTTCAACCCTGTTAGTCCCTGTTCAACCCTGTTCAACCTTGTTCAACTCCGTTCAACCCCGCTCATCCCTGTTCAACCTCGTTCAACTCCGTTCAACCCTGTTCATCCTCGTTCAACTCCGTTCAACCTCGTTCAACTCCGTTCAACCCAGTTCATCCCCGTTCAACCCAGTTCATCCCCGTTCAACCCAGTTCATCCCCGTTCAACCCAGTTTATCCTCGTTCTACCCTGTTCAACATCGTTCAACCCAGTTCATCCCCGTTCAACCCAGTTCATCCCCGTTCAACCCAGTTCAACATCGTTCAACCCTGTTCAACCCTGTTCAACTCCGTTCAACCCCGTTCATCCCTGTTCAACCCTGTTCAACCTTGTTCAACTCCGTTCAACCCCGTTCATCCCTGTTCAACCTCGTTCAACTCCGTTCAACCCTGTTCATCCTCGTTCAACTCCGTTCAACCCTGTTCAACTCCGTTCAACCCTGTTCATCCTCGTTCTACCCTGTTCAACCTCGTTCGACCCCGTTCAACCCTGTTCAACCTCGTTCAACCCCGTTTAACCCCGTTCAACCCCGTTTAACCCCGTTCAACCTCGTTCTACCCTGTTCAACCTCGTTCAACCCTGTTCATCCTCGTTAAACCCGGTTCATCCTCGTTAAACCCAGTTCATCCCCGTTCAACCCAGTTCATCCCCGTTCAACCCAGTTCATCCTCGTTCTACCCTGTTCAACATCGTTCAACCATGTTCAACCTTGTTCAACTCCGTTAAACCCCGTTCATCCCTGTTCAACCCGGTTCATCCTCGTTCAACCCTGTTCAACTCCGTTCAACCCTGTTCATCCTCGTTCTACCCTGTTCAACCTCGTTCGACCCCGTTCAACCTCGTTCGACCCAGTTCATCCTCGTTCTACCCTGTTCAACCTCGTTCTACCCTGTTCAACCTCGTTCAACTCCGTTCAATCCTGTTCAACTCCGTTCAACATCGTTCATCCCTGTTCAACATCGTTCATCCCTGTTCAACCTCGTTCAACTCCGTTCAACCTCGTTCAACCCTGTTCATCCCCGTTCAATCCTGTTCAACCTCGTTCAACCCTGTTCAACCCTGTTCATCCTCGTTCAACCCTGTTCATCCTCGTTCAACCCATGCAGTTCATCCTCGTTCTACCCTGTTCAACATCGTTCAACCCAGTTCATCCTCGTTCTACCCCGTTTAACCTCGTTCTACCCTGTTCATCCTCGTTCAACTCCGTTCAACTCCGTTCAACCCAGTTCATCCCCGTTCAACCCAGTTCATCCTCGTTCGACCCCGTTCAACCTCGTTCTACCCTGTTCAACCTCGTTCAACCCCGTTCAACCTCGTTCAACCTCGTTCAACTCCGTTCAACCTCGTTTAATCCCGTTCAACCATGTTCAACTCCGTTCAATCCCGTTCATCCCTGTTCATCATCGTTCAACTCCGTTCAACCCTGTTCAACCTCGTTCATCTCCGTTCAACCCTGTTGAACTCCGTTCAACTCCGTTCAACCCAGTTCGTCCCCGTTCAACCCTGTTCATCCCCGTTCAACCCAGTTCATCCTCGTTAAACCCTGTTCAACCTCGTCAACTCCGTTCAACCCTGTTCATCATCGTTCAACTCCGTTCAACCCTGTTCATCCCCGTTCAACCCAGTTCATCCTCGTTCGACCCCGTTCAACCTCGTTCTACCCTGTTCAACCTCGTTCAACCCCGTTCAACCTCGTTTAATCCCGTTCAACCCTGTTCAACTCCGTTCAATCCCGTTCAACCCTATTCAACCCCGTTCAACCTCGTTCAACCCCGTTCAACCCCGTTCAACCCCGTTCAACCTTGTTCAACCCCGTTCAACCCCGTTCAACCCCGTTCAACCCCGTTCAACCCCGTTCAACCCCGTTCTACCCTGTTCAATCCCGTTCAATCCTGTTCAACCTCGTTCTACCCAGTTCATCCTCGTTAAACCCGTTCAACCTCGTTCAACCTCGTTCAACCCCGTTCAACCCCGTTCATCCTCGTCCTACCCTGTTCAACCTCGTTCAACCTCGTTCAACCCCGTTCAACCCCGTTCATCCTCGTCCTACCCTGTTCAACCTCGTTCAACCCCGTTCAACACTGTTCAACCCCGTTTAACCTCGTTCAACCCTGTTTAACCCGTTCACATTCATTTAACCTGGTTCACCCTCATTCACCACATGATAGGTCCATTGCGTTCAACCCGGTTTAACCTCGTTCAAACCCGTTCAACACCGTCGGCATGGTTAAACCTCATTCAACACCGTTCAAACCTGCACTGTTATTTTCAAGGAGTTATTTTAACTCCAAAAGAGTTATTCTGTACCATATTTTTTAGTACAGAATAACTCTTTTGGAGTTAAAATAACTCCTTGAAAATAACAGTGTGTTAAACCCCGTAAAGAGAAAAAAAATTCTTGACCCCTTAAATCGCGTTCGGCCGAGTCCCCGTTCATCCACATTCACAATAGTTCAATCTCGTTCAACAGCGTTCTCCGATCGATCCCTCCGACCGTTAAACGACTCTGAAACTGACCCGTTAATCCCGTGCATTCCGTTTAACTACGGTCGAAAGTAGCTCCGATCAAAATGTGAGAACTAAGGTTTATTACTTCGAAATATGAAACGTGAATTAATATTTTTGCCAATTATTTGTCATCATCATTTCGACAAGCGCACAACGTTTATATTTTTAATCAACTCCTATCATGGATATATTTTCTACTGTTTTCAACGTTTCTACTGATTAAATTCATGTATATTAGAGTATAACCTGCATATTATTAAGAAATAAAAAAATAAAAATACCTACGACCAGTTATACAAGTACCTCAAATTCCAGCAACTTCAACTTCATTTATAAACAAAACTAATGGTGAGCGGAGAGAAACTACGACACATCATTTACACACAGATCTCAGTGTCTGTTGTGCAAACTCATGATTAACAAAAAAGGAATTCGAAATAGCAGGGATTTCATTTAACAGATATTGAAATCACAGATAAAAGATTGATCAAAATAGCAGCGATGTACATATTTTTTTAATATTGTAGAGATTTGGTTAACTTCAGCACAGTTATGATCTGTTGAACTTATATTCAGGAATATAACTTTTAATTCGTTTAAAAAAAATTATGTTTATATCTTCAGAGATCTGACCGAAAGGGGGAGAACTTTCCACATTCCCATCCTGGAAAAATATTTTCTCTGCTTCTCTGTTTTGGAAAACTGCACCTCTTTTGATGAGGGATCGAGTTGTATATTTGTGAACTTCTGATTTATTTATTAAATAGATTTAATATATTTTTAGTGTATTTAAGTTTGAAACATCATGCATCATTTTGCAGAAATTTTCAACGTATAGTAGCGAGAAAGGTAAGGTACCTAACGGTATAAAAATAGGAACTGCATGTTCTATTGGTTTAATTACTGAAGTAGTTCAACCGAAGTGCCCGTTTTTGACTGAAGTATAAGGAGTTTATGCACGGTTGAGTATGTTTTCGCAGCTTGACCCCAAGGACATATAAGGAGAGGATAACTATTTAAAAGACTGTGTCGAGGTATGTAGTCTTAATTATAACTTGGCAAGGATTCCTACTGTGGAAAATAACTATTTCCTCTAAAAGAGGTAGAGATTGTAGGTGATTGTTGCAGTTTTAAGTCGTAGGAAGATTCCTCAAGCATGTTAAACACGAAGTTCCGGTATAAAAAGGCGAGCCCAGGGGTTTGTCACCCTTCAGTCGTCAATTAGCCTTTGTTGAGTGAACATCTGCGTGATGCTCCGCTTGAGTGCTCCCTACTGATTGCTTATCGCGCGAAATTCAAATGAAACACAAAAATGTTTAACTTCAGAGTAAGGGCTACAAAGTTCGCAAACAGTCATAAAATACCATTGGCAGTCATAAATGGACAACTATCTTCCCTCTGGTCACTTTATTTTATGACTTGTTTAATTTTAAACCTTAAAACTCTAGCATTTCAAAGGAGAGGCTGATATCCTCGCTTGCTTTCTTCACTGCTCAGCGATTTGAATTTTAAATTTCGAGCTCGCGATGCGTGAAAAGAGGAGGAGCTAACCTATTTATACCGGAACTTCGTGTTTAAGGCATGGTTTATGAGCAATTCTGATAAAACATTCAAAATTCATTATCTTTGTTATTTATGTATGAAATACTCTACTGATAACTTTGGAATAAGACGGTAATCGTGTGTCTTAACATTTAAGGATTGGTATTTTGGTTTTTTGAAGGTCACGTGACCTTAAGGTTGATAAAACAAGAAATCAAAATGGAGTGGCGGAAGTTATTGTTTTGTTTCAGATTTTCGCTTCGAAATGTTAAGTTTGTTATGGGAAATGCCCGGAATGGTTGACTTTTTATCACTGAAGCCGGAGAATATAAATGGCGAAAAATGGTTCCAACAATAGGTCACGTCACCTGTTTTCTATATTTTCGCCTTAACAGTCTATCAGGGTCAACCCACAATTGTAATCAGATAAACACAAAATCGTTACTTAAAATATACAATATACCCACCCCGTTTTTAGTTTAATTATATTCATTTTGAAATCATTGGTGTTTCCTGCAATTTGATTGGTTAAAAGCAGCAGTGATTTCAGCCTAAATTGCATCATTTTGTGTCTGTTATTGCATCCTTTTGCTGAACCAATCAAAAAGCAGAATTTAAGAAGCCATTTCACAGCGTAGGGATTGCGTAATCGCTCGCGCACGCTCTTAGATTCAAAGCTCTAGCTACCCTCTTGACTTTTCTAGTTTGTTGTTGTAAAAAAACAAATTTACGAACGTTTTTCGTTTGTTAAAATTTCAAAATGAATATAATTAAGTGGTAAAAGAACTGAGTGGAGTGCAATTTTGGTCTGAAATCATACTCTTGATTACAACTCAGGTGTATTAAGGCCTGGGTCTCAAAATGGCCGCCGGCAAATCGAGAGGGGTAGTCTATCTCTTTCTCGTTGTAATCGGTTTACTTAAAACTTTGACAAACATGATGTTGTCATGACCTTAACAATTACACATGACAGGTTCCATGGAAACTGGAAATGTGACCTTTGAACTCTAATTTAAAAAAATATATGCAAAAGCCTTCTGCATTATGGTAAAATGTTTTCATATGCCGGGTATATTTATGTATACGAATCAGAGATAATCCATAGTTTATAAATCCAACGAGGACACTAGAGAAACATATTATTAAATGGTCGTAAATTTGAGGTATCAAATTTCACGTTAGCCTAAATGAGTCTTCCCCATAATATTTTCAATTGTCCTCGTTGGATTTATAAAGTATGGACTATCTCTGATTCACACGCATAAAAATCCCCGGTATATGAAAATACTTTACCATAATGCAGGAGGCTATAAAATAAATGCTTTTCATTAGAGTTCAAAGGTCACATTCCATGTTTCCATGGAAACTGTCATGTGTAATCGTTAAGGTCGTGACAAACATCATATTTTTCAAAATTGTATTGACAAATATTACAAAGAGAAAGAGAGAAACTACCCCCTCTTGATTTGGGGTGGCCATCTTGAGACCCAGGCCTTAATGTACCTGAGAAATTGCACTCCCGCTTCGCGGTCGTGCAATTTTGTAATCACTCGTATGATTTCAGACCAAATTGCACTCCACTCAGTTCTATTACCATTATTAATTTTCAACTTTTTTGTGATCATGATAGACATTTTACCAAACGTATATTAGGACGACTAAAAACGCTGAGATTAGTTATAACCAACCATTGTTCTAGGATTTGAGCAAATTCAAGTGACTATTCAACAAAATAGTTGTAGCCTCGTTTTCATGTTCGACCACATGCTTGACGCCTTCTCTCTTTTTTAGGTGGTGATACACAATTTGAAAGGATTTATGAAACCCATACATCACAATTCAAACATTAAATAAACCCATAGATTGGGCTGCCTGTACAAAAACGGCCCACAAAATGCAAAATGGAATTTCGGGTCAAATTTCCATTCCCGGCCCCTTCCCGAAGTGGAAAAATTATAATTCCATCTGGACTTTCTGAATAGGCCATTATGATGCTCTTGCGCACGCATGAGTAAACAATAGACGCGAGGTGCAAAGACTCGTTCTGGTTCACCAGCCTTTTGTTATTTAAAACAGATAGCCATTGTTCTAGCAATTCTGAGTTATCAAAAATTTGCCATGCCTTCACTTTTAAAGATATGACCCTAAAATGTGGGTGTTTACTAATTTTGGCTTGCTCTTTCCATTTATGGTATCCATGATGTTCTTAATTTTTTTTGATTGACAAGCTGAAATGTCCTGACCTACAACAAAACCCATTCTATACTATAAACCAAAGCGGCACATTTCAAAGAAATATTAACTATGATTTATGAGCTGCTATTTATTTGGCATGTGACTCTGTGACACGGGTGTCAACTAGTTCTGGATATTCATTCCATTCTTATCTCCCGCCATTCTACTTAATATAAACTGTGGCTCTAATCTTTTTGGACATCAGTTTCAGAACAAATGACAATGTTTCCATAATTATTTTCTAGTCCTTAGCGCTATTACTGGAGTTTTCCAGTAATCCATGGTAGTGACTGGCTTCTAACTTTAATTTGACGCGGAGGGACATTATCATCGCAAATTTGGGTGAACAGCGTTGTCCACACCCAGTACGCATCGTCTGCATTGTCGAACGCCTGACAGACAGACCATGGAGCGTTTTGCAGATCCTTCTGGAAATGGTCTATATTTAGTATTTTCCAACATTGTTGGATGCAACATGTTGGATCCGTTTGAACGATGTTGGATGATGTTGGATGTTGGATGATGGACGATGTTGGATGATGTTGGATGTTGGATGATGGACGATGTTGGATGATGTTGGACAATGTTGCATGAAGTTTGAAACTAGTCAAACTTTTCATCCAACATCGTCCAACATTTCTTTTGTTATCGTGATCGATGAAGCATGTCCCAACATGTTGCATCCGTTTGAACGGCTTTCCCAACAATGTTGGACTCGCGCACGCGCACTTCATTCGTCATTCGCGCTGTATCCATGGATATTTGATTTCGTTTACTACTTTCAGAAGATTTTGAGCAGGAAAACAGGAGCAAAACTCCTACAAATGGAAAAAGGGAGGCGGTAAACACAGGGAAAGAAAAGTGCAAGACCAGACTGAAAGTGGTCAGACGCCGAAGTTGACGAACTGCTAGATCTGTTAGAAGATGGGACGTTTCAAGCAAAGATTATCACCTCGGGAACAAGAATGAAAGGGCCTACGAGAAAATGGAAGAATTAAGACTAGATATAACTATAACAGACATAAAAGCCAAAGTAACAGGCTTACGAGCGACGAAGGCGGACTTTAATAAACAGCACCGGAATCCTTTGCGATATCACAGTACTATCCAACATGTTATCCAACATGTTGGATTGATATTGGATCCGTTTGAACACCCCCATCCAACATCGTGCAACATCGTGCAACCATGTTGGATCCAAAATGTTGGACGATGTTGCATCCGTTTGAACAGACCTTAATAATATACCATATTGTATATTGTATTGACGGCGGTTAGCACTGATACCTTGATCAACTTTGTTTATTATACCTGTGTTTATCTTCCCCGTCGACGCAGATTCACAAGGTTCAAGGTTTTTATTTCCACAAAAACAAAACAATCATTACATTTAGGACATGCGACAAAATATATTTACTAATGTGGAGGAGCACAAGCATAAAACCACGAGGGTTACCAAAGTTGCTTTTGCCCCTGGAATACTTATTTAAATTAATCTATATATAAGACAAATAAAATATGATATATAAAAAGTGAATGTAGATAGTGCACTAGATCTAGTATAAGAGTTTGTGTAAACTAGACTGAAACAGAAATAAATGTATTTAAAAAAATAAGATTAAAGTAACAGAGTTTAGGTTAAGTATTATATCTACGAGAAAGAGCAAAAATAGTAAATAGCACAAACGATAGTTTTTACAGAAACTAGTCGCCCACTGTATGTTTTCTCCTTACTCCATGTTATATTTTTGTTTTTAAATGTTTGAACAAACTGGTGGACTTTAATTTTAATCAGTTTTACACACACCAGTGAAATTCATATTTACAATACCAGAAACAAGTCAAACTTACATTTTCCAACTTAGGCTAAACGGGCAAATTGGGCATGCAAACAAAAACTTACATGACTAGGTGTGGCGAATTGCGAGACTTGCGTTTGCGTTTTCAAAATCCGAGCCCGAGACTTTAAAGCAATTTGAAATTCCGAGCCCTAGACTTTGAGATACGAGCTTGTTCGTTATAAAAATCGAAGCCCGAGTTATGATGAAACACCCAGTACCTTTCATCACGCCAGGTGAGGAATTATTAATAATAATAATAGTAAATATACCAGGAATTCACCATTTAACCAATTAACTGTCGTTCGCGTACCTTGTAAAACACATGCAGAGGCCGCCAAGAAACCGTAACTCCAATAAAAGCTAATAAAAGAGTAAAAAGGCATAACTCTGAGACCGTCTCCAAAAAAAATCAGAGACTCCGAGATGGGAAAAGTAAAGAAAAATCGAGACTCAGAGACTGTACCTATAAAATGCGAGATTTCGAGACTTACCGACTTTTTGCGAGACCCTCCGCTTTTCTTGACACGATTCGCCACCCCTAGGACTTTTAAAGTAATAATTTAGATATCGATGTAGATGCTCGGTCTGTAACAACCATATTTGTAAATATAATATGTTAATTTAAATTTTAAAAAACTGTCTGTAAAAAAACTGTATGTACTTCAATATCACTATTCAAACTCAATCTCAATTTATGTAATTAATTAATTAATTAGTAATGGGCTCCTGTCGTTTCATTAAAAACAATAACAATAACAACAATAATAATAATAATGTCTTTAATGAATCACCGATAAAATACATATCGTGTGTTAAGCTATAAGTAATAAAGCATAAATATACAACTCTCATAATATAACAAACGTGTAAAGTATGTGGGAACAAAGACTATTAAATAGCTTGGGTAAGGGTGCGTTTACCAATTTCGTCGCTAAGCAGCGACGTTGCTATGAAGAGTCGGCGCGCGCGCGCTCATGCAAACGGCGGGGAAAAACGTACTTCCGGTTTAGTGAAAAAGCAATAAAGTGATAAAGCCGAAAGCCGAGAAAAGCTTCAGGGAAAAGAAACTTCTGCAGCGCACTCAACGGCATAATTCCTCTTTTGAGAAAGGCTTTAAAAAAGTTAAACGGGAGCTCTTGCAAATCCTCCAATTGTAGCTGGGTCTATCAAAGTTATGCAACATATCAATTAGCCTTTTCGCCAATTGTCTCTATTTCCTTGAAACGTTTGTATTTATTTCACTAGCTCCGTTTCAGTTAATGGTATAACTATCGAATACCCGCATCGTTTCCCTTCTTGGTGTAGCCAGTGGCTACGGCTACGCGTCAGAAATAAGAAATGGGTTACCTGTGCCTAAGTCACATTGTATAAATCAAAGTCTTAAGAACGAAGCACTGCTCATGGAAGTGGATTCATATAAAGCGACTAACACACAGGCAACCCACTTCTTATTTTTGACGCGTAGCCACTCGTAGCCGCGTAGCCACTACCATAAGTATTGCTTCGTTCTTTAAAACTTTGATTTATACGATGCGACTTAGACACAGGCAACCCACTTCTTATTTTTGACGCGTAGCCACTCGTAGCCGCGTAGCCACTACCATAAGTATTGCTTCGTTCTTTAAAACTTTGATTTATACGATGCGACTTAGACACAGGCAACCCACTTCTTATTTTTGACGCGTAGCCACTCGTAGCCGCGTAGCCACTACCATAAGTATTGCTTCGTTCTTTAAAACTTTGATTTATACGATGCGACTTAGACACAGGCAACCCACTTCTTATTTTTGACGCGTAGCCACTCGTAGCCGCGTAGCCACTACCATAAGTAAGGATGCCGTTTTTTGCGGGGTATTCTGTAGTTACTCCCAGTTAATTTTACTTCCGCCGTTCCGTCAAGCCGTCGAGCCGTCAAGCAGCAAATTACACCATCCGGGATTAAACGAGGCTGAACGCGGTGTTGAACGGGACTGAACGGGGTTTAACGAGGACGAACAGGGTAGTACATCACAACCATATGTAAAAAAGTAAACAACCAATTTAATGTTATGATTAGGTTCCGTAAACTTATTCCAAACAGTACCATGTTACGGCTGTATAAGGCCTTCTTACTACCTCACTTTTATTATTGTTCTATGGTATGGCATTTCTGTGGTAGTCGCAATTCCGACAAACTAGAGGCATTAAATAGACGCATTCTTAGGTTTATTTTTAAGGATAAGGACTCCGATTATAATCAGCTGCTTAAGAAAGCAGGAACTACCTCTATATACAATAGGCGTATTCAGAATATGCTGCTCACACTTTTTAAATGTCTGCATTTTGAAAATTACCCTGGATACTTAAAAGATATGTTCAACTTAAGATCAGTAGCTTATTCTCTGAGAGGCAGTAATATTCTCAGCCTTCCTAAACCATCTACAACTTCGTATGGCCTTCACTCATTTCGATATTTTGCAGCTAAAGTTTGGAACTCACTTCCCGACAACTATAGAGTTTTGAATACTTATAATGACTTTAACCGTCTGATTAGGCAATATGACTTTGCTACCATTTAAATGTAATTTGTTATTAATTCCAATTATTATTCAATTACTCGTGTACAAATTAGGTTTCTCATGTATATATTAATATAAATAACATTTGTTTATTTGGTTATTTTCTCGAAGATATTAGCTTATTTCAGCTACTCTGTAAATTCGAGGATAAATAAAGTGTATGTATGTATGTGTATGTATGTACGGGGTTGAACAGGGTTTAACGAGGATGAACCGGGTTTAACGAGGATGAACAGGTTGAACGGAGTTGAACGAGGTTGAACAGGGTAGAACGAGGTTAAACGGGGTTAAACGGGGTTGAACGAGGTTGAACAGGGTTGAACGATGTTGAACGGAGTCGAACGAGGTTGAACAGGGCTGAACGGAGTTGAACGAGGTTGAACAGGGTTGAACGAGGTTGAACGATGATGAACAGGGTAGAACGAGGATGAACTGGGTTGAACGATGTTGAACAGGGTGGAACGAGGATGAACTGCATGGGTTGAACGAGGATGAACAGGGTTGAACGAGGATGAACAGGGTTGAACAGGGTTGAACGAGGTTGAACAGGGTTGAACGAGGATGAACTGGATTGAACGGGGATGAACAGGGTTGAACGAGGTTTAACGGAGTTGAACGAGGTTGGACAGGGATGAACGATGTTGAACGGAGTTGAACAGGGTTGAACGGAGTTGAACGAGGTTGAACAGGGTTGAACAGGGTTGAACGATGTTGAACAGGGTAGGACGAGGATGAACTGGGTTGAACAGGGATGAACTGGGTTGAACGGAGTTGAACGAGGATGAACAGGGTAGAACGAGGTTAAACGGGGTAGAACGAGGAGGAACTGGGTTGAACGATGTTGAACAGGATAGAACGAGGATGAACTGGGTTGAACGGGGATGAACTGGGTGGAACGGAGTTGAACGAGGATGAACAGGGTTGAACGGAGTTGAACGGAGTTGAACGAGGTTGAACAGGGTTGAACAGGGTTGAACGAGGTTGAACAGGGTTGAGCAGGGTTGAACGAGGTTAAACGGGGTAGAACGAGGAGGAACTGGGTTGAACGATGTTGAACAGGATAGAACGAGGATGAACTGGGTTGAACGGGGATGAACTGGGTGGAACGGAGTTGAACGAGGATGAACAGGGTTGAACGGAGTTGAACGGAGTTGAACGAGGTTGAACAGGGTTGAACAGGGTTGAACGAGGTTGAACAGGGTTGAGCAGGGTTGAACGAGGTTGAACGAGGATGAACTGGGTTGAACGGGGATGAACAGGGTTGAACGAGGTTGACGGAGTTGAACGAGGTTGGACAGGGATGAACGATGTTGAACAGGGATGAACGATGTTGAACGGAGTTGAACAGGGTTGAACGGAGTTGAACGGAGTTGAACAGGGTTGAACAGGGTTGAACAGGGTTGAACGAGGTTGAACAGGGTTGAACGAGGATGAACTGGATTGAACGGGGATGAACAGGGTTGAACGAGGTTTAACGGAGTTGAACGAGGTTGGACAGGGATGAACGATGTTGAACGGAGTTGAACAGGGTTGAACGGAGTTGAACGAGGTTGAACAGGGTTGAACAGGGTTGAACGATGTTGAACAGGGTAGGACGAGGATGAACTGGGTAGAACGAGGAGGAACTGGGTTGAACGATGTTGAACAGGATAGAACGAGGATGAACTGGGTTGAACGGGGATGAACTGGGTGGAACGGAGTTGAACGAGGATGAACAGGGTTGAACGGAGTTGAACGGAGTTGAACGGAGTTGAACGAGGTTGAACAGGGTTGAACAGGGTTGAACGAGGTTGAACAGGGTTGAACAGGGTTGAACGAGGTTGAACGAGGATGAACTGGGTTGAACGGGGATGAACAGGGTTGAACGAGGTTGACGGAGTTGAACGAGGTTGGACAGGGATGAACGATGTTGAACGGAGTTGAACAGGGTTGAACGGAGTTGAACGAGGTTGAACAGGGTAGAACGAGGTTAAACGGGGTAGAACGAGGATGAACTGGGTTGAACGATGTTGAACAGGATAGAACGAGGATGAACTGGGTTGAACGGGGATGAACTGGGTGGAACGGGGATGAACTGGGTGGAACGGAGTTGAACGAGGATGAACAGGGTTGAACGGAGTTGAACGGAGTTGAACGAGGTTGAACAGGGTTGAACGAGGTTAAAGGAGGTTGAACAGGGTTGAACGAGGTTGAACGAGGATGAACTGGGTTGAACGGGGATGAACGAGGATGAACTGGGTTGAACGGGGATGGACAGGGTTGAACAGGGATGACTGAACTATGTTGAACAGGGATGAACGATGTTGAACGGAGTTGAACAGGGTTGAACAGGGTTGAACGAGGTTGAACAGGGTTGAACGAGGATGAACTGGATTGAACGGGGATGAACAGGGTTGAACGAGGTTTAACGGAGTTGAACGAGGTTGGACAGGGATGAACGATGTTGAACGGAGTTGAACAGGGTTGAACGGAGTTGAACGAGGTTGAACAGGGTTGAACAGGGTTAAACGATGTTGAACAGGGTAGGACGAGGATGAACTGGGTTGAACAGGGATGAACTGGGTTGAACGGAGTTGAACGAGGATGAACAGGGTAGAACGAGGTTAAACGGGGTAGAACGAGGAGGAACTGGGTTGAACGATGTTGAACAGGATAGAACGAGGATGAACTGGGTTGAACGGGGATGAACTGGGTGGAACGGAGTTGAACGAGGATGAACAGGGTTGAACGGAGTTGAACGAGGTTGAACAGGGTTGAACAGGGTTGAACGAGGTTGAACAGGGTTGAACAGGGTTGAACGAGGTTGAACGAGGATGAACTGGGTTGAACGGGGATGAACAGGGTTGAACGAGGTTGACGGAGTTGAACGAGGTTGGACAGGGATGAACGATGTTGAACGGAGTTGAACAGGGTTGAACGGAGTTGAACGAGGTTGAACAGGGTTGAACGATGTTGAACAGGGTAGAACGAGGGTGAACTGGGTTGAACGGGGATGAACTGGGTTGAACGGAGTTGAACGAGGATGAACAGGGTAGAACGAGGTTAAACGGGGTAGAACGAGGATGAACTGGGTTGAACGATGTTGAACAGGATAGAACGAGGATGAACTGGGTTGAACGGGGATGAACTGGGTGGAACGGGGATGAACTGGGTGGAACGGAGTTGAACGAGGATGAACAGGGTTGAACGGAGTTGAACGGAGTTGAACGAGGTTGAACAGGGTTGAACGAGGTTAAAGGAGGTTGAACAGGGTTGAACGAGGTTGAACGAGGATGAACTGGGTTGAACGAGGATGAACTGGGTTGAACGGGGATGGACAGGGTTGAACAGGGATGAACGATGTTGAACAGGGACGAACGATGTTGAACAGGGTTGAACGGAGTTGAACGAGGTTGAACGGAGTTGAACAGGGTTGAACGGAGTTGAACGAGGTTGAACGGGGTTGAACGAGGTTGAACAGGGTTGAACGAGGTTGAACAGGGTTGAACGAGGTTGAACAGGGTTGAACAGGGTTGAACAGGGTTGAACGGAGTTGAACAGGGTTCAACGAGGATGAACGGGGATGAACGGGGATGAACGGGGTTGAACGAGGTTGAACAGAGTTGAACGAGGCTGAACGAGGTTGAACGATGTTAAACGGGGGTGACCGGGATTGAACGAGACTGAACTGGGTTGAACGAGGCTGAACAGTCTTGAACGTGGTTGAACGCGGGGTCTGAACGAGGGGTTGACCGGTGGAACGGTGTTGAACAGGGTTGAACGTGGTTGAATAACGAGGCTGAACGGTGTTGAAGCGTAGTGTATAAGCGACTACCAATACTCTCTAACAAACAATCTTCTAAGTACATAATAATCTTCTAAGTACATAATAATTATCTTATGTGAAGTACCTACCGCGCCAAGTTTGGTCACCGCTGGCCGAAAAACGCGCGGGCTTGGTTTGGTAAATGAACACAGATATACTTCGTATTTAGGATCCAATGGTTCCTTATATAAAATAAACTGTTTAAAAAAAGAACTCTTACTTATTCGTGGCTCTGCTTACCAAATTATAAAGAAAATAATATTTACTGATTCTCGATTCTTCAATTAATGTTTTTTTCTTTTTCGTGGGATACTTTCTGTGGGCTTTTTGTAAGGGACAATATCTCAACAGAGCTACATGTCATTGCCCGATGAAGTCAACCTCGTTCCCAGGGTCGGTGAAGTTTCTCCAGCAACGAAGGGACCAATCAAAGTGCCTCGTTCTGAGTTGCACATATCGAAAATCAAGATGGCGCTCGTTCGATGGCGGGAAGGCACTGCAGTGCTTCTTTATTCCAACTGTGCGATATAGAATGGGCATTATACAGTGAAATGAAAAGTTCCAAAGTGGACAACTCTGTATCCGATGAAGAAGAGGAACCCGTTCGAGAACTGGTAAGGATATATATCTGATCCCATTTCCAATAATGACATTCATAATTGCATGTTGTATTGTTGATTGTTGTTCCAAGACTGACATGACACAAGTTATTTATATTCGTTGTAGCAGTGAGATAGGTAAAAGTTGCTCTAACTGCATTATACTCCAAATGAAATTCTTATATTTTGTCAGAACGTTCTCGGGAAAACTTTAACTAAATTTAATAAGCCTTAATTGACTATGGGAGTATGGCGATGTTTCGTGTGTCATCATTAATGTGCCAACCAGAGAACACAAAGCGGGCTTTACAAATCATGGTTGGTACATTAGCATAACAATTGCAATGTTTATCAACACGAAACATCGCTATAGTCTATACATTGTTCGTCTACATTTTGTATCTGCCCATCATGCATTCCCCCTCCCCACTCTGGGTGACCATGGGCTCGGCGTCCCATGATCTGCATGACGTGGGGCTTTCTTATAAACATTGCTTATATTTCATTCTTTTTGACAAATTCCCCACCCTCATCTTTTTGTGCTGGCAAATGTCCCATTCTTGGGACGTACAGATGAGTAAATCCGTAGACCAAGTCAAGTCTGAGTCAGATCCGAGTCCGAGTCAAATGACCGAGTCACAGTAGGCAGTTGTTTACTTGTGAACTCTTGCCGTAGGTGAGCGAGCTCTGGTCATTCTAATCTACTCTCGGAGACGGTTAGTTTTTCTTTAAATTTCCGGTTAAAGGAACAGTGCCACGGTAATGCGCACGCGTAACACGTGATTGTTAATAATGTCAAAGACAATGGAAAATCACGCTGTTATGTCACGTCACGTCAAAACTCAACTGATCTGGAACGACCTTTGGAATTTTCGCTAGCACGAAATCTAGAGTTTATAGTTTTTTGATTTGCATCAGTTGAGAAGTTCAGGTTTTAGAATCGTATAAACTCCCCACTGGACCAAGACATAAGTGCTTCGAAGATCTGCATGTATGGGATTCGGGATAATAGTTTAGGAATCCACTCGACAATGCCGACTGACATAAACAAACAACAACTTCCGTGGGAATTATAATATTCCATTCTAAACTGCAGTTTCGCGAAACTACGGGGTAACTAATGTTCTGACTTCATTGCTTTGGAACCTTGTGATTTTTAGGATAGTTGTTGTACAATTATAAGAGCACTTCCACTACAAAATTGGGGAAGAAAAGAGTTCGATTTTGCTAAATAGCAAGCTCGAATTGTACCGAGCGAAGACCGTGTTGACACTGCAATAAATACACGCGAACATTCAGCGTCTTACAAGCAGAGTAAATGTCTCCCCTACATTCTTACTGTCTCCAAGTTTCCTAGGCCGTCCATTGTCCCCCTCTCAATGCTTTGGACGAAACTGCCAGGAGACGGAAGCTTTCTTCTGTAGCCATTAATTCCTCCGCTCGACGAACCGTCCAAGAGCACTGAATTCAGAGTCAAAAATACTCGCAAAAATTATAGACACGAACGAAATAACATCATAAATCCAAGGATACAAAACTAAATTACTGTTCTGAATAGGTATAAGGTCAAATGAAACTTAGGCGAAGCCGATGGAAGAGGATTTCTTTCGCATATCAAATCTCTCCCCATCTTTTGATTTCTGGACAACCCAACCAAAATTCAAACATTCGCGCATGGGCACTGAGCATGGCACTGTTCCTTTAAGTTTATGTAAAATAATATGCGACCTCGTCTGTGGTGTAATAATCAAATTTTGTATTCTCATGGATGAGCTGGAACAAGCCTCAACTACATGTAGTAAATGGAGGAAGAAACGGGGGAGGCTGAAAGCTATTGATTGATCCCGAACAAAATGTCAAAATCCTGAACGAGCGATGTCTAACCACGCGCTCGCTGTTTCGCGCGAGAATACAAAACTTGCCTTTTTTTGCACATAAAGGAAACTGTGGCCATGCGAATGAGTTCATCGGCTTGAGTGTTTGAATCTCGGCCTGTCCCTGGGCAGGGAGTTTTCTCGATCTACGAAAATGTTCTTTTTGTGCCAAAAGAAAGATGACATCAACTTATATAATCAACCTACATTATGTGTAGTATATTTTATAGAACTTTGTGCATGCTAGGCGAGATTTCAGACTTTTTCTTCACCGAACGCGGCAGCTGTTGGAATTCTCTTTGAAAGGCTTTGCAAACGAAAATGACCATGCACAAGAAGAATACCAAATTGAAGTGTAGCTGAAAGAAGTAGGAAAAAAAACAAAGAAAAAAACAAAGAAATTGAGCACTTGACTTAATGGACTGGGATTTGACTCCGTCAACTGTTGAAGTACTCAGGACAGACTGCAAGAGACTGAATTGTCAAATGCCCCATATATGCCTGGGGAAAGGGAGGGGGGGAGGGGGTAGAATTGTGTGAATAAGACTGTTACACTAAGGAGTAAATTAAGTCTCTGGATTCATATTGTTTTATGTTATCTTGGGAAATTCTTCATTTGCAACTGACGTCATGGTGGCCATGTTGGATTACAATAACAAAAGATTTGGTAATAGATTCTTTTGTTATTGTCATTCAACATGGCCGTCATGTATTTGTTTCTTAAATCTTAGGGATTGATTGCAAACCAAGAATATAGCTAGAGAACAATAATTTTATATATGAAAACTTTTGCTCTGGCGTAAAATTAATGTACTAGTCTAAGAATCCAAAATGACAAGAAGTTAGTCCAAAGGCAAAGTATCTCAGGTTTTGTAGAATGTAATAATAACGAGTAAATTCAATAGCTGCTGTTATGGCTGAGCCAAATACCATGAAACGGTCAGTGGTTTCACCCATCTTATCGGGTGTATGAGCTTGTTTGAGTGAAATTTTCCATGAAATATTGTCGTTTTACTCTGCTTTATCATTCCTGTCTCTTCATCCGATCCACTAGTAGCGATTGTAAGACGCTGAATGGCCTAAGGATGGACTAACCGATTTCATAAGGCTGAATGCAAAGAGGAGTTATCATGTGAGTTGTTGACTTTACGGACCCAAGAAGCTTCTGAAGACAAGACTTGTAAAAATATTCTGTCAAATCACTCCAATGGCCAAGGACAGACACCATTTTACATTAATTCTTGCTTTTCTTTAGAAAATAATTGTTTGGGGCATCATCTTCTTGGTGATCTCTGTTCAACGTGACTCCATCTCTGTATAACCATTTTGAAATGGTTGACCTGAAAACCTCACTTTCATGAGGATTGAATAGTGAAACCGCTGACCATTTGGCTCAGCCAAATAGTTTTATTATGGTGAAATAGGTAACAGTGTTTGAAACATTGTGTGGTTCCAGTATAATTACTTGTGTATATAACCATAACCCTAGCTCCCATGGAGGGTATTTTGGATTGGACCCCCTGCACACCCCTCGGGATTTTCTACCTCCAGAATTTCCAAGGTTGTTTATCAATATACTATTTTATCTATTAGACAAGTCCTGATCATATGTTATAGGCATATTATTTTTATACTACAGGCTGCTAGATACATGTAGCCTGAGAACAGGGTCTTTGGGTAGGGTAGGGTAGGGAGAGCCTGCACAGATGCTATAGAAATGTGAATTATGCCCCTAAATTGATCCATCATTCTTGATTTTCGATGTGCAATTGAGACTGAGGCACTTTGATTGGTCCTTTGGTTGCTGGAGAAACTTCATCAGGCAATGACATGTAGCTCCTGCATTCATGTGCCAAACACAATTGACACATTACAGGATAATAATTAGGACACCTTTGGCATCTAAGGTTTGGTACATGAGTTGAGCAGCATCTGAGGTATCAAATCTAATTAACACGTGGATGGTAGATATTTCATTGTAGAAATTAGACCAATAGCTAGGTATTTTGCATCCAGCATTTGGATGTAGATGCTCAAATTTGCATAGAGTCCATGCAGGCTCTACTATTATTCTCCCCATCCCCCATGAACCTGTTTGCAGGTTAGATAGATCGATCTAGACATAATTGATCATTAATTTTACACTGCAGTCATAATATGCAGTCTGTGATATAGTTAAAGTAAAATAGAATATCATAACCATTCAAGGTAGCACAGTAACTGAGTTTAACTGTTGTTAACAGCAAGCATAGAACAGTTTAATAAATAAATATGATAAACAGGAGTCAGGAATACTGTCTAAGAACTGATAGATTAAAAGGCAGAGTCATAAAGTATATCCATGCAGTTAGATAAACTAACAAGTTTGGCAGTAAAGTGCATCTAACATGACATCTGCTGACTCCATAATGCAGGTTAAACCACCCGTGACATCTGTTAAACAATCTTCTCATCATAAGAAAGACAACCCCATCAGAGAACTGGTAAATATCTAATGTACATATCTGTCTGTTGCATTTAATTATTGTGACCACTATAAATCATTCATTTGTTACATGTAAGTACTTTAAACAGTGCTGTAATATAATATAAGCAATATATAAAAAAATATTCATACATAATTAATGTAGCTAATGTGTGTCATGCAGGTATTAATAAGTATAATTTAACTATAGATTTATTTAATTATAGAATAACATAACATTTTATTGATATGAAAACTAAATACATGGGCAAATTTAATACTAACAGAAGGTGGAATAACCTTAAATAAAATTAAATAAAGTACTTCTAAATTGGAAAGAGCAAATTTGCTCTTTTAAACATTAAATTTAAAGTGCCACTACGACGAAAATTTACCATTTCGATTTGCCACTTTTTCAGTGTCTATAGGTCAATCAGTATTAGAAATATCCGAAATAGTAAAAAATATTCCCAAATGGGCATCTTAAACCACAAATTTTAGGAGAGTTTACCGGTAAAATCCTGTCCGCCAACCTCGCAAAGATAAATATAACTTTCTTCTTATGTACGTGAAGACGTTTTTAGTAGAAATATGCCTCCAGGCGTTGTGTTCTGCAGGCGAGCGTTAAGTGTATGACATCATATTTGCATCGTCTCCCTCCATCAGCGATCTTGAAACACTTGTTAATGAAGAGCTTGCCAACATAAAAAAATGGTGCGATATAAATAAATTATCTATAAACATTAAGAAAACGAATTTTATGATAATTAAATCTCCCAGGAAAAAAGGAATTGAAAACATAAATATCAAATTAACAAATAAAGATGGAACATATAAGTCTCTAGAAAAAAGGGACCATATTAAATATCTGGGAGTGTTAATTGACGACAAGCTTACATGGAAATACCATATAGCTTATACTTGCTCCAGAATTGCCCGAAATATTGGCATCTTTTATAAATTAAGGCATTACATGTCTCTAGCCCAACTAAAACAACTATACTATAGCCTTATCTACCCCTACATTTCATATGCTATCCTCGCATGGGGAAGTGCCTATAAAACACAAATTAAAAAAGTTCAAACGAAACAAAATATAGTGATAAGAGTTATGTTTTTTGCTGTTACCCATGGGCCTAACACAGAAAGTGCTCTACCCCTTATGAATCTGTTAAATATTCTCTCCGTTAATGCTATTTACAATTTACAAGCCCTCAAATTTGCTCATAAGTGGCATAGAAATGAGTTACCTAATATATTTCAAAACTATTTTCAGTATGCTAGTGAAGTCCATTCTTATAGCACGCGATATGCCACCAACAAAAATTTCTATAAATCACGCACAAGAACCAACATTGGAAAACAATCTGTATCATCAGCAACAGTTGATCTCTGGCAAGAACTTCCCAGTCATTTAAAAAATCTCACCAATTTCACATTTCCTAAAAAAGTAAAACAATTTCTAATTCAAAAGCAATTTAAATCAAACCTTTAACTGCCAATGTTTGTTATTGTATGTGTCTGTATTTTCTTGTTCGTATTTTGTTCTATTTGTGTCACTACATTAATAATGTATCTTTACATGGCTAGGAGCTAACTAGAAAACCTTTGTTTATTTAGCCCCTAGACACCTTTAATATGTATATTGTACCTTTGTCATTGACTTTTTCATATTTTGCTACTTTTTTTCTTTCAAACAAGGAACTGTAAATATAATAATAGGTGTGAAATAAAAGGATTTGTATTTGATTTTGTATCATTTCCGGTTAATAAACCTTTGTTTAAAGCTGAACAAAGGGCACGGCTTCCAGTAATGGCGGACGTGTAGATTCAATATTCGGAGCTAAAATAATAATACTTCCTGTCGTTGTATCGAAAAACAATTTGAACTGGTAATAATATATGAACTCTACTTTATGAATATGCAAAAACATTGATATGTCAAAATTTGATCGTAGGGGCACTTTAAGCATGAATTCAAGTATAAAATTCTGTTACAAGTTAATTTTAATTTTAGGTTAATTGAAGGGCCGTGTCAATTAAGTGACAATTTGACGGAGTGACACTCTTTGCTCTTTAACTTACATTTACATGCATGTACGTTCGCTTTTCTTTTTATGAAGTTAAATTTTACGTATATTGTGACATTTGAAGGGGTCAGCATGAAAACGAACTACATGTATGTGACAATTTGAAAATCTTGAAAGTCAACTTCGCGTTTTGATAAGAAAACCTGTAATTTCTCCTCTAGAATGTTAGAATATCACTTGAAATCTTGTGAAAAGAAATGAAATACCGTAAACACCAGCAGATAAGCCGCACTTGCAGATAAGCAGCACCCCGAGTTTAGAAGCTCAAATTTTGGAAAAAAAAGTTTTGAAAGGAAAATCAAGATTAGAAATCTGCATCATCTTCCTTGTACCGTCAAACCTTCAATGAGATTACTCCGTAGTTTTACCCATAATTTTAAATCTGAAAGTGTTTAAACTTCATGTCTACTAGCTTGCCTACACATACACAATATATAGAACTTTCCATAGCATTTGTTGGACGGTACTTTTTCGTCCAAGGTAGATTGTTAGCTAAATGTAGTCCGCAGTCTCATCAAAGCTTAGTAACCATGTATTTGATTGGAAGAGAGAAAACTGGACACTAGAATGCTGCCATGTGTGCACAGAACAACATGTAGCCTGATGTTCAGACGGTACGTCGAGGTAGGTAGTGAGCGGAGGATACATGTATATATACCGTCACCTCGTACCGTCTGAAAATCAGGCTAAACAACATGGAGCACAGTGAGAAGTTTGCCTTTTCTTCTACTGTACGTACGATCGTGTTTATCACATCTACAAGGACATCTGGAAGTCATTTATCAGTCGGGGAGAAACTGATTGCTCATAGGGAGATGGAAAATCAGTTCGAAAAATTTACTGTTAAAGTATTAAACAGCGGCAAAACAGTTGGTCATCTACCACGTTCACGAGTACTCCGGAATAGCGTGGTATTTTCTCGCTCACAGAGGAACTATAACTGTTGAAGTTACTGGGAAACGCCGACACTGCAAAAAGCTTTGCGTTAGAATGGAGATTCCGTGTCTGGTGACATTTAGTTGTTTGAGAAAAGCGACTGTTGACCGCTTAAAAATATCTTTTAATGAAGAAGAGTTATTAACGGAAGGAATCGGAACAAGTAACAAACAAGACGATTGCAGAATACCCCACCACTTGGTTCATTAATAATGCATTTTCTCAAATTCTCATACAAACCTTCTAAAAACCTAACCCTGAAATTCAAATAAATCTTACCCATTTTCAACCCCAAATCATTCATAGAATCACAAACGGCTCTTAGGAGTCCCCAAGATTTCGAATGTGATGATTAGTGCTTCCTTTCTTTTTTGTTTTGTGTGTAGTTTTAATCAATCTGACTTTGTTTTTAAAAAACGTTAATTTATGGAAATTTATTGAACTTTTATAGATGTTCTCACAAAAAATCCGCACGCCCGATTTGCAATGAAGATTTTGGGTAAAAAGGTGTGGCTTATCTGCCACTGTTTACGGGTAGCTAGTGCTCAATTTAAAGTGCCTATAACCCTTTTGCAATTGAAGGGAGAATTGAGAACTTGATCCGTCATCACTTAACTCTTTCTTCCACTCACCCCTTCAATTTTGATAGCTTATGAACCTCCGAAACGTTTTGAGTACTTCTGTGAAGAAAGTTTTGGTTTTGAGTGAATACTTTATATTCTATGCTTGTTTGAAATCGTGTAAATGTGACCTTTCCTGACCCATGACCACGTAAATAAAAGCCTGGGTCAAAACCTGTATAGATGTCGTCTCATTAATGCATTATTCTCCATGGCACCTTTCTGTCACAACAACACAGATGCATAGAAAATATACACAGTTTGTGAGTTGTTAGTAAAGAAAAAAGTCATTTTAGTCAACATGTTAAGTATTTCTTCAAATGATTGCAAAGCCGAATTAATTATATGACGTCAAGAAAATTATGACGTCTATACATGTATCGACCCAGGCTTTTACTTACGCGGTAATGGGTCAGGAAAGGTTACATTTACGCAATTTCGAACAAGTGTAGAACATAAAGTATTCACTCAAAACCCAAACTTTCTTCACAGAAGTATTCAAAACTTTTCGGAGGTTCATAAGCTATAAAAATTGCAGAAGGGTTATAGGCACTTTAAGCAAGTCATCAAGCCATTTCTACATGAGCGAAAATATTTATTACTGTTTTGCTATTCTGTTTGTGGGCCGGAGGGGTGGGAGGAGAGGAGAGTAAGCCTATAGAAACAACATTGTCACACACATGCTCATTCACTGTATGTTTTGGCAGGAAATAGCTTACCGCTTGCAAACAGACTTTCGCTCTCTCTGCAGTCGGACGCCAAGCTGGAGAAATGGTTGAAACAGTGAAGGTTCTTGTTGAAAGAGTGACTTTGTGTAAAGTGCTGTTGGACATCATTATAAAGTTGCTGTTGCATAACTCATGGTCGAATGAAGAACTGTTGGACTAAAAGGCGATTTGTTATTGCTGGAAATTTACATACTATAGAGTCACGTCTTAATAGCTCCAAAAAATAACAGTTTGCTTCGCCTGAAGTTATAATGTAGAAGGCCATTTCGGTAAGTTTCGTGGTCTCAGCTTTCCAAAGATAGTCGTGTCGGGCCTTGTTTGTGCTTCGCCTGGGGTCTTATAAAAGATTCTTGAGACAAAATCCTATGGCATTCCTCTGTTGAAAATGTTGCCATGTACTGTACCCACAATTCTTTTCGGCCCATGTTACATGTAAGTCCCATGGTAAATCGAAGGGAATCAGGTCTAATTCGTGTTAGCTACAGGGATTAATCTTTCCAATCAAAATAACTGAAAGTGTGAAAACCTAAGTACTTAATTGAATAACGTTTCTTTGTGAAGTGCATTTAATAGTGTGAAGCAAATTTTTAATGAGTGAAAAGGATTTGAAAAATAAATGCAGCAATGAAAGATCAGGTAAAATAAACAAACAAAATCAGCCGAACAGATCTTAATGAAAGACTTGAAAAAAAACAAAGAAACCAAAACAGAATGACCACAGTCGTCACTGATAAGCAATTTTTGACAAGGCTCTCTGGTAAACGATTTCGAAATATTAAAAATAGTGGTAGGAGAGACGAGAAAAAGCGAAAATATATATTCTTTTCAAATCTTTTTTTGCGATAATCAGCATTTTCACATACACAGCCTTCATAAAATTTGACTTGAAAAAACCTAAAAGCGACCGTAAAAGTAAATTTGAAATGGAATTGAGTGATGAAAATTACATGTATCACTTATTAAAAGAATTATGTTTTTTCATGCTGACCCCTTCAATTCTTGTATCTGAAAATGATTGTAACGCGATCGATAAATAAGCTTTAGACTGATTGAATGTACCTTCTAGATACAATATACAAAAAAAGTGTGTTTTCACATGAATGATTTCATTCGTAAATCTCAGTATGTATGTGATAAATTACATGGCCACGCGGAGATACAAATTTTATCTTCGAGTGTTGATGAAATATCTTACTCGTTCGCTGCGCTCACTCGCAAGATATTTCATCAACACTCGAAGATAAAAACCGTATCTCCAAGCGGCCATGTAATGTTCTGTTTAATATATAATTATCGATGAAATACCAGTTTCAGCTAGAAATCACTGAAAACCAGTCATATTTCCAAAAGTGATATATTCACGTGTGAAGATATCACTTTTTAGAAAGAAATATACACTGGCATTTCATCGATAATTATATATTAAAATGTGTATATTTCACGCCAATATTCTTTGAAAATAACAAGAAAAATAATCATAAATAACCGTTAGTTAATTAATATAGAAATATATACCTGTTACCCAGAACTTTCCCTATTGCGTGAAATGCCCACTCTGTTTTAGAACTATGAGCTGGTTGACCAGAGAGCCAAGTCAAACACGAGTTAACAATGTTCGTGGTCATTCTGTTTTGGATTCTTTTGGGTTCTCAAGCCCTCCATTGAGGTCTGTTCATATAATTTTCATCTATCGTTACGTGATCTGCTCATTCTGGCTGAGCTCTTTCGTTGCCATATATATATATATATATATATATATATATTTTCAAATAACAAATAATTATGTTTTCTATGGAAATGGCTGGATTATTTCCATGTTTTGAGCTGTCATGAATTCCTCTTTCATCTGAAAGACTCTTAACTAATGCACTAGTCAATTGAAACCCCGGCCCCCCGACCCCCGGGACATAGCGGGGCATTAACGGGGACATGGCCGTGGAATAACGCACATTTAACGCTGCATTTTCCCGGTGGAACGGGGAAAGTAACGATTTGCAAAATTTGCGGGGATTATAGCGGTGGTTGTAACGCCAGCCACGACAGAGCGGGACTGGGCCCGAGCATCAACAACGTGTATCAAACATGGCGGAAGCTAGGGACACGCAAAAATCGTAGTTAATTTAAACAAGTCCTGGTTGTTTCCATCAGAGGCAGTGTTTATACTGAGTTAAGGCACGAGTAGTAGATCAGGAAGTGTTTATTATTACACACACTTTGTTACACGTATTTGCGCGTCACGGCAAAATATCAGATTAAGTAATGATTCGTGTAACAAGTACGACACCGAACGGCATTCAGATGGGCAAGGTGTTAATTTTGTATTGTGAAAATTCTTGATCTGATTGGTTGAAACATGAAAATCGCCTTGAAGGTTAGGAAGACGTTTAATTTCCTCCAATTTTTCAAACTATTAAAAATACGATTTGCACTGCGGTTCCAAATGTCGTTTGTAAAGCAAATCGTATGTTCGGAACCTTATCAATCGTGCCTGTTTCGTAGCTATTGTTTTTGGCTGTTCCTATTGGTTGGAAGATAATTTGTTCATAAAAATGGAATGAAACTAAGACTTCATACCGGTGTTTTCACCCAGTGTTTTCGTAGTCTAAAACACGGACAAATCCCATGTGAGGGAGGCTCAATGTCACAATGCATAACAATGGGTTTTGTCGTACTTTTTACACGGATCATTACTTAAATATATTTAAACGCAGCTGCATGACATTTCCTTTATATTCCTTTGTCGCATTGTTGTTGTTTTTTGTTGACATACAACGGTTTCTGATAAACAAGACAATGGTGGAGACTGTAAAAGTACGGAAAGCATGTATAGTAATAGAAAATGTACAGGGACGGATCCAGAATTTTGTGAAAGGGGGGTTTGCAAAAGGATTTTTTTTAATCTAGAGATTTTAAAAATGAATTTACAGTGATTTACAGGAATCAAGTGAGTGTTGCAACCCCCGAAACCCCTCCCCTGGATCCGCTAGTGATGTGCTACAGAAAATGTATTTTTTTCAAATAATGGAACAACAGATTTAAGCCTATGTATATTCAATTTATCAATGCCACCTCCCAATTGAAAATTCTGAAGCACATGCCGGGGCCATAGGGGCGGGTATTGTAACAGCCAACTGTCCCCGATGGGCGGAGAAAAGGTCAAAATGTAACACTGTATAAATGTTACATTCCCCGCTATGTCTCGGGGGTCGGGGGGCCGGAGTTTCAATTGACTAGTGCATAACAAGAAGAGAAAATGTGGCTTTTCCGATTCTTAAGGTTACCGGATACCTTCAGGGTGCGTTTCCAGTCTAAATTATGTAGCGCCTCGAGGAAACATCGTCGATAAATCATTCATGTATCATTTTAAAGCTTATAAAATTGGCTACAAGAATACATAAAAAGTTTTGAGTTCTTTGAAAATCTCGAATTTTCCGCCATCCCATTTTTCCGATCTAGTGAGATGGCTTTCAGAAGCTCCGACTCCAAAAATATTTTAAAGTTTAAAAATCTGTTTGCTTTGTCGTATTTCAGAGGAATCGTATTACAAAACCGTGTGTCGAGGAATTTCAAAATTCGATTTAGTTCAAAAGTTATCATGCTTTCCGTGAAAAGGCGAAAAATAATCCGAGTAGATATGCGGGAAACATCGTCAAGAGCTCTCTTTTTACAATTTCCCAATTCCCTTACACGATATTGCAGCTGAGATATCAATTGACATTTTGTGAAAATTTCGCACAAATTTAATAATTTCCTCTTGAGTGGGAGCTTTTTTAAAACTCTATTTTGATTGAAAATCGAAAGCGAGAAAATAGCACTTCAAAAAATATACCCGTCTGGCGTGCGTGAATCTAAAGCCCCGCCTCTCCAACAATTAGCAAGCTCTTGGCCAATCATTTCTCATCACAGTTCAACTATCTGTCAAGATTTCCCGCCAATGTTGATTTCCGATCAAAGCCACGCGCCGCATCGAGATTTTGCGACTCTTATCGCTACCATTTTTCAAGTCACGGCTGGTTTCCCAGGCTAGGAAAATGGGAAAGACAAAAAGACCTCGAGGGGCAAAGCCAAGGTGAACACCTATAGAGACGCCTTGAATGCCAGCATAGTTAGTAGAGGAGACAACGATTCGCAGGCGTCTGAAACACCACGTCTGAAAGCGAGATCGTGGTTCAACCGATTCAGAGTCACCGTCAGACTACGTTTCTATCTAAGCTTTCTTGGAAACAAATATTCTCTCGGCTGGCTCTTATCAATTCTTCTTTATGTTCAGATATGGACCACTCGGCACTCTGTCTGAAAGTGAAAATACGAACGCTTGTCGGGTTTTGCGATGACTCCTATTTGGCTTTGTAGTCGTATGCGTTGTTTGGCGGCGTGTCTATTAAAACGCAGGTAGCGGGTAGCGGGTAATGGATAGATGAAGGTTTTTTTGTACAAAAATATTATCTGGCACCCGTTTACGGTGTGTACACAGGTACCCCAGGCTCATGCGTAAAACGGTTATTTCCCGGATATTTAAAATTACAATAAATGTATGGAGTTTTAGCTCGCATGCCCGTTTGCTCTAAACTAAATTTCAATAAATCGTCAAAATATTCTTACCTGTCTCTTGTGTATTTCTTTCAGTTTCTGTGAAGTTTCAAGCCATTCCGTTCAATATTGAGTGAGTTACAGGAATTTTCTTTCCCTTCGAATTCCCACAAAAATCCCGTACATCGCCAAAATTCCTTCAAATAACGGTTGCCCAAACACAGGTCCTTCACCACACTCAGCTTCCCTTTCACTGGTTTACTTTAACGGGAGAAAAATGTCACGTAGTTTGCAGTTTTCGAGTTTCGTGGATGTCCTGCAACGGGCTCAGACCTCAAACATATATACCTTATTTTAAAAGCGATGTTTGAACAAGTGGTTTAATGGTCAAATGGTTTAGATTATGCGCTTTCGATCCAAAGACCGGAGCTGGAGTCCTACACTGCGCACTAAATATATTTTTTTTTACTTCTTTTTTCTCTTTTCTCACTTTTATTTAATCTTTTCGTCTATTTTAAGGTATTAGAGCCGCTTTCTAAACTAAAAATAAACAAAACATTGATATATATATTTGAGGTCTGAGCCCGTTGCAGGACAGATGGACAAGAACATCCACGAAACTCTAAAACTGCAAACTACGTGGCATTTTTCTCCCGTTAAAGTAAACCAGTGAAAGGGAAGCTGAGTGTGGTGAAGGACCTGTGTTTGGGCAACCGTTATTTGAAGGAATTTTGGCAATGTATGGGATTTTTGTGGGAATTCGAGGCGATTTTCTGCAGCTGATCGGCGGCTGATCGGCCTAGAGTTTGCTACCTTCCCAACAATTATACTAAGGGAAGGAAAATTCCTGTAACTCACTCAATATTGAACGGAATAGCTTGAAACTTTACAGAAACTGAAAGAAATACACAAGAGACAGGTAAGAATATTTTGACGA
Source organism: Actinernus sp. WN-2022 (assembly GCA_030867875.1). Taxonomy (NCBI): domain Eukaryota; kingdom Metazoa; phylum Cnidaria; class Anthozoa; order Actiniaria; family Actinernidae; genus Actinernus; species Actinernus sp. WN-2022. Next base: position 3,037,659 of record JAOWCC010001210.1, read on the forward strand.
TTTATTGAAATTTATTTTAGAGCAAACGGGCATGCGAGCTAAAACTCCATACATTTATTGTAATTTCAAATATCCGGGAAATAACCGTTTTACGCATAATGAGCCTGGGGTACCTGTGTACACACCGTAACCGGGTGCCAGATAATATTTTTGTCCAAAAAAAAACCTTCATCTATCCGCTACCCGCTACCCGCTACCCGCTACCTGCGTTTTGGACACGCCGCATTGTTTGGCCTCGTTTTGCTTTGCTTTTTTCTTTTGTCTTTCAAGCTAAGGGCATCCATAAGGCCAACAACCGATGGAATTGTGGAATCGTGTGTGGAAAAACTTTTCTCAATAAACGTAAACATTGGTATATGAAATGAATTTAATGTGTTATTCCCCTCACGGTCGTTACGGGTGAGTGAGCACTTGTCATGTGTTTATTGATCTGCTGTCAATCAAAAAGAACCTTTCACTTCCGGTTAAAATCTTCCTTTTGGTATTTCTCTGTCAATATTTTTATATTTTTATGGAGTATTTGGTATATGAGACACTACTACTAAAACTACATTTCTGTGCGTAAAAAATATTTTCCCATCTTTTTCGTTTTGAAGGTATCGGGTAACCTTAAGGCAAAGTTTTTGAAATCGACACTGATGCCTTTTTTTGCACATGCATGGCCCTTCAATTTAAATAAAGCAAGGTTAAATTTAAATCAAGCACTTATAGCCAAATACTAATAGGATTGATATGCTTTTTATTCTTGATATCCATGATATAACCTTTACCACTTCGAAAACATTAGTTATTCCCAGGACAGAGATGAAATGTATTTCTCTTGTAATGGACAAGGAATGCAATGAATTGGTAGTGCAAAGAGAACTAAGTTCCTATATTATTATATATGTAGACGAGAGGGCCTGAAAGTGGAGGGCCAGTGTTATGATAATTAGGGTTATATAAACTGTCAAGAGACAGAGTCAGTTCATTGTGGTTCTGGCTCACAAACAGTTCAGTATTTAATTTTATGACAATTTACTATATAAATAACTAGGCAAGTCCAGTTATATATATTCAAGTGTATTTATTCATCCTGGATGTATTTCACATCAATATACATGTACATGCATAATTATATTAGGGGCTTGGTCCCTTACATAAGTACTTTAAGTACATGTAAGTACTTATTAAGTCAAGTGTGTAACTATGGATATGATGGTGGTAATAATAATAATAATGGTGGAGGTTGTGGGCCTGGACCCGTCACCGCAAAGTGTTGCTGTGGTATATTTCAGGGACGCGAGGGAACTATAGGAACAACAAGTTCTCACTCAACTAGGGCTCATACAGACACTCATTTCGACTGCACTGACTTTAGGACTCATACATATAGCTGGGTTTACTGGTAAACATTCTCACTATTAATCTAGGGCTATAGAATTCACAGGTACAATAATTATGTATTTGACTAGTTCTCACTAATATAGGGCTTTATAGGGTTCACTGGTAAACAACAAGTTCTCACTAATCTAGACTAATGTTAGAGGTCAGAGGCAGACAACGAGTTCTCACTAACCTACATTGTGACATTATCTGATCCTCAAAGCTCGCAGTTTCCCTCGAGCTTCACTCCCGGGAACTGTTCACTTCTCAGTTCAGATATGTAATACCTGGACGAAAATACTAGGGCATATTTTGATGCCACAAATAGGTTATTGTATTTTATTTATATACATTGTACACCCCCTGTCGCCATAGTGTGCACATTAGGGCTAACCTTGTAAAATGATTAATTCAAAGAAAATTGTGAAGGATTGTAAAAATATTCCTACTTTGTGGTGTTGAAATATGGATTGATGTCCTTGGACATTATCTGTTCCTCAAAACCCAGTTTCCCAGTTGAGCTTCACTCTCATGAACCGTTAGCTTCTCTCTCAAAAACTGTTCACTTCTCAGAACATATTATATCCATGGATAAAATATCAGTTCATATTTCAATGCTACATAGTAGGTTTAGTGTTTTTGAAATATTGTAACTATATATATCAACTTTAGTTTAATGCAGTAAATCAAGACTTTAAGTATTACTAATGGTTTGCGTAAGAACAGGAGCACTCAACGGCCAGGAATGCACAAAGGTGTTAATTTTTCTATTGTTGAAACTCGATCTCTCATTGGTTAAACAGAAATAAACCTCCTAAAAATAGGAAAGAACTCTGATTTCATGAAAAAAAAATAAAGAAAATTATTGAAGCGGACAATATGTAACTACATGACTGTATGTAAAAAGAGAGAAAGAAATCCTATTTGGGGAACATTGAAATATTTTATAATATCTCTGCTTTTGTTTTAGTGTCTTTCTATTGGCTGAATTTGTTTTGGAATCAAAAACATATACACAACGAGCGATTTCATGCATTTTAATTTGAGAATATTAATACCACTAGGTAGTCAAGAGATATCTTTAGTAATATATAATTGAACCATTTTCTATGTGGGATTAGTGAAATCACATTCATTGCTGCGGAACAATAGATCTTGTTCCAGTTCTTATACGAACCATTACTTAATTATAATATTACATGACTGTACATTCTAATAGTACACGTAATGTTTTACAGTGTATATCCAATGGCATCAATTATGACAAGCTCAAAAAGGGATCCAGCAAGAATGTCAAGACTCTGGAGATGTTCTTTTCTGGCTACCCAAGTATCACAGGCTTGGAGATATTTCCTATATTGCAATGCTTGACTCTGATTGGCCAAGAAATTGAAGTTCTAGAGAATCTTGAGAGCCTGACAAACTTGACAGAGTTGTGTGTCTCGGAGTGTTTTGTTAAGGTACAGTTATACTGTCTGACATTAATGGTGTGGGTACACAGAGAAATCTACAGGGAAGCTATTCTTGGGAATCCGAGGACTGCCCATGTACAATCAGCAGGCATGTCACTGGCAATTTAGTAATTACCAGAATCTTCTTAAGTAGTATAGTAAATGCCGGTTCTGGCGCACATTCCTGAAATTCCTCAAATTCCTAAGACAATTAGTAATTTTTTTTTTTTTTTTTTTTTTTTTTCATCTAATGGACTATCCTCACTTCGTTCGGGGTCCATTAGATGAAAAAAAAACAAAAAAAAAAAACAATTTTACTAATTGGTCTTAGGAATTTTATGAATTTCAGGAATGTGCGCCAAAACACGGCATTTAATATTCTACTATAGTTCATTTATTGTATTTATACATTATATTAATAGATCGGTTTCTACCGCTTTTTTCCGGATTGGAGCAGTTTTGTTGTACTATTTTTTCATTGTATTTAACACCTATTAAAGGAATTATTAGTTTACAGTATATCCATCCATGGTACTGCATATGTTAACATTTATTCGAACACTTGGTTTATAGTGAATTTATTGTATTCTAACACCCTATTAGAGGAGTGTTGTTAATAAGGTATTATATCATGGCTGAGCATACACTAACATTTGTTCGAGTACGTCCTTTAAAGAACTACTTACGTGGATGGAAGATGGATATTCCTGATGATAATCCTATGGGAGCGGATCCAGCCGTTTTCCTTGCTGATGTACGTAAACAAACTACCGAAAAGTTTAAGGAAGAACTACAAAACCACAATACCTTTAAGGCCCAATTAGCTTTAAGCATAACTTTCGTACTCGATAAACCTGATGGTTACGTATATGAGACAGCTACCTTTTATAGCAAACAATCTGTTTTGATCAATGATGCTGGGATCCGTGGTGTAATAGTAGACGCACATGCTCAGATATACAACCAAATTGAGAAGTGGATCAGTCGTGGATCGAATTGGGTCATAGATAGAGTCAATATTCTATGGTTAAACATTGCTAAATATCAACCACTACGTGGAGGTTCATATTTACCACTACCTGAAGAAATAGCGAATAAGAAAGCTGTGATCAATGTAAACAACAAAGATGATCATTGTGCACTTTGGTCGATATGCGCAGCAATGTTTCCAGTTAAGAAAGATCCTCAGAGGACATCAAAGTATCGAATAGATATGGTGAAATCCAACGGGGTGGACTCACCAACACCAATCTCACAAATACCACTTCTAGAGAAGCAAAACAACATTTCTATTAATGTATATGGATGGGATCCAAAGGAAAAGTGCTTAATCATATATCATATCTCAAAGAAGACTTTTTCGAAGTACATCCATCTACTACTTATAGAAGACCCAAAGAGTGGTAAACAACACTATTGCTGGATAAAGGACTTCAACAAACTACTATTCGATCAAACAAAGCATGATCATAAGCAGCACTTCTGTGAACGATGTCTACATGGATATTCCAATGAAGCTCTTCTTGAAAAGCATATTACAGAGTGTAATGGTATCAATGACAAAGCCATACGCATTGAAATGCCTACCAATAAGAACAACGAAGTCTCATTCCAGAATATACACAAGCAGCTCAAAGTAACCTATATTATTTATGCAGATTTCGAGGCATTAACCACTAAGATCGAAGGACTTGCTCAAGACTCAAAGAAGAGCAACACGCTTAAAACGGAAGAACATATTCCATGTGGATTTTGCTATATAGTTGTACGTTCTGATGGTTATAGTGAACCACCAGTACTATATAGAGGTAGGGATACTATCGAACGTTTTCTACAATGTATGCAAAAGGAAGAGGCGAAGATCAAAGCCCAAAAAGCTAAACCACTATGCATGTCATGGGAAAACTATAAGGCTTATAATAGCGCAATGATTTGTCATATCTGTCAGAAGCCATTGGTTGGTGATAAAGTACGTGATCATTGCCACATCACAGGCGAGTTTAGAGGTGCCGCACACAATACCTGTAATCTAAAATTACGTGCTTTTCCTACCATCCCAGTCGTATTCCATAATCTTCGTGGATATGATGCTCACCTAATAATGCAATCCATATCCATAACATTAGGTAAGATATCTTGTATTCCAAACAATATGGAGAAATATATTTCATTCTCACTTGGTAACCTACGATTCATTGATAGCTTTCAATTTCTACCATCATCTCTTAGTACATTGGTATCGAGTTCAGAATCAGACACATTTCAACAAATTGTAAAATATACATCTAATCAAGAGAAAGCCAATCTATTAACTCGTAAAGGAGTATATCCATATGAGTACATGGATGCGTGGGATAGATTTGCAGAGACTTCTCTACCACCTAAAGATGCGTTCTATAGTAAACTAACTCTAGAGGACATATCCGATGAAGATTACGAACATGCAATAAGAGTTTGGAATGTATTTGATTGTAAGACATTAGGTGATTATCATGATCTTTATCTACAAACTGATGTACTTCTTCTAGCAGATGTGTTCGAGGACTTTCGTACAACATGTATGCAAAACTATGGATTAGATCCTGCACATTATTATACGAGTCCAGGACTTTCATGGGACGCTTTATTAAAGATAACTGGAGTGAAACTCGAACTATTAACTGACTATGACATGTATCTATTCATCGAGAGAGGTCTACGTGGTGGTATATCCATGGTATCACAACGTTATGCCAAAGCGAATAATAAAAACGTACAGGATTTCGATCCAGAAAAACCAAATAGCCACATATTATATCTAGACGCGAATAACTTATATGGATGGGCCATGAGCCAATATTTACCAACAGGAGGATTTGAGTGGTATACACCAACAGAAGAACAAATAACCAATCACGCAATAGATTCAGATAAGGGTTATATCCTTGAAGTTGATCTCGAATATCCTCGAGAACTTCACGATACGCACAACGACTATCCACTAGCTCCCGAGAGAATTCAGGTGAATAAAGATTTGTTCTCAGAGTATCAGACCGATCTATTTGAGGAACTATATAAAGGTAATGGATCTTTGAAAGTAGAAAAACTTGTACCTAATCTATATAACAAAGAACGATATGTGCTCCACTACCGTAACCTACAATTGTATCTATCTCTTGGTATGCGTTTGATAAAGATCCATAAGGCACTACGGTTTGACCAATCACCATGGATGGAACCATATATACAAATGAATACTGAGTTATGAAAACAAGCGAAGAGCACCTTCAAGCAGGATCTATACAAATTGATGAACAATAGCGTATTTGGAAAAACAATGGAGAATCTACGTAAGCGTGTAGATATCCAATTAGTGCGTGCATCAGAAGGAAACAAACTACGACGTCTATTGAATAAACCTAGTTATGCTCGATCCACAATTTTTGATGATGATCTTGCCGCGGTACATAACTACAAAAGTAAGCTATTGCTGAACCGCCCCATATATGTTGGAATGTCAATTCTAGATCTATCAAAGCATCTGATGTATGACTTCTACTACAACGAGATCAAGAAGCAATATGGGCAACGATGTAATCTACTTTATACCGATACCGACAGTCTATTACTACACTTTAAAACTGAAGATATCTATGCAGATATGGCAATTCATAAACATCTATATGATACTAGTAACTACAGCAAAGACCATCCGCTGTATAGTATCAACAACAAGAAAGTACTTGGTAAAATGAAAGATGAATGTGGAGGTATTCCTATAGTCGAATATGTTGGACTACGATCTAAGCTCTATTCTATATTGAGAGTAGATGGCGATGAGATTTGTAAAGCTAAAGGTACCAAGAAGGCAGTAGTGAAACATTGTATTCGTCATGAACAATATAAAGAGTGCTTGATGGATAAGAAAGTATTCAAACATGGAATGAATATGCTTCGAAGTGAAGGTCATAAGATGTATGGTATACATATGAACAAAGTATCTCTATCACCATTCGATAGTAAGAGATGTATTTTAGCAAACGGAATAGATACAATAGCCTACGGTCATGGAGACTTTTTTTCCAGATAATGAAGAAGTAGCCGATTTTATTAGCAATATAATATCGAACGCAATCGATACACTATCCTACAATCGTAAAAACATCATTACAGAGGATGAAGATATGGACGACTTTATTCGTGACTTGCTTCTATCTTAGAATACCTTTTGGTGGTAGTTCTGTATCTGGTGGTATCACTTGTATCTCTTCACGAACGAACCCTCGCTTTGGTGCATCTTTTCCTAAATAGTATAGAACAGGTTGATTTGATGATACCACACTTCGAGAAATATAATATGTCTGTAAACTCCATACAGGATCAGTTGCTCGTTTTACTCCACCTTCCAATTCTCCCGGTGAGTATAGATATCGAACTAAAACATCGAATGGTAGTCGCTTTTCTTTCAATCCAATAATTCTAGAATATGTAGGAGTCTTTATGTTTACTTGTTGTGCCTCTATAGAATTTGAAGGCTCCTTACCTGTTAGTCGAGTAACTTCATTGTTCATAGCCTTGATAACATCAGGAAGCCTCAATACCCATTCTCTACTACGTGCATCCGATCCTTCAGATGTAAGTACCATCTCTTTTGCATATTGATATCCAAATAATCTTTCAGCTATCGTTCTATTTGCTCGTTCAACAAAACTTTGTGCCCTATGATGACCGGCTTCACCTCGTTGAACTTTCGTACCACGTAGTTCTAATGTTTCAGGCATACGTCCCATGAATTCTCTACCAGGATCAACTTGCAATGTTTTTGGCCATTCTAGTGGACTACGTTTATAGATTCGTTCGAATGCTGCAGACACTTCACCACTATCTTTCGATGCTAAAGGTTCAGCCTCTTTATATCTAGAAGCTACATCGATTACCACTAAAGCATACTTATATAGTTTCCTTCCACGACTAGGTCTATCATGAGGTAGAAATATCAAATCAGCTTGATGAACTTCATTAGGTTTCGATACAGTCCAATGTGGTCGTGGAATATAGTGTGGTGGTGATAGATATATTTGCCACATGGCTTGTTTCTCTAACCAACCCTTAGCTACATCTTCCGATACCTTTGCAGCCACCGATAACTTACCAATTGCAGCATAACCTTTCCAATAGCCCATAGGACCATAGAAGATATTCGCAAGTTTAGCATCCATTATATATCTATGTATTCTAACCTTTAACAAGAAAAAAGAAAAAAAGAATAAGAACTTATCTAACCAACTAGTTCTTATTCTTTTTTTCTTAGTATCTCATCAATCGTAAAAATTCTCGTTTTTTAAAAAGCATATCGACTAATAGCATATCCAGCAGCTAGCGTTCCACCACCAACGAAAATCAACTCACCAGTTTTCTGTGCGTTAGATGGTTGATAGTAGTCAGAGAAACGAGGTTCTTTCATTGCTTCGAGTCGTTTCAGTGCCTGACGTAACTTATGGGAGCGCACGAAAGCTCGGTTGATATCGAGTTGGTTATTATGAGCATCGCGTTCGGCGACTTCATGTTTGCGCGTCCAATCGGACAATTTTTGACGTTCTTCGATATATGCCTCCCTAGCAGCATCGAATTTTTCCATTGCCCTATCATGTCTCTCTCGTTCTATATTAGCAGTTTCATCTTTTCCACCAAACATCCTAGCAAGCACTCCACCACCAGTGAATGCCGCTGCGTTTACAATCGCCGTGAATAGCATCATTGCGCCAGCTGCAGCCATTATGGTTTGGCCTTTTGTTTCTCGAGATATTGTTTTGCATATATGCTACCAGCTATTACTGCAGTCCACTTCACGTAATTTATAATAGAAGTAGAAGGATCGTTAAGCATAGATTCCTTGGCAACCTTTTTTACGATCCAACCAATACCAGTAGCTATTCCAGTTATCATAGCAGCATCAGTCGCTGTTTTCATCAATTCTTTATCCATCCTAATATATATCGTATATCTCTAGTCTTTAATTGTTACTCCATATCTGGTACCGTAGTCTTTACAGGACTCGCGGGTCGTATCGTACTAACGTTCTTAGAAGTGTCATCTCTATATCTTCTGTATTGATAGTATACGCTAGCTAATGCAGCACCCGTACCAATAACTGCGATAGTAGTATTAGTAGATATGTTTCTAGTCCAACTTTCATCTACGTCGGTTTCTTTAGATAATTCACTTTCACGCGAAATCTCTCTATTTTGAGCCTCTCTAGCAAGTTTATTACTTAGTGCTAATGCTTTCCCAGCAGCAACCCTCTTTGGATCTTTTACTTTAGTTGGTGTTGTTTTCGGTGGATTCGCAGTTATCTGATCCGTCTGTTCCTCCATCTTGATTCGATATAGTAGTTACTTGCGAATGTTTAATAGGAGTACTAGGAACGACTATGTGATTAGCTACATGGAACGAAGCACTAGCTAGAGCCACTAATCGAACTGCTTTAAGTGTTAATAGACCAGCCGCAGTATATATCTCATTGCGGACTAGTTGGTCTTCTTGTAGATCCTTAACCAGTGCTTGTTGGTCATCTAGTGGAACTACGTATGCGACTGCGCGAGTAGCTAGACGTAGTGCACCATTTACTAAGCATCCTGTTATTTGGTAGCATGCGCCAAACAATACAGCGCCCATACCAATAACTGCTATAGTAGATACGTTTTTAGTCCAACTTTCATCTACATTGATTTCTTTAGGTAATTCACTTTCACATGTAATCTCTCTCTTTTGAGTCTCCGCAGTTATCTGATCCGTCTGTTCCTCCATCTTGATTCGATATAGTAGTTACTTGCGAATGTCTAATAGGAGTACTAGGAACGACTATGTGATCAGCTACATTGAACAAGACGCTAGCTAGAGCTACAAATCGACCGTGTTTAAGTGCTAATCGACCAGCCGCCATAGATATCTGATGGCGGGCTAATTGGTTTTCTTGTAGATCCTTAAACAGTGCTTGTTGGTTGTCTAGTGTAGCTACGTATGAGACTGCGCGAGTAACTTGACGTAGTACACCATCTACTAAGTGTACTGTTATTTGATTTGCTACTACGGCCTGGTATCTACTATGTAAACGTTTTACGTCCTCAGATAGTTTAGTTATATCTGTTAGGGAGAAATTCTGTCCTAGACATTCTTTCGTTTTACCTAATACAGCTAAGGTCTTAAGTACTTCCCGATATTCTTCGATATCCTCCAATTCGATTGGAAATTCCAATTTGGTTGGTGGACCTGTTAAATCCTCGCCTTCTAGTTCTTTGGTGTATTCATCCATGATAATATGTTATAGGTGCGGGTATCTCTAACACTACTGCAAAAGGATGTCGCAAACAAAAACATATGCGAGCAAACTTGTGAGATCGAAGTATCGTTCGTAATTCATTACATTCTTGTGAATCTCCGTAATCTTCGAATATCCTCTTTCCATCTATAACCGATGCCGTATGAAACGCTACTACGATAGCTACGTTCTCACGAAAAGGTTTACATATACTCGTTAATTGTTGGGATAGTACCCAAATAGATAGTCCTATATGTCGAGCAGAGAATGCTAAATCTACTAGTTTGTCAGTTCTTCGTTTTACATCTTTTGATGCGGCGCAATCATCTAGAATCAATAATGTATTGGTACCTGACCAAAAGGTTGCACAAATATTTAATGTGGTATCGATAGCATCCTGAGATGGTGATATGACATAAAAATGCGGATCTCGATTAGCAAATCCATGATATGTTTTGTTGTGGGCATACGTAGGACAAATTAATACTATATAATCGAACTTACCACGAAATGGTCCACGAAGTTGTTCTATGAGAAATGCAGTCTTTCCACAATTCGTTGGACCTACTATAAGTGTGTTGAATGGAATGTGTTCTACGAGGGAATCCATCAGTATGTTATACTATCTAAAGATCTGTTCAATATCTTGAGCTGAGCATCAGCAAGGACATAGATATGCATGTTTACGTTTCCACTTCCTTTTAAAGTTCTATGTATACGAATATCGATATCTTTTCCACCACCAGTTTGTGCCATTCCATCGCCATGAGCAGAGGAATCTTTTGCTGTACGACAATCGACTAGGATGGCAAATCTGTTATTGTAAAATTTGGTAGGAGTCATGGAAGTATTGGATGTACCAAACCATCCTTTTGTGGACTCCCAAAAATCTGGTGTTAACATACCTCCTGGAAAGAATCTATTTGGAACTCCATTTACGTCTATCTCTATCTTTGAAATATCAGGATTTACGAATGCTTCGCTATCTCGTGAACCGGCGGTGTGAGGATCTACGAATAGAAAGAGTAATCCAGCGAATGATCGTCGTGGAACATTTATATTCTGAGATATCAAAGTATCTGATGCCTTAGCGATAGGTACTAACTTGAAGTGAACTGCGTGATCGTATAGGAATGCAGTACCATTTTCATATGCGCGAAATGCTTTCCTAGCTAGCGTTTCATTCTTGATTGCTTCGTATTCTAACTGGATGTTGGTAAGCTTGTACGTACCTATCTTTGTCGAATCTGATCCAACGATTATATCGATAGAGTGGGCTAGAGTTAATTCGAATGAAATAGTGTCTTCTAATGCATGTGGATATAGAACTCCATGTTGTGTAAGAATATCAACGTCTAACGGAATTCTATATTTTGAACCATATGCAGCTAACAATGCATTCTCACCAACATCTGAAGTACCTGCATCACCAGCCTTAGATCGTAGCTTATTTGTGTTATCTGATTGGATACCTTGTTGTACTCTCGATTCTCTCTCTTGTGTAGATAGATAGATATCGGAATATGTTTGTAATAGATCCGATCGAGCAATGTCTTCTACTATTTCAGCCCCTATCTTACAAACTCGATGTATAACTAAGCAACGTCCAACATTTGCAACGACTCGATTATTAGCATGTCCACCAGACAATACGATATCACCCAATAATGCTAAACTACCAGGTACTAATACGATATCTTCTCCCATCGTTGGAACTTCCACATAGAGCGTCTCACCTGGATTAGCAGATGATGGAGTGAAAGTTTTTCTATATAAGGTTCGTTGAGCTTTGAGTGCGAGTTGCGCTCTTAGTGCTTCCTTAGGAATTAACTTCGACGATATCATGTTGAATATACCATGATATATAGTTATGTTCAATATGGAAGATAGGGTCGACGTCGATGTGAGACATGAGGATAGTACCGACAGATACGAAGAACGAGATGAAGAACGACAACGACAACGAGATGAAGAAGACCGACAACGAGAAGCAAATGAGAGATACGTGGCTTACTTATTGAGTGACAATCAAGATGAAGCTGGAGGTAGTGAGACAATTACCATGGATGTTTTGCATGGTGATGACCCACTTCGAGGATTCACATTCGAACAAACCTTTTCAGATTCGGTAAAGGAAAGGCTGGTTGATGATGTAAAAGAGCATTATCCGGATGCGGGTATTCGGCATAACATCGAAATCTACTTAAATAATGGACAACTCAACGTTCGCGAACTTGGAAGCAACGAAGACTATACGCGTCTATTCGCCGGTAATGAGAAAAATAAGAAATTACGTGTGAAGATGAGGAAAGATCTCAAAGATGCTTTAGGTCCAAATAATGAAGAAGCTACCAATGAAGTATTATTTGCAGAACGACAACTCGCCGAGCGGGAAGTAAATAACGAATCTATTCTTAGAGACTCCGAATCTACCGACGCTCAGAAAGAAATAGCTAATAAAGAGTTAATGTCTATCCGTAGGGCAAGAGAATTACTTGAACGTCAAGAAGAAGCTATACTAGAACGTACGTCGCTACGTGAAAGGGTCAAATACATTTTCAGGAAGTATGGAATGACTGTTCTTGCGGTGGTAACTGCTATTGGTGCTATCGTTAGTGTAATAGTTTCCCAGCTATCGAAATCCGTACCGAAACCAGTAAAAGATGGTATCGACAAAGTGACAGATACAGTAAAGAAGGGGTTAAAAACGGTAGGTGATTTGTTAAAGGAAATGGGAAAGAAACTTGGACAGATACTACCTGGAATGATTGGATCAATTGCGAATTTCATATTTACTATGGCCGGTAAAGCTCTAGGAGTATTAGCAGAGAACGTTTGGTTATTCATCGTAGCTATAGTGGTGATCACAATAGAGCAATACAAACGACGTTAACGAAATAACGCCCACGCAATTCCAGCTCCTGCAATAGATACTATCGCTAGATTGATCTCATGTTGTGGAACTCGTTGCTTTACGCTATGTGGAACTTGTTTCTTTACGCTATATGGAACTTGTTGATACGTACTATGTGGTAATTGTTTCTTTCGTATCTGTCCTTCCATATCTGGTGGTGGGAGTTTAGTTTGCTCATCGTTGATTGAGTTTGATCCCATTATCATATCTTTCGTAGCTATCTTGAATGCGTTATTGTAGCCACTAATCTTTTGAGTATCGAACAATAGATTGCTTGGTAATAGCCATACTCCTATAGCTATTGCCAGATCTAACTTCTTATTCGTACCATCTATTGCAACCTGATAGTTTTTTACGCCTTTCACTAAGTTGTTTTCAATAATCGTGGCTTCAAGCAAAACTTTGAACTCTAGTTTGGTGCCATAACTACCAATGATTGGTGTAAGCATATTAACTTGAGCACCTAGAATGCAATACGCGAAAGCTTCGACAGATCGATTCAATCTACCTAATCCAGCATCTGTTAATCCCTTACCGATTGGTGGCGTAAACCAATTGTATTGTTTTCCATTAGTCTCGTCACCCCTAATAAAGTGAATCATATTGGAATTAGCTAACTTACCGCCCTCATCTTTGAATATATAGAATGGGTCCTTTTGTGTCCATGTGTACATGTCTGGGGCACTCGACCTTAACTCATACTCGTTCTTATCGCCGTACCTGGGGAAGTAAACGAATATGTCACCTAATCCTTTATTACGACCTCCACACCATCTGAAGTCTGGTGTTCGAGATAAACCAAATTCGATGCACAAAGTCTCAAGTGCTGCTTTGCTATAGAGGTTATCGATTTGCTTGAAAGAAGAGTCACCAGGTAGAGGTCCACCAAGTTCATATAGAATTCTTCGTATTGTGAAATAAACGTGAAATTGTAGGAACCCTTGAATGACGGGTGGATACGTTTTGAAAATAGGATCAAACAATGACACTCCACATCCAGAAGTCGCACACCACGTTGCAAAATTCAATCGTTGAGGCCAATATTTGAAATCTGGACCTGATAACCAATGATGGGACTCCTTTGCTGTCGTATGCTTTACGACAGTCTCTTTGAATATGTTCGGAACGCCTGCTTTGAACTTTTTCGTAGGTGTGACATATATCCATAGATTAGTTAAATCGATATCTTGTGCTTTTTCAGTAGGTGGGACCGCCGTAATAGGATATTTCACACTTTTATCTAGTGTTAACGTATGTGGAAAACCATCATGCACACCCCACAATGCGTTATCGATGCGTTTTTGAATGGTGGTAGGTAGCTTAGAGACATCATCGCCATAAACCACATAACCATGGTTCCCATCTCGAAACCAAATACTAGTTGAATATTTGCCAGGACCGTCTATATCCGTTGATATATAGAACTGGTGAAAATCTGCATGTGGATATTGTTTCTTAAACTTCGCTAATAGATCGACATTCAACGTTGCGACCTTCTTATTTTCATCGGCAAGGAGCGCTATCTGCTCAGATTTCGACAGTCTTGGTCCACCCCTAGCAATCTCTGCTATGTCCTCTGCAGATAGACCATCATCTTCGTCTGACACAACAAAAGGCATCGTAACTATTGAAGCTATACATATCCATAGTTTATACCTTTAATATATAATGGTTATCTTAAATGTCACATGTCCTACGGCTGACCATACTGTCTACTTCGATAACCCTATTCTTATCAATAATATTTCGCTAGTTGAGGTCACTCTTAGTCACAATTGGTGGAACCTATCAGAGAAAGGGAGCTTTAAGTGGGATGTCGATGGTGTGATGTTTCCACACGAAATTAAGGCGGGGCATTATAGTATAGGAAGCTTGATGACCCAATTCGATCCCGCGGTTGATGCTGGTTTATTGGAATTCATAAACAACACATTTAGGAAATACTATATTTTCGATGTTAAGAAACCAATCCAGTTAACTAAGAATATCTGCGATTTGCTTGGTATCAAAGTAGGTGGGGGTCCAACAGGCTATGTGACTATCAATGTGGGAAAATACCCCCTGGTGCCAAAAGATATTAATCACATATATATCTACTGTGATGTGGTGGATTCAGATTTCTCACTTCTTGATGGGAAGCCATCTAAAATCCTACATGCTTTTAAAACGACATCGCACGTTTTTGGTGAAACAACTTACTTTCCACCAACCCTCATACCCATTCGAGCCTTAGGAACGATACGGAACTACATTCGCCTCACAGTTTGCGATGAGCAAGGCAATCTCATAGGCTTCAACAAGCAGCCTCTACGTTTCGTATTGAAGCTTGAGTAAATCATACGTATATACAATGGATGGTGATTCGATTCAACCGTTTCCAACAGCACCAGGTATCTATCCATCGGGAGCTATAAAGGAACTTAGCGATATAAATGGATCGAGTTTTAGACTGCAAAAAGTCTGTGATACGCTTGCTGAGCTAGAACAACAAGCAAAGCACTACGAAGTTGTTCGCAAAAAATATGCTCGAGCGCGTGGTATCGTTCATGGGATTGCTGTGGCCACAGGTAGCCTGAGTGGCGTTTTATCAGCTTCTGCACTAGGTTCATCATTTACGGGGATTGGGATACCTGTGGGTATTTCCTTAGGATCAGTGGGGTTCCTGTGTGCCGTCATATCGGCTTCGATGGCTGTTGTTAGTAAGAAACTTGGCGTTCGCGTCTCGAAGCATGAAAAGACTGTTATGTTAGCAAAAGCTAAGGCGAATTCCGTGGAAGTCAAAGTCTCAAAAGCTCTAGCCGATTGTAACATTTCAGAAGCCGAGTTCGGAAGCGTTATTGATGAGAAAAGGAAATATGAGACGCTTAAACTAGAAATACGGCAAAAAAACAGGCAAGAAGGTGGATTAAAAAACGTAGAAGAACTTCGATCCGAAATCCGAAAGGAGATGAGAGCAAAACTTGGCAGTCTAGTGGGGTAAGAATAAATATCTCCTTCGAAAGAAACCAGCATGGATTTCATTTTAACTTCGATAAAAGCAACTGCACTTAATTCGTATAAATTACCGTGTTGTTTTTGGTTCATATGCTAATTTCGAGACAATTTCGAGACAACAAGAAAGAGGATCAAAAAAACGTAGAACAACTTCGATCCGAGATCCGAAAGGAGATGAGAGCAAAACTTGGCAGTCTAGTGGGGTAAGAATAAATATCTCCTTCGAAAGAAACCAGCATGGATTTCATTTTAACTTCGATAAAAGCAACTGCACTTAATTCGTATAAATTACCGTGTTGTTTTGGTTCATATGCTAATTTCGAGACAACGCGTGGGTGACGCTAATTAACATACGTCAACTGCTTAAAACATAAGTATGTTATTTTATCACTGAATACTTCGTCTAGCACACATAGCCCCACGGGTTTGTCGCTGGGACTTGTGATCGAGATGGGAGCCGTTCACGAGTTCTGGTGTTCAAACCTTGGCGGACTATGTGTGGTAGATCGGCTTGTGTTGGGTAAGAAGCTCCCAGCCCAACACAAGTCGTAGCGCGTATCTGCCGATTGCAGAAGTTAAAGTAAGTTAAAGTAATACAGTAGAAATCAGCGGCCAGAGTACAAGAACCAAATGTGGTCAGAAGCTGAACTACAGTAGAACGAATACAGTGAAAAGCGGGGCCCGGCAAGAATAAAAACCTCTCTAGGAACAAAAAGGAGAAAGAAGGAAAAAGGTGAAAGTGGGTTCCTAGAGAGGTTCTGGTGACACCAGTTTTGGTACTTTGGTTTTTTTCATTATTAATTTTTTTTCTTCTTACTGTCTTAGACTAAATTCTTGAATGAGTACATATCAACGGATGTCGTTCTCACGAATTAGCCGTTTTGGTTAAATAGGAAATGAGTCGTTAAACTTTTGGTTAAGTAATCGCACATATGTTATTCGAGGTAATTAAACCTTATCACTATTTAGACCGTGTCTCGTATAGATGGGCTCAAAGTGGGAATTGTAAGCAATCAACTCATTGATAAAACGCACGACCGAACCCTTATGTATACCACACCGTTTAACGATGTCAATAAGAGACATACGAGATCCCGAACGACGTAGTACCTCGTAACTTGCTCCAACGACTTTAGTTCGAAGTATAGAGCTGGTACCTATATTGTTTTCTATTGCCGTATGAACAATCTCATAGACTATTTGTTGGACATTCTTAGGTACTCCTTGGGGGTCGAGTTTAACAAAAGTCGTTGTAATGTGAGGAGCTATTCGATCGGTATTCAAATCTATATCGATCTTATCGCCATCATGTAGAGAACGTATAAAGACCTCTCCACGACATATGCTTTTATTGTTTAGTTGCATAAAACGAGCGACCTCTCCTTTAGATCTAATGAACCCACATTGTATACATGCTTGATAAAGTATAGCAGCTAAAATAGTTCGTTTCGCATAGCTACGTTTGATACAAACTTTCTGTACTTGAATGAATGCATCGGCTACGATTACTAATACATTTGTGGGAAACGAGGGGGCGTAATTTTGTTTATAAATAGTGTCGTATGCCTGTAGTTCTCGTATAATCGTTCGTAGTTGCAATTCTTTGTTATCGCTTTGCTTTGGGATTGTGCGGTCTAGATCATGTTGATACCAAAAGCTATCCGGCCCTACTATGCGTAACCTAGTAGTAAGATTGGTAGTTGTTTCTTCACATGATTCAGTCTCGGAAATAAGACCACAGTCGGTACATATGAATTCCGTTCCTTGCATTTCCATCGGGTATAGACATTCGGAACATGTTTCACCAGTGTTAATATGCGACAATGGTTTGATATGCGACAATGGTTTGATATGTAGGCTTGCACAAATTTCTGGACCAAGTAATCTGATAAGATCATCCATACTAGTTGTATACCATATGCCTGTCAATTGTCCAATTGTTCGTTTGTTTAAAAAAAAAAAAAAAAAAAAAAAAAATGAAGAGAGGTCGCATAACAATTTCTCTTCATTCTTTTTTTTTCGTATCGTGATTTCTACTTATCCTCCGATCCTACCACATTTAGATCTTTCTCACTGATGGAGAGGTCATCCAATGCATTATCGAGATCGTGAATGTCCACCACATTTTGATCTTTTTCCGATTCCACTACATTTAGATCTTTCTCCGATTCTACTACATTTGAACACGTGATATTCGCCGACTCGTTAGCTCGTTTCTTATCAAGGTTCTTCTTATTGCGAATGGTACGGCGTTGAGGTGCACCACATTTTGCACAAAGTTTGTGACTAGTACGACAGCCTCGACCACACGTCAAACATGGAACGAATATAGCACATCCTCTTCCTATCTGGAAGTTATGTTGAGAGCAATACTCTAACATCTTTGAACACTTCCTTATACATTTCGTGGTCTTTCCTCGCATCAACCAATCACAAGTTCTTGTCTCAATCATCGTGCAATATACCTATGTATGTTATGTGTCTAATTGGTATCTTAGTTGTGACGTCTACGTTGAGGTTCTTCAATTATACGCACTTGTCTAATCTGTGTGGTATTAATACGTACTAAGATAACAGCAAACGTTAATATCGTGAAGTAGAGAATGTATGTTAGTACCATGGATGGAGATAACAACGTAAGCTAATATCGTGGAGTAGAGAACGTATACTAATACCATAGGTGGCGATATACGGTATACTAATGATATCTCTAACAGTTGCTCAAGTTTGGATCTTTAGATGCAAGAATGCCTAGGGACAATTTGGACGTTGCGAGAGATCCTATGTGGCAGCATAAGCATTTATGTAGTAATCTAGTAGAGCGTTTTCGTCCTCTATGGTGAGCTGGGAGCGCTTAATGAGCCACTCAATGATCCATTTAGCGGTATTAAGATGATCATTGCTACAGGCGCATAGTAGAGCATGATGAACGTATTCATACTCTATGGTTATCTGAAAGCGTTGAATGAGCCACTTAACGGTATTGAGATGGCCATTCCTACAGGCATCTAGTATAGCAAACCCGACGGCTTTATCCTCTTTGGTGAACTGGAAGTGCTTAGTGAGCCACTTAGCGATATCAAGACGGCCATCCTTACAGGCAGCGCATAGAACGTAATCGGTGTGTCCATCCATTTTATCGAACCATAAGTGCTTAATGAGCCACTTAATAACGTTAAGATTACCATATTCACTGGCGTAGACAAGAGGAAAGCTATCATCGATGTAGTTTGCGGAAATACCGAAAGTCCCAGCCAAATTGTCTCGATCGTTGTCATTACGAGTAGACCTAAGACCGAAAGTGAGTACTCGTTTACGGAACTCTTGGTCTACGTTTTTGTAGCGCACGAGAGATGCGGTACCGTTTAGGCGTTTCGATGTCCTTGCGATGCTTGCGAATGATTCTGGGCCTGCATGCTCTACTATCTTGACTAAGATTTCTATGGGAAGGCACGGTATGCTATCCATAGTGGAAGAGATCGATATACTGCATAGTAATCACTTCTCTAATAGGGTGTTAAAATGTAAAAAATACAACGAAAAAAATAGTACAACAAAACTGCTCCAATCCGGAAAAAAGCGGTAGAAACTGATCTATTAATATAATGTATAAATACAATAAATGAACTATAGTAGAATATTAAATGCCGTGTTTTGGCGCACATTCCTGAAATTCATAAAATTCCTAAGACCAATTAGTAATTTTTTTTTTTTTTTCCCCCATCTAATGGACCCCGAACGAAGTGAGGATAGTCCATTAGATGAAAAAAAAAAAAAAAAGACAACAATTTTACTAATTGGTCTTAGGAATTTGAGGAATTTCAGGAATGTGCGCCAGAACCGGCATTTACTATACTACTTCTTATTATTGGATATACAATTTTGTATGTTGTAGTTCAATTTTTTTTGGGGGGGGGATACATTTTTTATATCAGTTCAATCTTTAAAAACAAAAGGGTTGTTTGGTGAATGGAAAATTGTCCTGCTCCTCTTTGGTTTAAAATAGCAGTCCACCATAAAAAAAGTGGTTGATCTATCAGTTATCAACCACATGCAGACCTACGGACCAGTTACCATGCAACCAAATATTAATGACTTACTGACCACATACAGTACCAACACACTTACCAACCACTTACTAACCACTTACTAACCACATAATTACCAACAACACACCAACCAGTTACCAACCACATACTAATGGCTAATGCTGTCAGACCACTTATCAACCACTTAATGACCACTTACATGTACATGTACCAACCACACACTGACCACTTAATACCAACCACATATATGTATTTGTACCAACCACTTACTGACCAGTTACCAATGACATACCAACCAGTTGCTAACCACATACTAATGGCTTCCTGACCACTTACCAACCACATACAGTCTGACCAGTTACCAACAACATACCAACCAGTAACCAACCACATACTTAAATGGCTAATGCTGTCAGACCACTTACCAACCACTTAATGACCACTTACATGTACATGTACCAACCACATACTGACCACTTAATACCAACCACATATATGTACATGCATTTGTACCAACCACTTACTGACCAGTTACCAATGACATACCAACCAGTTACCAACCAGTTACCAACCACATACTAATGGCTTGCTGACCATGGCCACTTACCAACCACTTAATGACCACTTAATACCAACGACATATACATGTACATTATATTGTACCTGACCATGCTAATTACTGACCAGTTACCAATGACATACCAACCAGTTACCAACCACATACTAATGGCTTGCTGACCTGCACTTACCAACCACATTGTACTGACCACTTAATCCAACTACATACACGTACATTGTACCAACCACTTACTGACCAGTTACCAATGACATATGTATACAGTGTACCAACCACATACTAATGGCTTGCTGACCTGCACTTAACCAACCACATTGTACTGACCACTTAATCCAACTACATACATGTACATTGTACCAACCACTTACTGACCAGTTACCAATGACATATGTATACAGTGTACCAACCATATACTAATGGCTTGCTGATCACATACCGACCACAAACTGTTTTTTGAAAATGTCCCGATATTCCCAGAAAATCTCCCCTCTTTTTTGAAAACATTTAAAATCAAAAGCAAGCCCTGAGTATACCTGACTTGACTATTATTTTAGTTGATTGTTAAGAAAGTTTAAAAACTAAGATGAAACTACGAAAATAGCACAGAGCAATGAACTATTAATAATAAATATAATTATAGTGATCTCTATTTGTTATCGCAGCCTGATTATTAATATGGCAACTCTAAAGCAAATTTGGGCTGGCCTGCTTTTACTCCTAATACACACTCCTCACCGGCATTAACTGTTTTGGACACACAATACTTCAATGACTCACATGTTTATTTTTATAGAGGGAAGAAAACCGGAGAACCCGGAAAAAAACCTTGAATGCAGATAATGAATCAACAACAAAATGTAACTCACATACAGTGCCTGAGCTGGGAATCGAACCCGGAACTGCATCTAGATCTATTTAATCATTCCAATACAGCCTGTTCAGCAACACAACAGAGGCCCAAATGGGCGTCCACGTAAAAAGCAGTGGCAAGAGGCGAGTGTTTTACCACTATGCTAACCTGAATACATCCCCATTATTCACATTTGAACTGTAATTTAATACTCACTAATCTGTCTTTGTGTCTCAGGAAATCTCTGGCCTTGATAAATGTACTAATCTTAAGAAGCTTTACCTGTATGACAACAAGATATCCAGGATAGAGAATGTCTCTCATCTGACCAAACTGACCTTATTATGGTTAAATGACAACAGTATCAGCAGGATAGAGGTAAGGTTAATAATTATATTTAATAGCCCAATTCGATTAATATGACTAATCTACCAATTCCTTTGAGATTTGGAGTTGGGCAGTATGTAGGGTTTGAAGAAAGCACTTATTGACAAGTGCTAAATGGCATTGATGGGCAAGTGCTAGAAAACTGCACTTGCCCAGCAGGCAAGTCAACTCATGATACCCCTTATACTGCATACATGTACAAGATTTCCAAAGAGTACATTTACATTTGGACAATTTATATAGTTTTAAGCTAGAACTTGAACTCGCTATCTTGCATGGCACAAACCCTGGCAAAACTTTGATGAACAATTCATGAATAGTTCATGAATTTATGTCCATGAACATTCATGAAATATTCATGAACTGTTCACGAATGGGAATGAATGTTAAATGGCCACATTCATGAAAGATGATTTTCATGAACATCTCATGACCTAAAAGTACATGTACATGAACATTTCATGACGATGGTTCATGAACAGTTCACGAATCAGGCATGAACATTTACAGACACTGTTCAAATAAATTTGTGTAGATTCATGAACAGTTCATGCATTCTTGAAATGTTCATGAAAAATTCTTCAACTTATTAATTTGTTACATTATAACAGTAGAGTTCATGAAAGTTCATTAGAGATTCATTATTGTATTTCATGAATTAATTATGAACTCTCCTGAACCATCTTAGGTTCTTGAAATATACATGAAAAGTTTTTGAAATAATTCAGTGAACCTTTCAAGAATTTTTTTTTCCCATTCATGAACAATTCATCATAAGTTCATAAACATATTTCGTATTTATCAGTGACCATCAAATATTCATGACAGGTCAATGAACATTTCATGAATTTTAGTTCATGAACTGAGACAATTGCCATTCAAGAACATATCAAGAACTGTTCATGAACTTTCATGAACAGTCCATGCTGGTTCATGAAATCATAAACATATTTTCACTGGGGACGCCGGCAAAACTTTGATGAACAATTCATGAATGGTTCATGAATTTATGTCCATGAACTTTCATGAAATATTCATGAACTGTTCATGAATGGGAATGAACATTAAATGGCCACATTCATGAAAGATGATTTTCTTGAACATCTCATGACCTAAAAGTACATGAACATTTCATGACGATGGTTCATGAACAGTTAATGAATCAGGCATGAACATTTACAGGCACTATTCAAATACATTTGTTTAGATTCATGAACAGTTCATGAATAAGGCATGAACAGTTCATGAATATGGCATGAACATTTACAGTCACTGTTCAAATAGATTTGTGTTAGATTCGTGAACAGTTCATGAATCAGGCATGAACATTTACAAGCAGTAATTCATAAAATTTATTAGATTTGGTAGATTCATGAATAGTTCATGAATCGGACATGAACACATCAGACAGCAGATTTGACCATGATAAATAAAGTAATTATAAATAAAGTAACATACAAACAACATCAATAAAGAGTTAATGCGTGTTTCATGCTAGTCCAGCTTTTAGTTATTATCTATAGCATAATTTCTAGTTCTAAATACAAGCGATTCAGTTTTTTCAGTCACTACATCATGTGTACTGATGCATTTGACTTGCCCCTGTTTATTTCAAGACTTGGCAAGCTTAAATGGATCTGCAACTCCAAGACCTGCAACGATATAACCAACAAATCTGGAATTATGATTAGAATTGCTTTTATAATTAACAATTTAGTAGGATTTGTTGCTGTGAATCCCTTAGGCCGTCAAGCAGTAATCTCTTGGTTTGAAAATTTTACGCTGCAGGGTTAGAACTTCGATTCACGTATACAAAATATAAACTTTATTCCAAACTGTAAGATCTACAAAAGTCATAACTGAAATATTTTCGACCTAAAACCACTATTATAGCTTAGAGTTTTCTAGTAATTCAGTTCGTTTTAATAGATTATTGCTCACATAGAATATAATTCAAATAACAATGTCAATGTGGTAAAATACTTCCCAAACATGTCATCAAAAATGGCCGTTATTTTATCTGACATTATCTGACGTTATTTTATCTGGGGGCCCCATATTCGTTCAGCAAAATTCGCATTAATCTTTGATAAAACTGTTCTTACCTAGTGACTGTTGCGTGAAACTGAAAGTGAAACTGAAAGCACATATATTGTATTTCCAGGTGGTAGTATAAAATTAAGACGTTTTAAGCTTACCTACTCGGCTACTGTACATATTTCTCCATTAAATCGTGCCATCCAGAACTAGTGATGCCTCTCAGTTGCAGCGGTTATTATTATCATTCCATCTAAAGAATATTGTGCTTGAAATACTCTTTGAATTAACCTTTCATTGAGCTTGTAAAACTCGAAGTCCAACCGAGCAACACATCCCTTCAAAGAATAACCGCCCCTGGAGGCCTGGCAACTCTGCCAACCAAATATGGTCAACTTGGTTCCAGTCTTAACTCATAAAAGTAAGAGTAGGAGATCGAAGGTCCTACGTTCTTCTGTTCGAATTTTTTAGCAGAAATACACATTTTCAAAGGGTCAGACAGAAATACTTTGCTTATATAAACGATGGGAATTTCCTTTCTGAACAAGCCAGTCAAATTGGTAAGTCAACTCTTAGTCTAAAATAACCAGGAGAATGCTGTGATGCTTAATATTATTTTAGTCTCAGCCCTCAGCCTCCTCACACGACTGCTATCTTAATTTAACTTATTTTATTTCTCATTTCATTGTATTTATTGTGACGTTTATCCTGCCTTCAAATAAAATAATTATGTAGCCTTTCCATGCAGTAGTCTCTGTTCCTTAAGGATTCCCTGAGAATCCTGGCAATTCTTTTCGCAAGGGGAACTTGGCTGAACGAACTCATTTGAACTGGAAAAGACAATGCATTGTTGTTTCATTGATTATATTGTCTGCCAGACGGGTTCTACTTTATTAACTGATAAAACGGTGTAACCATATCACATCAGTGTAAATTTTAAAAAACAAATTTATTTACAATGATAACAACTAGGTTAATAATAATGCGATGATAAAAGGAGACAAAAAATAAAACCATTCTCCTGATTCAATAAAATGTTGGCGTACAGCTGGCTTAAATTTGTTAGTGTCATTATTATTAACTTGGGGAGCTAATAGACCATGGAAAAAGCTATAATGATTGCTATGTTGATTACAGTTTGAATGTGGTCTCTAGAATAATATAGGGTTGGTAAATGTTCATCAGAGGTTATTAATGTTGCAGTTGATGAATTTCTTGTGAACCCGCATGACCTTTCTAGCATTTTTAAAATGTTCATGAAAGGTTCTTCAAGTTATTATTTTGTGAAATTATAACAGTTCATGAGTTCATGAATGTTCATTATAGATTCATTGTATTTCATGAATTGATTATGAACTCTCCTGAACCATCTTAGGTTCTTGAAATGTTCATGAAATGTTCTTGAAATATTTCAGTGAACCTTTCAAGAAAAATTGTATTTTGTTCCATTCATTAACAATTCATCATAAGTTCATGAACATATTTGGTATTTATCAGTGACCATGAAATATTCATGAACAGTTCAATGAACATTTCATGAATTTTAGTTCATGAACTGAGACAATTGCCAGTCAAGAACATATCAAGAACTGTTCATGAACATTCATGAATAGTTCATGCTGGTTCATGAAATCATGAACATATTTTCGCCGGGGTATGTTGTGTGAAAGATGTAGGGGATCATGTACATGTACATGCAGGAAACTAAATAAGGAAATAAAAAAATACATTTAAATTTGATTGCAGAAAAAAATTGATAGTTATAGCCAGTTTTTATTATCACCCCTGGTAGATATCTGCATGGGTGTTTAATATTTAAACTTTTGTCTGCATGTTTTGTCAGTAATGGTTTAATTTGGAGTGTCATGTGGCATGGTAAAGTTATCATATACTTATAAAAATAGATTTTAAACATGGGGCCCCGAAGGGCAACTCATGGATGTTTAGTGAGCTATTTTGGCATATACTAAAAATCATGTAATTGATGATGTCATCATTACGTCATCACCACTAAGTGATTGATAGGAATCCACTACCATGTCACTCCAGATGTGAGCCGCCTGGCATCCCTGGTGAAAAACTTTACAGGATCTTTGAGGATCTTTAAGGATCCACATAAAGATCTTTGGAAGATCCTTAAGATCCTTGAGGATCCTGTCAAAGATAAACAAGGATCCTTGAAGATCTTCAAAGATCCTTGGATGATCTAGAAGGATCCTTGATGATCTTGAAAAGATCTTCAAGGATCCTTCAAGGATCCTGACAGGATCCTGACAGGATCTTCAAGGTTCCTGAAAAGATCTTCAAGGATCCTGAAAAGATCCTCAAGGATCTTAAGCAAAAATCCTTAAGAATCTTCAAAGATCCTTGAGGATCCTGTCAAAGATAAACAAGGATCCCTGAAGATCTTCAAGGATCCTTAGACGATCTTCAAGGATCTTTCAGGATCTTGAGAAGATCTTCAAGGATCCTGATAGGATCTTCAAGGGATTTTCAAGGATCCTGATAGGATCCTGAAAAGATATTCAAGGTTCCTGAAAAGATCTTCAAGGATCCTGAAAAGATCTTCATGGATCCTGAAAAGATCTTCAAGGATCCTGAATAGATCTTCAAGGATCCTGAGAAGATCTTCAAAGATCCTGAAAAGATGTTCATGGATCCTGAAAAGATCTTCAAGGATCCTGAAATGATCTTCAAGGATCCTGAAAAGAACTTCAAGGATCCTGAGAATCCAGACATCTTCAAGGATCCTGGAATAATCTACAAGGATCCTTCAAAGAAACACAAGATTCTTCAAGGATCTTTCAAAATACACAAGGATCTTCAATATATTATTATGAGCTTCGGAGGATTCTCCAAATACATACACATATCTACAACTATCTGCAAGGACCTGTATAGAAATGACAAGAATCCTTCAAAAAAACATACCAAAGGTCTACAAGGGGCTTACCGGTAATTGGAATAACTTTCAAAATATACAAGTATGTTTCACGATGTACAAGGATTCTGCAACATCCTGCACAGATGGGCAAAGATATGACAGCAGTAAGGCATGATTTCAGAACATAATTATTATTTTTATTTTAGCACTGAATTGTACAATAAAATGTCAATAGCAGTAATTCACATTAATAAAACAAAATACACAAAAATATCATGTAATATCCCATCAAACAAACAGCAGTGGGAAATGTGTAAGTTGGTGTCAAGTTTTAGTAAAACATCTACTGAGTGGTGGAAACGTTAATTTCAAACTAGTCAACTACGAGAAAAAGCTGTAGCCAATGTGAAGCTCAAATGAAACTGCTCTGTGTCCATGCAGTTACTGGATAAGTAAAACAACTTTTACTATATATTTTATTCTGTCTATTATTTTTTGTTTCACAGGTTATAAGTAGAACCATGCACTCTAACAACCTTAGTTTGTTTATTAGCTACATTTGTACAATGTACATGTATAGGCTGGTTTTCTACTTAAAATTTAATAATAAAACATAAAAGTAGTGTTCAAGTCATGATTCTAATTTTCACTCACTACTTGGCAGCTACAATGTAGTTTACTTTTCCCTGTTCAGCTTTCTTTGATGGTTATAGCTTCTGACATACAAGTTCATGTCCTGAAAAAAAAAAAAACAATAAGTAAAATCTAGAATTACGACTTTAGTCGTCTAAAGTTACATATGTAATAGGAGTCTGTAGTTACTCGAGTGCGAACAAATTCAAATACCGTAATGATTCAAATAAGTGCCCTCCTTTAAATAAGCGCCTCCTCCTGAATAAGCGCCCCCCCTCTACCTCGACTTTTGGAATAAGCGCCCCCTCCCGAATAAGCACCCCCCCTCCCCCTCCCCCAAAAAAACAATATCTGGTCAGTGATTACGGAACTCAATAAAAGCACCACGTAAATGTAATGAATGTAAAAAAGCCGTTTATTTCCCCGCCTAATATCAACTCTTGTTATTTACTGTTGTTTCAGTTTTCTGCAATAAAGTTTTGTTATATAGACTCAGATTTTGTTATTTTCCGCTGAAAATGAAATAAGCGCCCCCCCCCCCCCCCCCCTTATATAAGCGCCCTCCCAGAGCCCCGGGCGCCTATTCGAATCATTACGGTACAATTTTGCTCAAACGCTTTACGACAAAAGCAAAGATTGGCAGAGACTGTGATTAAAACTTAACACAATCCTTCAATTCATACACAAAATATGTATTTTATTCCAAGCCAACATCTATGGAAGTCATCATTGCTCGTCATGTTCAAGTTAAAGAACAGTTAACGTTTTATTGAGAATTTATGGATGAACAGATGTCATATGTACCTGCATGAATATTTGAGAAGATTTCTACCACATTTTGTAATAAATTTGACACTTTAAACGATAAACATTACGGTAAAGCAAGTTTATTAACTGGAGTCTGGATTTCTAGAAAAGCCTTTTGAGTTTTGTGTTGTGTGTTTAATAGTTTATTTTGTTAACTACATGTAAATGCACAACATCATTAATACTGCATGCTTACTTTCTGCCCATATTTCTTCAGGAATTCATCTCACAGGACTGATTTAATGTCTTTAAGCTGAAGCCGTTATTATCTTTCCATCTAACAGATTTTGTTCTTGAAATACTGTTGAATTGACCTTTTGAGAGAGCTTATAAAACCTCCAACGAAACGATCACAATTCTGCCGTTGTGGTGCCTGATTCAAATCTGTCCCTGGAGGCCTGGTTACCAAATATGGATAAACTCTGTCCTAGTCTTACTCTAACATGGACAATTAATCTAATGGCGAATGATGGCGGATATAGTTTTTTTAAGACACATTATGAATGGGTGGACAGAAATACTTCGCTAATTGAACACTGGAATTTATTTTTTGAACATGTCAGTCAAATCGGTGAGTAATATTCTAGTGAATAGACTAAAATAACCAGAGAATATATATATGTTTTCTTATGAAGTCATCTGTAAGACTTTATTGTAGCTTTTAATAAATTATATAGGTTATTTATGTATGTGTCTTTATTCATTCCCTGGAAACAAAAGTACAGTAAAGTCTCAGCACAGTCCATCTGCACTGTGACTGTTAATGTCTATGAGACTATTAAATTGTCTATCAATTCCAAACCTCAAGGAACTTACAAGGATCCTGCCTTTAGAATGTAGTCATGTATTCGACCTGCAAGGATCCTTCCCAAATCCTGGAATCCTGGTTGTACTTTGATGAAATCCTCAAGGATCTTGCAAGGATCCTGTCTTTAGAATATAATAATTTTCCTACAAGGATCTTGCCTAAATCCTGACAGGATCCTGGTTAAATCCTTATAAGGATCTTACAAGGATCAGTCCTACAGTGTACTACAAGAAATTATTTCCTGCAAGGATCTCTTTGAGGATCCTTGCCAAGGAAAGCTTCAAGGTTCTTAACAGGATCTTTTAAAAATCCTCATGGATCTTCAATGATCTTTGTCAAGATCTTTAAAGAACTTGTCAACGAAAACCTCAAGGATCTTTGCAGGATCTTGGAAAAATACTCATGGATCTTCAAAGATCTTTGTCAAGATATTTAAAGAACTTGTCAAGAAAAACCTCAAGGATCTTTGCAGGATCTTGGAAAAATCCTCATGGATCTTCAAAGATATTGCCAAGAACAGCCTTGAAGATCTTTCAATGATCTTTGAAAGATCCTTGCAGGATCCTGATAAGATCTTAGCAGTTAAGGATCTTTGCAAGAATTTTTAAAGATCCTTGAAGGATCTTTGAAGGATCCTCATCTACAAGGATCTTTAGCAGGTCTTTGAGGTTCTTTCAAGATATTTGAGGATCTTACAAGGTTTTTCACCAGGGATTAGATATGAGGGAGATATGGGCATGTACACAAATGTACTTAAAATCATGTGATTGATAACGTCATCATTACATCATCGCCACTAAGTGATTTGTGGGAATTCAATACCTTATTCCTGTCCAAGTTTGAATGGTCTGGCATTAGAAATGAGGGATATATGGGCATGTTCTTAAAATCATGTGACCGATGACATCATTGTTACATCATCACCACTAAGTGATTGATAGGGATCCACTACCATGTCTGTCAGCTGGTTTGAGCATGCTGACATTAAAAACGAGGGAGATATGGGCATTTACTTAAAATCACATGACCAATGATGTCATCATTACTTCATCACCACTAAGTGATTTGTGGGGACCCAATACCATGCCTGTCCAAGTTTGAACTGTCTGGCATTAGAAATGAGGGAGATATGAGCATGCACTTAAAATCATCATTACGTCATCTCCACTACATGTATTAAAGTGATCGATAGGGACCCACTACCATGTCTGTCCAGGTTTGAAGTGTCTGGAAAATTAGAAGGGCACTGTCAATACATATACATCTTCTCCAGCATGACCAAATCTTTTCGAAACCTTGGACGTGTACCAAAAACGTCCGTCAAGATATGTTAGGACAATCAAACGTCATTCGGAGAAAAGCTATGCCATGTTCGTTACATATGTTGAATGGTGCTCAGAAATGAAATCCACCTAACCCCAATAACTCATTCTGCGCTTGTGCGCATCCACGAGTTAAAAATTGGGTCTGGAATAGGATGAGAATGTGTGCCAACCATATTTGCATATCTACAATCCCTGTATGTTCAACTTGTTATTTTCCTTCTTTTTGAAGGGGCTGGAATGCCTAACATCTCTTACTGATCTGAACCTTGCTTCCAACAAGATTACCAGAATTGGTGAGTCATCATTGAAAAAAAATTTCAATTCTTTTGATACCCTAAACATGTTACTTTTTTTTTTTACTTTGGCTATATTTTCAGTTGGTATATCTTATTAGTTGGTACCTGAGTTAGCTGCTCTAAAGTCTACCATATACTTAATATTTTATACAATCAGTTAAAGAGGTGAGCACAATAAAGAGTTAAGTGACGACAGATCAAATTCCAAATTCTCCTTTATCTTCTTTGTTTTGTAAGGGAGAATTGAGAATTTGATCTGTCATCACGTTACTCTTTCTTGCACTCACCTCTTCAGTTAATACTGGGGAAAGATGTGTAATTCACATTGTTGTCAGCCCGTTCCAGTATGACCAATCATCTTCAGTTGCAGGATACTGGCCCATTAATAATATTATCCCTTTCTGTTTCCTTCCATTCTACTAAATTATTGTCCTATTAATCTACCAACCCTAGCTAATATAGGACAATTTAATGACAGATATCTTAAAACTCCAATGAAATCCCTGGTAAGATGTCCTGACAATAGTTTATAATGAAACAATGCTCAGTGTTTGTCCATGCATGGAATCCAGTGTAATCTTGTATTTTTGTTCCAGGAAATTCTCTGGACTGCAATGTTAATCTGGAAGTGCTGGACCTCTCAGCAAATGTCCTGTCATCATTTAAGGTATAAAGTAAGAGAACATGTATGCACAAAGTCATGTGGGCCACGTCAGGTAAAAAGAGCCCGGACGACATAATATGTAAATGTATTTTGAAATTGCACCATGTTTTTCATACTTGTGGTTCGATTACAATATGCATCGCGAGCGCTACATTGTGCTACTAACAAGTAGTGTTGATTTCATGAAATTGACCAGTGAAATCGAAGACGAAATTTACGATATTTTTACACGAGAGTGTGATCACAATTTTAGCAGGAGCAAATGATTCCTTATCATCAGACGATTGTTTCAAGGTGTAACATGTACTATTGCTAAAATCATATTATGAGCTACTGGGAGTAGAATGACTGCAGAAAATATTTTTTTGGGGCCAAAAAGTGATCATCTTGTTCATCTTATTTATTGTTTACTCTTTAATGCCAGCAGGTATAAATGAATGTTACACATCAAAATCATCCCCTCTCACAGGATTCCTAATTTTTGTGGTCATATTTGTGATTGGTCCCTTGCATCAAAATCACGTAAATTTCATCCCTGATTTTTGTTGTCAATTTCTTGAAACTAACATTTATTGTTAGGGATGAAATGTAGCGTTTCTCGTCAAGAATACAATACATTATCTTCAACCTGTTATTAGGAACACCGTTGTAGGAATTATTTAACTTGATTGTCATCCGGGCCCTTTTTGCCTGATGCGGGCCATGTTTTATTCATGAATTAGGTGTTTGTGTTTGGCACAATGGGTTAGTGTATGGTACATTAAGCATGTGCTCCCAAGTTCAATTCCTGACATGGGCAACCACATCCATACCAACTCTTCTCTGATCCAAGTTATACAGTAGCTTAATATATAGCTTTGAATTCCCATAATTGGGAGCTCTGTCAGAGTAGCTGGTAAAGTTGTACACCGTCAGCCTTCTGGAAGAACAGTTGGTTAGACTGAAGGGGCTACCGACATTACATATAGTACTTTACTTTAATCAATTCATATGCTAATAACCAAGAGGATATAATTATCTCTCCTTAGGATCTAACAAACCTAACTCGTTTGAGACATCTGAAGTCAGTAAGTTTCAAGGACCCTACATATGGCCCTAACCCAGTGGCCCTGCTATGTAACTATGCAACACATCTGATCTACCATCTGCCGCTGGTGACCAGGCTGGACTCGTATGATGTGGAGAGCCAACCTCTCAAGGACTTGGCTGAAGTAAGCAACGTGTTAATTTACAGTCTGCTAGATTTAAAGGAAACCCCTCCTATTGGAACAAATTGCTGTTAAATTGTTGGCAATATGGTCTAAATTGGAAATAGGAGGAGGAAGGGGAGGAGGAGCTGCTTATATGAAAACACTTTTTTTTTAAATCATGTTTTATTTCTGATAAGGGTAATCAGATACAAGAGTGTCATATTTATCACGATCAAGCCAAACCTCACATATAAGCCGAAAAGAGTGTTGTCCAGCTGGATCATCACTTAAGCCCTTTTTTGCACACATATTTTAGTCACATATGGTCACAATTTCCAGCCCTGCTATTTTACCATAAAATACACTATTGAAATCAAATCCACAGGTGACAGTTTCCAAGAAAAAAATGTACTACAACATGAGAGTAAAGACGCTCCACCGAAACAAGGCTGACCTCTTGTTAAAACTTGGGCTAGAGAAGGAGGATCTGCTGTCATTCCCTCTCTCTAGGATACAGGCACTATACTCATACATCAAGGAGGTATACTGTGGAGCATTGAATGTTAGTTGATGATACTTGGAGGTGTTTATGTGACAGTGGATCAAGTTTCATTCAGGAACGACACTTCATTCCGCTTCCCACCTGTAACTCTGTATTATTGTGATGTTGTTTAGATGATACCAGTACGAAGTGTCATTGATACTGGAACAAGTCATTCCAGAATGAATTCACTCCTGAGTTCTTGTATCAGATTGAACGTTTTGTTCCATAATAAAACTTGATGCGGTATCACGTAAACACCCCCTTAGTTTATAATACTGGAAATCAATCTAAGGTTCAACTTATTCTAATTTTTGAATGGATGGTTGAAGTGGTTGGTGGCAGCTGAGGACAGTTTCAGACTCACATGCATGTACTGCAAATCCCATTTTACACCAGACCAAGTTTCAAATGGTTAATAGATCTACCGATACCATGTACATAATGGTCCTCTCGCTTGTATTCTCTCAGATTGAGAGAGAACAAGAAGATGCACCTGGTAAGTCTTCTGAGGAGAATGGAGATCCTAAGGATGAGAAAGATAGAGAGGAAGATAGCAATACTGCATCTAGGCTGTCATATGAAGAACATAACAAGAAGTATGATAAGAAGAAAGAAGCACTCACCAACAGGACTACTAAATGGGAAAAACAGTGTGCAGAGTAAGCAATGACATTATTTTTTCTGCCAGACTGTGGTTTCAATAACTACATTGAAGTACATGTACATGACATTGTGTACAATATAGGAGGCACTAAATAATGAAAAGTAGGTGGCTCATTGAACAGTCAAGGATGTTACACAGGGAAAAAAACAAAACAACATTAATGGGGATTTGCCAAAACCCATCTGCTATTAATGGGGAGAGTTCCACTTTTTAACTCTTACCATTAATGTCAGATGGGTTTTGGGGAATTTCCATTAATGTTTTTTTGGAAAAAAATGTTTCCTGTGTCAAAGACAACTGAGCCTCTAGGGGAGTCAAACTGCAAATTAAAGTAGGTGACAAAAAGAATCAAAATTAGATGGATAAAATAGCCGATTTCTGATGCCTATTGAAAACACTGAAGACTATTCTGATGTTGCCATGAACTTAGAGATCATTTCAAGTGAGTAGTCTGTGATTAGCATGATCTTGTTACATGTAGTCTTTTGAGGCGCTGTTCCGATGTGCTACATAATTTACTGCTGCTTAATATGTTTCCAGTGTTAATCCTTTGTTTTTTGCTCTGACAAAGGGTTTGCATTTGAAACCACAGCTGTAGCAATTTTGGCCTTATTGTCATTGTGCTTTTTTTTAGAATTGAGACATGTTTTCAGGACAGCTGTGATCAAATCAAGAGTGTGTCTGAAATGACAGTGCAGAGACTTCTTGTTGAACTGGAGACTGGTGGGAATGTTAGGTTTGAAGATGGCAAACCCTCGGACATGTGGTGAGAACTCTCAGTGCTCTGAAGATTATCAATATGGAATGAAAAACGTGTATTACGGTACATGTTATCAGTTGATGATGTGTTGTTCTGTATTGATATATTTTTAGGTACAAATCATGTCATGACCTTGTCACTTCAAGGTTCTGTGCTGGTGGCTATGTGGTATGTACTAGTCAGATAAAAATAATGAACTGAACTTATTAACTACATGAAGAATAAAGTTTTGTTGTTGATTGGCAATATTTTATTTAAACCCTTCACAATATTTTTTTCAACCCTTCAATCTTCCTGTCAACTGTTTTTACTCGCTGTACAATATTATTATGCTTGTTTGCATACATACATGTAAAATTTTATTGAACAAAGTTGTCATCATTGGTAAGATTTTTATATAAAATGATTTGCAGCAATTCCTAAAACCTTGTGCATATAAATGTTTTCCCAGAGATGGGAAGTTTTAAAATATATTTTTTCTAGGAACATGGAGTGACTGCAATCAAGGTCCATCGAATTACAAGAGTACACAATCGCATCCTGAGAACAAGGTTTGACGAGAAACTCGAACAAACCCTGGAAAATGATAACATTGTTGACCTGACTAAGTAAGTACTGCACAATGATTTTTAGTGGGAAAGTGACAAGTTAGTAGTTATACCCCATTTCATGGATCTGAGGAGTGATGATGTCACTACTACTGCATGATAACAATTTGTCAACCTGACCAAGTATAAGCACTGCTGTAGCACAATGATTTCAACGGGAAAATGACAAGTTAGTAGTTTAATATCCCTTTTCATGGATCTGAAGAGTGGTGACATCACAATTACTGCATGATAACATTGTCAACCTGACCAAGTATAAGCACTGCTGTAGCACAATGATTTCAACGGGAAATGACAAGTTAGTAGTTATATCCCTTTTCATGGATCTGAAGAGTGGTGACATCACAATTACTGCATGATAACATTGTCAACCTGACCAAGTATAAGCACTGCTGTAGCACAATGATTTCAGTGGGAAAATGACAACTAAATGAAGTTAGTAATTATACCCCCTTACATGGATCTGAAGAGTGATGATGTCGCAATTATTGCATGATAACATCATCAACCTGACCAAGTATATACATGTACAATGTATAAGCACTGCTGTAGCATAATGATTTCAACGGGAAATGACAAGTTAGTAGTTATATATACCCCTTTTCATGGATCTGAAGAGTGGTCACATCACAATTACTGCATGATAACATTGTCAACCTGACCAAGTATAAGCACTGTTGTAGCACAATGATTTCAGTGGGAAAATGACAAGTTAGTAGTTATACCCCCTTTCATGGATCTGAAGAGTGATGACGTCACAATTCCTGTATGATAACGAGATATATTGCAGTAATAATAGAACTTTCAATCAATTAAGTTACTACTGCCCAGCCTGATGCATGATTCAGTGGTGTTTTGTATGGTGTGACAGAAGTACAGCCGTAAAATAATGCACGCGCAAGAAGTGGCGCAAGTAACTTTTTGCGACGCAAGAACACGCAAGCTGCCGCAAGAAGGCCTAAACCAACTTTTTGCGCTTTAGACGCAAGAACTACTGAACCGCAAGAAGTTCAGGCTGAAGTGCAAGAACTAAATATTTTGAGCTTATCCGCAAGAAGATGAAACGCAAGAAGTTGAAGTCTTAACGCAAGAACTGGTCGCTTATTTGAGCTCGGGAAGGACGCGGCTCTTTTCGTACGCTAAGATTTGTTTCCAACTTCAGATATCGACGTTCGACTTTTATTTCCCTCTTTCTAGAGTAAGATAATCGAAAAGCGAATATATGTATCTCAAGCACTCGGCTGTTTTAGCAGTTAAGTAGAATAAATATTGATACACTCGAGGCAAGTGAAAAATTGTTTGAGATACCGCGAGTTCCAGGATATTAGTTAGTGATAGTATTATTAAGACTCAAATCACGATGAGCGGCAAACATCTGGCCCGGCGGGAATGTTTTTTTGTCACTCTATCGCGTAGCAATGAAACGGTGGTATTAAACTAAACTTTTGAAGCTATTAGTCTTCAAATCCATAATGAATGTTCCTTGATGGTCTTGGCTATCTAATGGCCACCAAAACGTTATAATGGATGGCTCGCCATTGACCAAATTAATAATTATTGAAGGGTCACCAAAAGAAAGATTGCGTGGGATTGCATTACTAAACACCGTCCTGTCGTTAGTTCGGTGTTTTTATTTCATCTGATTTTAACTTTAGCTTTTGTCCGTCAATCATTCAGTATTTTTTAAAGTCATCTATTGCATATGTTTTCAATTCAAGAAGCCAGCTTTTCGGTGATACAATGATTCTCCGAGTTCACGTGTGCTTTCAGCCGTGGAGACTGATTGTCTCGTTTTTGACACAAGAGTACCGCGAACTTTGCGGAAAGTGTGATTTTATTTCGTTGTAGTTTAAAATGCACCACAAGCTTCTCAGCTTTACTGGAAAACGATAAATTCTAGCAAATAAATATTCTGGAGTTTATTTTTTTATTTAATGTGGCTCCGTTTTCAAAGTCCTAGTCTTGAATGTGTGACATTTTCCGCGAACTGATTTGAATAATCAATGAGCTCCGCAGTGTTTGTTTTGCTTTGAGATCGCACCAAAAATTATCTTCCTACCAAACCAAATGTTTTGAAAGTTTTGTTTTACTTACGGATCTGAATAATTTCTACCTGATTTGAAAACTGGTTTAAGTCTATTCTGTCAAATCGATACACTGGTGAATACGTTTTTTTGGATATTTTAATTTGTTGTCTGATTAAGGTTACCGGATACCTTCAGGGTGCGTTTCCAGTCTAAATTATGTAGCGCCTCGAAGAAACATCGTAGATAAATCATCCATGTATCATTTTAAAGCTTATAAAATTGGCTACAAGAATACATAAAAAAATTTGAGTTCTTTGAAAATCTCGAATTTTCCGCGATCCCGTTTCTCGGATCTAGTGAGATGACTTCCAGAAGCTCCGACTCCGAAAATATTTTAAAGTTTTAAAATATGTTTGCTTTGTCGCATTTCAGAGGAATCGTATTACAAAACGGTGTCGGGGAATTTCAAAATTCAATTTAGTTCGAAAGTTATCATGCTCTCCGTGAAAAGGCGAAAAATAATCAGAGTAGATTTGCGGAAAACGCCGTGAAGAGCTCTTTTTTTAGAATTTTTCAATTTTGCAGCGGCGATATCAATTGACTTTTGTGAAAATTTCAAACAAATCGACTAAATTCCAATTGAGTGGGAGCTTTTTTTAAACTCTATTTTGGTTGAAAATCGAAAGCATAGAAAATAGCATTTTAGAAAATCTAGCCGTCTGTCGTGCGTGAATCTGAAGTCCCGCCTCTCCAACAATTAGCGAGCTCTTGGCCAACCATTTCTCATCACAGTTCAACTATCTGACAGGTCAAATTTCCCGCTAATGTTGATTTCCGATCAAAGCTTTGCGCCGCATCGAGAAAATGTTTATATATATAGCTGGTTGTTCTAGTTTTCTTGTGTGACTTGAAAAATGGGAAAGACAAAAAGACCTGGAGGCACAAAGCCAAGGTGAACACCTAGAGACGCCTTGAATGCCAGCATAGTTAGTAGAGGCTAAGAGACAGGACAGCATCGGTGTTCACCCATTACAACAACAAAATGCTGCTACTGTCTCAGATAGTCTTGGTAAAGCGAATTTACTCAATAATTATTTTCACTCAATATTTACTAAGGAAGTAATTAGTTCCATGCCTAGCCTGGAATCTAACTTATATTGCCCAGATATAAATCAAATAACAATATCGTCCACAGGTACTCAAAAACTGCTGGATTCACTTAATGTGAATAAGGCAGGTGGTCCTGATAAGTTGCCCACTCGCATCTTAAAAGAACTATCATTTGAACTAGCACCTATTTTGACACAACTTTTTCAGCAGTCATTAGATCAGGGTGAGTTACCAGATGACTGGAAATCCGCAAATGTAGCACCAGTCTTTAAAAAGGGCAAAAGATCACTTGCGAATAACTATAGGCCAATATCATTAACATGCATAACTTGTAAAGTCCTGGAACACGTTATTTGCCACCATATTTGGGAACACTTAGAAGATCATAATATCCTAACTGATTTCCAGCATGGTTTTCGTAAACGTAGGAACTGCGAAACCCAGCTTATAGTTGCTTTACATGACCTAGTGAGTGCAGTTAATAATGGTAACCAGGTTGATGCCTTTATATTGGATTTTTCCAAGGCTTTCGATCGGGTACCACACGAAAGATTGCTGTATAAGTTAGGTCATTATGGTATAAGAGGTGACATGCTGGCCTGGATTAGAGTGTTCCTTACTCAGAGAACACAGAAAGTGACCTTGGAGGGTGTCGCTTCTGGTCAGCGTGATGTAACTTCTGGTGTCCCACAAGGCACAGTGTTGGGACCGCTGTTATTCCTCTTATACATTAATGACCTACCTCATTGCATCTCATCAACAACACGTTTATTTGCAGACGATTGTCTGTTGTATCGTACCATATCTGGCTCGGATGATAGTTTACATCTTCAGGGGGATTTAGATGCCTTGTCTAAATGGGAAAAAGATTGGCAGATGCAATTCAATGTGGAAAAATGTTATACGATTTGCTTTTCCACAAAGAATGTTACCAGTACATCATACACCTTGAACCATAATACATTAGATAGGGTCCACCATCACTCATACCTAGGCGTTATACTTTCCGAGGATCTAAAATGGGCCAATCACATTTCACACGTAACTACAAGTGCTAAACAAACCCTCGGAGTCATCAAGAGAAACTTTAGACATACATCTGCAGTTTGCAAATCCAAACTTTATTGTAGCCTAGTTAGACCTAAACTAGAATACGCAAATTCTGCGTGGTATCCATACTTACAAAAAGATAAGTACAAATTAGATATGATACAACGTTCCGCTGCCAGGTCTTGTTTTAATAATTACTCTAGAGAACCAGGTGTCGTGACAAATATGTTAAAGGAGTTAGAGTGGCCATCTCTTGAGAGTAGGAGGAGGCTCTCTCGATTGACAATGTTCCACCGTATTGTGTATGGAAGCATTGATATCGAGAAGGACTCGTATTTGACCCCAGTGCCTCGTACCTCAAGAAATGGTAACTCATTATTATTTTTAAGACCTCATTCGAATTGTAACCAACATAACAACAGCTTTTTCCCATGGTCAACTCGAGAGTGGAATAAGCTTCCCGGCACTGTAACTAATATTAATGACATTAACAAATTTAAGACCGCTGTAAACCAACATTTTATTGAATTAGGGGAATGATTTTAACCTAATTTTTTTTATTATATTATTATTATTTTTTAATATAAATTGTAGTATTGTTACTTAATTTATTTATTTTTTATTATTTATTTATACTGATGTGATACGGATATACCGTTTTATCAGTCAATAAAGTAGAAGTAGAAGTAGAAGTAGAAGGAGACAGCGATTTGCAGGAGATCGTGTTGTTGGTTTCAAGCGTTTCAGAGTCACCGTCAGACTTTACGTTTCCATCTAAGCTTTCTTGAAAACAAATATTTTCTCGGCTGGCTCCTATCAATTCTTCATGTTCAGATGTGGGCCATTCGGCACTGTTTGAAAGTGAAAATACGAACCCTTGTCGGGTTCCTATTTGGCTTTGTAGTCGTATGCATTGTTTGGCCTTGTTTTTCTTTTCTTTTTTCTTTGTTTTCCAAGCTAAGGGCATCCTGCTTGCTTTTTTGAAGGCATAAGGCCAACAACCGATGGAATTATGGAAACGTTTCTCAATAAACGTAAACATTGGTATATGAAATAAATTTAATATCATATGCGCCAGCTTTCTTCACACCGTCGTTACGGGCGAGTAAGCATTTGTCATGTGTTTATATTGATCTGCTGTCAATCAAACGGAACCTTTTACTTCCGGTCAAAAACTTCCTTTTGGTCATTAATTTTTATTCAACAGAGTTTTTGGTATATTTTTTCCCATCTTTTTCGTTTTGAAGGTATCCGGTAACCTTAATATAATAATTTGCATGAGATCGTACCGAATCTTCTGGAGTTTTGATTTCAGCTTCTTTGTGAGGAGTTAATAAAACATTCAAGTCTGCGGGTATCCAGCTAATCTCTACTTCAGTTTAAGATATTAAAGTAAACTTTCATTGTTCTTAAAGCGTTTCTTATTATCGATCTCACATAAAACACAAACATGTTCTCATTTGCCACGTCTTGCATGTTCTTCAGCGTTCTTGCAGGTCTTCTTAAAGTTTACCTTCTTGCGTCTTCTTGCGGGTTGATCTTCTTGCGGAAAGAACTTCTTGCGGGTTGATCCTTTTGCGGAAAGAACTTCTTGCGGGTCTTAAGTTCTTGCGTTAGTTCAGTAATTTCAAGCGCAAGCTGCCCGCAAGAACCTGTTGGCTTGCGGATGCAAAAAGAAGTTCTTGCGCATGCATGATTTTACGGCTGTACTGTAGCTGTCATTAAGATTGTAAGTTCCTGGATGACTGAAAATTGCTGGGCTTTTGCTCATGCCATAAGGTACCACTCTGGTTTTACATTTTACATTAAGTAGCCAGCAATCATCATCATTCTAATAACAACCATTGGCCTGAGGTTTGGGGATGGTTGACATCGCAATGAAATCACGAATGTGATCGATCCTGTTAACCACTGGAATTTGTTTGGGCCTTAACACTAATAAATACTA
Organism: Actinernus sp. WN-2022; assembly: GCA_030867875.1. NCBI lineage: Eukaryota > Metazoa > Cnidaria > Anthozoa > Actiniaria > Actinernidae > Actinernus > Actinernus sp. WN-2022. The sequence goes on from JAOWCC010001210.1 coordinate 3,078,898, forward strand.
TTTTTTTACTATAAATGCTAATATTGCTTACTAATCTTATTAATTTGTCAGGGGCAGGTCACACAAAAAGCTCTTAGAGTATTTGTTTTTCATGTGGGATCCCAATGTATTGAATGGTGGTAAGGAGCCAATCACAGTGCTAGAAGAAGGATTTCGTGACCCAGCTCAGTATGAAGTAAGTATTGCTGTACATTAAGTTATTGAATTAATATTTTAACCCTCAAAGCCCCTGTGTTTTTGAAACTGATTTTTAGCTATTTCTAAACCGAAAACAACCCTCCCCCCAGAGAAAACTGTAGTCATTGTTACCATGGAATTTTCAACTGACCTATAATACTGGGGGCTCCAAGTTTTTAGTCGGCCATTTTGGATGTGTTGTTGTTGGATTACTGTGGATCTGGTGGGAAGCTTGTTTGGGAGAATACAGAGAATTTAAGGCTTTTAAAAACCTTTTTCACCATTTATAGTGCCCCTCAACCCCAATTATTTTATTTTATTTTTGAAAAAATATAATTTTGAGTAATTCTGCCAAAAAAGTGTTAAATTTTCATTAATCCTTGTTTTTTTTATGAGTGATTGAGCAGCAGGGAATTCTGTCTACGCATGCGCTAGAAATTATCCGTGCGGGTTTCCTGTGTGGTTGTGCAGGGAAATAAAACAAATATGGCGGTGTGCTTCGTACGATTTTGTTTCCTTTTTTCCCTACCTGCATTTTACTCAATTTGTTCAACACAAATTTTTCCTGAGAGTACTTGTAGAGTTTGTTGTCGGAGGTGTGAAAAAGAGGTGTTGAATATAATCGAAATTGAGGTTCAATTTAAATTTCTATCCGAGCTGCTTCGGTACCGAGGAGAGCCCTGCTAAATTTGTATCATATATTGCATACCGGCTTTTTGTTATATCAATTTTGTCCTCATGTCCCTTTTAATAACAGCTTGTAAGTGCTGAACAGAAGAAAGTTGAAAGACCACTAAAAAGGAGTCATAGGTTTACCGTTTAGTCATGCACAGCCAGAAAGAGTAAACCTCAAAAAGAGAAAGCAGAATAAACACTTTTTGGCTACATTTAAGAGGAACAAATGGAGAGGTTATTCCTAATTCTACCAATCAAAACCATGTCTGAAAACTAAAAAAATGGAGTTGTATAGCTTAAGTAAGGGCTCTTTAATATTATAAAAATAAATATATTCTGTAGACACAGATGGACAAAAGAACAGACTATTAAACAATTTAATATGAGATCAGGCAATCTTTATTTATAATTTCTAGTACATGTGCATAGAGTATAGTAATAATTATACAGGCTTCTTCCTAGCCTGTTTAAAACCTACCCCACATACTTGAATATTATATATATCCTTAACTAACTACATTTGCATTTTGTCCAAGCTAGGTGTGAAGATTAAGGGCATTTAAGTGGGAAAGAATTTCCCAATTTATGACCCTGACTATAGTTCAAGGAATTTTGTAATTCTGCAGGGTTGTCAAGATTTTTGACCACATTCTAATTGCTATATATGACTAGTGAATGACACTCCAGTTATATATGACTGTACATGTATTAACTTGAACAAGAAAGGGAACAGTGTCCATTATTTATAAATTGTGTTATTCAGTGCCACAACTCGAAAGCCCTCACATAAATGCTACTTTGACCACTGCGCACGATTGATTCATCATATTTTCTCTCACTTATATTTACTTCTTATATTACCTTTCTAATACTCATAAACTGTAATATTTTTCTTTTTGAACATGTGCAAAATAAATCTGAACTGAACTGAACTGAACAGTCAACTCTGCAAAATAAAGTAAAAGAATTAGGGGAGGTAGTAAGGAATGTGATTATCCATTGAAGTAATCATGCAAATATTGACAATGGACAAGATAATGGGGGGATAATGGTACACCCACAGCTTGACTCATTAAACTCTGCACTTCTGAAGGGTCAAAATTAGTAATTGTACTCTGATATCATGAGATTTTGTGACCAAAAATGACACAAAAATAGTTTGAAAGACTTGTAAATATGAATGGTACTTTATAATACCCGGTAGTTTAAATTGAGGCAAGTCATGTTATAACAAAGTTACAGTACATCACTCATCAGTATGTGCAAAATCGACACCTTTATAAATTTTCCTGTACAGTCACATATTTGCAAATTATGGCAGAATATTAATGCTTCACAAATTTAACAAGTTAACGATAAATAGATGAGGTACCATTCTTCTAAGAAAAGGCAGTACTAATAATAAATATATTAACTTCGGGTTCCTTGCCAATGCGACTTCAATCGAAGCGTTTATCAATTTATTTCATTTTGTTCGAATCTATTAGCCCAGATAGGTTTCGAGCTCGCGCGGTCGCTGTCGCACGTTTTCAGTAAACTAAAAACACTATTTAAGCAATTTTTAAAGACAACCTTGTAACTAAAATTAATTTTGAAGCATATAGCGTGCACTCAGATAGTTTTCATTCTGGTGGGTTCGGCTAGATTTCGAGATAAATGCTCTACCGTTTTCTATCCCGTTTCTCGAACAAGCACGTAAAAAAAGAAAAACGTTCAATTAGAAATACACTCCAGAAAAATAATTCGATTTCAAAGATTTATACTGGACTTGAATGACTGATTCTCTGGAACTGAAATTATAAAACAACAGGCATGCAGCCGTGTGGTGTTTTCAAGTTGTGTTTATCCTCAATGAAGTAAACCAGGTCGCAAGTTAAATTTTGTGTGGCAATGAAATATAATACTATACGTGCGGCAATTTTGAGAGAGTTGAATTTCTCTGAAATGTGAAGAATAAAGTTGAAATGATAAGAAAATGTCAATAATATTTTGGTGGGTCCGGCTAGATTTTTAGCTACATGAAGATGAACGTTTTTGGTTAGTGGAGACTACACATTCGAGTGTATAAAGTTACCCTTTACAAACTCTTCACATATTTCACGATAAACTTATGTTGAAAACAATCAGTAGCCACATTTGATATATTATATAAACTCCAAACTTTTACTTACCGTTTATCTTGACGTTGACCACACAGCTCAGAAACAGCAATCCTGTCAGGCAGACAACTTCCAGTTCGCGCCAAATTCAATTACTTGTGATAGGACGTCCAATTGAGTGCAGTTTACTATTAAAATTCGCAAGAATCACTCCAAAATATTTTTTTAAGAAAGGGAAAATATCAACAGAGGTAACAAGTTGATCAGGAAATTTCTCGTGCTTAATTGTTTGATTTCTGACTGAATTTTAGTTGTAAAAACTAAAATGAGGGAACATCCTGATTTTCCCGATGCTTCGGTCAATTTTCCTCCAAAGAGAGTCCTTGCTGACTTTCTAAGTATCTGAAACATACTAGAAAATAGGTACAAAAAATTGAAAAGGCATTTTTGAGTGGACAGAGTCTTGTAAAAGCTAAATTTTCATTCAGCTCTGTCCAAACACTCCCTTTTCGTTCACATGTGGAAACGCCCGCGATTATTTTGGTCAGCACCAGCAGAATTCCCTGCTGCTGAGAGATTGTAAACACGATCTGATGGCAAAGCACCACTATTAGAATTGTGACTTAAGCGAAGGATTTTTCTTTCTGGGCATGGATGAATACCCACGTTTTGCTTTCACAAAGTCAACCCACTTGCGCCTTTTTCTGGCAAATGAACTCTCATCTCCCCAGCATGGAATTTTGTGAAGACTGATATCTTGCTTGGCATCTGAATAAAAAAAGTGTTTTTCCCAATTTCTCTAACCACTACTTCCAGCTACTCCGACTTCTCTTTGTAAGTTTTGACAAATTGCAAATTTTTTTCGATTTGCAAATTTTTGACGATTTGCAAAATTTTTTCCGCAGAAATTCTCAGAATTACCTCTTTTCGAAAATAAAATATAAATTTTGGGGTTAAGGGGCACTTTAAGTCTGATGAGAGCTTCAATCAGCACTTTCTCGAACAACTGAGTTTGTGCTGTTATTGTGATGCCGAGAAGTAGCCTCATTTGCCACTGGTAAATGGCCAGGACGACTTCTGTCACTTTAGCATGGGCTTTATAAATGGATGTCTTGAGCCACCTATCATAGCTTCTTTCGAATACTGGACAACATTAACTTGCCATTGATTCCAATATGAAGGTATTAGGTCGAAATGGCTTTTGACTTGGTATATATTTTGAAGAATGAAAATGAGGGGAGGGCTATGCCACTGTTTGGTTGGCCCGGGATGCTTTGCGGTCATCATGGTTGAATTTAGCTTGTGGTGAAGTGCTTAATGGAATGAATGGCTTGGGATAGGCATTAGTTTAAAGAATGCCAATCAGGATTAATGCTTTGCGAGCTTGAACAATAGAAAACCTTTACAATTGCCATTTCGTACTGTACGAAAATGGCGATTGTAACGGTTTTCTATTGTTCAAATGTAAACACAGGCTCGCAAAGCATTAATCCTGATTGGCTTTCTTTAAGTGTTCAGGCCGGGGACAGAAAGTGAGGTTAATGGCAACTTGAAAGCCTATATTTGATGTGAAACATGCATTTTTGTTAGAAAATTTAGAATCTGAGAGAACTTTTTTTTTCTGCATATGTCATTGTAGGCCTTTTTACTGAAATGAAATAATGTAAACTGTACTATGAGTTAACTTATGCAAAGAAAGGAAGATTTTGATGAAGTTATTCATTGTTAACATGCCCAATGCAGTTCAATAGGATCATTTGTCTATACATTATGGAGTGCGGGAATCTAAAGGGCCTAGCTCTTTATTAACTTTGTCAGACTCACTTAACCCCCAAATCAAGTAACCAGTAAAATACAGAAAATTCCGTATGTGGGCACGATAGGGTTAATGCATACTGCACGGTACACTAACACTGGTAACTGTGTATCCTGGTCTTTACACTATACATGTACGTCTGCCAACAATTTGCATTCACCTTTCTTCATTCATCCCAGAGTGTGGGTCTTGATGGTGGAGTACCGCTATCTAACAGTGTTGGTGTGAGTGATAAACCCAGAATAACGAACTGTCTGAAGCAGGCTAAGGAGAAAGGAAGCACAGACCCTTGTCCTTACAGACATGGTAGGTTGAGGGCCATTAGTGTCACTGCCGGCTGTGATAAGTTGTTAGCAACATGCAGACATTTTCTTCAGAAATTTTAATAAACATATACTCACACTCTTGTTAATTTGTTTTGTTTTATTTTATTCTATTGTACTTGCCATAATTGGAAACATAAGATAATTATGGCAACGTCATTTACATGAGAACTAGAAACGACAAGACTGGATGCAATCCACAATGAATATCCAGTTACCCAAGACAAGTGTAGTAAATGGACATAAATGGCCACAAGGTTATTACAATGTAGTGTTATACACTATTTAGTGTTTACCTTCCATAAATAAAGGCTTTATTTGAACAATTATAGGGACATTCACATAATTATTGCAGTTATACTGGTTAGCCAGTGTACTAAGTAGAATTAATCATAATTTTATAAACTTGTAAACAGTGTATTAACTCTTGCGACTGAGTGTTTTTAGTGCAAGCTTATAAGTTTTAAAATTACTGTAATGGCGAAATGCTTGTTTACGCCAGTTTTGTTATTGTTAGAAAAGTGTCAGTTGTACGATTTCATCTTTGGAGAAGGAATATAGTTGTTTTACCATCTCGATTTTGTTGAGCAAATCTATTCAAAACTCTTAGTTTCAAAATGTTGTGTTTCCCATGTAGTTATTGCTGTAAAGCTTCACAAGTGGACACAAGCAAATCTTGAGTATGAATTATTCAAAATACAAAAAGAAATTGAACAAAAAAAGACAGAAATCTTAAGGGTTAATTTACAGCATGTGATGCAAGGCTATCATTAGAAAAACAGGTGTGGTGTGGTATTAATTAGCTAATCTAACGTTCAATGACACCCTCTTGTAATGGCAGGTGTGTAATTTGACACAGATTTAAACTCTATGTACACTAACTCAGTATGAAACAGACTGTTTATATATACTGAAGGCACTGAGGATATTTTAATTGTACAAAGGTCGAGTCCGCTTTCTTTCTGAGCTGGGTTCTTGCTAACTTAGTTACTATCTTTCTGAGCTGGGTCCTTGCTAACTTACTACACTGTATCTTCAAACACAGGTCAGCTCATTGTAGCCAAGGTGTTTGTTGGCAAAGCTGTGTCTGCCAGGCCAAACAATAAAAGGTAAAGTCTATACACTGCTATTTGTATTCACAATAATTATAACTAATTATTATAATTATAACGTTTGCCTTGTTAGTATCGTATGCAGGAGGTGACTGCATGGTAGGGCAGGGAGCGAGCCAGGCTGCGCCATTGCGCAATTCCCGCTTAAAAAAAAACGTTTGTCCCTTTAAAAAAATACAATAATTGGGCAAATTGACCCGTTTTGTCCACTTCCAAAGGAAATTAAATGCCAGATCACTTGCAAAAGGGCCAAATTGTCCCTTCTGGCTCAATCCCTGGTAGGGTATAATTATTGATTCTAATTATTAAGTATAATTCTATCTAAGTAGCATAATGTCATTATGTAGCCGGGATTGTCTCCTGGCATAACAGCCTGTATTCTGGGGCTATTAACAAGCACTTATGATTTGAAACTGCACATGCAGCAGCACACTACACTACGATATTATTATATGTATCACAACGGCTGCTTAAATTTGGTGTGGATTTAAATATAGTCCATATAATTTGTGGTGTATTTATTTATTTTAATTTATCGATTTTCACCACAATTACAATGTCGTTATAATATAGACTGACAATGTAAAGTAAGTTCAAATTAATAACAAAAGGCATTAAATAGTGGCGAGGGGGCCATAAAGAAACCACAAGGCTTACGTGTTGTGCTTACATACGTACATCATAGTTAATAGAGGGGAATGGTTATGAAACCCAGCAACCCTCTTGAATGTTATAGGTCTTTGTTCGCTTTTTCAACCATGACCGTGCACAAAATACAATAGATATTGGAATATGTTAATCAATCACCCAATAGAAATGTGTGGGTTCAGTCATTCAGGGGACACTAATGAGCTATGATCATGCACAATCTTTTGACTTACCCCCTTCCAACCTAAATCATAGCGCCTTTGTTAACCCCTTTGAAGTTTGCCGGGTTTCCTAACCATTCCACCCTAATAACTATGTGTATATAACAAGGATTGTCAGCCCATTAATGTTCACTCTATACTTGCTTAGTATGCTATTTCGTGATTATCCAGGATAACCAAGAGCTTGTACGCCGATGCTGACAGTGTATTCCGTCCTTGCTGTCATGAAGACTGTCAACCAAAGACTGTTCTCGGTATTACCAAACCAACCACTAATCAGTGCGACTGTAGCTCACGGCAGTGCACCTGGTTCGTGTTTGACCAGGAAATGGTATTACCCGAATACATAGTGGACTTTGAATATGTTACGAAGGTACGTTACTTATCTGATGCTCAAATGTAGTGGCAGGCCATTTCTGTGTTCAGTTCATTGGCAACTTGTCACACTGAGTCAATGCCATTACATACCAGAGACAGATCCAGTGGGTAGGTTCAAGGAGATGCAACACCCTCCTCCTTATATGACTCCTGGAGACCACTGTAAATAGCATTTCAGACTCTCTAGATTACAACCCCACCTATGGCTGTAAATAGCATTTCAGATTCTCTACATTACAACCCCACCTATGACCCCTGGAGATCACTGTAAACAGTTCAGAGTCTCTAGATTACAACCCCACCTATGACTCCTGGAGATCACTGTAAATAGCATTTCAGAGCCTCTAGATTACAACCCCACCTATGACTCCTGGAGATCACTGTAAATAGCCTTTCATAGTCTCTAGATTACAACCCCACCTATGACTCCTGGAGATCACTGTAAATAGCATTTCAGAATCTCTAGATTACAACCCCACCTACATGTATGACTCCTGGAGATCACTGTAAATAGCATTTCAGATTCACTAGATTACAACCCCACCTATGACTCCTGGAGATCACTGTAAATAGCATTTCAGAGTCTCTAGATTACAACCCCACCTATGTCTCCTGGAGATCACTGTAAACATCATGCAGAGTCTCTAGATTACAACCCCACCTATGACTCCTGGAGATCACTGTAAATAGCATTTCAGAGTCTCTAGATTACAACCCCACCTATGACTCCATGAGATCACTGTAAATAGCATTTCAGAGTCTCTAGATTACAACCCCACCTATGACTCCTGGAGATCACTGTAAATAGCATTTCAGAATCTCTAGATTACAACCCCACCTATGACTCCTGGAGATCACTGTAAATAGCATTTCAGAATCTCTAGATTACAACCCCACCTATGACTCCTGGAGATCACTGTAAATAGCATTTCAGAGTCTCTAGATTACAACCCCACCTATGACTCCTGGAGATCACTGTAAATAACATTTCAGATTCACTAGATTACAACCCCACCTATGACTCCTGGAGATCACTGCAAATAGCATTTCAGAGTCTCTAGATTACAACCCCACCTATGACTCCTGGAGACCACTGTAAATAATATGTCAGAGTCTCTAGATTACAACCCCACCTATGACTCCTCGAGATCACTGTAAATAGCATTTTAGAGTCTCTAGATTACAACCCCACCTATGTCTATATTTCTATATTTCAAAACATCTCTTCTTGCAACCTCCCTGTGATGTGCTCATTGGCAAGTTATCTGGTTCAGATATACTGTGGTAGCATCACCTCATTGTGTAGTATTGCTCATTATTTCTCATTTTGCCATAGTTTGTCTCATTTTGTTTTTCAGCTCAAACCTAAATCTCCATACATTTATTACTATGGTGAACATGTACGTACTGTGGGTTACACGGCGGCGACAGATGGTCAGGAACCAGTGGATGACGATGTTCTTAACCTGGAACCACACACCAAACCCAGACCAAGGTATCAAAGACACCAAGTAACGTAGTGTTGCAACCTACATTGTACATTTAACAGTTGACATTTACAACAGTATTAAATGAGTTGCTGTAAAAAACATTTAGTCAAGAGTTCAACAAGCAGTAGTTGCCAGGTGTTGCATTCACTTACATTTGTAGGCTCTGCCATCTGAAAAACATCCTACATCTTAAAGCTATTTTTCAATAGTCAATTAAATTAGGAATACCAAAATCTCTAAGGTATGTGTGTGTGGTACAGTAGGTTAGTGCACATTGAACATGCAGTTCTGAGTTCAAGTCCTGCCGTGGGTTGCCACATCTGTCTCTTCTATGATCTGAGTCGCTTGTATAGCGTTGAATTCCTTAATTGGGAGCTCTGTCAGGGAAGGAGGTAAAGCTTCTTGGAAGAGCAGTCGGTTATATTGAAGGGGCTACCAATATTAAACATTTTAATTTTAGGATGATTGCACTAACTGAAGAACTTCTGCTGAGGCATTGTAATGTTGAATCATTACAACAGATAACGGTAAAGTGGACCTCGCGGCTATATTTTTACATTTATACATAACTATAATTACCCTAGAGCATACTTCATATGAGAGAGACAAACTACGGCATGTCCGTAGCCTTACCGTACTGTTCTGTAACTCTGTAATTTGATTGGATCAGCAGGTTAGAAACAATAGGGAGACCATTGCAATGTCACGGCATGCCGTACTGTAACTGTGCCGTGGTCATTGCCATAGTTTGTCCCACTCATACGAAATATGCTCTGTTCTACATTTAACAATCTGAAGCTAGTTTTTATGTGTCTGTCCAAATATTGACGATATTTGTCGTCATAACATGGTCAAAATAGCTGTGGATCACGTCAGCATTATGCTCTGTCTTTTTATTGACGATAACCATTAACCAATCAGAGAGCAAGAAAATGGGCAGTTGTAAAATACGTACATGTATCTTGATGCTACGGCCATTTAGCGAGTCAAAGCCTGTGCTATGATGTCATGCTTCATGTTGCAGGTTCTTAATCTCCATGGCAACGGTTTAAATCGCCTGAAGCACTTGAATTGCATGACAGGATTGAAGAAACTGATTGTCAGTTTTAATGAGCTGACCAGACTGGAGGATATCAACCACATGGTATGTGTTTCCATGGTGACGAATACTAATGTTGTGCCTCTTTACATTAGCGTTATTCCAGATCTACTTTTTGTATCCTAGTTAGAAATAATTTTGCGAGTATCATAAGATTTTGGCTGGGTTTTCACAGTTTGCTAACCCAAGAACTTTGTTGTTGCATATTAAAAAAGTAAGAAATTATGGCTTTGGCAACTGTTGTAGAAAATATGCATTTTCCTAAATCATGTCTTTCGGTTGCCTTTGAAGTACATGTAGTGTTCGTCAGCACCACCGCCTGAGCCAGTCTAGTAACATAGGACGGTGTTCTCACTTTACAGATTTTCTTGGAATATCTGGATGCAAGCTTCAATAAACTGACTACCCTTGAGGGAATGAAGGTAAGTAATGGCCCTCTTTGTAGGCCGTACTGTAAATGTATACACACATCCTTTTTTCACTTTAAAGGGGAACTCAACCCTAAAATCAACCCAATGTCTATGCAAACATGTATTCCAAATAAATAGGTTCTGCTATTTAATTTTTCTGTGTTGCGCGTCTAGCAAGAAAAAATCCGAAAACCTTCCTCACAACGGCCGTTATGTACAGACGGCTCAAGTCTTGTAATTTGTGACGTCAGATACGGGGAATAAATTAGTTTTGCCATGCTGTCCCCCGATATTGAATAGCGGGACTAATGGCTTCTAATTGCGGACCATTGTGTTTTCTTTGTGCTAGAGGTGTGATCGTTTTTCCTTGGTATGTGTGACGTACGTTATGGGGAAATTTGCACTGAATTGAGCCGCCACACAATATAGATTTTTCAGCGGAAAATCGAACTTGGATACTAATTTTCTCCTCATAGACGCGCAACACAGAAGAATAAAATAGCAGAACTTATTTCTTTCGAATACATCTTTGTAAAGACGTTGGGTTGATTTTAGGGTTGAGTTCCCCTTTAAAATACCTTCATCGACACCTGTCATGAGTAGGTTGAGTTTTAGTGTACGATCTGGTAAATTTGTTAACTCACTGTTTTTAGTTGTAAGCATTTCATGTAGATTGGGAGGCTAATGAATGAACTTTATTTGACTTTAAATACTCGGCTGGTAACTTACATTGAATGAATACTGCCAGACATCACTGGACGGACTCGCTGTTTGTCTTTCTAAGATCGTGTCACGCGATACTAAGCCTGTTGCTGCCCAGGGTAGTTGACTGGTGTCTGGTGGCCTCACAAATAATTTAAAGAATTTACGATAGTTTACCATGGTTTGTCTTTTATTTACCACTGACCTTTTGCGTCATCTCATGGCCGGCTAGTGCCTCGTGAGATCCACAAAACAGTTGACCATGAGATGACACAAAACGTCAGTGGTAAATAAACCACAGTAGTCTGGTGAACATTGTATGTAAATTTAATTTTTACAACTTACAACAAATTAAAAATAGTGAAGCAAGTAGGGCCAAGAAGATTCTAGTGAGCTATCGTGCCATCAATCTTGTGCAAGCGAACATGTAATCTACCATTGTATGTCCTTATTTCCAGTTGTGGGGAGAGTGATTCTAGTGAGCTATTGTGCCATCAATCTTGTGCAAGCGAACATGTAATCTACCATTGTATGTCCTTATTTCCAGTTGTGGGGAGAGTGATTCTAGTGAGCTATCGTGCCATCAATCTTGTACAAGCGAACATGTAATCTACCATTGTATGTCCTTATTTTCAGTTGTGGGGAGAGTGATTCTAGTGAGCTATTGTGCCATCAATCTTGTACAAGCGAACATGTAATCTACCATTGTATGTCCTTATTTCCAGTTGTGGGGAGAGTGATTCTAGTGAGCTATCGTGCCATCAATCTTGTACAAGCGAACATGTAATCTACTATTGTATGTCCTTATTTCCAGTTGTGGGGAGAGTGATTCTAGTGAGCTATCATGCCATCAATCTTGTGCAAGCGATCACGTAATCTACCATTGTATGTCCTTATTTCCAGTTGTGGGGAGAGTGATTCTAGTGAGCTATCATTCCATCAATCTTGTACAAGCGATCACGTTATATACCATTGTATGTCCTTATTTCCAGTTGTGGGGAGAGTGATTCTAGTGAGCTATTGTGCCATCAATCTTGTGCAGCGAGCATGTAATCTACCATTGTATGTCCTTATTTCCAGTTGTGGGGAGATTTATTTAGTGAGCTATCATGCCATCAATCTTGTGCAGCGAGCATGTAATCTACCATTGTATGTCCTTATTTCCAGTTGTGGGAGAGTGATTCTAGTGAGCTATCATGCCATCAATCTTGTGCAGCGAGCATGTAATCTACCATTGTATGTCCTTATTTCCAGTTGTGGGAGAGTGATTCTAGTGAGCTATCATGCCATCAATCTTGTGCAGCGAGCATGTAATCTACCATTGTATGTCCTTATTTCCAGTTGTGGGAGAGTGATTCTAGTGAGCTATCATGCCATCAATCTTGTGCAGCGAGCATGTAATCTACCATTGTATGTCCTTATTTCCAGTTGTGGGAGAGTGATTCTAGTGAGCTATCATGCCATCAATCTTGTGCAGCGAGCATGTGATCTACCATTGTATGTCCTTATTTCCAGTGGCAATCAACCAATCAGAAAACGAGAAACTGTGCAGTTGTTGTAACAAATCCTGTTTCCTCTCCAGGGATGTACTCGTATCAAGTACCTTGACGTGAGCTGGAACCAACTGCAGTATACTAGAGAAGAGTTGGGAATGATGAGAAAGCAAATGATTACTCTTATGTCGCTAGACACAAGGCACAACCCATGGCAGAAGGTTTGTATGTACACAACACGGTCAAAATCGCTAGAATTGATTATAATCCTCAATATAACCTCGAGGTTAAAACCAGTCAAGTATAAAGATAAACAATTGTCGAATTCCGAACGGCGGTAGACGCGCTTAGTGTAGTGGTCATGACGTCTGTACTACCAAGCTCTACACGCAAACGGCTACGAGTTCGAGCCCGAGTAGGAGCGCTCAAAAAATATTTTCTCTCGTTTACCTTCCTTTCTTGTTTACCTGTGAACCCTAGCTCTAGGTGAGTGAGAACCCGTCGTTTACCCGTGAACTCGTCCGATGGTTAAGGTTTGGTTTGTAGTTCGGGTTAGGGTTTGTCTTAGAATGATGATTATAATCAATTCTAGCGATTTTGACAATTGATGATAATAATAGTCAATCTAAGAGAGATGACGCGTTGATGTACACCCGTCTGGTTTGGAGGGTATGGGCTCTACACCGTACTTATGACAGGACTAAATAACACTCAGTGGTGTATGATCACAGTGCATACTTTTGCGAAATCCATCCACAATTTGCTGCGTAAGAAACTCACTAATTTGCCAACTTTTCAACAGCCCAACACACTGCGCATGCGTGCTCTTGGTCGTCTTAAGAATCTCGAAGTCCTGGATGGCGTTTCTGTTACAGATGAGGAAATGGCTACTTCCCTTCGTATAGCAGCGGCCTCCCGTATCTCATCCTTTGCTATCCTGGCCCATGCCCGCACAGACCAGGTCAAGCCTCGGGCGCTCAGCCTGATACCCACAGCACAGATTATATTGGCCATTAGTAAGAACAAGCCTGTCAGACCCCTTGACGATGATAGTCAGTGGTTTGTTAAGGTACGTTATAGATATGTAAAGTGTGATGGGATAGAGTGGGTAAATATGGTACACAATAACTTCAACATAGCACATGTTATATTGGCCATTGGTAAGAACAAGCCTGCCAGACACCTTGACGATGATAGTCAGTGGTTTGTTAAGGTACGTTATAGATATGTGAAGTGTGATGGGATAGAGTGGGTCAGTAAAATAATATGGTACTTTAGTATAGCTGTACTGGCCACTAGTTAGCTCAGTTGGTATAGCACGGTCTAGAGTGTGGAAGGTTTGAATCCTGGCCGCGTCCTTGGACAGGGACGAATAAGCCGTTGGCCTTGTCTCGCTTCCTCTTCTAATCTGTACGAGGGGGACGTGAAAGAACCCCAACACAACAGCCTGGTATTCTGAGGTACTAACGATCGCTCATGATTGTAAACTGCACGGCAGCACATTGCGCCACAATAGCAGTCCGTATCACAAACCTAACCTTGTGAAGCGCATTTGGATATATCCATATAGAATTAGCGCAAATTCAATGAATACGTTTACTTTTGTTACTTTAGTAACAACAACCTGCCACACCCCTTGATGATGGTAGTTAGTGCAGATATAAGGATTATTACTGGGTGGGGAGAACTGATCCTTACTGCCTTACTAGATAGTGGCATTTTTATGATTGGAAGCGGAGCAGAGGTTTTTGTTAGATGTTTTTTTCTCTGTTTTTGTTTTGTTTTATATTTCTTATTTTTTTCTCATCTGAAGGTAACAACAGTCAATCTTGACAACCAGCGACTTGGCAAGTTATCCAACCTAGACAACCTGGTGAACCTACGGTGGGCTTCCTTCAACAACAATGACTTGACAAAGATTGAGGTACACCCTTGCTGGCATGTAGACCAATAACATAATGATTGACGGGCCTCCTGTGTATAAAGTGGTCGAGTAAGGGAGAGGAACTAGGGTGACCCAAGCTCTATTGACCACAGGAATCCCAGTGTCCTCATTTCTTTTCTCTGCAGATACTATACAGTGTGTGTGTACTTACAGTACTGCCAAGAAACATATGTACATTTGATCGCGAGCAGATCGCGAGCAGATCGCGATCATGAAGTGCGATCTGCTCGCGATCTGCTCGCGATCTGCTCGCACTTTGCTCGCGATCTGCTCGCGATCTGCTCGCGATCTGCTCGCGATCTGCTCGCACTTTGCTCGCAATCTGCTCGCACCTTGCTCGCGATCTGCTCGCACCTTGCTCGCGATCTGCTCGCACCTAGCTCGCGATCTGCTCGCACCTTGCCCGCAATCTGCTCGCACCTTGCCCGCGATCCGCTCGCACTTTGCTTGCGATTTGCTCGCGATCAAAAGCTGATCGCGAGCAAACGTCCGCAAGCAAAATTTGCGGTAAAAATATTTTTATTTATACCTTTACATGTGTAAGAATAAGAAGTGTATGAAACATGGTCAGTTGAGCAGAAAACGAAGCAATTCTGATTCCACGTTGCCTAACCATAACTTTGTATAAAATTATGATCTTGTGAGAATACAGCTTCATATACATTTAGTGCCTGACATTCACCAAATAAATATTAACGTCTCCGTTAAGGTCTACATTTGTAAAAGTGAAATTTCACTTAATACAGCAATGGAATATCGCTTATTTCACGTCTTACAAATGTATATTAGAAATCAAGCCCAATCTTTTAGCAAACACTCAGGCGCTTGAGTTTTGTTCTTTATTGAGTCCCACCACTGTTCGTGTATTACAGTTGACTAAGGGGCCGACCATTTGACTTTTGAGGGGGGGGGGGGGGGGGGGCAGTGTTGTTGCACGATTTTTTTTTTGCGAAAAAACCGGAGCCAGAACAAAGCTTTTCCGCTTGCAGGATATTTTTTTTCGCCACCGTTGGCTTGCAGGTTATTTTTTTTCAAAAACACCCACCCCCCCCCCCCCCCCCCCCCCCCTCAAAAGTCAAATGGTCGGCCCCTAAGACACAAGCGCTTCCGAAAATTAAAACTTCTCGAGACAGTTGTCGAGACACCGTCCAGAATTCGGAAAAAGTGTATTCTCGATCATTTCACACTTGGAAGAGTTGTGTTCTTTTATTCAACATTGCAGTTTGTTTGTTGGGGAAGGCACTTCTATCCATCCTGCTTCACAGCTTGCTTGTAATGCGTCCTTGCATTTCTTCTGATAACCTTACTGAAAATATATACCAAATATTCTAGAACTAGCATAAAATATGTAATCCTGAACTAGCGAAACAAAATAATCACAAAACAACGGCCGCTCGCTTATATTAATTAGTTCCCCGAACAGAGGTGCGGGACCCGCTTAAAGCGCAAAGCAAAACAGCAAATAAACTTTTGCTTCTGTAGTTTCAATCCTTGTGTTGTGAGAGGTTTCGGTTAAAATCATTGCAAATATTTGCAGTGCTATTAAAGGCATGTTTTCGAAATTAAAATCTCCACTTCTCGGAGTCTGAATTCCCACGTGCAATTAGTCTCGATTTTTGACAGGTCTGTCAAAATCGCTGAAACTTTATGGGAACGTGAAGTTTGAAGTGAGTTTGAAGCCAGGTTTCTAAAGCCACGTTACTAATGAAAGACGCGCAAAAACGTTTATACATGTACTTGAATTATTTTAGCTTCCGTTACTACATTGACAACAACTGGTGCGAAATTAGCATATTGCGTTCAACATTCATAATAATAAAGGACAAGACCACCAGAATTCATTCACACAATTATTTTATTCACAATTCAAAGTTTATAGTAAATGAGATATTTATTGCAGGCATTTCGAAGTAAAGGCGGCCCGCTAACAATCTTCGACTAAACATTTATGCGAACGGCGGTATTGAGTAAGAAAGACAACTCATCTAGTGTATTAACAAACGAAGCAAACTGCTTCGAAGTAAACATTCTTTAAGACAGTCGGCCCGCTCATGAGTTGTCTTTCTTTAATAATACTCAATACCGCCGTTCGCGTTCTTATTAAGGGGCCGTCGACATATTCGAAATGCCCCGCTTAACGCACAACGGACGTTTAGGGGGGGAGGGGGTAAGGGCATGGACGTTAGTGTGGGGCATTTAGAACAAACACCTTTTCATCAATAGAAGTACACTTTTTAATCAAACGTTTCTAGTCAGCTAGATCTACATTAGAGCGCAATTTCTGTTGAATTTCCCGGACATTTCAACAAGGTCGTTTGATTAGAAGTATCATGAAATACCTCAAACCTCCAGGTAAGTGAAACTCAGTTTTATAGTCGTGTCCGAATGGGTATTTTAGTCAAGATCCGAAATGAGCTCGTACGGGAATTCGAGGTACTGACTGACAGTACAGTTGCAGCTATTAAAGCTTTAAGTTTGTTTTATACTTTGTTTATAAGTGAACTCCCGTGTATTTCATTACTGTTTTCCTGACCTAAAAAAAAGCATAAAACAATGGGTGGACGTTAAGGGGGAGGGGGGGAGGGGGTCTGACCTTAACGTCCGTTGTGCGTTAAGCGGGGCATTTCGAATATGTCGACGGCCCCTAACAAACAAAGCAAACTGCTTCGAAGCCGTGAAACATTCTTTAAGACAGGCGGCCCGCTAACAATCTTCGACTAAACTTTTATTCTCGTTCACACTCGATGAGTCGTCTTTCTTTAATACTCAACACCGCCGTTCGCGTTCTTATTAACAAACGAAGCCAACTGCTTCGAAGTAAACATTCTTTAAGAACAATCTTCGTCCAAAACATTTTATTCTCGTTCACACTCGATGCGTTGTCTTTCTTACTCAACACCGCCGTCAACAAACGAAGCCAACTGCTTCGAATTAAACATTTTGCTAAACGGTCAGAAATGTGACCGCGATCACCAGTTGATCGCGATCATTTTGCGATGTGATAGCGAGCATATTGCGAGCACGATGCGAGCAGGGTGCGAGCAGATCGCGAACAGATCGCGAACAGATCGCGAGCAGGGTGCGAGCAGATCGCGAGCAGATCGCGAGTAGGGTGCGAGCAGATCACTCTAACTGATCGCGATCTGCTCGCGAGCAAATCGCGATAAATGTACATATGTTTCTTGGCGGTACTGTACGTGATAGTCTGTGTGTGTTATACTTGCAATGCGTAGGAACTGTTCGTTTATAGGGAGTAAAATTGTAGATAGAAAAAAATGTTAAGAAAATGGAAAAGAAAAATGGAAGAGGGAGAAGAACGGAGAAGAAAAAAAAGAAGTAAACTCTTGATTATTTCGAACTGGTAACTAAATTATAGTTATATAGGGGGGGGGGGGGTAAACATTTGAAAACTAGTTTTTACAGGGGTATATTTTTCATTCGGCATGTTTTATAACGTACGGATATTAATTTCAGGGTTTTGAGTCATGTACTCTACTAGAAGAACTCTCTCTCGAAGGGAATTGCATATCGAAATTTGAAGGTAAAGTTTATAAAGAACACTTATTTTGTATAAAACGAAGTATGTGAACTTCTTGCATTCTGTTAGAGCTTTATTTCCTCTTGCTGTTCCCTGACAACAGTCCAATTCATAGTTCCTGAAAGGTAACCAAGCCTAAATTAGTCTCGCATGGTGGCTGGAGTTAACCCTTCACTGATACAAACCCTTTTTCTATGAATTATATGGATAGATTGGCAAGGCCGAGTTACTCAGCACACAATACCAGTCAGTCTGTACTAAGGAGGATCTAAGTTGCATGCCTGATCTTGACACAAACACTACCCCCAGCATGCATACTGTTAGCATTACTACCCAAGGAGTTATTAAGTTGCTTCGAGGGCGGGACTAAGCCAAGGCACCAGAACCTCATCTTTTGTCACCTAAAGTACTTGAAGAAGCAGCCAGTGAAATTGTGCCTGTGCTCAGCTGTATTTACAATCAATCTTTGAATGGGTCATGGCCAATATTACTGCCATATATAAGAAAGGGAGCCACTCATTGGCAGCAAACTACAGACCAGTGTGTCTGACTGCAATTTGCTGCAAAGTAATGAAGCATGTCATATATCAACAGATTATGGACCATCTAGATGCTAATAACATCCTGGTCCACTTCCAGCACACACTGCGGTAAAACGTCACGCGCATGCGCTTATGATGAGCCGATCGCGCGCGCGCCTCCAGTTTCCCGCCGAAACTAAAGGAAAACAGAGGCAATCACACCTGTTTCTAGTTTTAAGTACGTACGCGTATTTACGTGAAATCTTTCGCGAAAAACAAAAAAACATAACAAAGCCTAAGACTTCAACAGGTTGAAGTTTTCTTAATTTGTAATTCACTGTAAGTTTACTAAGTTATAAAATTATTTACTAAAAACGTTTAAGACCTCGGAAACTTGTATTTGTACTCTAGAGCCTTCGTTGTTTCGGCCAGCGGATCATAACTTTTTGCCGCGGTGTGCTTCCAGTAAGGGTTTAGGAAAAAAACATTCATGCAAATCTCAGCTCATCCTCACAGTTGATGATCTTATTAGAGGTGTAAAGGACTGCAAACAAAGCGATATCCTGATACTTGACTTTGCCAAGGCGTTTGACAAGGTTCCACATCAGACCCTCCTCCAGAAGTTAAATCACTGCAGAGTAAGGGGAGATACCCTGTCAAAGATTGGAACGTGGCTCACAAAAAAAGATAACAGTGTGTAACTCTGGACGGTGAAATGTCAACCCATGTACATGTCGGCTCGGGTGTCCCTCAGGGAATGGTGCTTGGGCCATTTATGTTCTTAATCTATGTAAATGACATTGGCGATCAAGTGTTCTCGGAAATAAAGTTGTTTGCAGATGATTGCCTACTATAATTATAAACAAGTAGATACTTTATAAGATGCTGCCCAATTACTAGCAGATACATGTGTTACTGGCATTGCGATGGAGAGACCTTGTTTACCATGATTATCATATGAATGGCACCGTATTGAAACCCGTGAAAAGTCACCCCTATCTTGGGGAACATTTCTCCAGTGATGTGCATTGGAATGTACATGTTGGGAAAATAGCCAGCATGGCCATTTTATTATCATGCTAACTAGACTTAGCTGTCTCAGCTCCAGCCTCAATGTCACCAAAGGCTTGGTTACCTTTCAAAATGGCAGTCAAGTACTACGATATGGAGTATTATTCAGTGTTTATTGTTTCTGTGTATAGGCCTTCCCAAAAGTCCACAGCTGGTATGGTTGAACCTTTGTAGTAATAATCTGACCACACTCGACACGGGGATGCTGGAGAGACTGCCTGAACTCAAATACTTGTCTCTTGAGAACAACTACATCACATCCCTGAAGGGCGTTCAGGTATGGCAGCATTTACGAGCAGGCTATAAGTCCTAGCCAGTTATCTTTGATTTAAAAGTGAAACTGGAAATCAAACTGACTGACATAGGAAAAAGAATAATTATATCTGCCATTTATGTTTATTAAAATGCCCCTGACCTCAATTTTTTAATGTTTTAATTTTAACCATGACATAATCCTAGATTGTCTATGAGCTGTTCAAAAAGGCGAAAAGCGACCCGGCTCTTTTCACGACCGAGCGGCAGTACACCAATTAGAAGCATGGGTCTAGTACATCGTGCATTGTGTGCGACGTAAGAATAATCCATACCAATAGATACTACAACACGTGCTAGTGAACAATCACACGACCAAGACCCCAAACTGCTCGGTCGTGAAACAAAATTCCCGAGACTTTAATCACGATTTAAAAATCAGGGATTGCACCAGTAATTTTTTTGTTTTTCGTTCGGCCTCAGTTTTCATATTATTAAAACGGGGTTAGGGTTGCTTTAAGGAATCACATTTCAATGACGTCATTTAAATTGGAACCTAATTCTAGTTCCTTTTCCTCTGTTTTTATGTCAGCTCCATGTATGTATTTAAATATTTTCTCTTTGAAAATATGTCTGACACCTAAAAAGAATAAGTGTATAAATGAGGAAATTCAATGTTATTACTCAATTCATTTTCAACTCATTAGCATAACGTCCCTTAAATGACGTCATTTCAAGGATTTGTAATGTATTTTAAAGGAATATATTACGACCATAAGTCACCAAAAATGGTTGAACAATATTTTAAACACTTTACTGCACCAAATCAACGATTTGTGGCTTGAGCCAATAGGCACTAAAAGTTACTTATGAGTTTGGGCTGATGGGTTTAGCTTTAGAGAATTAATGGCATTTTGATACCAGATATACCAGTTCATTATAAATACCTCATAGAAAGCTGAACAGAGATTATTACGTTAACTGTGGGTGGGGAAATGGTTTCAGTTCTACAACTCACTTTAAAAAATTATACCTACATGTAGACAAAAATGTAGATTAGTTTTTTTTACAATTCATCCACTTTCTTTGCCTATCATTGTTTTCTATAAATGACTATGACTGTACTGTTGATAGCTGAATCTCTTGTTACTTGTTAGCATTCTGTGGAGCTGCAGGAACTTTACATTGGTAACAACGTGATCGCTAACATCAGAGAAATATTTACCTTGAAGGTGAGTAGTATATATGTTGAATCCCTAGTGCATGTGCTATTTTACCTCCGAGTCGGTATAGAGCAAATGTCGTCTGAGCGAGACAGTTGTAAGACTGGACAGTAGCTGTACTGTAATCGGATGCAAATCTCATGGCAGTTGATATAATTATGCTGTTTTAAAGAAACCTTTTTTCCCGTGATGCCTAAAGGTCGTGTCACCTTTATCATCATCCCCTCTTGAACTTGTTGTAACAAACACATCCGTGACACCACTGACCCCAATAACACAAGCCCAGTGCGGTCTCGTGGCTTTTTCCATCTTGAATCTCATATTTCTCCTTTCTCCATCAAGGCTATACCAATGCTCGTCATTCTTGATCTGTGTGGAAACCCGTTAGTAGACAACAGTGCTAACTATCGACTGTTTGTCATCTATCACGTGACTACACTCAAGGCTTTGGATGGGCTGGCTGTGGTGAGTCAGTTATTTTCAGGCCTAAGTCGGTCCATATTGAGAACAACTTTGCCCTCGGTCTTAAAAACGGACTTTAGGCCTTCTTTAAGACCTCAGGCAAAGTTTTTCTCCATAGCCGGTAAAGTTGTTCTCCCAGCTGGTAACTAACATATACTAACATATATTTAATATATAATTATCGATGAAATACCAGTGTTTATAACGCATTAAATATTTTCTCTCGCGCGTGATTGGTTGAAAGCGTCGCATGGCCCGATATTTTTTCTCCGCGAGCGGGAAATATCAGCGAATACACCCCCTGTGAGCGTATAAGCGCGCGTCAAAGAAAATATTTGAAGGATGATAACAACAATAACCTACATTGTGGCGTCGAAATATGTCCCGATATTTGTCCTTTGACATTATCTGATCCTCGAAGCTCACAGTTCTCTTCTCGGATCAGATAATGTCCGCGGACGAAATATCAGAGCATATTTCGACGTCACAAATAGGTTATTATATTTATATTTCTTTCTAAAAAGTGATATCTTCACACGTGAAGATATAAATGATATCTTCACAAGTGAAAATATCACTTTTGAAAATATGACTGGCTTTCAAAGATTTCTAGATTTTTTAGTAAGAGATTAAAACTGGTATTTCATCGATAATTATATATTAAACAGAACATTACATGGCCGCTTGGAGATACAAATTTTATCTTCTCGTGTTGATGAAATATCTTACTCGTTCTCTGCACTCACTCGTAAGACATTTCATCAACACTCGAAGATAAAAACCGTATCTCCAAGTGGCCATGCAATATCCTCTATATCTTGTGGTGAATTGGTCGTGATATATCGCTGCATACACTCATGTATTACAATAGTCACCACTTGAAGATAAAAACCATATCTGTCACGGCCTTGTAATGTCCTACTTATTGGACGAGGCTATGCAAATGACTGCCAGTGTAGCCTGTGTACTGTGAGGCGATACTGATACACGCACACATCATGCCGATACTTAGCCGAGTTCAAAAATATTCATAATTCGACAAGATTATATTGCGTACCAGAGTTTCAAAACTGAAAATTTGAGCCTCCTACAGCTCTGAGCTGCCGTGTTTACAAAACTGATCGGTCACTAGTGCGCATGGTGCGTGCTCATCCAGGAAACAGTTATTGGCAGGTGAATCAACCAATCAGGAGTGGGGATGGGAATGAGTGGAATGAGAACAGTAATGGATTGTACTGATGGGCTTTTTGTACAGATAAAGTGCTTGCCACATGTATGAATGGGATTATTACACTATGTCCAAACTCAACATAAGTTTTGTTTTCCTAGGAACCAGGTGAAGGTAATATTGCCAAGGACACCTTTGGTGGAAGGTACGTCATTTTTTAATGTTCTGTGAAGTTTTTGTTATTGAAGATGATGCCGTTTAATGTTGTTGTGTTCTTATAATTTACTACGTGACGTGTGTTCTTCATGATAGAATGACAACAGACTTCATCGCCGAGCGTCTGGGCCATTCAAATTTCATAGAGTTGAGGGAGCTAGATTTCCCGCAATGCTCGCTAAGAACTGTTGACCTCGGCAGTGGAGAGATGTTCCTCAACTTGAGAAGGTGGGATATGTGCTCTGTATTCAATCGGCTGTGTTGTTTAGTATCAGGATAAATAATAAAAATAATGATATGTGTTTATATCAGTTGTAGAGAATGCACCTGACCCCGATATAATCAGACGCCTTTTCGTAATCCGTAAAAAACTTTCTTGTTGTCTCGTGGCTAACTGAGCCTCGAACTTGCTGCTTGGGTGATGTACATGTAAGTGCTTCACTTCTTACCTGTGTGATGAGAAAACGATTCCTAGCTCAGTAGACTTTGTTGGTATCTCACTGTCTGGCTCCGGAAGTTTGTTTTCGGGTATTTCGTTTTCCCATGTTGTCAAAACGAATCTCATTTCCAATTCTATCCAGGAATTGTGGCTCAAACTCTTAAACAGGGCCGAGACTAGGCAACTAGTCCCAGTATTTAGACGTAAAATAATGTTTGGCTTTGGCTCCATATATTTCTAAGCTCCTGCCTTGCCATTCACGACATTGAGAACTGATCCCTTTAAACACTCTGCAATATTTCAGCGTCAACTTGGAACACAACTCGCTGACTTCATTCGGTGGTCTCATTAATTTGGTCAATTTGAAGGTAAGAACCGTACAGAACATGATTTGGTAAATACGCTCCTGCACGCATAAACTGAGTAAATCGGCTAAAGTGAACAATCTGCACTTACCAACCACTTACCGACAACACTTGAGAACTGCAGTTTCGATGGTTTACCGTCATTTATGCATTGGAACATACGCTTACTATGTCAGTGTAGACAGTTGGGTATTGATGAAAATAGTGTACTCATTATATTTGTCTGTTCTTCTTTGCAGCATTTTCTCAGTATAAATGCCAAAATGGTCACACTCAACTCCGTGAATTTACGAACCCGACTATACTTGAGAACTGCAATTTAGATGGTTTCCTCTGCCATTTATGCATTGGAACATATGCTTACAATGTTGTAGACAGTTGGATATTGATGAAAATAGTGTACTTGTCTCTTCTTCTTTGATCTTCTTCTTTGCAGCATTCATTCCGTGAATTAGCGAACCCGCGCCATCTTGGATTCCCATCTTGCCATTTAACAACACAGGCAGCCCGCAGCAAATAAACATACTGCTATCGATATCTCGATTAGAGATATCGATAGCAGGTGCTAACAGTGATCGACTTTATTCATTATAGACTATAATTATTGTGCAAACTACAAGTTTGGCGTGTCGAGAAGAGGCCATTTATTATTAGCGTAAGCATGCCGCGAAGAAAAGCGTGCCGACAAGATGCCATTTATTTTGTCGGCCCGTCCCTTAGTAGCGCCAGCGTACCGACAAGAGGCCATTTATGTTGTTTGTTGGCCCGTCCCTTAGTAGCACCAGCGTACTGACAAGAGGCCATTTATGTTGTTTGTTGGCCCGTCCCTTAGTAGCACCAGCGTACTGACAAGAGGCCATTTATGTTGTTTGTCGGCCAGATCCCTCGTTGTGCAACAGCTCATACAAAACAAAAAACAGGTTAGGACTGGTAACAAGTGATGCCATGCGGTCAAAACAAAAAGCGTCGGGTTTACGCTCGTGAAGAACTATTGATGTTATTGTTGGCCCTCATTGTTGCAAGAACACTAAAGTGTTGTGAAACTATCTTTAGAAGCTTCTAAAGTGTTCTTATATGGTATTTTATTTCAACTGGACCTAGTGAAGAGATGACAAACACGAAATTTTCGGTGCAGATTGTTCACTTTAGCCGAGTAAATCTCATGACAACTAGCAACTGTTACTAGTAGAATCTTGCTAGTGACAACTAGCAAACATTTGCTAGTGGGAAAGGGCAAAACATGGACCCATAGTCCATGGACCATCTCCTTAGGTTCATAAAAACCTCCCAAATCCGTATATGCTTTCCACTGAATGACAAGAAAATAATACATGAACTAAGGTGTTGATATCAAATGTGTTTTTGAATGCTATCGATCGTACCTCTATAAATCAGCTTGCTTAGACTCGCAATTTTAAAGACAAGTGGACTCCAAAACTCCCTCATTCTACCCTGTGCGAATGCACTCGTTGTTTACCTGGGAATTTGTTTTGGAAATATCTGGTTCGGGTTAGGGTTTGAATTAGTTCATAATTTATTTTCAGAGCCATTTTGTTATTTAGCAGCTATATACAAAATGTAGTAGCAAGTATGCATTTCGTTAGAATTATATTCCTAAATATCATTATCACTGTTATACTACAAAATGTTTTTAAAATATTTTGGAGTTCACAGGTAAACAACGAGTTCTCACTAAAATGGAGAAAGTTAGGCCATGGACTTCCATGTCTTGCCCTTTACCGTTGTTAGTGGTATTTTGCTCTAATTTCTACTGTCAAACCGAGGACAGCGTTAAGTTGCATCCTGTGCTGCGGCACTATGCACTACTTTTCTCATCTTTATTCTTGCCGTTCATCAGGTGCTGTGTCTGAACCATAATCACATTGAGAGTATTGTACCCAAACCTAAAGCCGCATCACCAGCCAATACACCCAAGCGAGCAGGTGAGAGTGATATTACGAACCCTGAGATGTACACACCAGTACTGGTGAACCTGGAGGTCTTACACCTGGGGTGAGTATCCTAACCTAGTGGTTAATGGGATACGGGCCAACATTTCTCCATAAATATGTATTATTTGCTGATCCAGGGGGTTTGGGGGAAAACATCGAACTCCCCTTACTCTCTCTTGCTTACAAAAGACAACAAAGAAATTACCAAATATTTTGGCGGTCGCGTATATCGAACACCTACACACAGAATCCTGGATCTGCCCCAGATTTGGTATACAACAAGCCATTATTATCCTAAATATAACACATTTACGGAAAGATTTATCACGAAAACTTACCGGGCTATAGACTGCGAAATTTCTCGGAAAACAAAAGTTGCGTACGCGTCTGCAGACTAATTATGTATTCAAAATTCTTGAATGATTGTCTTTATAAAGAAATGGCGCGATATTTCCTGCATTTCGACTGGTCTGATCTAGCCATGAAATACCGCCCTGTGCAATTTAGTTAAATAGTAAAGCTTGCTTTGATTGGGTGAAATATAGTATTTATAGGTATTTCATGGTTTTTCTATGAAATATAGAGCGGTATTTCATGGCTAGATCAAGGCCAATCAAAATGCAGGAAATTTCGCGCCCTTTCTTTATCAGCCAATAAGAATTCAAGAATTTGAATACATAATTATTCTGCAGACGCGTCAGCGCCGCGCGCCACTCGAAAAAATATTTTTTCGGCGAGAACATTCGCAGTCTATCGTCCGTTAAAGTTACTTTGTTTTCGTGATAAATCTTCCCGTAAATTCGTTATTTATAGGATAATATGGTTATTTCATGGTTTGCTATGGAATAGAAAGGCTCGTCGTATACCAAATAATACGAATTTCTCGTGAAATATTCGCCCGTATTCCATAGAAAACCATGAAATAACCATTATATACTACGCTTCACCAATTAATTTATTTGCTGTTTCCATTTTTTAATAAATGAGTATCGTATCATAAATTAACCTTTGTTTTCATGACTTAACCAGGACGTCCAGGTCGACTGAAGGGTTCATCTGAGGTTTGAGCTAAACCCAACGGAAACACCGACTTGTGGACTAAACAATTCTTAATTTCTTCCAGGTACAATGGTATTTCCAACATGGGAGGTCTTCAACTATCAAGGCTACCCAACCTCAAGGCCCTTTTCTTACAAGGTTAGAGTTTTTAGCAGAGCACCATAGATACAGGATGAGAGCAAAAATTAGCTGACTTCCGGTTCCCCTTGCGCCCAGACCTCAACGCGCCTGAAAATGTGCTGTGCCTGCGCGTGCACTGTTGAAACCAGGTGTCCCGGATGGAAACCTTGGCCATCAGTAGCTAGATATTTTTTTTTTCATTTTCCGTTATCTTCTTTACTCTACTAAACCTTTTGCACTGATTTCCCTTGATTCTACCAATTATGTTTTTGTTTTGTTTTCTACATAATTTATCGTTTTTTTCTTTTTAGGTCGTTACCCCAGTTTAGATAATTGGTAGCTCAGCTTTTTGGCTTGCCTAAATAGATATACATTAACAGACTGTATTCATTAGTCTTTAAATCAAACAAACAAACGAGAGGCTCATCTTCAGTTCATAGTGAATACATTTTCATTCATCGTCGTCGATCATAACTACTCACGTCTTCTTCTTTTTCTTTCTCATTTGTGTTTTAAAAGATTGGTGGCTGAGCAACGGGAATAGGGTCATAGTTCTGTTCAATCAACTCCTTAAGTCTAATCAATAAGCGTCGTTTGCAGTCTTCTATCTAGCCTGCGTAGCAAGCCCAGGGGGAATTGGGAAAGAGGGGAGAGGGAATGAGGAGAGGGGAAGAGGAGGGGAGGAGGAATGGGGAGAGGAAAAGGAGGGCTTGCAACGAACCCCCGTTTTTTCCCTTTTAACGTTCATTTTTTAGACGCAAAATTCCGATTGGCTAAAGTGGTGTTCAATGACATTTGATTGACACTTGTAATAAAAATAGCAGTTATGGCGCGATGCAATGAAGAAGTGTTCACGAAGTCGAAGGACTTGGAAAAAAGTATCTTCAACTTCTTGTAGTTTATAGAGCTATTAGTAGATGTACAGCGATAGCTTCAGGGTTGTCGGAAAAACGAACAGCGAAGACCCAGGCGGAAAAACGAACCCCGAAAAATCGAAGACCGGAGAAGAACTGTTGTGAATTTTTCCTTGTCGAAAATCGTATGTTTAAGCCAAAATGTCTTGCTGGAAATTTAGTACGGATACCCTAGATCGAGGTTTCAGAGAGTTTTTATTTGGTGAAAATCCATACAGAACTCAATTTTCTAGCCCAAATGTTTGATCTTCGGCTTCGTGGAGAAGGCAGTTCAACATGGCGGCCCGTCTTGTTCAACCAGTGCTGTATACAGTTATAGACTTAGTCTAGGCCAACTTTAGCAGCCTTGAGTTGCCTAAGAAGCAGATTCTTTACGACTAGGATGTCAAGTGATTCAGGATAGCTACGTCTTGGGACCAGAAACTGCGAAGTTGTATTTTATTTTGATGCAAATGTCTGAAGGGTTGTGTTTTGTTACGCCAGTGTTTGGAAAGCGAAAGTCGTGAATGGACGAAAAACATTTTCAAACTTTTGATGTAGAAACACTGACTTGTATGGCCAAATATTGTACTACACTTGGATAATATGTACCCAGGAGACGTCAATAGCTTTTATTGCACTCAATTTGGTGCAGAAATGTGTTTTTGCGTACAAAACGCTGGCCAGATTGAGAGAGAAACCAAAATGGTCTTGGCTAGGCCAATTTAGTAGCCTTAATTTACCTTAGGTTGCCATAAGAAGTAGATTATTTACGATTAGGATGTCAAGCGATTCAGGATAGCTACGTTTTAGGACCAGAAGCTGCGAAGTTGTATTTTATTTTGAGGCATTAGCCTCTAGAGAGTTTTATAAATACTTAGTAACGCGAGTGTATTGTGTTTTTTTCGTGTCGAAAAACGTATGTTTAAGCCACAATTTCCCGCTGTAAATTTAGTATGGTACCCCAGGGGTTGTAGAGTGTTTATTTGGTGAAAATCCATGCAGAAATCAATTTTCTAGCCCAAATGTTTGACCTCTGTTCTTCGTTTTTCCTAGGGGTCATTTTGAACTTCCTTCGCACCGAAGGTCAAACATTTGTAACAGACAAAAACAAGGAAGTTGATTGGTTGATTTTGACAGATGTCATGTCAGACGACACTGAAAATGAATTTATAATTTGGGGACGTAACGGAAAAAACGGGGGGTTCGTTGCAAGCCCTCCTTTCCCTTTCCCTTTCCCTTTCCTCTCCCCATTCCCCCTCCCCCCTCTTCCAATTCCCTCCCTCTCCCCTCTTCCCTCCTCTTCCCAATTCCCCCTGGGCTTGCTACGCAGGCTATCTTCTATCTTGAACGTCAGAGGATCCTTTCAGTGATTGCTTGGATAACACTGATCAGCAGTTGTAACTAACGAACAGCTTCACAAGCAGTTGTCTTGCACTTTTGAGAGCAATAGTACTAGTAGGCTGCATTATGTGACATACCCGAGAATTGTAGATGGGATTGAACGTTAACTTTACATGTAAACTTCCGTTTGCATGACCTACAAGGCTGTCATATGTTTAACTGCATATTTCTGCTTGCATTTCTGCTTAATTCATAGTGTATTGTATACACATTTGAGTCGTTTGTGAAAGTGTCCGAAATGTTGTCCGAAATTTGTCCGAACTATCGCCAAAAGAGTCCGAAATTAAACCGTTCAAAAATAATACCTCCGGAAATTAAAAGTCCGAATTTTGTTGTTGTTATTGTATATATTAACAATAACCTATTTGTGGCGTCGAAATATGCCCTGATATTTCGACCTTCGACATTATCTGTTTCGAGAAGAGAAGAGTTCCGAGGGAAACTGTGAGCTTCGAGGATCATACAATGTCCAAGGACAAATATCACGGCATATTTCGATGCCACAATGTATGTTATTGTTGTTATCATCCTTCAAATATTTTCTTTGACGCACGCTTATACGCTCACGGGGGCTGTATTTGCTGACATTTACTGCTCACGGAGAGAAAATATCAGGTCACGTGATGCATTCAACCAATCATCCGTGAGAGAAAATATTTGATTATAATATGTTGGATTATAATATGTTAGTATTCATGCTATTACCAAGACTTACGCAGTCTAAATGTCTTTCCATACTTTCTTGTGTAAAGGGAATGATATTTCCAAGGTGGATGGTCTACTGGGGTTACAGGAACTACGAGAACTTGTTCTGGACAGAAACAAAATCAAGGTATATGTAATAACCTTTACTTGGTGTTGCATGGTTTTATTATCTCAGTTTAGTTGCTAGATGTGTGTCCAAAGGGCGTGCTTATTCTTATTTATGCAACTTATCCCCTTAGAAATAGTTTATTCTTCGCGAGACTCTATTCGTAAAGCCAGAGAGTCATATCTTATCGACATAGCTAAAACTCTCGAACCTCTCGGCATGAACAAACGTGATGAAACTTAATATGTTATCTCAAATCCCATATATTTACTTACGTCATTTCCTTTTTCCTCTTAGATTGTGTAATCACCTTGATATTTATACTTGCCATTGTGAAATATTCATTTGTAAGATCTACCTGAAGAAGGCTGGTTTGGCCAGCCGAAATATCATAGAATTCTCAATATATACGTTGTTCGATCAGCTTTTCTGTAGTCCTTGGATTTGTTTACTTATTCTAGGGATCAAGGAAGGATTGTTAATTCTAAATCAAAATCAAATCCTTTAATTTAGTATCCTGCTACAGGACAGGGAGGGTTGTCATCAGAGGGTCAAATAAGGGCAGGGGAGCCACTCCCCCATCAGACTGCCCACTCCCCCCATCAGCCTGCCCCACTCCCCCATCAGCCTGCCCCACTCTCCCATCAGACTACCCCACTCCTCCCATCAGACTGCCCCACTCCCCCCATCAGACTGCCCCACTCCCCCCATCAGACTACCCCACTCCCCCCATCAGACTGCCCCACTCCCCCCATCAGACTACCCCACTCCCCCATCAGCCTGCCCCACTCTCCCATCAGACTACCCCACTCCCCCCATCAGACTGCCCCACTCTCCCCATCAGACTGCCCCACTCCCCCATCAGACTACCCCACTCCCCCATCAGCCTGCCCCACTCCCCCATCAGCCTGCCCCACTCTCCCATCAGACTACCCCACTCCCCCCATCAGACTGCCCCACTCCCCCCATCAGCCTGCCCCACTCCCCCCATCAGACTACCCCACTCCCCCCATCAGACTGCCCCACTCCCCCCATCAGACTACCCCACTC
Source organism: Actinernus sp. WN-2022 (assembly GCA_030867875.1). Lineage (NCBI taxonomy): Eukaryota > Metazoa > Cnidaria > Anthozoa > Actiniaria > Actinernidae > Actinernus > Actinernus sp. WN-2022. The sequence continues at coordinate 3,110,030 of JAOWCC010001210.1, forward strand.
CCCCATCAGCCTGCCCCACTCTCCCATCAGACTACCCCACTCCCCCCATCAGACTGCCCCACTCTCCCCATCAGACTGCCCCACTCCCCCCATCAGACTACCCCACTCCCCCATCAGCCTGCCCCACTCCCCCATCAGCCTGCCCCACTCTCCCATCAGACTACCCCACTCCCCCCATCAGACTGCCCCACTCCCCCCATCAGACTACCCCACTCCCCCCATCAGACTGCCCCACTCCCCCCATCAGACTGCCCCACTCCCCCCATCAGACTGCCCCACTCCCCCCATCAGACTACCCCACTCCCCCATCAGCATGCCCCACTCCCCCATCAGATTGCCCCACTCCCCCCGACTACCCCACTCCCCCCATCAGACTGCCCACTCCCCCATCAGCATGCCCCACTCCCCCCATCAGACTGCCCCACTCCCCCCATCCTGGTGACAACCCTGGTATTTAGTTATTTAAAGTTTTGCCCTCTTGAAAGGCAGCAATTGTTGTACTGTTGACAGTATAGTAGCAGGCTATTCCATTCAGGAATGGTTCTTGGTAACAAAGAGTTCCTATGATACGCATTAATGATATGCTAGCATTGTCGTGAATAGTTTTCCACAGTCTTACACTCATCGCCCTGAATTACTCCATCTTCTCCAGAGTTTAGCAGAGAATTCGTTTATTAATCAGTGGAATCTGGTAGAACTGCACATTGAAGAGAACAGGTTAGTGTACATCTGCTCATATAAGTGTGACAATGCATTCATTCCACGGTTGTGTTCAGTACTAAAGATTTTTGTTTTAACATATTTCATTTCTATTTGCTGTGGCGAGCATGTGTTTTACTCCTGTTGATGTGTGATGGCTGATCAGTGTGCGTACTGTTTGTTTTCTTTAAGGTTGAAGGATTTAAGTAACTTGGAGTCTCTACAGAACTTGCAGCGTCTGTATCTTGGCATGAACAGAATACAGGCAAGTTTAGCAGATATCTCTGTAAACTGGCGGTTTAATACCGTTCATCTATTAGAGCTCTTTAAGGAGCCTCCGAAATCTTCAAATACAGAAGTTGTTGTTCCTATATCGCATTGAATGAAGCTTAAATCTGAAAAAATGGTATTCCACGTCTCAGTCGTACTGCCCACTTGTGTTTCAGGACTTAATCGAGTTGGAGAAAATCGAGGTGCTTCCACACCTCATCGAGTTATCAGTGATAAATAATGCAGTAAGTATTTCTCCATGTTAATTATTGCTAACATAATGCAGTAAGTATTTCTCCATGTTAATTATTGCTAACATAATGCAGTAAGTATTTCTCCATGTTAATTATTGCTAACATAATGCAGTAAGTATTTCTCCATGTTAATTATTGCTAACACAATGCAGTAAGTATTTATCCATGTTAATTATTGCTAACATAATGCAATAAATATTTCTCCATGTTAATTATTGCCAACATAATGCAGTAAGTATTTCTCCATGTTAATTATTGCTAACATAATGCAGTAAGTATTTCTCCATGTTAATTATTGCTAACATAATGCAGTAAGTATTTCTCCATGTTAATTATTGCTAACATAATGCAGTAAGTATTTCTCCATGTTAATTATTGCTAACATAATGCAGTAAGTTTTTCTCCATGTTAATTATTGCTAACATAATGCAGTAAGTATTTCTCCATGTTAATTATTGCTAACATAATGCAGTAAGTATTTCTCCATGTTAATTATTGCTAACATAATGCAGTAAGTATTTCTCCATGTTAATTATTGCTAACATAATACAGTATTTCTCCATGTTAATTATTGCTAACATAATGCAGTAAGTATTTCTCCATGTTAATTATTGCTAACATAATACAGTATTTCTCCATGTTAATTATTGCTAACATAATGCAGTAAGTATTTCTCCATGTTAATTATTGCTAACACAATGCAGTAAGTATTTATCCATGTTAATTAACATAACTTATGTCATTTTGGCGTGCGTATGTCCTTTTATAGATGTACTTATAGACGTCACAACGTGATGAGAACAATAGTCATGACACTAGAACTCAACTGCGTCTCGTGGCGTACACCTTTGTTCTCGTGACGTACACCTTTGTTCTCGTGACGGCCAAACGACATGTATTTATAATCAACTGGTCACATGTTGTTTTGAATCCAATGTACAGAACAAGTTGGCGGGTTGTACTTTGACCCACAGTCCTTTGCGCACGAAAATCTTTAAATCATTATAATATCGCGGTAGAGAGTTTTTAAATCTTAATAACAAGCAATTACAAGTGCTGTTGCCAATACACTGTTATTGAAGAGAATAGATGATTTTTGACTGTGTTAGGTTCGCAAGGGATCGTGGTCCAATCTTTTTCCGTTCGGTAGATTGCGTACGTCACGCGGTATCAGTCTATAAAACAGTGATGTGGTTTGTTTGGCGTTTTTGTTGTTCAGGTCACTCGGCGACTCCTTCACCGTCCCATGCTGGTGTTTAGAATACCAAGTTTGCTGTGTATCGATGGGATACCTGTGTCGAGTGAAGAGCGAACGAAAGCCGAGATCTATTACCTGGAACAGCAGGTTAGTTTACTAAAGGTCACGTGACCTGCGAGCGGGCCAGGTGGGGGAGAGGAAACTGTGCAGGATGAGGGTCACGTGACCTATCGTGTTTGTACCGACACGCGAACAGACCTGAACATTATCACATCTGAACTGGCTTTAAAGTGGTTATAATACCTAGGATTTTGCCTTTTATAAAACAAAATACAAACTATTTTGTAAGTAATTTGTTATAACAACAAGTGATTCTGACACGTCTGTGTTTTCCCCGCTCTCAAAGTGAGTGATATATGATCGAGCGGGGCCCGGGATGCGTGACGTCAAAGGAGTCACAATTTTCTAGTTCAGTTTTGTAATTTTAGTTAGCTATTGCTTACAATTATGTTTATAATCTGGCCCAGTTCAAAGCGAGGGTTAGCTCTACCTCGGGGATAACAATTACAGATTGAACATCCTGGGTCCTGTAAAACAATCGTGCGTCTTAGATGCTATCAAACCTCACGATAATGTGTACAGAAATGGTATAAAGAGTAAGTCAGCGAAATATAATGTGGTGTGATTCCTTTGACGTCACAACCTAGGCCACCAACACACTCGGACACAATTACCACAGGAAGCCCTAGGTCGCATTAGGGGCGTGCAGGAAGGTTGAAGTCAACCATGTATTCGTCTTTATATTGATAAAAAAAAAAGGAAAAAAAAATCCGAGAGTGAGAAAATAGGCGGCTACCATAAAAAAGTTCCGCGGTATCCGGCATCATTTAAGAGAGGAGAGGAAGTGAAAACGTTTCGTCGGGGTGGGGGTAAGGGAGAATGTGGCGCTATGAAGGGATTCCGCGTATGAGTCAGCAGCGTTTAGTGACCTGCCTTTCTTGTCTGCCTTTCTATTCAGGACACGTTATCCGTGGTGGATGGATACGCGATCTGGCCATTTGTTAGTCTTGAACATAAACTCACTGTACAGACGTTCATCGATATTTAAGGGTGGTTACTGTAGCATGTAATCCACTGTGTCCCTTGCCATCTGTGTACTCAGCCTACTTGATGTACTGTTGTTTTAGTTACTGTAGCATGTAATCCACTGTTTCCCTTGCCATCTGTGTACTCAGTCTGCTCATAGTTAATAGAGTGGAATGGTTAGGAAACTCAGGGACCTTCTTTGTTATATGTCTTTGTTAGCTTTTTTCAACCACTACCGTGCACAAAACACAATAGAAATTCCAACATGTTAATCAATCAGCCAATAGAAACGTGTGAGTTCAGTCATTCAGGGAACGCTAATGAACTATGATCGTGCACAATCTTTTGTCTTACCCCTTCCAACCTAAATCGCAGCGCCTTTGTTAGCCCTTTTGAAGTTTGCCGGGTTTCCTAACCATTCCACTCTATTAACTATGGTCTGCTTGATGTACTGTTGTTTTAGTTACTGTAGCATGTAATTCAAATTTAACAACTCCTTTGAGAATTCCAAGACAATGATCCCAATTAAAGGAACAAAAGAATCCGCGCGCAGGTTCTGGTAGTTGTAGTATGTGACGCCATCATGCCAACGTCCTATTGCTATTCCAAATGCAGTGAATCTAACACGCCTTAAATCTTAGCTGAGCGAAATGACATTTCCTTCTCGCTCTTTCTTAACTGACCAGTAAGGTCGTATCAGGTTATGAGGTCCAACGCGGTTAAGACTTCCCCCCTTCCGTACACGTGTAGACCTGGTGTTGTCGTTTGTAACATATGTTTTTAACTCAGGGTGGTATGCAGAGCAACACTTCTCCACTGGACTCCACCCTCCCTGGTATCATAACCACTCGACCCAATCACGCGCCGCTAAGGGTAAGCCCGATTAGTCGATATCTCCAATACGCGCGCTTGTGCGATGGTAATGTCCAATAAAATCTATTTTTAGTAACCGGAAGCAGCTGAGAAGTGCGCGAGCGCGCGACAATCTCATGGCGGCAAAATATTTTCGCGCCACGAGATTGTTGTCACGTGCTCTCGCAATTTGCTTCAGCTGCTTCCGGTTACAGATACCCTCTCTTACTTACGCTTTTTTGGTTGAACCCTTTTACTGTGGTTAACAGAACGTAGTGTCGATTATTACTGGTTATTACATGCCTTTCTATGGAATACGGGCGAATATTTCACAAGGAATTAATATTGTTTTTTTTACACAGAGAGCCTTCAGGCGAGTTGTATACCAAAGTTCGAGTATAATTTCGCCTGTATTTCATAAGAAAACCACTAAATAACCATATTATCCTATAAATAAGAAATAGGTACAACAACTGTGTCTTAGGAAAGAGAGGGCAAATTGAAGCAATTACAAAAAAAACTTTGTTTGAAATGCGTTGGTCGTGAGTGACGGCTGCGTGTCGAGACTAAGTAATATAATATAATATAATATAATATAGGATAATTAATTGTTGTTAGGTCACTACCATGCAACTGAGTAACTCAGAAAGGAGTTGGAATGCAACCACCAAACAAGACTTTATCAATGGGAATGTGGTACGACACAGCGACGCGATAGACTCCTTCAGTAAGGGTGAGTATTAGAAGCTACAGAACACAATCTCAACTACGTGATATAGTAATAATATAGTGCTAAGAGATATTAACGACACAGCGACGCGATAGACTCCTTCAGTAAGGGTGAGTATTAGAAGCTACAGAACACAATCTCAACTACATGATATAGTAATAATATAGTGCTAAGAGATATTAACGACACAGCGACGCGATAGACTCCTCCAGTACGGGTGGGTATTACAAGCTACAGAACACAATCTCAACTACATGATATAGTAATAATATAGTGCTAAGAGATATTAACGACACAGCGACGCGATAGACTCCTCCAGCACGGGTGGGTATTACAAGCTACAGAACACAATCTCAACTACATGATAAGTCAGATATAGTAATAATAGTGCTAAGAGATATTAATGACACAGCGGCGCGATGGAGTTACAATAACTGTACAAGCGTACATCGAACTCGTGGACTTGCAGCCGTAAGGTTGCAGGTGTGTATTCGACTGCTATACGTGATTTATGGCACTGAGTGATATTTTGAAAGTTCTGATAATAGGCCGATTTATCTTGTACATTTGTTGTCTCAGATCATGTGACAGCTCTCCAGAGGATTCAGTTCATTGTTTTCCAATTAGAGAAATGTGTACATTTCCTCTTGGGATACAGAAAAACAAGAAAACAGTAGTCAAGGGAAAAGTCAGGTGACCTGAATTGGGACAACAAATGTACAAGCTAAATCGGTCTATTGCACGAGCCTTTAGGTGAGTGCAATTTGAGAACTTTCAAAATATCACTCAGTGCCATACATCACGTATTGTCCGAGCAGTTCATGCGATTGCCCACTCATGCATACGAAATCCGCTCTACACAAAATGAGGCCATAAAAATACTGGTCTAGGCTATGTAGTAGCGCATTGAGAGCGAACGTTACTACTAATATATACGTTGTATGTTTCTCTAAGATGTTGGGCTCGATTACCAGCTGTTTGTGTGAGCCCGCGTTCCTAATCGTGACCGGACTCGCGCGACGGGTGGGAATGGAACCTACTAATATGTCTCTTCTATTTCTTTGCCTGTACAACTGATACTAAACACAGCAAACGACTTCATATTCAGCCAGTATGTTAACGTACACAGGTCGGCGGCGTCCTGCACACCCGCGATCCAATCACTCGTTACATACTCTGTCTGCATCAGACCCACTGATCAACGACAGACACGGCCGCTCCTACAGCAACTCGAACAGCAGTCAAACCTGGCAACCTAGCGGCTCTCAGGCGGCAACATACATCCCACATGGGGCGTCGTACCCAACTTATCCATTCGCTAACGGGGATGCTCAAGGCGATAGGTGAGCACATTATACTTATATCAGAGAGCCTGTAAGCAGGCTAATAGGTGAGCAAATTATACTTATATCATAGCGAGTGGTATGATTACTAGTTATCTTGGTAAATGCACATCCCACATGGGGCATCGTATCCAACTTACCCATTCGTTAACGGGAATACTCAAGGCGATAGGTGAGCAAATTATACTTATATCATAGCGAGTGGTATGATTACTAGTTATCTTGGTAAATGCACATCCCACATGGGGCATCGTATCCAACTTACCCATTCGTTAACGGGAATACTCAAGGCGATAAGTGAGCAAATTATACTTATATCATAGCGAGTGGTACGATTACCAGTTATCTTGGTTAATGCACATCCCACATGGGGCATCGAATCCAACTTATCCATTCGCTAACGGGGATACTCAAGGCGATAGGTGAGCAAATTATACTTATATCATAGCGAGTGGTACGATTACCAGTTATCATGGTTAATGCACATCCCACATGGGGCATCGAATCCAACTTATCCATTCGCTAACGGGGATACTCAAGGCGATAGGTGAGCAAATTATACTTATATCATAGATACTTATATCATAGCGAGCGGTACGTGTCGGCTAGTTATTTTGGTTAATGTAAGTACAACATGGGTTCTATATCTTTAGTTTAGAATAGTAGATGCAAATACTCAGTAGTTTGAAATTATAGCGAGTGCGGGATTCCCGTAGCGTGGCCATACCGTTGCGTGACCGTGTAGATTGATTGGAACCGTTTACTCAGTACTTAACTTCATCGTCAACATAAAGCTCGTCAATGTGCTCGTCAATGTGGACAGAAGAGTAGGTTGTAACCAGGTCAGGCAAAATCAGAAATGGGAAAACAAATATGGGGGAAATATTTGGCAGAAAACAATTTGGGAAAAAATGCTCGAGACTCCGAGGGTGTGCGCAATTATATTGTCACGCAGTGTGACATCCATTGGCTAGATTTAATTGGGACTTGATATGAGAGAGATGGGAGGGGGTCAGACTGATGGGAGGAGGGAAGGGGAGGGGGGGAGGCAGGCAGTTCCTTGGGGAACCCTCTGGGTGGGTACCGTGAAACAACGATTGTATGTTGGTTTGGTTGCGGTGGAGCGATCTGTCTTGGTGATGAGCACGTGAATTACAGCAGGGTTTTTGAATTTGTCCAACATTTTTGCGCCTTAAATTACAAAAAAAAAAGAACCATACACCAAAACTGTGTTTTTGCGTTTAGGAACAAAGGGGGAACCCGGCACAGATGAAACGACACCCGATATCGCCTCGCTCGCTCCTCCCTCCCGGATGGAGCAGATGCCTTGCTGTTAAAAGGCAGCCGCACTTCAAGTTACTATGGGGAACGACTGTCGTGATGACCTGCCGGATGTTCGACTTTCTCCGTTACAGACTCAACTGGAGTGGTGATACAACTAGCTAGTTACTGAGCATGTTTTCTATCCTGAGGACAACTGAATTACATTCCTACGTATTCTTGCAACACTTCATTCTTTCTGCCCATAAAAAATCGAGAACTGGACGGTTGCGGGTCTGTTTCACTGATTTTGGAAGATAATCAAATAATAAGAAGTGTTCGTCAGCGTTCCCTTATTACGCAGCATAGCAAAAACGCTCGTGGTAGAAGTTAATGACTATCAGCGGCTGGGCCGCAGAAATTGGTGTTGGTGGCGTAGTCAGCAGAGCACAATTCTGTTGAGGATGGCAAACATAGTTTTGTCCTGTTGTTCGATATGATGCGTACGGCCTCGCGCGCGGTTTCTTTTGTTTGACATGAGAGGCCCTATTAGGGGAGGTCTGAATAATCCGTATCATTATTTTGTAAACGAAAATATCCGTAAGTCATCGACGTGATAATAATCCGTGATCCTAAAATCCAACTAAAATAATCCGTAATCTTCTTTTAGTTGCCAATAATCCGTATCGTTTCTCTGAAAACCCAAATAATCCATAATCCTAAAACCGTAACAGGGCCTCGCATGAGCGCGCCGCAAAAAGCCGTCCGGTCCTGCTCGATGGTTTTGCTTTTTGTTTTTTTTTTGCATTTGAAAGTGATCATATGATACAGCTCTTATTTACTTACTACAGATCAAGCACTTGGCTATCTGTGTTGCTTTTTCCCGTAAGCGACCACTTTGTCCGTGCACCAAGGGTGGTCGCTTAAGAGAGAGTTGACTGTAGTTAGGTCGGGCCGAATATGGCTGAATATTTTTGCGTTCAGTCCGTACGTCATGACCTCGAGGCAATTATTGTCCCGTCCGGCCCCAGTCCCACTCAGCCAATAAGTACCTAGTATTCTTGATGTAACTGTATTTGTAGTTTGATTGGATCAGAAGGGCAAAAATGACAGGGAAGCCTTTACAGTGTTATAGCATACCGAACTTAGATTTAATAGTAGTTGTTTCTCCTCAGGGCTGGAATGACAGGTCGCGAAATATTTCATTTTAACATTAGACAAACAGATACGAGCCGCCGTGTCACTGAACAACAATGTAAATATGCTGCTGTGTTTCAGTAGGTACGTAGAGTATTCTGTTCTGTGCTGGAAGCATGACAGAAGCTTTGAGCCATTTGTGTAAAATGGAGAGCCGCGTAGAATTTAGTTTCTAGAATTTTTAGTTTCAATTCCTGCATAGAAGTCAAATAATATCAGTCTTCTTGCCCTCTAAGTGTTCAGCAGAAATTTTTTTTTGAAGTGGGCTTCCTGTGTACGAAATGGTAGAGGTCTAGGGCCATGCGTTTCTCCGTTTCACCACAGGAAGCCCAATTTTCCACTTTCTTTGTAGATAATGTGTATGGTGTGTAGATAATGTGTATGGTATTAGATACTGAGAGGTAACATGTATTAAAGTACCACTACGACGAAAATTTACCATTTCGATTTGCCACTTTTTCAGTGTCAATAGGTCAATCAGTATTAGAAATATTCGAAATAGTAAAAAATATTGCAAAATGGGCATGTTAAACCACATTTTTTTAGGAGAGTTTACCAGCAAAATCCTGTCCGCCATTACTGGAAGCCGTTCTCAGTATTCAGCGAAAGTGATGTCTACACTTAACACGACAACCTCGTGGCGCGAAATAGTGCGCATAAAAAAGTAGCCAAGCGAGCGTTAAGTGTATGACATCACTTCCGCTGAATAAACCTTTGTTTAACGCTGAACAAAGGGAACGGTCTCCAGTAATGGCGAACGTTTAGATTCAATATTCAGAGCTCAAAGAATAAGACGTCCTGTCGTATCGAAAAACAATTTGAATTGGTAATAATATATCAACTGTACTTTATGAATATGCAAAAACACAAGTCAAAATTTGATCGTAGTGACACTTACAAAGTTTGCACCAATGAAATTAAATATGAAATGATGTTTTCTCTTCAGAGCTTGTGTTCTTCATTCTTTGTTCGTCTCAGTCAATATTCTGTTACGGGGAGTGATGTTTAGCCTTACTGATTGCGATAATCACTCGAGTATTAGCAAAGCTGGCGTGTGGATCATATAACTGAGTAAATAACACTGAAAGAAAGAACCGGCTTGGGTAATTCCCACTGATATCTATGACAACATTAAGAGCCTGAACTTCTGTGTTGTCCATCAACGGGAAATAGAAAATACAGAACGAGATCCGCCCGTTTGAGGACTTATTTGGCTGTAGTCATGATCAATGCAGATCGAAAAGCAAGTCATTAAGGGCGCGTTCGATTGACCGTATTCCGGAATAAGAATAGATGGAATTGACTCTGAAAATCACTGGTTCGGGCATATTTTGCACTGTAAGCTACAAATGCTTGCTGATATATGATATTCAGGATACAATTAGTATTTCAATTGGTTAAAAAATCTCAGTATAATCGATTTGTATTGATCATTCTGTTTATTCTTATTCCGGAATACGGTCAATCGAACGCACCCTAAATGTCTATTAGCCATTTCCGAGTTGAGGAAGGGACTGGGACGGAGTGTCAAAAATTAATGTGATTTCCAATTGAACCCATCACATGAAAGATCTCACTAACATTAGTAAGTTTGCCGAGTGCGAATGTTTGGATAAATACGAACTGAACGGCAAGCTTACCAAAATCGCAAATATAAGAGTGTGGTTTTGGGAGTCCCCAAAAGCCATATATTCTCATTTTTGCTATATTTAAAGCTCGCCACATTTTTATTATCAAACCATCTTCCTCAAACTCGGTAACTTACTAATGTTAGTGTGATCTTTCATGTGATGGGGTTCATTTCGCAATCATTAAGTTTCGACACTGTTCCAGTCCCTTCGTCATCTCCGAAATGGCTAGTACTTTCATACCCTGCGAGCACAGCAGACAACTCCACGAAACCCATGCGCCAACGGTGTTTTCTCGAGTCACTCAGTCAACACGATCTCGAAATTTAAGTAATGATTATATTAAAGCCAGTCGAGACCAGTCAAGGATGAAGAAACAATTGTCGCATTCCGAATGGCGGTAGACTCGCTTAGTGTAGTGGTCACTGCACTACGCGCAAAGGGTTACCTTCTTGTTTACCTGTGAACCCTAGCTCAAGGTGAGTGAGAACCCGTCGTTTACCCGTGAACTCGTCCGATGGTTAGGGTTGGGATTAAAGTAATGATAATCATTACTTTAAACCTCGAACGAGTTGTACCCTGCGAGCACAGCCGACAACTCCACGAAAAGCGTAACGAGCATGCGGCAACGGTGTTTTCTCAAGTAACTGGCCACTCGGTGTTTGATACAGTGGGCTCAGGTTTGGTTATCAGCTTAAAACAAAATTACCCGCGCGCTGATAAACTGGTTTTCAACAGAATACCCAGCCACATCATTGGCTTACCCAACAATACAAAACCTTTAGACCGTGCAAATACAAATACAAAAACGTGCAATAAGGAGCTACAGTATAATAGTGCGATCAGAATACAGGTTTCGAGCAGTACTGTATTACTCAAATAGCGATACTTTGTGTTGATAAACATTGCAATTGTTATGCTAATGTAACCATGATTTCAAAAGGCCGCTTTGTGTCCGGATCCAATGGATCACTACATGGTTGGCGCATTAATGACTGATAACGTGGCAGTAAGTATCGCTAAAGGATAATTTTTTTTCTTCTATTGAAGCCATCTTTCAGGAACAGGAACACTCCTGTTTTTCTGTTGCAAATTGTTGAAATTAGTCAGCGTTTCAGATTGGACAGCTTTCAGACGTACCGGCATGCAAAATGTCGACTCTTTCCGAGACCTCTGCCGGGACTAGACTACCCTACCCCTTGTTCATAAAGCTACCCAACCAAGGCCTGTCGCCCCAACATTTTGTGTGGAAAATCAAAAAGAACTGTAAAAACATCGAAAAAGATTTTTTGCCCAAAGGCAGGCAATAGTGTAACTTTAGCAGATTCACACTAGCGACAAAGCATAGGCAATATACGCAGACTAAGTGCCGTCTTCTCATTAGCGGTGGTGGTTCTACTCCGGCAGGTGTGAAATAAGAAGCGCCGCTAATCATCAATACATTACTGCATGTGTTGCTTGCACTTATGCTTATATCGCTAGTGAAAACTAGGCCTTACAGAAACAGAGGCTAATTAGATGAACTGAAGACATGCTAGGGATATCTAGGGACATTACTGCATGTGTTGCTTGCACTTATGCTTATATTGCTAGTGAAAACTAGGCCTTACAGAAACAGGCTTATTGGATGAACTGAAGACATGCTGGGGATATCTAGGGACATTACTGCATGTGTTGCTTGCACTTATGCTTATATCGCTAGTGAAAACTAGGCCTTACAGAAACAGAGGCTTATTGGATGAACTGAAGACATGCTGGGGATATCTAGGGACATTACTGCATGTGTTGCTTGCACTTATGCTTATATCGCTAGTGAAAACTAGGCCTTACAGAAACAGAGGCTTATTGGATGAACTGAAGCATGCTATGGATATCTAGGGACATTACTGCATGTGTTGCTTGCACTTATGCTTATATCGCTAGTGAAAACTAGGCCTTACAGAAACAGAGGCTTATTGGATGAATTGAAGCATGCTAGGGATATCTAGGGACATTACTGCATGTGTTGCTTGCACTTATGCTTATATCGCTAGTGAAAACTAGGCCTTACAGAAACAGAGGCTTATTGGATGAACTGAAGCATGCTAGGGATATCTAGGGACATTACTACTGCATGTGTTGCTTGCACTTATGCTTATATCGCTAGTGAAAACTAGGCCTTACAGAAACAGAGGCTTATTGGATGAATTGAAGCATGCTAGGGATATCTAGGGACATTACTGCATGTGTTGCTTGCACTTATGCTTATATCGCTAGTGAATACTAGGCCTTACAGAAACAGAGGCTTATTGGATGAACTGAAGCATGCTGGGATATCTAGCCTCGCTCTGGTACCATTGTTTCCGAACTTTTTTCTTCCGAGGCCAAAAGTTACTTCGGAAGGAAGAACCCAAATAACTAACGTGTTTGTAATTCACAATGTCTGCGCAGCATTATTTTATTGCAAAATATTTATATTAAATAACATTTATGCTATGAATATTAGCTGAATAACCTTTGAATTATCGGAATAATGTAAATGTATGCTATAATATATTTGTTGCTGGGACATGGATTTCATTAGTTGGGTTGGTAAATATTCACTGCAATGACACGCACGCAAACAGAAGGACATGCGCAGTAGGAAATGTCTCGCAGACTAAGACCACTTGACACTATGTAAATCCACTTAAGATATCTCTGCACTTTACACAAATAACGATAAAGACGCCGCTTAGCAGCAGTGAGCTTCCGCAATCGGATCCAGAAATCCAGGTGTTGGTAATTGTCCAATCAGTTGATTGCTCTTACGCATCACTTTTGGCGCTCGATTCTTCCTAGTTGTACAATCAAAATTCGATCGGTGCCTATCTCGTGACGAAGGGCTGGAAAATCCCCGGCCGCACTTCTCGCAGGTGTAAGGTTTAGCGCCTGTGTGCATATTAATGTGAAACTTGAGCTCGTATGATTGGGCGAATGCCTTGCCGCAGTAGTCGCACACGCATGGCTTCTCTTTGGTATGCGTACGGCGCACGTGACTGTCATGAGCTGCATGTGACGCAAACGCGCGTCCACAGTGCTTACACTTGAATGGCTTCTCACCGCTGTGTTGTCTAATATGCGTGCGTAGGATAGAGGAGGCTGTGAAGGCCTTATCGCAGTGTGGACACTTGTACGGTCGCTCACCACTGTGTACCCGCATGTGCTTGTTAAGGCTGGAGGACTGCGAGAAGCGCTTGGCGCACACGTGACACTGATGTGGTCTGTGTTTCTCATGCACGTGTAACACGTGGATTCGTAGACGGTCACGCTTGTCGAACGAGCGGTCACACAATGTGCATGGGAACCGCCGGTCTCCCTGGTCGACGCAACGCGTGTATTTAAGATGCCTTTCACGGTAATACTTGTAGGCGAACACTTTACCGCAGCGTTCACATGAGAAGTTTCCAGTAATACCTATAAAAAGGAAAACGGTATGTTTGATGATGCTTCTCACTAAACGAGACACATGCAAGGCTCGCAATACACAAACGAGGGACCGTCTTTATTTTACAACTATTTATAATTAATTGCTGCAAAGGAATAAAAATAAGTAATCGATGTCATTGAAATCGTTACTCATTTCTTTGCTTTTTCGTATAACAGTGCAAAGACTAAACAAAGAGGAAAGACCATGTGTTGTTCAAAAAAGAGCAAGATTGTGTAATTTATCAACTGTAACGTTTAGCGTCTTATTCATATCACAGTACTATTGCTGGTTTTCACTCAATCCCCAGAGATTCAAATGACAAAGGGCATGGCGGCCATGTTGGTGCCCCAACAAAAGAAGCTAACGAGGAATCTATTGTTTAAGGGCACCAACATGGCGGCTATGACGTCAAGTGAAAACCAGCAATAGACGTTGCATCGTTCAATCCCCAGACCTTTATCGACCAACATCAAACAGTGGCTCTCTCGGCGGCGTTTGATACGGTAGACCATGAAACCCTGCTTGGCCGCCTCAATCCCTGTTTTGGAATTAAAGGCCGTGCTCTTGCTTGGATTCGTTCATATTTGTAAGAACGTCAGTATGTGTGCATTAGAGGGAAAAAGTCATCTCGCGCTGGTTTCTTTCATGGTGTACCACAGAGTGCGGTACTTGGACCACTACTTTACTTATTGTATACATCTCCTCATGCAAATTTATTTTTCGTTTGACTCCAAAACGCCTAAATCTTTATTTGTAGCCAAGATTATAGCTTGCATTAATGATGTCAGATCATGTCTGCGAATAAATTAAGCTGAACTCTGATAAGACTGAATTACTTAATATAGGATCACAGTTTCATCCTAAGATGCAACTTCCACTATTTAGCATGATAGGCAAGGAGCTTATTACTTCCAAGTGTGTTCGCAATATTGGCGGCGTATTTGATGGCTCTATGAATATGGAATCTAAAGTGGCATCTATTTGTAAAACTTTTTACATCCGTAATATTGCACGTATTAGGAACTACTTATCTCAAGAGAATACGAAGACCCTTGTACATGCATTTATAACCTGTGAGCTCGATCACTGTAACTACTCTCTTCTATATGGTCTTCCGCAGAATCTTATACAGAGACTTCAGTTAGTCCAGAACTGTGCAGCCCGTTTAATCATGCGAAGGAGAAAATCTGATCAAGTAACACCTTTACTCATAGAACTCCACTGGCTTTCTGTAACTCAGCGCATTACTTTCAAGATCCTATTACTTACTTTTAAGGCACTTAGCGGGTTAGCACCGACTTACTTAAACAACTTGTTAGAGAAATATGCACCGAGTAGATCCCTGCGTTCTAGTAGTAAATGTTTGCTAAAGGTCCCAATGTGTAGAACCAAGACCTATGGCGATAGAGCTTTCTCTGTGGCAGCGGCCCAGGGTGTGGAACGCTCTCTCAGACTCTTGTCTACACTGAATGCTTTTAAATCCAGTCTTAAAACGTATTAATTTCGTCAATTTTATGCTGTATAATTTGTTTTAGCTTATAACTCTGTGCTTTTTTGTTTTAGTAATTTTTATAGTCCTTTTTGTTTTAGACATTTTCATATCATTTGTAAAGCGCCTTTGAACTTTGGAAAAGAGCGCTATATAAGTTCTATATATTATAATACCATGATCGCCTCGGATTCTCTCTCTCTCTCTCTCTTTATTTATTTATACACGGAGTCTCATTCATCATGAAAATTACAAGGATGCTCTTCCAGAGAGCCGTGTGTTTAGATAACAATAATAATATTAACAAAATTAATAATAATTAGGTAATAAAAAGTAAGAATATTCTATTTAAATATGTTGGCTTCTTAAATACTTAAAAATTATGCGGTAGAATTTAAAAAAATAGGCTACAAGTATTTTAAAAACTGTTTAATACTTGTAGACTCTTGTGCTACTTTAGGTAGACTGTTCCATAGAGATGCCCCTCTGTATGAAAAACTCTTTTTTTTAGGGCTTCGGTGTTGGGTCTTGTAATGAAGAGACTATTCTGAGAACGGCGCAAACTATGCTGATGAATTGTTCTTGTTTTGGTGAATAAATCAGTTAGATATGTTTCACACACATTTAATCTCTAAATTCCCCGGCTCATTACAAATGCAAGGGAAATTTAGAAATATGCATGGTCTTCAACAGGGAAATTTCTAATTTTCCCTGCAAGAACAATGCATATTTCTAATTTTCCCTTGCATCGTAATGAGGGAAAATTAGAATACAATGCAGGCTGGACATGAGGGTGCAAAGCATCAACTCTGGCACGATTAGCCCTGCGCTCCCGGGTGAAAAACATTGAACCCAAACTGACATGGCCGTATCATAACCTTCAACGTAATTCATGTGGGATCCCGTATTCAATCTGCATGTTCTCTTATTTCACAAACCCGCTTCTTCCATGTGGACACTTTAAACCATATACACATGACCTTTAAATATTTACCCAAGCACATAATTACATTGTGTTTTACTGCTATTCTTCTCAAAAACAACACACTTGTCCCCAGGGGAAGCCGAAGTCATCCAATCGACCATTAAAACGTTTTCGAAAGCAACTCAACTGCGACGTCTTTAGTTTAGGCAGAGAAAACTACACTTCTCAGAGATTTGTTCCGTTCCTCGACGATCAGAGTATTACAAAGTTATACCATGACAATTCGGGAAATTAGTGATTAAATTTCCCCTCAAGCCTCGGGAGGACTCTCCCTCGGCTTGCGGGGAAATTTAATCACTAATTTCCCTCTTGTCATGGTATTACTTATAATTATACCATGGTAGCCTCGGATTCTTTTGTTCTCCGAGGCACATTTAAACCACTAATTTTCCCTGATGGCAGGGATATTTAGAAATATGCATTGTTTCGAAATTTCCCGCCGGGAAATTTCAGTCTCGAAATTTCCCGCCGGGAAATTTCGAGACAATGCATATTTCTAAATTTCCCCTGCATGCGTAATGAGGGAAAATTAGAAGAGAATGCAGGCTGGAAGTGAGAAGGTCAAAAGCATCAACTCCTGCTCCCCTCTGGCACAACTAGCCCTGCGATACCGGATGAAAAATATTGAATCCAAACTGACCTGTCTTCATCATAACCTTCAACGTAATCCATGTGGGATCACGTATTTCAATCTGCATATTCTTCTCTTAATTTCTCAAACCCGCTTCTTCCATGTGGGATACTTAAAACCATAAACGTGACGTAATTAAAATCCATTCATGCTCTTTGAATATTTAGTCAACCGCATAATTACATTGTATTTTAGTGTTATTCTTCTCAAAAACAACACGCTTTTCCCCAGGGGAAGCCAGGGTCGTTTAATCAATGGCGCTCAGTCAAGCATTAAACAAAACGTTTTCGAAAGCAACTCGACTGCGATGTCTTTAGTTTCGGCAGAGAAAACTATACTTCTCAGAGATTTGTTCCGTTCCTCGGCGATCATGGTATAACAAACTTATACCATGGCATTTCGGGGTATTAGTGATTTAAATTGCCCCGAGAGCCGCGGGAAGATTTGTAAAAGTCCCTCGGCCGAAGCGGCCTCGGGACTTTTACAAATCTTCCCTCGGCTCTCGGGGCAATTTAAATCACTAATACCCCTCATGCCATGGTATAACCTATAATTATTATTATTTATCACGCGGTGGCCATCTTGGAATAAAACTATTGTCCATGCCCGCCCAGCTTCGTCCTAAATCCAGAACAATGGCTTTATAAGATGATTTATTCCGTGTGCGTCACGTAAAGCTGCCTTTTGAAAGCGGGGTTCTCTTTTTGAGAACGTTGAGATACTTTGTTTGGAACTCAACTTTCAACATATGCTCCACTGTCACACACACGGGTTTCAATACGAGCCTCCGAGAATAGAATAAATTCAATTTGTCGCGAAACCTTATATTGAAACCTTTGTGCATGACAAGTGAAGCATCGAAAGTGGCCGCTCTTGCGTTGTGTGACTGCTGTAACAGTACGCGTCATAAACTCAAACCCATGTAAAGACCACGCTTCACTCACCTTCTTCAACGGACTTGTTTGTGCCGTTCCTTTTGGTCAGCGGCGATCTTAACCCGATGGGGATGCCCATGTACATTTCGTAAGTGTTGCCGTACCATACCAGGAGCTCCTCTCCACGGTAGATATCCCGACATGCATCATAATACAGCTGATCGCCATCTTGGATTAACGAGAGATTTTGTTCAGACGCGTGGCGAGCGCAGTTCACAAACTTCATCCAGTTGTGCGGTTCTGTGTTGCCCTCAATGTAGTGACTCAACTGAACGTCTTTGAATACCTGAAAAATAAAGTAGTTTAGAACAAAACAACAATAGAAACATCGACCGGAAAGTGATTAATTAATGATTCAACTAAGAACTATAGCAATATAATAATAACGGATTTATCAGTGGCATTTCAACGAGGTGGCTCTTCATCCACTGATGGGCCTACGATTTAACGTCCTTATCCGAGAAGACGTGAAGGTCTAACCATTTGCAGCTCGTGAACCAAATTGTTTCACAAAGGCAGCACCTTCTACTCAGTTATTTTAAGACCCTGAGTGTTGGTCCGGCTGGGGTTTGAACCCGCGACCTCCCGCACAACAGACCGGCGCTTAACCACTGAGCTAACCGGGAGGGACTGGAGCTTAACTACTGAGCTAACCGGGAGGATAATAGGCTGCGGCATTGAGCATATGCCCACATTCTATTTTGCTTGAATATGCCTGAAGTGCTGTATGCATATGAGGTGTCTACAGTCCAAACTACACCCAGAAATAAAGTATTTTGTATGCTATCTTGGCTCTTCTCAAAGGAGCCACCATCCAGCCAATCAGAAATGGAGAAAACAAAAGATGTTTCAATAACAAATTTGATAACTTTCCTCACATACGATATTCTTCGAAATCAAGCCATAGTTAGTTCGATCAAAAAGAAATTAACTTATTGAACGAAAATGTATTATTTCGATGGGTTTCTATTGAATTTATGAGTATCGACCAATGAAATTACGAGAAAGAAGAATAGAAACACTTTTTACATTCCTTTGCAGCGTTCATGCTATCGTTCTTAGTCGGCGGAGCTTTACTTAAAGTGCCTATCACCCTTTTGCAATTTTGATAGCTTATGAACCTCCGAAAAGTTTTGAGTACTTCTGTGAAGAAAGTTTTGGTTTAAAGTGAATACTTTATGTTCTCACGCTTGTTTGAAATCGTGTAAATGTGACCTTTCCTGACCCATGATCGCGTAAGTAAAAGCCTGGGTCGAAACCTGGGTAGACGTCATCTTGACGTCATATAATTAATTCGGCTTTGCAATCATTTCAAGAAATACTTAACATGTTGACTAAAATTACTTTTTTCTTTACTAACAACTCAAAAACTGTGTATATTTTCTATGCATCGATGTTGTTGTGATAAAAAGGCGCCATGGAGAATAATGCATTAATGAGAGGACGTCTACCCAGATTTCGACCCAGGCTTTTACTTACGTGGTCATGGGTCAGGAAAGGTCACATTTACACGATTTCAAACAAGCGTAGAACATAAAGTATTCATTTTAAACCAAAACATTCTTCACAGAAGTACTCAAAACTTTTCGGAGGTTCATAAGCTATCAAAATTGCAAAAGGGTGATAGGCACTTTAAACACCAGCGAGAAGGTGCAAAATGCGAAACTAAAACAATACAGTGTTGTGAATAGCCCACCTTCTCGCTGGTATTCATGAATGTTTAACTTCAGAATGAGGCTAAGCCTGAGTACATGCGTCTGTAGTCATTGCATTCAGCGGTAATTTTCGAATAGGAAACTGGAGTATTTACTTTTAAAGTGCCTATCACCCTTTTGCAATTTTTATAGTTATGAACCTCCGAAAAGTTTTGAGTACTTCTGTGAAGAAAGTTTTGGTTTAAAGTGAATACTTTATGTTCTCACGCTTGTTTGAAATCGTGTAAATGTGACCTTTCCTGACCCATGATCGCGTAAGTAAAAGCCTGGGTCGAAACCTGGGTAGACGTCATCTTGACGTCATATAATTAATTCGGCTTTGCAATCATTTCAAGAAATACTTAACATGTTGACTAAAATTACTTTTTTCTTTACTAACAACTCAAAAACTGTGTATATTTTCTATGCATCGATGTTGTTGTGATAAAAAGGCGCCATGGAGAATAATGCATTAATGAGAGGACGTCTACCCAGATTTCGACCCAGGCTTTTACTTACGTGGTCATGGGTCAGGAAAGGTCACATTTACACGATTTCAAACAAGCGTAGAACATAAAGTATTCATTTTAAACCAAAACATTCTTCACAGAAGTACTCAAAACTTTTCGGAGGTTCATAAGCTATCAAAATTGCAAAAGGGTGATAGGCACTTTAAACACCAGCGAGAAGGTGCAAAATGCGAAACTAAAACAATACAGTGTTGTGAATAGCCCACCTTCTCGCTGGTATTCATGAATGTTTAACTTCAGAATGAGGCTAAGCCTGAGTACATGCGTCTGTAGTCATTGCATTCAGCGGTAATTTTCGAATAGGAAACTGGAGTATTTACTTTTAAAGTGCCTATCACCCTTTTGCAATTTTTATAGTTATGAACCTCCGAAAAGTTTTGAGTACTTCTGTGAAGAAAGTTTTGGTTTAAAGTGAATACTTTATGTTGTACGCTTGTTTGAAATCGTGTAAATGTGACCTTTCCTGACCCATTACCGTGTAAGTAAAAGCCTGGGTCGAAACCTGGGTAGACGTCATCTTGACGTCATATATTTAATTCGGCTTTGCAATCATTTGAAGAAATACTTAACATGTTGTCTAAAATGACTTTTTTCTTTACTAACAACTCAAAAACTGTGTATATTTTCTATGCATCGATGTTGTTGTGATAAAAAGGCGCCATGGAGAATAATGCATTAATGAGATGACGTCTGCCCAGGTTTCGATCCAGGCTTTTACTTACGCGGTCATGGGTCAGGAAAGGTCACATTTACACGATTTCAAACAAGCGTAGAACATAAAGTATTCACTTTAAACCAAAACTTTCTTCACAGAAGTACTCAAAACTTTTCGGAGGTTCATAAGCTATCAAAATTGCAAAAGGGTGATAGGCACTTTAAGAATGTTTAACTTCAGAATGAGGCTAACCCTGCGTACATGTGTCTGTAGTCATTGCATTCAGCAGTAAATTTCGAATACGAAACTGGACTATTGTAAAGACTCGACTGATAGGAGTCAAGACTATGCTACCTATATGTATTATGTGTTTTATATGTATTATGCACCAATCGCATGTACCTCAATACTGACGTCAGCAACAGATACCGTTTGATTTACCGACTCGAATAGTTCAGCGCGGATTGATTGCAACGTAGAATCCGAGTAAAATAAATTCTTTTTTTAGAATACGCCAAGAAAAATAGCTTTCTATAGAGAACCTTCACTTCTTATGGCCTACCTCCCACATGAATGCATTGTCTTCTCCTTCGCCCACATCAACGGGCAGCACCACATTACCCCTGTAAGGTCCAAATCTTGTCCCTCTGGCTATCAACTTTTGACAACACAGAACAGCGTAGTGGGTTCCCGTTCCCATGGAAGCTCCAATCAGACGGAGACCTTCTGGTAAGAGACTGGGCAGTTCTGACTTGTGCTCGAACATAAGACCGCAGCTAAACCGAGAGAAGACTGGGTCCGAGCTGTAGTTAGGCGACGGCATGTTACCTGTGGAGAACATGGAAACATAGTTAATAGAGTGGAATGGTTAGGAAACCCGGCAAACTTCAAAAGGGCTAACAAAGGCGCTGCGATTTATGTTGGAAGGCTGATTGATTAACATGTTGGAATTTCTATTGTGTTTTGTGCACGGTAGTGGTTGAAAAAAGTTAGCAAAGACATAACAAAGAAGATCCCTGAGTTTCATAACCATTTCATTCTATTAACTATGATGGAAAGGAGATTAGCCATGTACCTATAGCGACATACACGAGATGAATTATGTGTTGATTAGACTACTGGCCGTGCTCCTTAGCCTCCTATACACTCAGTTTTGAGAACTCTCCTGAAAATCACCTTGATGAATGAGGTTTCCTCCCGAAAGATTAATTAATATCTCTGCTTAGTCGTTGTGGGAGCGACTCTAAGATGGGCGCATAGGAAGCTACGGCAGTATGGTATTGAGACAAAATGAAAGGCTGATTGTACGGTACTGGGAATATATATAATTATTACCGATATTTCGGTTGGCACGGCCAACCTTCCTCAGGGTACACAAGTATATGGCAAGAAACCGTTAGTTACAAATTTTGAAAACATGAATGTGAGACTAGGAGATAAAATTACAAGTGATGAGTGGTCGTGATAGAGAACTAAGCTAAATACAATTCCATAATAGAGACTAAGTGGTATAAAATTACATTTCTTCCTTTCTGTTCATGCCTTTAGGTTCTAATGTTTGTCCTTTATCAATAAGAAATGCCTCGCGAGCCTTACGTACGCCATCTCTATTAGAGTGGATGAGTTCTAAGGGCAGGGCCGTAGCGCCCTTAGGGGCCGGGGGGGCTCGTGCCCCCCCAAATGTTTTCCAAAAACAAACAAACAAGGTACCTGGCCCCCTCGGAAACCCAGGGGTTAGGTTGCGAAATGACTTGGTGCCCCCCCAGTTTTTCAGGGCATGCTACGGCCCTGAAGGGGATTAATTGCATGTCATTAGGGCAATGGTTGTTAGTAAGAAAATGATCCGAGACAGCAGTAGCTTTAGATTTGTTAGTAGGTTTGTCAACAGGGCGACGGTGTTCATTAAAGCGATCTTTAAGGCGACGCTTAGTTTCTCCTATGTATTGAGCATTACAGCGTTTACAATGAACCATGTATATGAGATTTTTAGAATTACAGTCAATGTGATGTTTGATGGGCCTGATCTCGCCAGTCGAATGAAATGTATAATTAGTTTGGCCGTGATTAATGTAATTACAAGTTAGACAATTATTACCACAGCGAAATGAGCCATGGGGGTCGTTAAGAGGATAAAGTGTATCAGTGTGGAGTTTGGATTTGACTAAAACGTCGTGTAAGTTTTTACTGCGTCGAAAGGCTGCAAACGGTGGAGTTTGGAATACGTTTATGCATCGGTTAGATGAGGAAAGAATGTTAACGTTAATGTTAATGTTAATGTTAATGTTAATGGTACTGGTACGGTATTGGTACGGTATTGGGCGCATAGGAAGCTACGGCAGTTCTCAGTAGCCCTGAGAAAATCACTAAGACGGTGGCGTGTAGGGGTTGAAATAACTGTTAATGGTTGGGGCTTCGGCCGCGATGAGTTGGTATGGAAACTGATTTCAGTTAAATGTAAAAAGTTGCTGTGTGAACAGACTAGCATTATATATATATAGATCAAGAGACCAAGGGCCAATTTTAAAAGCAAAGTATAAATCTTACACGCAATATATCTATTGTTTTGGACGCCTAATGCGGGTATCAGCGGCCATACCGAGGGGGCGGCCCACGGGCAACCCAGGGACTTAGTAGGGGATTTGTAGCAAAAACATGCCCCACACGCGGGGCATTAGAGCGCTTTTGCGTTTTCGTCAAAATACCCGGGGACATACCCACGGGGTTTGCACGTAATCTGCTGTCTCAGCGTTCAGCGGTTTTCGCCACAGGACTCGCTCGATCGACGTTCTTCGATTTCTTTGTCCTTGAGGTAAGTCATATCATTATCATTCAAATTAAGAGATTAAATTAAGCCATCCACTGTCGGAAGACAGAACAAAGGATAATATATGTATAAAACTATTAAGATTTTTGACACTTCTAAAACGTTTAACTTCTAATACTTATAATATGTTGCCCAGGTTGCCCCAGGGGTGGGGGTTTTTGTCACAATTTTCTGCCCCACCCAAGGAGTTTTAGCATGTATATTTGTCATGGCTGCTGTGACAAATGCCCGGCCCTGGGTGCCCGGGGGCCGCCCACTCGGGATGGCCGCTGATACCCGCATAATACAATTAATTGATGAGGGGATTTAAAGTTTAGTTCAGACGGCTTCAGCTTTGAAAAGTCGGGCCTACGGAACTGGTCTCATCAGAACTATCCGTGTCAGGGCATCTCAAGACCACGTGGAACTATGGTTAGTCGAACAAAACATAACGGATAATGGTACAGGCGAGTAATCAAAAACTGTTTCGTTTGCTTTTCTTTGGATTTCATTTCAAGAAGAGATATGCGAGCCGGTTGAGGTGAAAACTTCGAGGACAAAAAGCCCTAGTACTAGTGTCTAAAGGGTAGTTTGATCGCACATTCTCAAACTCATTAATAATTCATGAGATAGTCATCCAATGGAGGAACTGTATTTGGTCACATGCATGGGTGAAACCCTAGTGTTTTATCATGTTTCCAACCCTAGTGATCAATATTTCTTAATCATCATATTCATGAACCACTAACTAATTATATACTGATAAACTACAAGTAAGGAGCGAAGAAGTAAAGAAATAAAGAATGACATAGAAAGAAAAAGTCTGCCTCCACTGGAGTTCGAACCACGACCCTTCCGACTGCTTGTACTAACTCTTGTCCACTACTCTACTAGTACGCTAGTTGTAATCACTGCCATCAAAAAGAATAATAAGCCATCTATTGAATAATTAGATACAACGGTCAAATGGTAAACAATACTTGCTAATGAAGTTTGAAAAGAAACGTATGTAAATTGTCGGTTTTGCATTCGCATGAGAAGACATGTCAAACACTCATTGTTCGTCTTTCATCAGGGGATTCCAAATATTTCGAAAACAATAAAACCCTCGAGGCTACGCCTCTCGGGTTTCATTTGTTTTCTCAATATTTGGAACCCCTGATGAAAGACTCCAATTCGTGTTTGACATAGTTCTTCTCAGTACGATCTATAAAATGAACACTGGATTTAGAGGTATGATTGACGAGAATGAATTTCATACCTGAAGCCAGTGCCAAATAAAACAAGCTTCATAGACTCCGTATTCAAATATGCCAAGTAATACCATGATCGCCTCGGATTCCTTTGTTTGTTCACGCACATTTAATTTCTAAATTCCCCGGCTCATTACAAATGCAAGGGAAATTTAGAAATATGCATTGTCTTCAACAGGGAAATTTCTAAATTGTCCACACAGGGGAAGCTAAGGTCATTCAATCGAGCATTAAAAGTTTTCTAAAGCAACTCAACTGCGACGTCCTTAGTTTAGGCAGAGAAAACTAAACTTCTCAGAGATTTGTTCCGTTCCTCGGCGATCAGAGTATTACGAAGTCATACCATGACAATTGGAATTTAGTGATTAAATTTCCCCTCAATCCTCGGGAGGACTCTCCCTCGGCTTGCGGGGAAATTTAATCACTAATTTCCCTCTTGTCATGGTATTACTTATAATTACATACCATGAGCACGAGTTTCACCGGCGTGACATTTAGCTCACAGCTTCACTTGTTCAAACAAGAAAAAGTAATTTGCCTACACCATTGTTCGTCTCCAGAACAAAAAAGATAAATGTAAGACTTCGCAAAAACCTTTAGATACAACATGCTAAATTCATATTCCTTTGGAGTATATTTTACAATAAAATCCGGCTCTTGAAATATATGTCCCTGACCAATAATCCATTCTCTTTCGGTATTATGTAGAATGTGGTAGAAAGTGCTCGTTATTGAATAAAACGAATTCAGTGAAACGGGACGCGACTTCGCCTGCTTTTGCGTTTCTACTTGAAGAAAGGCAAGCTTTCCGATGTATCGGGTCCTGACGGGTACATTATAGAGCAAACGTTTCTGCCGATTCATACTGAAATATTTTCGGAGAGTATTCGGATACACTACGAAGGTATTTGTTTCGGAGGCATGTTTCGGGCCTATACTCTTGTTTGTATGGCAAAACGAATCCAGCTAATATGTAAACGTTCAGGTTTCGCGACGAATCCGGAAACTTTTGATGTAGTGTAACCGCAGTCTTAGTATAAGTCTGATAATAGTAACTGTTAGGAGCGTCAGTTCTAGAAGTTCTCAGTTCAGGTATGTAAAAAGAAACAGTCGAGTGCTCACCGTATAGCGCGTATTGTCAAGTTTTTCTTTCAGAGCAGCCTTTCCAACTGTTCCAGGAGTGTTTCCTATTTTGCAAACGTCATTCTGCGTGTATTCAGAACATACTTACCTCTACTGACTTTCTTGGTTTAATTCTAGTTTCTTAAAAGCTAAACGTCTTTATAGACAACTAACAAAGCCTGATTTGGCAGACTCATTGTACAAATTAAGGCTATTACACTCTTGAAGTCAATGATATTATCAGCTAATTACCTTTTCAAAGAGTGACAACGAATGATTTAGTGCTAAGAATTATTTTATGGTGCCATACTAACGCAAAGAATAGACTAATCTAGCGTGATTAAAGTAGTTCTGTATCTTTATCGGAC
This sequence comes from Actinernus sp. WN-2022, assembly GCA_030867875.1. NCBI lineage: Eukaryota > Metazoa > Cnidaria > Anthozoa > Actiniaria > Actinernidae > Actinernus > Actinernus sp. WN-2022. The sequence continues at coordinate 3,136,460 of JAOWCC010001210.1, forward strand.
AGCAGCACAATTAAACCCGGTCAAGTAACCTTTTGATAATTCACGACAAGAGTTGGAAATGAGAACATCGAGACCTTTCACGTGTCATTGGCGTGATATCTACAATGTTGTAATAAAAATTAAAAGCCTCGAAAATGAAATAAAACCTTCCAAATACTATTAAATAATCATATTTCGACGCTAGTAACTAGTGTTAAAAAAGTTTCTTAGTGAGAAAGAAATAATTACAACCGGTACTAGTTTTGTAATTCTCTGCCACGTGCAAGCGAACAAAGCCTGGAAAGATCTGCATCAGATGGTATCTCTTCTGAGGGCAAATATTATTTGTTTGCCGATGACTTTAGGACTTCTAAGTATCGCTCTTCTGATCATTATCAGACTTCTAGTAATAGGGATAATCGTTGGTTAGGATTTTCTTTTCATTTCTCAGGTTTTATATCAATACTTTTTAAACTTTTGTAATAGTATTCTACCTCGTTAGGGGTGATACTATTTGGAAGGAACATTGTAGGAGGTAATTTTGTGATTATACTATGAAGTGTTCACTTTTTTGTTATCTAATAATTAATGTCGTCCATGCTCTTGATGTTCTAGTATTCATGTGTAACCATTTCTTTACATCTGCTTCAGTGTTATTTTTTGCATTCTGTTTCTTATCACGCCACGAGTTTGCCGGATAGCCTTTGTTTGTCCTATCCCACAGTTTCACACATACCTACATTAAGCCGCGAACGAAATAACTTCATATTTATCATGACTTTTGGTGGGATTATTTCTCTTTTTAGCCGAATTGACTCACGTTCGATTCACCACACACCACTATATCACGCGAGAATCGAACATTTTAAAGTATCTTTTACTGAATATTTTTTCGTGAGCGAAGAAATAAACTTAGTACAGAACCGACTTCAGCACAAATCACACCAGTTTTAACTGATTTGGTTACAAAGAAAGACACAGTAAAAAACGTTTCCGTAAAGCAAAACGAAGAAAAGCTGTTCTTTTGCTGACTGGGAGCGTTAAACCCCCCCCCCCCCCCCCACCCCCCAAAAAAATAGGTTCTAACACTATGCGATCCGAATGCAGTCCTCACCGTTCTGTGAACCAGAGGTGGTACGTTTGCTTTGCTGATAAGCCGTGCCGACTTTATTAAGTGCGCTAAACAAATTCTCACGAGCGAGGCAAATAATCTATGCTACACAGGAATTAGCTAGGTTACAATCAAAGGATCTACATTTAAAAATAATTGAGATGATTTGTGTTCAGGTTTATATTCCCTAAGTTCTTATAATGCCAATTCTGTTTCGCTTTAATCAGCCTTCTCATCATTGTCGTAAGTTTGGAGCGTTTAAAAATGCGGTTTACATATTCCAGACAGTCCAACCATCTGTCCAAGGTGACCGGAGATAGAATAAAAAAAAAAAAATGTTTGTTCAATGAGAGATTTATTTCATTTGTGAATTGTTCATTCTAAAAATCATTTATTTGCTGACGAAATTAGAGAGGCAGGTTTTACAAATCTGCCACAGCTGGAAAATATTCCTACACGAAGCAAATACTGTATTAATAATAACTTTGCTCAAATTAAAGCCATTGAGGGAAACTGAAAGAGTAATAATAATATTGGTACAGAAAGATTGAAGTATATCGTAGTTAGTCAGTATTGACAGTTGTTCGGGGTTCTTCCGCCCAGTTGAGTCGAGTTCATGCCAATTCGTCAGTGGCTAATTCGTCAGTGTTTAGAACTCCATACAGAAGGCATAAGGACGATAAGCGAGCAATGCCGCCGCTTTGATGTTTACTTGTGATGTGAATTAAAATATATAGACCAAACTTGTGCGGCTTGAAGAATTAGTGTTCTCTTGCCACAAAATCGTGATAGCTGTTTAATCGTGCGACTTTGAAAAAGAATCCATCACAATGAATTTTGCCAATTTATTTGAAATTAAATAAATGCTCTTAGTTCCTTTCTCTATGTAGGTACTATATTGTTGTCATTAAATGTCGACCATTGAACATTTGATCAGATGACGCACAGCCTCTAAATCTTCGGCCATAATGCATTCTCTGAGCACTTAAAATGCGTGAAATTTTCATAACATATACTTTCCTTAATTTACAAAAATATTGGACTCTAAATAGGTCCACACATTCATTAAGACAATAACCAAAATATAAAAATAAGGAGTGGTGTAATTGTAGGCTTAAAACAAAAGAAAACACCGAGTTGTCGGCCAGCGCAAGAGTGCTAAGTTTAAGGCAGAAAGAACTAGTATTTGAACGCGGTTTTCTGCAGTTCAAAAACAGACCGCCAAAACTTGGTAAATAAAGACACTTAAAAGTGTTTATCGTGGTTGCTATAACATGGAAATGCTTTCGACAAGACTTACACGTGCTCTATGTTAAATAAGATTTCGAGCCCTTAGCTCTCGATAGTAATCTTTCTGGTAGGCGCGACTTTTTTTTTATGTGTAACGTGAAGTCATTCAGTATTTCCAATATAATAACTCACAGCATGAAACGCAGAATTGTAAACCTGTGCGCAATGTATGCTGCATACATTTTACAATTTTTGGTCATAAATGCGCGATCAAGACTTGAGGACTGTCGACGTACACTAAAGAACCCGCTGCATGAAATGCTATAGTTAGCGTTTCTAAAAATCCAGTTAGTGAAAAATAAGGGGAAATCTTAAAGAAAAACGTGCCGTTGATAGCAAATGTGTCGAGTGCTGCGTTCTTCTGCTCGGACTGTTTATTTGATTTGTTAGAGCCTATTCATTCTATTAGGGCACTGGCTTTATTAATAGTGAAACTTTAATTGGTATAATCACAAGATGTATGGAGATAGAATTGGGTTAAATTGAATTAAAAGGTTAGTGTTCATCTGCCCCTCGGAATGACACATTCATCTCTAAAACTCCGGCTATCAATAGAACTTACTCTTATAGCAAAAAGGGTGATCAATTATCTTTGAAAAAGTACTCGACAGTTTCCAACGTAATTAGTTCTTGAATGCGTTATTTTCTCATGCACTTGAATTTCACGAGGGATTTATCATTGCTTGACTTGTAGAGCGCTAAGTTCTATGCGGAAAAAAAGCAAGTCGATTAGTCTCGCATTATACACTACCTGATAAGTTCCTCGACACCGGAGAATCGAGGGAACAGTTTAATTTAGAAACGACTTTTAATTTGTATCGTATAAATCCAGCTTCAGTTTTAGTTTCAATCGGTAATCACCGTATTTACGCCAGTCCTTTATACAAGTATATTTTGACCTACCGAAGCATGTTTCTGTTAGAGAAGTTGGAATACTAAAACCATTCTCGAGATAAGCTAACTTTTGGAAATATTTCACCTTCCTGGCATGTGTGGAACGAACATTTAACAAAGACTTAGAACACTAAACAGCGAAAATATTTAGAATCAGATAGCCTTTCAGTTCATTTAAGTGGCCGAATCTCCGCCATAATGCAAATAAACTAAAGATGCCGACTATCAGTAGATGTTTTAGGTTTAATGAAGTTCAAAGTTATAGATTGATCCTGTTTCTTCGGTTGTTTAGTGCAACCTAGTCCTTGAAATCCAGAGCAATCTTAAAACTTACTCCTTTAATCCGATTACGGCAATGAAACCTATTCAGTGGACTGCCCACTTAAATAGCTACTTCTCTCGGTAGGAAGAAAGGTGCAGTTCATGTTGTATAGTCGAAGAAGTATACAATTATTATAAACGCCTCATAACCGGTACAACGAGTCAACTCCAGTAAGAACCCCTGGAGATAAATTGAATTATCGTCCAGAAGGTTGCAGCGCTCTGCTCGTTCAACCAGTCAAGAATCATTTTAAACATTCTGTCACACCCCTTGCCCACAAACTATTACATTTCCTCTCGTTGGTTTCCCTAACTGCTCAATGAAATCAACAACAACAAAATTGTGCTGCAATACCAAACCTAACTTTTAAAAATCTTTAATATTTAATTCAATTATTAGTTGTTGTTTCTCTAATTCAAAACTGCAATTAACCAGGGATGTAAAAACAGTGCTGAACTCGACGAAATTCGCCTGCAAATAAAAACAAAACGACCACTAACTTTATAAAGAAACTACGAGTACTCGTATAATAGAGCGAGGCGCTTCATGTTCAACAGCCTGGCGGGCCAGCAGCTAGTTCTCAACCCAATGAGGGGGTCAGTTCCATTGATTAAAAGCAACACAAAGATCTCAGCTCGTTAAGAACGAACGACAATCTATAGGACTCAAGACGTCTCCTTGTTTATTAGAAAGGATACTTGTTCTAAGAAAAAAATGCGGACATTAACAAATACGCACTTCAGTGTTGGAATTGCTTCGTATCAGATATTATATGCCAAGCTTACCGAGCAGATTAAATGCTAAGGGGTTTTAAGCTATTAGGGCCGGGAATTTCAGTCCCCTTTGAATGTCAGTGTTCAAGTGGACCAAACCGCAAATCAATTTGTAAGTTATTTAATTAGGAGCCCAGAAGGTCTGTGGTCCGCTGTTTAGACTGCGTTGGGGGGACCCATTGTGCGAAAATTAAGTCACTTTTAGAGCATTTGGTCGTGTTAATTTCTGAATTCAATCTTGAAGTAATTTTATTTCTGAATAAAAACTTCTTACACTTTTTCTTCGACAATAACAATAGTACTGGTGACTACATACGAGAATTTGTCAAAGCTGATGTTAGAACAGCGAGAAAACCGCGTATTCACTTTGTGCACATGTGTTAGTTTTGATTATTAGTGATTATTGAAGTGTCGAGTTCACCTCTTTGCAGCTCAAATAATTTAATGAAAAGTTATGTTTATTGAAGTACATCACAAACAATGCCGTAGTCGTTTTTTAAGTCCTTTTCGGAAAACAATTTTCAAAGGATGCGAAAGAAGTGTGTAAGTCCGAGATCTACTACTGAAATATGAACATTCTGGCTCACAGCAAGAGCTTTCTGACTTCCTGAAGTTAAATTGTATTCGAAAATATTGGAATTTGTTTCTTGTCTTCTCCTCTAATTGTTTCCCAAGTTCAAGCAAAGTTAAATGATTACAATGAGGACAAAGAACACTTACTTCGCTATCAATATTTAAATTGTGCTCTACCTGAATCCACACAGCGGGGTTAAACATGCAGTTTAGAGAAATTACTTTAGTGGATTTCGGTAAAGTGGAAATAAAATGGAGTTCACAGTGCATTGTTTTATTTTCGGGGGCTTGGATGCAAGGAGAGTGAAGTCCGTCGTCAGCCATTACTAAACAGCTCATAGTACAATACGTTCTCCTCAACAACATCACATCTTTGCAAGGAATCCTTTTCACATGCCGCCTTTGAAAGTCGTCCCAAGAGATTTAGTCATCGCGTGAAAATTGTTCGTAATTGCCCTTGTCGAAACACTACGGTTCGTTAGGACGTTGTAAAAATCCTGAATAAATTGAACATTTATGAGGAAACAATTGTTCCTCTTCAGTCAACCTTGATCTGGCAATAATTACAACATAAAACACAATAGGGTACGTCCGAAGCCATCTGCACGTTTCCTAACTTCACTCGGCAAAGAAAACACAGAGTACAAAAGCAATAATGTAATCTGAATTTGCGCTCACTGTGAACAAATCCCGAATTATCCAAACCGTCTTCCCTACTATGTGAGAATATAGCTTCTAGATAGTCAAGTACCTGCTACATTCATGCCTTTTTCGATGTTGACATTTGTGTTTTCTTCGCGGGCTGTGAAGTATCCGAACAGCGAAGAGTCAACATCTTGCGCCGTAAATTCCCATGTGACTTGTTCGGTATGATGCTCTTGTTCTGGTGTGGAACTCGAAAACTTTCGAAGTGGAATTTGACTCTGAAGAATCTTCATCCCCTGCGACTGTCCTCCTTCAATGTAGATATTACCACGAAAGAAAAATCAGAATACAAGCTTTATACAATTATATCATTCTCAATGTAATAAGTAACTAATTCCCATCGTTTGTCATCTTTGTGGATGTAAAAATTTGCATTTATACTCATGCCGAGTACATGGAAAGTTTGCTGGGAGCGCTCTTTCTCGTTTTCTTCTACAATACTTACAGGTGGTGATTCACCACAGATGAAGTCCATTGCACTAACGTTAAAGGTATTGAGATGCGTATCTTTGTAATAGCTTCAAAGACTCAAGTATGCTAAGTTGTAAATCTTGACAAAGTGTATCAACTGCGTAATTTAGACTAAGCTTTTAAATCAATAACTCAAAAAAGGCACTTGTTTCAAACTACAGGACAATCTACGTGCCAGTAGAAGTAAACGCTCACTGGCTTTAGGTTTTACGCATTTCGTCTTGCTTAAATATTGAACATTACATCTACAGCAGATAACGGCGTTACGATTTCTATCTTGCGGGTTGATGCAGTATGAAAGTTTGTAAAAGCTAAAAGCACTTTGTCTAAAATGGAAGTAACAAATTCTAAATACAAGAATAAAAAGGGTATCGAAAGTATGCAACCTACGGTTTAGTTCAACTAAGCAAGTTTTCCTGCTACTTCGTCTTACCTTTGCTCATATTGGACTCCTCGCTCTCTATCAGAGCTTCTGTCTCTAACTTAACGCTAGCGAGTTTTGATTGCTTCTCGTATTCACACCTTTATATTTTCCGCGCGCATTTGGCAAGATTACGCATGCGCATTGAAAGCCACTTCCTGTGAGGCCGAGTCGTGCTGCTCTAACCACAGGAATCCCGCGGTTAAATACCAAATAAATGCTTTCGGGGTTTGGTGCTTCTATTATTACTTAGTGCACACTACCTTAGGGCAGAGCTCTTGTTGAATATAGCCATCTTACAACATTGTTTGCGTGGACTTGAGCGGAGCAGACAATTATCTGTCATTTTCTCTCTCTCGTATTTTAGGATTTCTTGAAAAATCCGAGAGTTCAACTGACTTCGTAAAGAAATCGATAGGTTTGTTACTCGATCCATAGGAGCCGCCTTATTAACGTTGCTTCATATAATCTGCACCGTTTCTTACCAACAACTGTTTAAAATATTGTCGGTCCTTTGGAGCTCCCTCTCTGCATGAAAACAAACTGGCTTTATGCACACAAACGAGCCATTAAGAGACCTCTCTCTACGTATTTCATTACCTTTTGATCTTATAATTTAGTATTCGCCCTACAAAATCAACTCTTATAAATGGTATGGATGATTTTGTCACGACACGTCTTGGGTGAAAAACACAGCTGTTTTTTTTTAATCCTCATTTCTTTCCTCCAAGATGGAAGTTATTCAGATTTACCCTTGTGATGCCTATTTTTTTCGCCGACTCACTGAACGGGGTGTACAAGTTTGAAAATGCGGGTACATTACAAATATCTAAATTTGAACCCCGTAAAAATCCTGTGAAATTGAAAACGACGGCAACATGAAAGCTGTTAATAGGACTTAAATCGACTTCACCTGAAAGAGCTCGGACTCATTACTTCACTCAGACTTCCGATTACATTTACCCTAGTCATTCTTAAAGGCGCTATGTCATTTATTCTTTGTTTCATCGAGACAACCCAAAAATATTCAAATCAATGGAAACTTTGAAATGATATCCAGGTTTTGCTGGGGTGGCTCATATTTGAGGTGAGACGATGAGCTTGGTTACCTTGTAAGGATGGAAATGGTTACTACTTAATTGGACATTCCACTCAGGTGGCTTGAAAAGTTACCTAAACCAAATTGTGATTAGCCAAGTGTCTTCATACAACTGACATCACACGCTCGTCATCTAGCAGCGTTCAGAGATTATTCTTCATACAAAGAAAGGGTACTTGGTTAAGATTTTATCACACTTATGACCAAAATGCAACAACATTTCCATTTCCTGAAGAAAAACAACTTACGAAACCACGGACCAATAAAGTATTCGACGCCAAAAACGCAGAGATATATATAAACACAATTTGCAGAAAGGGTGTCTATAAATCGTTACTTTATTTTCAATATTTACTCTTAGTACCAAAAACGTTCACTTGCTTGTTATTGATTTATTTACTGCTTTAAAGGCCAGTTATGCTTTTTTTGTAAAGCTTAGACCTTAAAAGGTAGCGAAAAATAACCGAAAAATTAAACAAAAGGTGTTTTCATTATTTTTTTAGCGACTAAACTTCCAAATTTAGATTAATTTCCGCGCATATTTGGGGACTGGCACGAGAATGAAACGTGACGTCATCAACAGAACTCGTCTCTTCGCGGGTATAAAACGTTGGCATATTTGCAAAATAATTGAATAGATAAATCAGAAAGATGATAATATCGCAATAAACTTCAAGGAGAGCTTTATTCGGCAAGGCTTTTCATGCAATGGCGGATCAAGCGTGTCCTGGTGATCATGATGACGTCAAACTAGACCCAGCTGTGCCACTTTTGTAAAGCGCGCTCGTGCGCTTGATTTTGCTCCACAGGCACCCCAATACACGTTTTTGGGCAACTTTGAACGGCCAATAGACCACGAAAAATATATCAAATCAACTTTTTATTCCGGAATCCTTTGACTATGGCCTCTAGTCTCTTCGTAAGAAATATAATTAGCCAGGCTTATATGCACTTTAAGGTGTCTCGATCGAAACCTCTGAAGCCACTTCGCGAATTTAAACAAAATTTCGTAACTTTTACGATTTTTGCCTGATTCTGCTCAAAATTTCACAAACAGTACACAATTTATTGATACAACTGATAATGGAAAAATCTTGAACCAATCACACATACTAATGACGTAATCGTGACCTATGTCAACCCAACTTTTTCACCATTACTCGAAATCTAGTCGAACGATTTTTACCAAACAACAGGAAACTGTTCAAACTTATGACGCACATACACAGTGTAAATTTTATCGGAAATTGGCGAAAACGTTGGGATATGAATTCGTACGTTACCTTACTAACGTTGTCAAAGTTGGAAGAAACGTAGCTTTCTGTCAATAGAACTGATTAGAATCCAAACTGGTTAAACGTATTACCCAAAGCTTCCTAAATCTTGATGCGAAATAAAATTGTGTTAGAAAACACAGAAAAAAAAGTTGTAAATATTTCTTTGGAGAGAGTCAAAAGTCGAAAAATGGAAAAAAAACTCAAAATCTACTAATTTCAGGTTTTCTTAAAAACCGCTCCAGAGAATTTTGTAAAAGTTTTTGTGCATTAAATTCAATCTTTCATAAGAATAATACACCAAATCCTATAGCTGAGAAATATGTATTATTGAAGATATTATTTTTCAAAGAGGAGCAGATCAGAGCCGAGGTTTTGTATTGTTCTTTGTTTACATATAGAGCGTCAATGGCTTACTCACGGAAAATGCACGTGCATTCAAAAGTCGAGGAATTATCATAATGACCAGGGGGTACAAAGGATAACTAATTATCATAATGACCAGGGGGTACAAAGGATAACTAATTATCATAATGACCAGGGGGTACAAAGGATAACTAATTATCATAATGACCAGGGGGTACAAAGGATAACTAATTATCATAATGACCAGGGGGTACAAAGGATAACTAATTATCATAATGACCAGGGGGTACAAAGGATAACTAATTATCATAATGACCAGGGGGTACAAAGGATAGCTAATTATCATAATGACCAGGGGGTACAAAGGATAGCGAATTATCATAATGACCAGGGGGTACAAAGGATAACGAATTATCATAATGACCAGGGATACAAAGGATAACTAATTATCATAATGACCAGGGGGTACAAAGGATAACTAATTATCATAATGACCAGGGGGTACAAAGGATAACTAATTATCATAATGACCAGGGGGTACAAAGGATAACTAATTATCATAATGACCAGGGGGTACAAAGGATAACTAATTATCATAATGACCAGGGGGTACAAAGGATAACTAATTATCATAATGACCAGGGGGTACAAAGGATAACTAATTATCATAATGACCAGGGGGTACAAAGGATAGCTAATTATCATAATGACCAGGGGGTACAAAGGATAACCAATTATCATAATGACCAGGGGGTACAAAGGATAACTAATTATCAAATGACCAAGGGTACAAAGGATAACTAATTATCATATTGACCAGGGGGTACAAAGGATAACTAATTATCATAATGACCAGGGGGTACAAAGGATAACTAATTATCATAATGACCAGGGGGTACAAAGGATAACTAATTATCATAATGACCAGGGGGTACAAAGGATAACTAATTATCATAATGACCAGGGGGTACAAAGGATAACTAATTATCATAATGACCAGGGGGTACAAAGGATAACGAATTATCATAATGACCAGGGGGTGCAAAGGATAACTAATTATCATAATGACCAGGGGGTACAAAGGATAACTAATTATCATAATGACCAGGGGTACAAAGGATAACTGATTATCATAATGACCAGGGGGTACAAAGGATAACTAATTATCACAATGACCAGGGGGTACAAAGGATAACTAATTATCATAATGACCAGGGGTACAAAGGATAACTAATTATCATAATGACCAGGGGGTACAAAGGATAAGTGATTATCATAATGACCAGGGGGTACAAAGGATAACTAATTATCATAATGACCAGGGGGTACAAAGGATAACTAATTATCATAATGACCAGGGGGTACAAAGGATAACTAATTATCATAATGACCAGGGGTACAAAGGATAACTAATTATCATAATGACCAGGGGGTACAAAGGATAACTAATTATCATAATGACCAGGGGGTACAAAGGATAACGAATTATCATAATGACCAGGGATACAAAGGATAACTAATTATCATAATGACCAGGGGGTACAAAGGATAACTAATTATCATAATGACCAGGGGGTACAAAGGATAACTAATTATCATAATGACCAGGGGGTACAAAGGATAACTGATTATCATAATGACCAGGGGGTACAAAGGATAACTGATTATCATAATGACCAGGGGATACAAAGGATAACTAATTATCATAATGACCAGGGGGTACAAAGGATAACTAATTATCATAATGACCAGGGGGTACAAAGGATAACTAATTATCATAATGACCAGGGGTACAAAGGATAACTAATTATCATAATGACCAGGGATACAAAGGATAACTAATTATCATAATGACCAGGGGGTACAAAGGATAACTAATTATCATAATGACCAGGGATACAAAGGATAACTAATTATCATAATGACCAGGGGGTACAAAGGATAACTGATTATCATAATGACCAGGGATACAAAGGATAACTAATTATCATAATAACCAGGGGGTACAAAGGATAACTAATTATCATAATGACCAGGGGGTACAAAGGATAACGAATTTCTGTAAAAATGTGTGTAGGTTGTTTCTTACCTCCCATAAGGTTGACACCTTACTTGAGTTGTGTTTATTATCATATAACTGCTTTTCCTAAGATCTGTTCGTCACCGTCATCGTCCTGGTTTCTTACCTCCAATTCTCGTTCGTTACCTCCCATTCTCGTTCGTTACCTCCCATTCTCGTTTCATACTTCCCATTCTCGTTTCTTACCTCCCACTCTCGTTCGTTACCTCCCATTCTCGTTTCATACTTCCCATTCTCGTATCTTACCTCCCATTCTCGTTTCTTACCTCCCACTCTCGTTTCTTACCTCCCATTCTCGTTCGTTACCTCCCATTCTCGTTTCTTACCTCCCATTATCGTTAGTTACCTCCCATCACGCTCGTTCCTTACCTCCCATTCTCGTTCATTACCTCCCATTCTCATTGCTTACCTCCCATTCTCGTTCATTACCTCCCATTCTCATTGCTTACCTCCCATTCTCGTTTCTTACCTCCCATTCTCGTTCGTTACCTCCCATTCTCGTTCCTTACCTCCCATTCTCGTTCGTTACCTCCCATTCTCGTTCGTTACCTCCCATTCTCGTTCCTTACCTCCCATTCTCGTTTCTTACCTAGCTCCCATTCTCGTTCCTTACCTCCCATTCTCGTTTCGTACCTCCCATTCTCGTTCGTTACCTCCCATTCTCGTTCCTTACCTCCCTTTCTCGTTCCTTACCTCCCATTCTCAGGTAGATTAAAGCATGCGTCAACCCTTATCTTGGGTAAATAAGTGCAGGGGGTGGTCAAAGCTAGTTTATAACGTATGCTTAAAATAAGTAATTGTTTTATAGCAACCATATTGGTAAATATTTAACAATGGGTTCTTTTTGAGTTGTGTAGAGTGATTACGTGACCTGTCACGCCTCAATTATCAAAATTTCGTGTTATCACAAAGTCCGAGTTCTTTCTCTTATTATAATATTCTATTAATATAGTGCCTCTTTGTATCTACATCTGGATATTAGGAGATATTTTACTCAAACGATAGATTTTAGTGTTTTAGTGCTCGACCCTGGCCCCATCAAAATTATAGTTTGAATTTCTCCGCTAAAACTGATTGAAGTCAAATTGATCCAGATGGAGCTTCCAAAAGAACTCCAATACAACTGGTATAAAATAATTTTCATTTCAAATTGGTTTAGAACTCGGACTTTTGAAGTTAATAGTTTATCAATAATAATAATAATAATAAATAAAAAAATTAAATTAAAATAAAAAATAATAATAATAATATATAATAATAATAATGGGGTTAATCGGTGGCATATCCACGAGGTGGCTCTTCATCCACTGATGGGCCTACGTTTTAACGTCGTTATTCGAGAAGACGTGAAGGTCTAACCATTCTCAAGCATGTTAAGGCCTGGTTCATTTAACGGAAAATATATTTACCTTAAATAAATGTTTCTAACAGGAACAACAGTTTAAACAAAATCTAATCACACCATAATACTAATATCCACTTCCTGGAGAACTGAAGCCTAAAATCAACTTTAGCTCAATGAGTAGATATAAACATGAAAATACTCATACCAAAAATTGATTTTACTGTGTTTTGCGTCAAAGGAAAGAAAATCTGCAAATCTTCCTCCCAACCGCCGCAAAGTACAGACGGCTCAATTCCTGTAATCTGTGACGTACGATACGGGGAATAAATTAGTTTTGTCATATTGTTTTCGGATTTGAATAGATGGAATAACGACTAATAATTGCGCACTATTGTGCTTTATTTGTGCTGAAGGTGTGGTTGTTTTTCCTTGGTATGCATGACGTACGTTACGGGGAAAAAAGCTCTGAATTGAGCCGCCACACAAACTAGCTTTATCAGCGGAGAATCCGCTATTTTTCGACCTTCAAAACATATTTCCTCTTTTTAGACGTGCATCACAAAGAAACTAAAATAACAGAACTCATTTCTTTTGAATACATGTTTGTATAGTAGTCGGATTGATTTAGGGTTCAGTTCTCCTATAAGTGGATGATTGTCGTATCACGTGATCGATGATGTCATAATTGGATAAAAAAACATTTAAGCGAAATGCGGTTGCGACGATAACATACAAAGAGAATTATAGTAACTCTGCTGAAATATTACTTTTCCACTAGTGTTTTAGACCACGCTTAGAAAACATGACCATCATGTAGCGATAAGGAAATATTAAGGGAAAGTCACGTGACCTATTTTGCATATTTTCGCCTTAATAACTCGTTAACGAAACATTGTAGTCATATCTTTTCTAAGCTGAAATTGGTAAAAGGCTTTAACCAACCTTAATCACATCCACTCATTATCTTCACTGTTTCTGTTAAACTCGGAGCCGCGTTTTTGACTTTACTGATTGTGTGGTCTAAGTCACGTGACAGACCACATGACATGTTTTACTGCACACAAACCACTTAAAGGGAATCAAGAATGACGATATCTATTATCGTGAGAAACTCGGCGCAGTTACCGTACTCGGCTGTGCTCAAATAAGGAAAAGAGTTTTTACCCGAAATTAGAACTCTGAACCAGGCTTGAGTTTGCAGCTCGAGAACGAAATTGTTTCACAAAGGTAGAACCCTGAGTGTTGGTCCGACCGGGGTTTGAACCATCGACCTTCCGCTCAACAGACCGGCGCTGAACCACTGAGCTAACCGAGAGGCGGTGCAATCCCCGGCAGTACGGACATGTCGCGAATATCATATTATGTGTTCTTTTAAATTTTTCATGATGAAACTTAAAACGCTTTGTTCAAATAGTATTTCTTAACGAATTCTGACTACCCCCCCCCCCCCACGTTTTTAAGCAAAGCAAATAAGACCTGTGCCTTAATGTACCTGAGTTCTCGTTCCTTACCTCTTGTTCGTTGCCTCCCATTCTCGTTCCTTACCTCTTGTTCGTTACCTCCCATTCTCGTTCCTTACCTCATGTTCGTTACCTCCCATTCTCGTTCCTTACCTCATGTTCGTTACCTCCCATTCTCGTTCCTTACCTCTTGTTCGTTACCTCCCATTCTCGTTCCTTACCTCTTGTTCGTTACCTCCCATTCTCGTTCCTTACCTCTTGTTCGTTACCTCCCATTCTCGTTCCTTACCTCTTGTTCGTTACCTCCCATTCTCGTTCCTTACCTCTTGTTCGTTACCTCCCATTCTCGTTCCTTACCTCTTGTTCGTTACCTCCCATTCTCGTTCCTTACCTCTTGTTCGTTACCTCCCATTCTCGTTCCTTACCTCTTGTTCGTTACCTCCCATTCTCGTTCCTTACCTCTTGGTCGTTACCTTCCATTCTCGTTCCTTACCTCTTGTTCGTTACCTCCCATTCTCGTTCCTTACCTCTTGTTCGTTACCTCCCATTCTCGTTCCTTACCTCTTGTTCGTTACCTCCCATTCTCGTTCCTTACCTCTTGTTCGTTACCTCCCATTCTCGTTCCTTACCTCTTGTTCGTTACCTCCCATTCTCGTTCATTACCTCTTGTTCGTTACCTCCCATTCTCGTTCCTTACCTCTTGTTCGTTACCTCCCATTCTCGTTCCTTACCTCTTGTTCGTTACCTCCCATTCTCGTTCCTTACCTCTTGTTCGTTACCTCCCATTCTCGTTCCTTACCTCTTGTTCGTTACCTCCCATTCTCGTTCCTTATATACCTCTTGTTCGTTACCTCCCATTCTCGTTCCTTATATACCTCTTGTTCGTTACCTCCCATTCTCGTTCCTTACCTCATATTCCTTACCTCCATAATAATAATAATAATAATAATAATAATAATAATAATAACAAATAATGTTTTTATTTAAAGAGGGTAATACATAATAGTGTACAACACTTAGAAACCTGTAGCCCTCATTACAATAATACAATGCAATTATATAAAATGCTTAATACTAATATACTAATAACGCTATACATACATGTATGAGCTATTTAATAAATATGTAAGCTAATAATAACAGATACGATGTAAATAAGCTAAGCACCCTAGTCTCCACCACCCCACCCAGAGAAATGTATATATAAAAATGCTTAAGTTCTAATGTAAATTCTAAAATCTGAGATTTTGCACACACACACAAAAAAGACCTCCCATTCTCGTTCCTTACCTCTCATTCCTTACCCCTGGTTCTCGTTCCTTACCTACCATTCTCGTTTCTTACTTCCCTGATTTTGTTTCCCTACCTCCCTGATTCTTCACGGTGGCCATAAATGACCCCGAAATCGCCAGGGTTGAGTCTGACAAACTGAAAGTGAAATTAACATCATTTCTTTACTTCTACGCTAAATTTGACGAAACGTTGGCAGATTGATAACAGAGTATACGTAAAACTTTATCTTTTGAGACAATTGTTTCTGTATTCTGACGTTGTTGTGAGGTCATAACTGATACCTCCTTTTTTGGTGAAAAATAACCGTTAAAACATTTTGAAACATATTACGTCATCAGAATGCCTACATGAATTGTATTCATTTAGCGAAAATTTGAACTTTCTACAATAAAAAGTTATGTTAAAAGTTATGGACGATTCACTATTTCTAGGACGTCATTATTAGTGACGTCATGCTTCAAGCATAAATCAGATTGCCGACTATAAAAAAAAATAGGGTTATTACCGTTTTCATTGAAGTGCGACTGTGAAAAGTTTTCAAGTCTCATCTGGAAAATAGCATTTAGGCTACCGTCAATCAAACCAGTACCTACAAAATTTAATTTGTCTTATTTTGTTCCTTACATTACCTCCCTGATTCTTGTTCCTTACCTCCCATTCTCGTTTCTTACCTCTTATGACATATACATTATCATAGTGCGCAAACCACAGCCAGGTTTGAGTTTATTCGGTATTTATTTTATTTCTGACGATGAATATTCTGACGACACGATTAAGAGGATTTTCGGTGTTAGCTCGGCATTATGGGTAATTATTTGGCTATACATGTTTTTTGCGGTAATATGAGCCATTCTACGCTAGTCAGTCAACAGCTCAGGCTTAATTTAGATAATAATAATATTTAGTTTATTATTTTAAAGTTTTTTTTATGTTTATCATTTATTTGTACCATCACTTTATTTAGAAATGTAGAATTCTCTAACCGAATAAGTTTCCACCTTTTCGGATCACAACTCCTGGGTGGTTTTTGTGATTTTCCGGCAGAACACGTACAGCATATTTATTAGTATGTCTACTATTATCTTCGGCTGAGTCAGAAAGACAATTTACCCCCTCCCCCCACACCGGGGGGTCCTCCCATATATAAGCTGTATGGGTAGGGTATGGTTTTCGAGCTGTTTTAGTCTGAAATAGGGTACTACCTTTCGCATTTATAAGTCTGAACAAGAGCCCATCTGGGCTTTCACTCGGGCCACATGAGATTGAAGATGAAATACACTTTCATTTGAAATCCTCTTAGTAATAACCAAAGGGAAGAATTATTAGCTGAATTTAGCAGTCTTTTGGAGTGGCCGGTAGCGCGGTGACTTTCATAAAATTTCTCTCCTCCCCTAGTAAATATGTAATTTAATATTTTTGTTTTTCTCGTATGTTGACCTTTTAATTTAAACAGTTTAACACACTGCATTTGAGCAGGCATATATTCATTGTTTTGAACCCGAGAATTAACCGTACTACCGTACTTCATGGGGTTTTTCATTGACTTGTGAACTTGCAGGCTCTGTAATTTGTTTTGTTTTCTTAGTATAACATAAAGTGTTGAACATGTTCATTTTCTCAAGCATGTCGCGCGTGACCTCTGTTTCTTCATTCGTTAAGTTCTCTACTTTCATCTGTAATCTGGGAAACTCGATCTTTTCCCATGCCTTGGCACATAACTATTCCTGTTGTGGATGATTATAAGTAAAATCCTTCGACAGCTTGTACCGTTTCCGCTAGGTCAATATCCTCGCTGGAACGAAATAACTTGATCTCAATACTCTCTGATCCAACTTACGGTAAATTTAAATCTCTGACAGTTTTTAAGAGACTCATAAATATATTGGTCTTGAAGTGCCTTCACCCAAAATAAGATGTTCTTCTCGGATGTTTTAAATGCAGCACAGCGAGCCGATGGCTTATAGATTCCAATATCTATTTCTTCGAATTTTAGCTTTCCGGATCCTGGCCCCTTTGCTTCAGGTCGTCGTACGTGTCGTATATAAAAGCACTGGCCATCTGGGTAAAAAACGCGGTCCTTCGGCTCCGACAATAGCGCCAGTTGCAATATCCTGAGCCTGTTGGAAGGCTTTCGCATGAGTGAAGTTAAATAAAACATTAAACTGGCTTACATTTGAGAGATGAGACTCCAAGTTACAGAGAAAGTTCCTCGCGGGTCTTCCGCCATCTTGATTTTACTGTATTCAATTATGTAAATAAATTAACCTGGCGATTGTTGCGTGACCAGCACAGTGCGATCTGATTGGTGTGAATTTGACCTTTAACGCATGCGCTGAACGCTTGCTACACGGAATAAAAAAATAAAAATAAAAAAACGACTTGCATTTTAAGACTCGGTGCTGCCACAGGCAGCCCGAGTAAATAGGGTATGATCTTTACAGGGAAGTACAACTGCACGAGACCGCACATTTTCACATATCAGGCTCTTGTTATGAAAATACCCCATAATAATATAATTTCATTGCATGACCGGGCTTCCTGTAGAGTTCGAAAGGCTTGGCTACAGTAAACAAGATGGCGGACTTGGTGAAGGTTTGTTGGAACTATCAACAAATTGTTCTGTTCAGCGTGTTAGTGATTTCAGATGCTGTTTTTTCAAACTATAGAACTTTTCATAAATCATGCAGGAGAAGGCGTACATTTTTTAGAGACACAAGATACTGTGGCAAAGAACTCGTGAATTTCGATGAATGGGATTTTGAGCAAACGAGTCTGCTTCTAGAGACATTCCCAGTTGACCCAGAAACTCGAAATTACGTTAGACAAGTCCGAGGAGCTGTGTTCTCCTATGTGAAGCCGATCGCCTTAAAGACGAAGCTGTCTTTGGTTGCAGTTTCTTCAGAGGTTTTGAGTGACATTTTGGATATCGACCCTAGAAATATTGGAGAATCAGAGTTATTTACTGAGTGGGTGGCTGGGTCATGGCTGATGCCACGATCAGTCCCTCTGGCACATCGCTATGGAGGTCATCAGGTTTGTGAATTGGACACCAATCCAGGCCCGTATCCAGGGGGTGCCCAAAATGTGTAATTCCAGAAAATATCCACATGGACCTCGACCACAGAGGGAATTGGAAATTTTCAGAGGGGATGCAAGTCAGAGGGACCACAAAATTACAGAGTTAGTATAGGAGAAAATTGGAAAATCCAGAGGAGTGGGGGTTCTTATATCAAATTCCCTCTGTGATGGGGTTATGGATATTTTCTGGAACCACACAATGCAGGAAATGCCATTTCAGAGACCTTGGATTTTCAAAATTTCCAGGGAGCATGCCCCCAGACCCCCCTCCTCCTCAATGGAAAACCTTGGATAACAGGCCTCCAATTTATTACCAGTAAAGATATGTGCGAAGGGGAAGGTTGATGATTGGGAGGGGTGATTTATTTATTATATTTAATCAACTTCCAAATATACAATAATTATTATAATAAAATAATAGATAATGCAATTTGTGGCATTAAAACAGTTAAAAACAGAATTCAGTTTGAAACAGAATTCAAGATTTCATAATTTAAACTGCCAATAAGATATAAATATAAAACCTACAGATTATTTAAGTTACATCAATAATAGTAAGGATGTGCATGCATGCATGGCATGTGATGATTTGGCTTTGAATGTTTTGGGATGGGGGGGTTTATGGTGCTCTAACATAAGTCCCCACCTTTTCTGGGCAAATTTGGCATTTATCAAAATCTGTAATGATATAAATATTAATGAGTTATTAAAGCGGCTATGTGCTCAAAACTTGCACATAGCCAGATTAATCCAACTCAGTAGTCTTGTATTTTCTGCCCACAAACCGAGCTCAACATTGACAGCAAGTCCATCATAGGCTCTATTCAGGGAAGGACATAAAATGCCTTAATGCTGCCACAAGTACAGTATTGGTGCATTTCAGAGGAGCTTGTGATAATTACGTCTCATTAGTTGATTTTCTGTATGTAGTTTGGTGACTGGTCTGCTCAGTTAGGAGATGGAAGGGCCCTCATGCTTGGAGAATATGTTAATAGGTAAGCAGGAATGTTTGTTGTATCAAAAACATTTAAGTCTGCACACATTTAAGTCTGCACACACGCCGGGCACAAATGATCGTAAAAACGGCGGGTTTTATATATATTTAAAAGTTTTCGACATAGAAGAATGCATTTTTGGTAGGTGTATAAAGGAGTGTAAACAAAACATAGTCTGATAAGTTAAGCTAATATAGGCATCATTATGACGTCACAATGACATCATATATCCTTTTCTAATAGGTTTCTTATAAATTTTTATTACCTCTAAAAACGTTTTATTATATCTTTTTAAAATCTCTTGTTCATGAGAATGAAATAATCGAAAACCCGTTATCGATCGGTTGAAGTAAACGAAAGTTATTAAAGTTTTAATTTTGGTAATTTTCCGGCAAAAATTGGCAGGAAATAAATAGCATAAAACCATTTATGAAAATGTCGCTTGTTTTAACTTTTACAGTTCGAAATACTGGTGCATCATATTTTGCACAGTAATAGAGCTCTTTAGTAGCAACAACATGTTCTTTTTAGAATTTTGATTTTTTGAGTATAACAGCTTAGAATTGAACCCCCATTTTTTGTATACGTCATTATGACGTCATAAATATATTTGTGTACCCTCAGAAAATAGCCAGTTCAATGTTTTTGCAATTTTATCAATGAAATGCATTTGGCTAAAATTCACAAGTCATAGTATTCTCTTTAATAATATTTTTATAGTCGGCAATCTGATTTAAGCTTGAAGTATGACATCACTAATAATGACGTCATAAAAACAGTAAATCGTCCATAACTTTGAATATGTTTATCGTAGAAAGTTCAAATTTTCGGCAAATTAATATATTTCGTAAAAGCTTTCTGATGACATAATATTTTTGAAACGTGTTTTAAAGGTTAATTTTCACCAAAAAAGGAGGCATCCCTTATGACGTCACAACAACGTCACAATACAGAAACAATTGTCCTGTATTGTTACCAACCTGCCAACATTTCGTCAAATTTAGAGTAGAAGTAAGGAAATGGCGTTACTTTTACATTTTATGTTACACTCAACCCCGCCGTTTTTACGGTTATTTGTGCCCGGCGTGACACTTTAGTAAGAATAATTTATGCTGTAACGCAATCTTATTAGTGGCTGCATATAGCTAAAGGGAACTATACTGAATGATATACCAACTGTATCTAGCCTGCATCGCATCCAAACTGAATCTCAGTTACCGGTAAGTCTTAAGACTTAACCAGGGTTCAGTTCTGATGCAACGTTGGCAACTGTGTCATGATTTTCATTTTCCAGTAAGGGACAAAGATGGGAACTTCAGTTGAAAGGTTCAGGGAAAACACCATATTCAAGGTATCTTGGTATTATCCCAGCGATCTTGTTAAACTACAGTGTATATAAACATGTCCAGGTCATTCTAGCTGCTGTTAGATAACATCCCTATGTCTTCTCTTAATTAATGGCTTTGGGAAATTAGTTTTAGACTTGTTTCCTTACAGTGTGCATGTGGGTTGTTAAGAAATTCTAAACTGCAATATATAGCTCTTTATTGAACTCGCTTGCTCTGCAGTCTACACCATAAGTTTTGGACTGAAGCTTTTCTCCCTACTTTATGGCCCAAGCATGAATCATGTCGACAATAAAAAGAGGGGCAAATGAGAATCCATAACTTATGCTATGGACTGAGCAAATATCGAGTTCAGTTAAAGATGTTTGTTATTATATAGCTCAAAAGTATTCAAGACAAGCTTTGCTACAATTTAGCAATCTGTACAGGAAGTTATGGACCACAAACTGAACAATGAAGTTAACTATATTTAGCCATACATACATGTAACATACATGTATACCAATATATATACTACACATACATGTACAACTAACTTGGAAGAAAACCATCATCTCACATACAGCAAATTCGATGTGCAAAATTTGGCATATATATTTTCTCTTATGGACAGGGGATTATTTCTTGTAAAGAAACGTTTTTTTTCTTCAAATATACAACTTTCATCATGCATTATAGCAGTATTTAGGATAAATTAGGGAATAATAATTTTTATGATGCTGTCCTTATTATAGGCATGGAGATGGGCGTGCGGTGCTGAGGTCTTCTGTGAGAGAATTCCTTGCTAGCGAAGCAATGTACCATCTGGGAGTACCAACAAGCAGAGCTGTAAGGTACACACATAATTTCAATGTTCTTTTAATTAATAATAATATTCAGCCTACTAATAACAAATTGGACTCCTGTTTCCTAAAAAATGAATCTCATTATCATGTGACCCATATGGACACACTTTCAAACTAAGTAGTCATGATTGTAATAAAAAAACATTGACTGAGTTAGGTCAGGCCAGATGGGAAAATATTTGGCTGTGTTCAGTCTGTACATCATGACCTTGAGCCAAATATTTTTCCATCCAGCCCTCCCACTCAGTCATTAAGTACGTAATATTTAACTTAGTTCAGAACGAGGCTATACTAAGTGATTAAATTAAATGCAGCATGTTATTGGCATGATGCCTTTATCATCTACAATCTTGGGCAAAACATGAGGCACATTTTCAGATGATTAGTAAATATAATGCAACTATGTTACATTATTATCTTCCTTCCCATACAATGCTGTTGTCTGATACCAGTCTAACATTAATATTTTGGTGAAATAATATCACTTATAAAATCAATGGTAGTGGGTCATTCCACAGTATTTTGAAACCACACAACAGTTTTTTTAAAGTATTTAAATGTTCTGAAATTAGTTAAAATGTTAAAGCTAAGAGTCTAAAGTTTACTTTGTGTGAGTTATTATGAAAATGGCCTGCAGCATTTATGCAGAAATTATAAATTATTCTGCAAATATGGTGAAAAGCTGTTGCAGAGAAGACAAATGTTTTTGTAAACCAAAAAAAATATTTTTTAAGTTTGAATTCAAAATTGTTCATTGGACTTAAAGTTCTTATGATGTTCTATAAGAGAAATATGCTAAGAATTAGTATTTGGAAATAAGTACCTAGAATTTCGCATTCCAAGATCAAAATGTCTTCTCCGTAACGTTTTGATCCCCTAAGTTTTCATTGCAAGAAGGTAAAAAGCCCTATAATGTTCAAACTTTCCAAAGTTCTAATTTAGAGCTTGTGTAATATTTTCCCATACAAAAGATATCAAGATGCCCACAGATTTGTATGAAATTCACATTTTTGTTTTTGTTGTGGAGAAGACATTTTTGTTGCGGAGAAGACATCTACATGTATAATAGAAATACTTCAAAAATCATTCTTCTATCTATCTAGATATAGCTTGTTCTACTTGTTTTCCAAATAAGTAAAGAATAGGCTTTCTAAAATATAAATTTAGAGAATTGTATGTCACCTCTATAGCATCTGGAGGCCTGGAACTAGTAGTCAGTAGACTGTTGCATTGTGGGTATTTTATCTAGTCAGCGATCTTTGATGAGCTTGTCTACTGTGATCAGACTTAATTTATTGAGATAGCCATGTCAAGCAGCACTGAGAGTAGTAGAAAATATATCTTTTAGCCAGCTTCTTAAGAGTGGCTTAACATCAAATACCTGAGTTTTGTTGTTATTTCACATTAGAAACTTGTTGTCTTCTCCGCAACGTCTTCTCTGCAACAGGACCAAAACAAATCTTTACCAGATATCAGTAAATTCGAAGAAGGAAAATTAAAAGTTTTTTGCACTGAATGATGTAGTATTAAATGCTCTTTCACTTGAATCAAAGAGGCATTTGAGATGCCACATAAATTCAGAGGAATTTGAACTTGATTTTATAGGGAAAAAATGCAGGTGTTTTCTGAGTCTTCTCCGCAACAGCCAAAGATTTGATGCGTGTCTGTCCATAAACGTCAAGAGTGAATACTCTCAGTGTTTTATGTAAACCTATTGGGTATCTACCTAACACAAGTGGAAAGGTTGTGCTATTCCTTTTATTATTATTTTTGCGCTCGATTTTATGTCTCTGATTTGTCTTCTCCGCAACGACGGATTACTGTGGAATGACCCTAGTATGGAGATTGAGAGTGGTCCATATTAATAATTAACTTGGGTCAGAGATTTTTTCTCTTTCCCTCGTAGGGCGTGCACACATAGCACTACAGCATACCACTTTACATCACATTCTTTACACCTACTAGTGCTACGCGGCAAAGATGATTTCATATCATAACTACAAAAACATTAATGGCACATATAACATGTAATAAACCATAAAATTATAACACTGATGTAAACTTTTAGTGCTGCTGTTGGATTTTATTTTGTTATTTTGAGAGATTTTGAAATTTGTTGTCAACATTTGACATGATTAAAACCACCTCCCGGTAGTTAGCTCAGTGGTTAAGCTTTGGGTCTGTTGTGCGGGAGGATGTGGGTTCAAACCCCGACCGGACCAACACTCAGGGTCTTAAAATAACTGAGTAGAAGGTGCTACCTTTACATAATACAGTAAACGGTTAGACCTTCACGTCTTCTCGGATAACGACGATAACTCGTAGGCCCTCGGAGACCTCCATAGAAGGGCTTGAAGCCTGTTGAGGTTCTCCGTCCACCTTCGAGTGGTAAAACAGAATAAATCCATTAAATCGAATGTCCCAGGGTGTAGTTTACATATTGTTTTTTACCTTCAGTCTGGTAGTTAGTACAGACCCAGTATGGAGAGACCAGTTCTATGATGGACATCCTACACAGGAACGAGGTTGGACTTGTTATATTAACTGAACATATTTTATGTTATGTACTACTTAGAAGGCACTTTGCGGCCTTTATAAGTACTATGCAGGGACATTATGTTGGGCAGAATATCTGTTCGGGTGGAAGGCCGTTGTCTAAACTTTTTGGTATTTCGAAAATGTTTGGCTAAAATGTTCGGAACATTGGCGGAAAAGAATTGAATATGCGTGGCTAAAACTTTCGTAAGTAACCATTACTATTACTGACATAATATGTATTTTGTGACAGAGTAAATATTTAAAGCTGATTTAGCCTTTTCTTGTTTTTTTCATGTTTTTCCTGTTTTTTTCCAAATCCCGAAAACCAAGAACGACATATGGAAACAACATGAAGAAACCTAGAAAAACACGAAAAACCACCTAAGGCAATAAACAGTAGCAAAACATGAGAAAATGAAAAAAAAACGTAGAATACTCGGCCATAGAGACGGAGTCGGTCATAGGGACGGGACGGGCATAGGGACGGGCATAAGGGACGGGCATAAGGGACGGGCATAAGGGACGGGCATAGGGACGGGCATAGGGACGGGGCGGGCAAAGGGACGGGGCGGGCAAAGGGACGGGGCGGGCAAAGGGACGGGGCAGGCAAAGGGACGGGCATAGAGACGGGACAGGCATAGGGACGGGCCAGGCATAGGGACGGGCCACAGTTTGCACGACCTTCAATCTACTCCTTTATCTTACAAATGTATGTTGAAATGATTGAGCAACTGTTATTGAAAAATAATACGGAAGAGAAATAGTACAATAAACGGTAGCAAAACAAGAGAAAATAAACGTAGACCACTCGGCCATCACGCACACATTTGCTGTCCTTACCCAAATAATGTAATAATACGTTACGTAACGCGAACTGGTTAGACACGGGCGTGGTATGTATTGAGCGGCGCGCGGTGTGTATAGAACGGCGCTCGGTGTGTATAGAACGGCGCGCGGTGTGTATAGAACGGCGCGCGGTGTGTATAGAACGGCGCGCGGTGTGTATAGAACGGCGCGCGGTGTGTATAGAACGGCGCGCGGTGTGTATAGAACGGTATAGAACGGCGCGCGGTGTGTATAGAACGGCGCGCGGTGTGTATAGAACGGCGCGCGGTGTGTATAGAACGCGGTGTGTATAGAACTGCGTGCGGTGTGAATAGAACATAGCGCTGCGAATAGAGCGGTGTGTATAGAACTCTGCTTAATTTAAGTTCACAATAACATGAAGCGGCAACAGAATAAATATACGTGTAAACATATATATGTATAAAAAATTTTAAATGTTACATAGTCAATAACAATAGTTCAGTGTAAGTCAGTCATTAAGTCAAGGATAAAATGACGGCCAATTCTTACATCTTTTCCTCCATTTCTCTTTAAAGCCGCAGTTGTTCTCCGTCTTGCCAAGTCGTGGTTTAGAATTGGATCCCTTGAAATCTTAACAAGCACAGGAGAAATAGGTGTCTTGAGGTTAGTTTGTACAGAAAACGATAACTCATTTGTTGTGTAACTTGTTCAACTTTATTATATACTGTTTCCCTACTGTTTATATATTAATGTAACAAGAAAGGATACCGGCAGAATTTTACATACATGAAGATCTACGACATTAAGACTGTAGGGCTAATCTATAAATAATTGGTGGTATCAGTAAATGTCTTTTCCTAGCAGTGCTCGACCTTAACTTTTTTAATCACTGGTCCTGGGACTAGTAGAGCTGAACATTTACTAGTCCAGAGAAAATTCCTGGTAGTCCCGACTCCGGCATGCCAATATTTGCTGATCTCTAAGCCTTTCATGATACACGCACGAGTGGTGGCGATAGCGGCCTTCACGGGAGCTCCTGGGGCTGACTAGTGCCCAGTCCTCGCCTCAGCCTTGTTCAGTCTTCTCGGCCTTTTCGCGAAGAAACGCGTTCAAACAACAATCACAGGACAACATCTTTTTGTTTTTATCTTTCATCAAACATTACAAATTATAGAATAGTTACTAGTCCTGTGACTAGTGGCTCTATTTTTTTACTAGTCCAGAAGCATTTCTTACTAGTCCAGGACTAGTGGACTACCGCTAAGGTCGAGCACTGCCTAGCTTTGTACTGTATAGGCATTTCAGTAAAAAATAGTGTTTTTCTCGTTGCTACAGGAAAGTTGTGGACTTTGTGATCGAGCAACATTTTAGGAACATCAAAGGATCTACAGAAAAATATTTGGTGAGGTGATGCTGTCTTTTTCTTCGCATGTAGTTTAGTTGTACAGCCGTCGGTTGATGTTTTATGCGTCATTCGTATTCTGTCAATGAGACATCAAAATATTATCATCAGCAACCCAGGACACGGTTGTCAGAAGAAAGGGTAACTTTATCCCTGCAAGCTCTTTTCCCTTTTCTTTTGGAAGTGATATTATTGCCAAATCTAAAAACGTGTTTAAATTTGACTTAGTAAGTTTGTTTGATACAATACAATAATACAATACAATAATTTATTTAATGTCGATAAACGTGGCGAGTGGGTACCCAATCTCCCGAGCCAGGGGCTCATGTTATAAACGCTCGACTCAAGCTTGATACTATTCATGATTACGTTTCAGTGGGGTAAGGATTTAGCCCTGCTCTAGTTATCCCCTGGTTAGCGCTATTGTTAAAATTATCACTGCTTCGAGCAACGCAAAATTACTTCGAGCAGTGTTTATTCCAGAAATCATATGAAGTGGGGCATATGTCCCATTACATTTTAAATTTGAAGACATTTGTCATGTAATAGGAGACAATTTTCCCCAAACTTGATTAAAACAGAGCACGAACTACACATGTATCTCTGTCTGGTATATAAACACAACAACAGTGTGCGCATTCTAGAAAATAGTTATGTGTTTACAATTGGAAATGGTTACCCGGCTCCGCACAAAATTCCTTCTACAACAATCGAAAAATTATGGCAGATAATGTGTTTACAAAATTAATATAATGAATGAACGCGCCGGACTTTGAGTAGCACAAGTGCCCCACGGTACAAAGTTTTTGCGAGGGTTGGCAGTCAAAGCGCGAAAAAATCGCGCCCTAAAATAAATACTTTACGAGGTACATTTTATCCGAATTTTTGCTGATGATGCCAATATATTTTACTCTTGCAAAAATCCAAAGGAACTTGAAACAGTTATGAATACTGAATTAAAACATGTTCTCAGTTACTGTAATATTAACAAACTTTCTGTCAACATGAAAAATACCAATTATATGTTAATTACTTCACCCAGAAAGACCCTCCCACAAATGAATATTCTAAATATTGAAAGGAAAAAGAACATTAAATATTTAGGAATATACTTAGATGAATACCTCAATTGGAAAAGTCAAATCACCCATATCAATAACAAGATAGCCAAAAATGTAGGAATTTTCTACAAATTACGGAATTACCTCAGTCTTCAAATGCTAAAACAACTTTATTATACACTTATATATCCCTATTTAAACTATGGGTCCATCAGCTGGGGAAACACATACCCAACCAACTTAACAAAAATATGTACCAAACAAAATAAATGCATTCGAAGTATCTTTTTTGCCAACAACAGAGAATCTGCTTCTCCTTATTACCAAATTCTGAGCATTTTAAAATTTGAAAATATTGTTAAGTTGAACATCTGTACCTTAACACATAAACTATACAAAAATCCATCTGATATCCCCTCCGTGTTTCACGATTTCCTAATACCCGTAACAAATGTACATAATTACAATACCAGGTATGCAGCTAGGACAAATTTCTACCCCCCTAAAATTAGAACCAACTTAGGTAAATTTACTTTTAAATACACTGCTACGAAAATTTGGGAAACTATACCTACTAGCCTAAAGCACCTAACAAAAACAAACAATTTCAAAAAACAATATAAAGCTCACCTGCTTAATCATCAAATTTAAGAGCACCATTTTACTTTGTTATAAACCTTCTCAAAATAACTATTTCTCCTCCTAATCCTCTCTTTCGTTTTCTTTTTTTCTCCTTATTTTTTTCTTTCGTTTTCTCATATTGTAGTTCCTCTCAAGCTCAATTTATTACTCTAATCAATACTTTATTTAATGTATTCTATGTATTACGCTCAGTTATTCAATTATTATTTGCATGTAAGCAGTGGCCAACTCGAAAGCTTTTAGCTACTTTGACCACTGTACACTTGAATCTTTTAATTTATTCCATGTACTTATTTCGTTTATACATTTTTATCTACTCTCGTTATTGTAAATATTATACATAGTGTGAAATAAACTTGAACTTGAACTTGAACTTATCCTCGGGTTAGCGAATTTAACCCGGTGTAGTGCTTGCTCGAACAACCGGAACCAGAGGTATGGAGTAGCCAATTTGTTCCCGAGGATGTCGAGTAAGGATGAGGATGTCTTTCGCTGACGATCGAGGGCAAACGCTCGAAACGTCAGTTGCCACTCGCTTGCCACGGCGGTTAGCATACCATAATATTATACCAGTGTTCACAGTGCTCGACCTTAGTAGTAGTCCACTAGTCCTGGACTAGTACGAAATGCTTCTGGACTATTAAAAAAATAGAGCCACTAGACACAGGACTAGTAACTATTCTATAATGTGTAATGTTTAATGAAAGATTAAAACAAAAAGTTGTTGTCCTGTGATTGTTGTTTGAACGCGTTTCTTCGCGAAAAGGCCGAGAAGACTGAACAAGGCTGAGGCGAGGACTGGGCACTAGTCAGCCCCAGGAGCTCCCGTGAAGGCCGCTATCGCCACCATCTTCGTTTTGACTTGTTCACTCGTACGTGTATCATGAAAGGCTTAGAGATCAGCAAATATTGGCATGCCGGAGTCGGGACTACCAGGAATTTTCTCTGGACTAGTAAATTTTCAGCTCTACTAGTCCCAGGATCAGTGATTAAAAAAGTTAAGGTCGAGCACTGGTTCATCTTCTCCGCCATTGCACACCAACACTGTTTTTTTTACAGGAACTGCATTCAGATGTGGATCTTGGCTAAGGGAGTTCTTCATTGGTACTTTTTGAGCTTTCATGCAGTTCTAAACGCGGAAGCGTTGAGATGCTCAACGTTTCTGGCATCGTTTCAAAACCTTCTGGCAAACTCATACCTCGGAAACGATGGAAACTGATAGAGCCTGCATTATGAATGGGAAAATAAAGAAAACAAAAACTGCTAAACTTTTAAATCATGTACTGATAATTGTTAAATATCACATGTACACTTCATTTATTAGAAAAACATCCTTTAATTTTCAAGGTGTTCTTTATCCTCTTGAAAGAAAAACATAAAATCGAAAAAGAATGCGCAATCACAGAGAAAGGTATAAAAAGACACCAAGAGAAATGGGAAGCATTAAGTGAATGGCTTAATACATAAATGTAACTTAATACACAAATGTTACAACTATTCAACCTTATGGTATTTTTTGTCTGTAAGTATATATGTATTGTATGGAAAATAAATGAATATTAAAAAAAAATGCAGTTCTAAACGCGCGCACTCTTTTTTTAGGAGTTTTTCTCCCAAGTCGTTTCCATGACAGCAGACATGATTGGCAGGTGGCAGTCGGTGGGATTTGTTCATGGTAAGTTACATGTACGTGGTATGCTTGAAAAAGGACATACTCAAATTAGATTGCATCCAGCGAAGGGTTTACATGCATGTGCAAATTATCAATGGGACAGCAGTGTCTCCGAAATGCTTAAGCAACTGGGATGGCAAGATCTCAAAACAAGGAGGCGCAATCGAAGATTAACTCTACTGTTCAAAGTCGTCAATAGTATTGTAAAGATCCCAAAGGAAGATTACCTCGTGCCGGGCTATGATAGAACTAGATCGAACTCTGCCAAGTTCCGGCAGTTGTCTTGTAACACAGAACAATTTAGAAACTCTTTTTTTTGTTAGAACTATCACTGAGTGGAAAAGCCTCTCAGACCACGTAATCTCGAGTACTTCGCCTACTATGTTCTATAAGCTAAATACCATAAGCTAAATACCAACTAGAATATAACATCCCCCTGTGACGTGTTACTCCGCTAGGAGATTTTTTGCTGCAGTATTTAATAGATAGATACACGTTCTCGCAAGCTTTGTAGCCTGTGAAGCATGTATTCGATCAACAATAACCTCATGGGTTTCTTATGGGTTTAATGTCACTTTTACTCCACAAGCTAAGCAGAAACAATCTAAAGAATCACAGAAATTAGATTGGAGCATAATTCTGGTTTAGATGTCATTTGAACGAGTCGGCAGAAGAACAACTTTATTCCTATAGTATTTACTGACATATGTCACCATACTTGCCTTAGGAGCGCTAGGGCAGATTTCGTATGAGTGGGACAAACTACAGCAATGACTACGTCACGGGCATGCCATGACATTGAAATGGTTTCCCTATTGTTTTTGTCCTGCTGATCCAATCAAATCGCAGAGTTACGGTACATACTCTGTGTATGCCAGAGGTTTGTTAAAGGGGAACTCAACCCTAAAATCAACCCAACGTCTTTACAAAGATGTATTCGAAAGAAATAAGTTCTGCTATTTTATTTTTCTGTGTTGCGCGTCTATGAGGAGAAATTCGATTTTCCGCCGAAAAATCTATATTGTGTGGCGGCTCAATTCAGTGCAAATTTCCCCATAACGTACGTCACACATACCAAGGAAAAACGATCACACCTCCAGCACAAAGAAAACACAATGGTCCGCAATTAGAAGTTGTTAGTCCCGCTATTCAATGTAGGGGACAGCATGGCAAAACTAATGACAGTATTCCGCGTATTCTACGTCACAAATTGAGACTTGAGCCGTCTGTACATAGCGGACGTTGTGAGGAAGGTTTTCGGATTTTCTCTTGCTAGACGCGCAACACAGAAAAAATAAATAGCAGAACCTATTCATTTCGAATACATGTTTGTATAGACATTGGGTTGATTTTAGGGTTGAGTTCCCCTTTAAACGTTAACTCGTCTTAAATAGCGCGTGGAGGGCGGCTGATCGTGTCACGCCGGCCGCTTCTCGTTACCCAGGGATGTTCAGTGTAATGACAAGTTCTCATTGCAGGAGTGTGTAACACGGATAACTTCAGCTTGCTCTCCCTCACCATTGACTACGGACCATTTGGATTCCTCGAGGAGTACAATGCAGGTACTGGTTACCGTGGATTTAGTAACCGGATGAGTAGGAAATAACTAAGTTCATAATAATGTGGCTTGCTTTGGCTGGTGTAATGTTAATATCCAAACCTGTCCACCCCCCTCCCCCCGGGCATTTGTGGGGCATTTGGCATTTGTAACTCGTGGTTGCGCGCATGCGCAGAACTGACGAGTTATCGGGATGGTTGTGTCGCTCGCTTACTCACTCACTAAGGTGTTAGCAGAATGGAATGCTTGGAATGCGAAGTGATAATAGTAATTGATATTTCATTTTTTAAATTAATAATTGAAGATCGAAGTGGAACATAAATTGCTGTTGGAATTGAAGACGAATGATCCAACTCTCTTAATATGTCAAATGGAAAAGACACAATTAAAATGATCCAACCTAAACACAAACGATCCAATGCAACTAATTCAATTCAATGTAAACATTGGATCATTCGACTTTTGTATTGATCATTTGGTAATTAGTTGGATCATTTCGATAGCGGCAGTTGGATCGTTTTTGTTTAGGTTGGACCATTTCAGTTTCCTTTTTTGCTCTGACGTGGGCTAGCGGGCTAGTGCTCGAAACGTCAGCTGCTACTCGCTCCCCACGGCGGTTAGCATAACTTAATCGACTTTTAGTTGATCACACCAGTGTTCATTTCAGGATCATTCGTATTTGGTAGTTATGTATTTTTTGGTGTTAACGGCCTCCCATATTCCGCAGTATTTCTCTTGTATTTCCTCCAGACTTCGTCCCTAACACATCCGATGATGAAGGTCGATACAGCTACAGGAACCAACCGAGCATTGGATACTTCAACCTGGAGAGGTTACTTGATGCCCTAGCCCCGCTGATGGACACAAAAAAGTAAGACAAAGTGTTCTTGCTAGCCTATCATACATGTCTGACACTTACTGTTCTTGCCAGCCTATCACACACGTCTAACACTTACTGTTCTTTCCAGCCTATCACACACGTCTGACACTACAGTAGTTTAATGAGGTTCACAACAGCTTCTTGGCTTTGTTCCCTTGTAATGAAAGTCTCTTTTTCAGGGGCCGAAATATTCTTCTTCGTTACGCCGAGGACTTTAATTCACGGTTAGTATGGCTTGGTGTTGTGTTCGATTTCGTTCAACATTCATTCATGTTTTTTCTTGTATATGGTAATATTAGATTCTCACTCCTTGTGAGTGGGAAAAAATAACGATAACCGTACGGTAGCCGTACGGTAACCGTGCCGAACTGTACCGTGCCATACGACAGCCGTACCGAATTGTAACCGTGCCGCAAGTCCGGCTATAACTTTCCTTCTCATACGAACTGCGCTCTTAAAGATGCAGTGTCTCCTCCGGTGATCTTGATTTCATATTGATCAACAGGTTTATAGAACTCTTCAGGAAGAAACTTGGCTTGATAGGCGAAGAGAAAGAAGATGAAATGCTCATCAAGTCACTTCTATGGGTAAGCCGATTTGAGGTTTTTCTACCTTACCTCCTGACCCTCCATCAAATCATAATTTTCGCACAAAATCAGGGTAGGTTTATCCCGTGTACTGCAATATTAATGACTCGTTGGGTATCTTGTTTAAAGGGGTGCAAGGTTCTCGTGGCTACTATAGTTCAGTCTGTGGAGAGGTTTACGGGTAAATATTGAACTGCAGATGGTCCGTTCCTTTCGGTAAATCGTGAACTGCAGATGGTTCGTTACAGATCTTCACGTCCTTTTGGATCGATCGTAGAAGTGACTCTCTTCAGTCTCAAGTTTATCAGACTCCAAATACTAACACTACAGTAGTACTATTTGTTTGTAAACATTCACACTTTGTTATTTAAGTGTGCCAACCAAAATGACCGCTTTGCTCTCCTTTGCTTCACAAATCAGTGGATTTCTGGTTGGCATTTAAATCACACTGGCTTTAATGTCAGGGTACCCTCCTATAGATCCATTGCATAAATGGTGTCCAATTTTAATAACCATTGTTTAGGAATCTCTAGTCTCACATTCATGTGGAAACGCTTTAGTGTAGCAACATGAATACGAGGCTAAAGTCTCCAGGACAATACCTATTTAGATTGGACGCCATTTATGCAATGGGTTTGTGCGCGCGTATATTACTCTAACGAACGAGAGTTGTCCTACTGAAAAAGGGGCCGTATACCTTAGTGAGCATGCGCAGTAACGCCGAAACTTCAAAGAACGATTTTTTTTTTTTCAATATGCTAAAATTCGTCTGCATGTCTTGCTTACCCCATCAACGAGTTCGCCTATCACGTCTATATATCGACGTTAAGTAAGGTTACCCCTAGGTTCTTACATTATATCTGTTTACGGATGATTTCTCACATCGTGCAGATGATGGAGATGACGCGTGCTGACTTCACGATGACATTTCGACAGCTTGGTAACCTCACACGTCAACAGATGGAGCACAACAGGCTACCCGATGAAGCCTGGGCACTAGGGCGATTGACAAAGCACGACAACTGGCGTGATTGGCTGGAACGCTACCAAGAGAGATCAGACAGGTCAATAAGATGTTTCTATTTAAGATCCATTCATGTCTTAGGAAACATAGAGCTTTGATTTTGTACGGGAGATGGCTTGTAACAAATACGAGGTATCCTAAGGCAATATGTGGGTCTAAAATGTTGGCGTTGATTGATTAGTGTTCGCAATTGTTTTGTTACCGTTCCGTTACCGTGACAATAACTGCCGTGGTCGTTACGTTAGCCCTGATGTTCTTTCCCTATTTTTGACCAGGAATGGTTCCGACGATACAGATAGCAAAAGAGAGCGCAGAATGCATGGTATGTTGGGCCTCCTCCGCCCGCAGGCAACTCTACTAATATCTGGAGTTTGGGTTCCCTGTGCCTGTGTCAGGGAAGGGAGAGCACTGGGACCCCTTACTCGCTACAGTCTCTCTCCTCCTCGCCACAGGTAACCCAACCCTGAAGAATGAAGAGTAGAGCTGTCTGTGGAGGAGGCTGTGGTATAGTCGCGTAGAACTTGGTTGTTGGTTGTGCGTTAGTTGTTGTGCACTGATTTCTCTCTGTTCCTGCAGGTGTCAACCCTCGCTATGTTCTTCGTAACTGGATGGCACAGTTGGCCACCGATAAGGCGGAGAAAGACGACTTCTCCGAGGTAAAGACATCACACATGCAATGTATTTATTTAATTCATTTGGGACAGCTCACCTCGACTGACAGGTTTTTCGTTTTCCTATAGAAATTCATGCCAGATTCTATTTGTTTTCTCCCTTTTTACAGGTTCAACAATTGCTACGTGTCTTAGAAAGACCCTTTGAACAGCAGGTGAGCGGAGAGGTGTAATGTTGAGTACGGCATGTCAAAAAAACGTATCTTAGAGAGATACACAATGTAACACCGCGCTAACATGAATTTAATAAGGGTGGCCTTCTATTGCGAGATGGAATTGGAATTTGGAAATGTTGTTTCTTTACGGAGGGAGGAAAACCGGAGAACCCGGAGAAAAACCCTCGACGAAAGAGAGAACCGACAAAAAACTCAATTCCCACGTGACTCCGCGTTCGGGACTCGAACCCAGGCCAGAGAGGTGAGAGGAGAGAGACTGTAGCGGGTAAGGGGTCCCAGTGCTCGAACCCAGGCCAGAGAGGTGAGAGGAGAGCGCTTTAACTGTTGCACTGTACGTTATCCCATCAACCGAGTTATGGCTTGGGTGCTCATAATGGGGGAGGGGAGGGGAGGAGGCACTTAGTCGAGTGAGGATAACAGTGCGACAGCATGCCACTTCACAGCACAATAGACCAGCCTGTGCACGCATCTAATGTTCGGTCTGTCTCGCATAGAAGCGAGGCAAAACTTTACTGTATATTGCTAATCTTTTTGTTTCTCTTTCCGCAGGAGATAGCAGAAGAGTCTGGGTACGCCTCACCCCCACCCCCTTGGGCTTCAAAGTTACGCGTCAGTTGTTCATCTTGACCTGCCTCGTTCTCGTGGTAATCTATTGTCACTACAAACACCTTTCGCCAACAAGACTCAAAGCGATCTTTAGAACAATTAATATCGAATTTTGAAGACTTGCTGTTAGGGCTTTTAGTGTTCAATATTATATTATTCTTTGACATCGGGTGAACGATGCATCACATCATAGAACGTAGAAAGGAAAGTGGATATATAGACGGAGCCCAACTGAATTCAGGATCTGTTAATATTATAAAGTGCTCAACATTTGTAGCTCACAGGCATTAAAATGATTAGACTGGGTAACCAATCGACTCACATGTTATTGGCGTCTTAAGTAACCAATCAAGTGGTACGTTCTTCGGATGTTTCACGTAATCGCTGTAGGTCATTTGACAAATGAATGAGCTATAGGGTAGCAATTAACTTTTTTTGGCAGTAGTAAACATGTGCTAGTTCATTTTTTTAAGCTAGCAAAGTAAGAAACCAAACTAGCGAAAATTAAAATGTCTCAATAGTCCACTTTCGATATCTGCTTTACTTGTCACTCACAAAGGTGTCAATATGAGGCTCCGGGTAAATGAAATGAATAAATGAATAAACTAAATTTAATTTACCCTGGAGCTCGTGTTGAAACCTTTGTGCGTGATAAGTGAAGTATATATCGCGTGACAAGTGAAGTATATATCGCGTGACAAGTGAAGTATATATCGCGTGACAAGTGAAGCAGATATCGCGTGACAAGTGAAGCAGATATCGAAAGTGGGCGACTTGTTTTTTATCTTTGCTTTAAAGGTGTTTCTGACTAGTAACATTGCTTAGCAAAATTCATTTAACAACTATCATTCTGCCAGCTTTCTACCACTAATTTCGACCCCTGTAACCTACCTACTCTTCAGATGATAATAAGAACAACAACAACAAAATAATGGTAATATAGTAATCAAAGTAATAATAGTAATGGCGATGGTGGTGATGATGATGATAATGGGAATACACGAGGTGACTCTTCGTCCACTTGTGGGCCTATGAGTTAACGTCCTTATTTGGGAAGAAGGCGCGCAGTGTTGGTCCGGCAGGGTTTGAGCCCGCGAACTCCCGCACGACAGCCCAGCGTTTTACCACTGATCTAACTACAGCTAACAGGGAGACGGTTAACAAAAACAAGATTCCAAGAAAGGTTAACACTCCAGCATCACAATAACAAAAGCTAAGAGACCATAAGTAAGAGAGTGAATCTTGTAGCGCTCGGTGTGCGATAATAAGGTCTAGTAAAATCTATTTTTAGTAACCGGGAGCAGCTGAAGCAAAGTGCTCGAGCGCCCAATAACAGTGTCATGGCGCCATGTGATTGTCCCACGCTCGCGCACTTCTTTAGCTGCTTCCGGTTACTAAAAATAGATTTTATTAGAGTTTATCATGGCACAAGCGCGCGTATTGGAGATATCTTACTGATGCTCTCTTGGAATAACTTAATAAAACTCACTAACTCCCGGTAGTTTTGGGAATCGTTAAATACCAAAATGAAAATCTGTCGATGTGAACTATACTCCGCATGTGATGTAGGATAGACTTTGAATAGCAACATTCCTTATAATCTCTCACAACCGTAAGCTCTGCAGGGCAGCTAACATACTAATTAACTAAACACGTTGAATACATCGGGGTGTTTAAAAAGAGTATTGAAGAATTTCCCGCCTGATAATTTTTCTGTTATAAAAAAAACTTTCGTCAGCTGTAAAACGGAGAAATAAGCTACACCCTTTAGATCGGTGTAAACGTTTTTCCTAATTTTTCCTGAGGAGAGCTTATTATTCAACATAAAACACATTGGTTCCCTCCCGCTGAAATGTTAATTACGTGTTTAACTCGGGAAATATCTCCAACAGTTGAGCTTATTTAAGAATATTAAGATTGTTCAATCATGGGCAGCTGCCTTCGGGTTATATTGGCATCACACGGCTATTGCACAAGTTGTCGGTGAATTTGATTTAAGCCTACACAGACCGAAAGGATCATGGGTAGAAGGTCCATTTTTGCCATCTAATGGCAAATGATAAAAACACATTGGCACATTGTAAATTAAGCAAACATGAACAGATGGCAGGGCTTCACGTGACGATTTCCCATAGTCCCTTTCGGTCTGGTCACATAGGTTTGAGTCCACTTGACCGGCGTTTTTTGAAACAGCTGTATATCGTATTGCACTGAAGCACTGACTGAGCTAAAACAACGAAGGGTTTTTAAATCAATTGATTGATTGTGTGCGATTGTTATTAACGACATTGATGTACTGGTTGTGACTTTCTAGACGAAAGTCGAAATGGCTTTCCACAGACTGTAACACTTAGCGTTTGTAGGTAAGTATTTCTGGACATGTTTGTCATGATTTCTTCTTTCTTTTTTCCTTGTTAAATGAAAATTGCATAATTTCGAAACCTTTAGATGTTTCTAGATTAGATAACAACAAAATGGTTAAGGACTTCTAGTAAAAACAAACGTGATTGAGCTATTAAAACTAGACTTTTTAAACTACTGAAAACATTACGAAGTATTCACCTTTCGTATACCAAGCAGTATTTAATACCATCAAATACAAGAAAATTATATTAAATATTGCTGCTTTCTTGTAACAGTTGCATGTGAAGTTTTTAAGATTGAAGCTGAATATTATCCGCACTGCATGTATTGCATAGATCTTTCAGAAATCCAACCAGAATATATTTGACGAGAATCTATTAGTCAATCTTTGTTTTCAGTTTCAAATATTTGAATCTGGGATGTTTTTGCAAGCATGAATATTCAGGTGCATGTAACGATGAATAAAATGAAATATTGATGAAACTTGGTGCTGTTATTGTAATCCAAAGCAACACAGCATTATTATTTTTCTACTAGTAGTTAGTTGTATTTATTTGTAGTACTGCTAGTAGTTGTATTTATTTTCGTAATTAACTAACGCCTAACGTTCCTAACATTAATTTGTGTTTCTTTTGTAAAATTAGTTTTTGTTCAAAAAGCTGTGTATTTTCCTAATCTTTTTCATAGCGAGTCCTCTTCGACACAGATCCTCTCTCAAACATGTCACTACACATGTTAGTGGCTATGGTTATTTTGCTCGTATTCCAATGGGAATTTGTTGGAGCAGTCAGTCGACCTTCCACTGCTTATCTCGGCAAGTACCAAAGCACAGTAGACGATAGAGCAGTTTTCAATTGAGTGTCGTAGAACCAAAATCAGTGAGCCAATCACGAGCAAGTAAAGACCAATGAACCAATCACGAGCAAGTAAAGACATCAATGAACCAATCACGAGCAAGTAAAAACATCAATGAACCAATCACGAGCTGAAGTCATTCACGATTGGTTTTACTTCAACCAATCACGAGGCAAAGTAAACGCAATCATGGATAACTAACCAATCAAATTCGAAAGTAATTGCTTTTCGACCCTCAATTGAAAACCGCTCTAGTTTATATCATGTTACCTTCTTGGCGTATTCATAACCCAATCGTCGCCTACCAAACCCTAGAGTCGCGACGTGTAGGCTGCATTAGCTCAGTACCGTCAATTATTCAAAGTGGGAGAAAGTGTTTGGCGATGAATCCATTAAAGCGCAAATGGGAAATTTCAACCTAGCCTAATAGGAAATTTAAAATAATCTGCTCTGAGGGAATTATATTCTCTATAAAAGAACCTAGGGGTCAACTCATTTTATTAGTCTAAACTTGTGAAATCAATACTATTTTATGTCAGTCTCGAAGGTCCTATTGAACAGGTCATTCCAAATTCTGTAAAATGGTGTGCAGAGCTATGGCGTCTATCTCGGCAAACATAACTCATTTATAATACCTTAAAATATTGGTCTTGGGCGCTTTCCATGTACACGAACCGATTGGTTCTCAAATGGAACGCATCAGTTCTAAGAGCTGGTTCGATTAGGGACCACAGTTCTATTATACAACGCATACGATTAGGGACCACAGTTCTATTCTACAACGCATACGATTAGGGCCCACAGTTCTATTCTACAACGCATACGATTAGGGCTCACAGTTCTATTCTACAACGCATACGATTAGGGACCACAGTTCTATTCTACAACGCATACGATTAGGGACCACAGTTCTATTCTACAACGCATACGATTTGGTCCGCGGGCTGATAAGTTTGGGGACGGTCACGATGTTGTTGTTGATGACGATGTTGTTGTTGATGACGATGTTGTTGTTGATGACGATGTTGTTGTTGATGACGATGTTGTTGTTGATGACGATGTTGTTGTTGATGACGATGTTGTTGTTGATGACGATGTTGTTGTTGATGACGATGTTGTTGTTGATGACGATGTTGTTGATGACGATGTTGTTGATGATGATGTTGTTGTTGATGACGATGTTGTTGATGACGATGTTGTTGTTGATGACGATGTTGTTGATGACGATGTTGTTGATGATGATGTTGTTGTTGATGACGATGTTGTTGATGACGATGTTGTTGATGATGATGTTGTTGTTGATGACGATGTTGTTGATGACGATGTTGATGATGATGTTGTTGATGACGATGTTGTTGTTGATGACGATGTTGTTGTTGATGACGATGATGTTGTTGATGACGATGTTGTTGATGATGATGTTGTTGTTGATGACGATGTTGTTGTTGATGACGATGATGTTGTTGATGACGATGTTGTTGATGACGATGTTGTTGTTGATGACGATGTTGTTGTTGATGACGATGTTGTTGTTGATGACGATGTTGTTATTGATGACGATGATGTTATTGATGACGATGATGTTGTTGATGACGATGTTGTTGTTGATGACGATGTTGTTATTGATGACGATGATGTTGTTGATGACGATGTTGTTATTGATGACGATGATGTTGTTGATGACGATGTTGTTGATGACGATGTTGTTGCTGATGACGATGTTGTTGTTGATGACGATGTTGTTGTTGATGACGATGTTGTTATTGATGACGATGTTGTCGTTGATGACGATGTTGTTATTGATGATGTTGATGATGATGATGTTGTTGATGATGATTTTGTTGATGTTGTTTTTGACAGCATTTATCAGCAAGACTGATAACTCGCAAGAGAAGAAAGCTGTCGAGTCTGCCATACAACAAGTGAACTCGGATCCAGCTCTACTTGCTGGCACGACGCTTAAACTCGTTAATACAATGTATACTGACAGTGACTCACTTGGTTATGGTAAGAACAAGTAAATACACAAGTATTTATAAGTGAATACACCTTCACTACCACTGACATATTAAAACTTTACAAATCCACCCCTCATCTACACGTGAAATATTCCTGAGATTCTTCAACATTATAATAGAAGAGAGGAAAATTGTTTCTTTCATTAACATTAGCCATTAAAACCTGAAGAAGTTGTCAAGTCGGTGTTGTCTATCGGGCAGGACTCGGTTGTTTGCAGCAAGGGTAAGCACTACCCAGGGGTTAAACCACTAACCCTAGTGTAAACTGTACAGATTACAATTACAGATTTAGTGCTATCCTAGGGATAGAGTTACCCTTGCTTCGAACAACTGGGCCCTGGGTGGCAGTTCAACTTCAGTAAGTAAGTAAAATAAAGAGGTTATTTATACTATTGAGGATTGTTAGAGATGTATTAATTCTTAGCTGCGAGGCATATAATTTAACGTCTTGTCCAAGCACGTGGCGGTGAAATACACGAGCACAAGCTGTACCGGGTAACAATCTCTTTACGAGCAGCACGACAGGTTCTTTAACGTACCCCATTTATGAAGAAAAAGTGTTGGGAGACAAGCCAAAGGCTTTGATTACGTCCCCACCCAAGGATGCAGCCGAGATTCGAACCCAGACCTCCTACATTCATGGCCGGT
Organism: Actinernus sp. WN-2022; assembly: GCA_030867875.1. Lineage (NCBI taxonomy): Eukaryota > Metazoa > Cnidaria > Anthozoa > Actiniaria > Actinernidae > Actinernus > Actinernus sp. WN-2022. The sequence continues at coordinate 3,177,689 of JAOWCC010001210.1, forward strand.
TCTCTTCCACTTGAGCTATTCGGCCGTGCGGTATTTTAGAACTAAACGCCTTCATCCCCCACTTATTTATTCCAACGTTTCTATATCTCTTTCATGCTCATGTACAGCGGTTAACCTCTCAAGCCACGGTACCCTCGCCATGTTCTTGGATTATTACCCTTCGCCTTCCCAAGAGCTCTTGAGCGCTTTGCTCAATATTCCCTTGGTAACAACGAATCCTGGCCATGGTACCGTTAAGCCTGTTAACTCCACTAAGGTGCAACGCGGCCTGTCATTGGCTGCGGGCAGAGGTGACGTCATCCAAGCAATACTTGGCGTCATGCAGCATTTCAAGTGGACGAGTGTGTTGGCTCTCTTTGATGGTAAGATTATAACCTGGTTGTGAGAAGATGTATTTAACATATAGAAGATAGTTCTCCGTGTTTCATAAAACAATAACGGTAAGGTCCTAGCTGATCGGAAGGGTATTTGTGGTGTTTTTGGTCAGGGTTAGTCGTATTGTTTGGTCAGCCATTGTTGTATTGCTCGGTAAGCCATGTTCTTTGTTGTGCTTGCTACCCTATTTGTTCATCCACCAATGGTATGGCTCGTTCATAGCACTAGATACTGTCCCACAAATAGTGCACGCTCAAGGACTTGAAAGCTACGAGCGGAACGCGAGTTCATTCAGCAGCTTTTCAAGACCTCGAAAGTACATTTTTCATAAGGAAACGATCTTCTATTTGTTTTATAATGTAAAATTCAATCTACGAGGTTAATCTGCTCGAGCGTGAATTTGTAAGAAAATCATGGTTGCTGAGCTCAAGTCTTTGAAATCGCGCGTTCATAGGTTCCTTACTGGCAGAGTTTTCTTCTGAAAATCCCCATTGTGTCGACTGGTTTCCTCTTGCATAAGTTAAATTAGATGTCTGATGAGCATCCTACAATTCATAACTCTTTACCGCATAGAGAACAATGACAACTGTATGGAGTTTGTTATTGTACTGTCGCCGTGGCGTGCAACAATATCTGATTTATTACAACATAATTTACCAACAAACGTACTATAACTAAGAATCATGTCCACGAAGAGTTCCCACTTACATCTAGTCTATAACAGGTTACACTTCACGTGTAATCATAGCTTACACTTCATTTGTGTCACAATGACTAACACTTCACATGTGTCATAATGACTAACACTTCACATGTGTCATAATGACTTACACTTCACATATGTCACAATGACTTACACTTCACGTGTGTCAATGACCTACATTTCACGTGTCATAACTGCTTACACTTCACGTGTGTCACAATGACCTACACTTCACGTTTGTCAATGACCTACACTTCATGTGTTATTTCAACTTACACTTCACGTGTGTCACATCATTTACACTTCACGTGTCATAATCAGTTACACTTCATGTGTGTCACAATGACCTACACTTCACGTATGTCAATGACCTACACTTCATGTGTTTAACCTATTACAGCTTACACTTCACGTGTGTCATATCACTTACACTTCACGTGTGTCACTTCACTTCACGTGTGTCACTTCCCTTCACGTGTGTCACTTCCCTTCACGTGTGTCACAATGACTTAACACTTCATATGTTATAACAACTATATATACTTCACGTAATTCAGAATGATTTACACTTCACAATATTATAATAGCTTTGTACACTTAACGTGTATCACAATGCTCAGTTTACACTAGGCGGTGCGACCACAAAGAGTTGTAGTTCATGTGTTACAGTTTTACACTTAGTTTTTTTAAAACAGGCTATAATAAGGTGTTGTCTAATAACGAATATCTAATTTGTGCTCCGCCCGATACGAAAAACCCAGAGATAAAACCTTCTTTAGGACAAAAACCTCTGGGAAACGTATTCCCCGATCGAATGCAGTAGCACAAGATCTCGGGGGTTACGACCTTAAACTAATTCCTTAGTAAATAATACAATTGGATGAAATTTGCACTGTCTCAGACTGCTGCACAACGGCGAGCTGAATAGATCTCTCAGTAACCCGTTATATACATACACCGTTGTATGCTGGCTTCTTAGCACAAATGACATGCCAAGAATAAACAAAACCCGACACCTACGATATTCATGCTCTTAAGCCATTAAGAATACGCTTTCCAACTTCACTAGTTCCGTCGGAAAGCTTCAATTACCCGTTACATTTTCAATTTCCAGTTCGCTGGGTTGACCAGGTTGCCGATTTCCTATCCTTGCTGCCATCGGATATCGAAAAACACATCTTGGAAATGGTACTCGATCAGAAGGGCAAGCTGTTCGAGGAAACCAAATCCAGACTTCAGGAGCTCAATAACCGACTTGTTGAGGTCATTGTTCTGTTTTGCGATGCTGAGTTTCTCACTGTTGTTATGGAGGAGGTAATCACTCTTGTATATCCTGATAGATTGCCTTTCTTACGAGTTGGATAACTGGATTATAACCATTAAGAAGTCTCATAAAGGCTCCATTTTTCCGCTCCATTTTTCCGCATTTTTCCGCACATGGTTTTCTTTTACCTACGTTTTCCAGTGTTAAATTCAACTATTTTGATCGACAGGTTCATTGCTCGTGTTCACGGGGTGTGGAACGAGCCCACAATTGGATCCTGGTTGATATGGTAAGGCCATTGCCATATATGGTAAACCATTACCTTATATGTAAGAACATTGCCATATATAGTAAGACCGTTGTCATATATGGTGACCATTTATGGGCAAAATACCTTATCGAATATTTTCCCGTCCTCACATGCAGAAACGAGGCGATTGGGTAAGTTACCTACTTTAGCAGTTGATGCAAGGAAAACGAATGAGAGTTATTACAATAAATAGCAGATTAGCGTTTTACGTGCATCAACTGCTAAAGTAGCAAATTTGTTTATCTCATTTTACCCAATCGCCTCGTTTCTGTGTAGCGATGGGCCACAAAAATTTCCAGTTATTAAATGCCAAAAGTCATACTCAGACAACTCTTTATTAAAAGTCATTAATAAATATGTTCCTGTCATTGATTGTTCGATATTTTTACGCAGCTTCCTTCCTTCGATATGCGAGTCCAGAAACATCAGATCGTGATGGCTTTCAGCCCGTCCATCGCCACCAACCAGCACACACACAGACTGATAACAGACCTGTCAGCAAACAGGACCAGTATCAGGGTAGGTGTAGTGTGTTTCTGTATACGACTAGCGCACACACAGACTGATGACAGACCTGTCAGATAACAGGACCAGTATCAGGGTAGGTGGAGTGTGTTACTGTATACAACTAGCGCACACACAGACTTATGACAGACCTGTCAGATAACAGGACCAGTATCAGGGTAGGTGTAGTGTGTTACTGTATACAACTAGTACACACACAGACTGATGACAGACCTGTCAGCTAACAGGACCAGTATCAGGGTAGGTGTAGTGTGTTACTGTATACAACTAGTACACACACAGACTGATGACAGACCTGTCAGCTAACAGGACCAGTATCAGGGTAGGTGTAGTGTGTTACTGTATACAACTAGCGCACACACAGACTGATGACAGACCTGTCAGCTAACAGTATCAGGGTAGGTGTAGTGTGTTACTGTATACAACTAGCGCACATACAGACTGATGACAGACCTGTCAGCTAACAGGACCAGTATCAGGGTAGGTGTAGTGTGTTACTGTATACAACTAGCACACACACAGACTGATGACAGACCTGTCAGATAACAGGACCAGTATCAGGGTAGGTGTAGCGTGTTACTGTATACATGCAACCAGCGCACACACAGACTGATGACAAACCCGTTAGATACTGTATACAACTAGTCCAAATTCTTGCACTCGTTTCGATGTCTTTCCTAGGAATTGTACCGCCTGTATTTATACAAAGAAATTCAAATCCGCGTTTGAGGCATGCAAATAAACGAAAAGTTAAACAAATCACGACAGTTCTTCAACTCCAGTCGTATTTTATAAGAGTCAAGAACGCTTTGATTTTCTTATTAAGTCACGTTTGCACAAGACAAAAGTCCTAACCTCTTTCTAGTTAACAATTAGACTATGAGCTCGAAGTTTCTATTGTTTATAAGATTAGGTCGGTTGAATTTAGACCTGTTAAATGACGACATTCTTGACTCTTCCCAGAATTCCTCCTATCTTCTATACGACTCAGTGCTGACCTTTGCGCATGCGCTAGATAAGGTCATCTCTAGCGGCCGTTGGGTGTCGTATAGCCCTATATACAATGTGGAGGAATCAAGAAATGGGATGAATATCCTCAAGGACATGAAGAAGGTGGGAAAAGCGTTAACAGTACATCATTAACAGTACAGCATTACCAGTACAGCGTTACCAGTATAGATACGTGGACGGTATTCTATAAATCGTCATTTAAATAGAACAGAAAGATGTCTATTGAGGCTATACTGGTAACGCTATACTGATAAGGCTAACGAGCAGCCTGATTGGGTGACAGGCGTTTACCATATTGCTATAGTAATTTTGACTGGCTAACGCAGTAATTGAAGCATGTACTGAGAAATTGTGTTCATATGCATAACAAACGAGCTTTCTGCTCTTTTGGGATGCAATGTCTAAGTTTATTTTATGATGAAAATAAAATATTTTATCTGCGTTACCATAGTTCAGTACCGTGGAGTTAGCTCCCGGGTTAGTCTAATGTGCTGGAGGTCGATCGAGGATTTAATACCCCGGACGGACCAACACTCGGAGTCTTCAAATAATCGAGTAGAAGGTGCTGCCTTTGTGAAACAATCTCGTGCTTCAACTACAAACAGTTAGGTCTTCGCGTCTTCTCGGATAAGAACGTTAAACCGTAAGTCCAACGTCGGCCTCGAGTTTATCAGTGTTTCCAGACTGTCTCGCGTTACCGACGTTAAATAAAGTTGCTTTACCTTTACCTCTTATGGTAACACGACGAGAAGCGAATCAACTTTGGAAACAGGAGCGTTGAGATGAATGGCCAGAATCCAAACGTTTTCGATTAAACGAAAGGGAGAAAGTGTAGGTAGATTTCTAAGATCATACCCCTTCTTCTAGGTCAACATCGTGGGTTCGACAGGACGTATCCGATTCGACTCAACAGGAATCAGAGAAGGCATGGCATTGGACATCATGAACCTCAGAAGTAACACATTCGTCAAAGTAAGTGAAGGCAATTACGTAACTATGAAGTCACATGAAGTAGATGTCGTATAAGTTAAATTTCAGGTAATACTGTAGTGGATTTGTTATGAATACACATTATGTACTGCAGATCGGTAGCTGGAGTTCAGCTGGTGGGAGACAAATCAATCTTAGAGGTGAAGCAGAATCGAACGAAATCTCAGCTGAGGTTATTCCACTCAGTAGATTGAACAGGAAATTCAAGGTGGTTGTGGTCGAGGTAAGATGCAAACACCCTCACCCTCATCAACACACTACAAGCACGCGCTTACACACCTATAGCGACATGACTTGGCTGTTGTGTTTTACCAACACCTGAGACACTCTGAGCAACATTCAAAAGCAGACCAATTCAACGTGTTACACAACATGCTAACGTGATATATACATTAATCTTCAAGAGATCTGATAACGTGATAGTTTGTTGCTAGGCCGCTATGTTTCGGTTATCAAGGCGACTACTTAGATACCATATATCAGTGGAATGGCAGTCCATTATGCAGATTGGTTGCCATGATAACAGTGACTTAGAAGAATGAGTTAAGTGTAGCTAAAGTTCTAAAACATTAGAAATCCTCCAGTAATATCTCGGCTGTGGCTCGTGATTGCTTTAGCCTTTCTCGTGTTCTACAGAGCTCTCCAGGTTGTACTTTTCAGTTTCAAAGTACAGCACATAGCTAACATTTTTCTTCTTGTTAAATAGTGTTCCAACAACGAATTATGGGTTTTATTCCTCTTCGTTCCCAGGATCCGCCGTTCGTTATGGCCACCATAGATAAAAAGACTGGGAAGCGTAAACTTGAGGGGTACAGTGTGGACCTTATCCAAGAAATCGCCCAGCTGCTCTCGTTTAGGTTCCAAATATACGAGAGCCCAGATGGAAAATATGGTGGAAGAAAGAAAGATGGGTCATATAATGGCATCGTTGGACAGGTTATCAGTGGGGTAAGTGCCATATGGGTGACATGATGGCTTGTTGGACAGGTAATCAGTGGAGTAAGTGCCATGTGAGTCACATGATGGCATCACTGGACAGGTTATCAGAGGGGTAAGTGCCATATGGGTGACATGATGGCTTGTTGGACAGGTAATCAGTGGAGTAAGTGCCATGTTGGTCACATGATGATATCGTTGGAGAGGTTATCAGTGGGGTAAGTGTCATGTGAGTCACATGATGGCATCACTGGACAGGTTATCAGTAGGGTAAGTGTCATGTGGGTCACATGATAGCATAGTTGGACAGGTTATCAGTGGGGTAAGTGCCATGTGAGTCACATGATGGCATCACTGGACAGGTTATCAGTGGGGTAAGTGCCATGTGGGTCACATGATGGCATCACTGGACAGGTTATCAGTGGGGTAAGTGCCATGTGAGTCACATGATGGCATCACTGGACAGGTTATCAGAGGGGTAAGTGTCATGTGGGTCACATGATAGCATAGTTGGACAGGTTATCAGTGGGGTAAGTGCCATGTGGGTCACATGATGGCATCACTGGACAGGTTATCAGTGGGGTAAGTGCCATGTGAGTCACATGATGGCATCACTGGACAGGTTATCAGTGGGGTAAGTGCCATGTGAGTCACATGATGGCATCACTGGACAGGTTATCAGAGGGGTAAGTGTCATGTGGGTCACATGATAGCATAGTTGGACAGGTTATCAGTAGGGTAAGTGTCATGTGGGTCACATGATAGCATAGTTGGACAGGTTATCAGTGGGGTAAGTGCCATGTGAGTCACATGATGGCATCACTGGACAGGTTATCAGTGGGGTAAGTGCCATGTGAGTCACATGATGGCATCACTGGACAGGTTATCAGTGGGGTAAGTGCCATGTGGGTCACATGATGGCATCACTGGACAGGTTATCAGTGGGGTAAGTGCCATGTGAGTCACATGATGGCATCACTGGACAGGTTATCAGTGGGGTAAGTGCCATGTGGGTCACATGATGGCATCACTGGACAGGTTATCAGTGGGGTAAGTGCCATGTGAGTCACATGATGGCATCACTGGACAGGTTATCAGTGGGGTAAGTGCCATGTGAGTCACATGATGGCATCACTGGACAGGTTATCAGAGGGGTAAGTGTCATGTGGGTCACATGATAGCATAGTTGGACAGGTTATCAGTAGGGTAAGTGTCATGTGGGTCACATGATAGCATAGTTGGACAGGTTATCAGTGGGGTAAGTGCCATGTGAGTCACATGATGGCATCACTGGACAGGTTATCAGTGGGGTAAGTGCCATGTGAGTCACATGATGGCATCACTGGACAGGTTATCAGTGGGGTAAGTGCCATGTGAGTCACATGATGGCATCACTGGACAGGTTATCAGTGGGGTAAGTGCCATGTGAGTCACATGATGGCATCACTGGACAGGTTATCAGTGGGGTAAGTGCCATGTGAGTCACATGATGGCATCACTGGACAGGTTATCAGTAGGGTAAGTGTCATGTGGGTCACATGATAGCATAGTTGGACAGGTTATCAGTGGGGTAAGTGCCATGTGAGTCACATGATGGCATCACTGGACAGGTTATCAGTGGGGTAAGTGTCATGTGGGTCACATGATAGCATAGTTGGACAGGTTATCAGTAGGGTAAGTGTCATGTGGGTCACATGATAGCATAGTTGGACAGGTTATCAGTGGGGTAAGTGCCATGTGAGTCACATGATGGCATCACTGGACAGGTTATCAGAGGGGTAAGTGTCATGTGGGTCACATGATGGCATCACTGGACAGGTTATCAGTGGGGTAAGTGCCATATGGGTGACATGATGGCTTGTTGGACAGGTAATCAGTGGAGTAAGTGCCATGTTGGTCACATGATGGTATCGTTGGAGAGGTTATCAGTGGGGTAAGTGCCATGTGAGTCACATGATGGCATCACTGGACAGGTTATCAGTGGGGTAAGTGTCATGTGGGTCACATGATAGCATAGTTGGACAGGTTATCAGTGGGGTAAGTGTCATGTGGGTCACATGATAGCATAGTTGGACAGGTTATCAGAGGGGTAAGTGTCATGTGGGTCACATGATAGCATAGTTGGACAGGTTATCAGTAGGGTAAGTGTCATGTGGGTCACATGATGGCATCGTTGGACAGGTTATCAGTGGGGTAAGTGCCATGTGAGTCACATGATGGCATAGTTGGACAGGTTATCAGTGGGGTAAGTGCCATGTGAGTCACATGATGGCATCACTGGACAGGTTATCAGTGGGGTAAGTGCCATGTGAGTCACATGATGGCATCACTGGACAGGTTATCAGAGGGGTAAGTGTCATGTGGGTCACATGATAGCATAGTTGGACAGGTTATCAGTAGGGTAAGTGTCATGTGGGTCACATGATAGCATAGTTGGACAGGTTATCAGTGGGGTAAGTGCCATGTGAGTCACATGATGGCATCACTGGACAGGTTATCAGTGGGGTAAGTGCCATGTGAGTCACATGATGGCATCACTGGACAGGTTATCAGTGGGGTAAGTGCCATGTGAGTCACATGATGGCATCACTGGACAGGTTATCAGAGGGGTAAGTGTCATGTGGGTCACATGATAGCATAGTTGGACAGGTTATCAGTAGGGTAAGTGTCATGTGGGTCACATGATAGCATAGTTGGACAGGTTATCAGTGGGGTAAGTGCCATGTGAGTCACATGATGGCATCACTGGACAGGTTATCAGAGGGGTAAGTGTCATGTGGGTCACATGATGGCATCACTGGACAGGTTATCAGTGGGGTAAGTGCCATATGGGTGACATGATGGCTTGTTGGACAGGTAATCAGTGGAGTAAGTGCCATGTTGGTCACATGATGATATCGTTGGAGAGGTTATCAGTGGGGTAAGTGCCATGTGAGTCACATGATGGCATCACTGGACAGGTTATCAGAGGGGTAAGTGTCATGTGGGTCACATGATAGCATAGTTGGACAGGTTATCAGTGGGGTAAGTGCCATGTGAGTCACATGATGGCATCACTGGACAGGTTATCAGAGGGGTAAGTGTCATGTGGGTCACATGATGGCATCACTGGACAGGTTATCAGTGGGGTAAGTGCCATATGGGTGACATGATGGCTTGTTGGACAGGTAATCAGTGGAGTAAGTGCCATGTTGGTCACATGATGGTATCGTTGGAGAGGTTATCAGTGGGGTAAGTGCCATGTGAGTCACATGATGGCATCACTGGACAGGTTATCAGAGGGGTAAGTGTCATGTGGGTCACATGATAGCATAGTTGGACAGGTTATCAGTAGGGTAAGTGTCATGTGGGTCACATGATGGCATCGTTGGACAGGTTATCAGAGGGGTAAGTGTCATGTGGGTCACATGATGGCATCACTGGACAGGTTATCAGTGGGGTAAGTGCCATGTGAGTCACATGATGGCATCACTGGACAGGTTATCAGAGGGGTAAGTGTCATGTGGGTCACATGATGGCATCACTGGACAGGTTATCAGTGGGGTAAGTGCCATATGGGTGACATGATGGCTTGTTGGACAGGTAATCAGTGGAGTAAGTGCCATGTTGGTCACATGATGGTATCGTTGGAGAGGTTATCAGTGGGGTAAGTGCCATGTGAGTCACATGATGGCATCACTGGACAGGTTATCAGAGGGGTAAGTGTCATGTGGGTCACATGATAGCATAGTTGGACAGGTTATCAGTAGGGTAAGTGTCATGTGGGTCACATGATGGCATCGTTGGACAGGTTATCAGTGGGGTAAGTGCCATGTGAGTCACATGATAGCATCACTGGACAGGTTATCAGTGGGGTAAGTGCCATGTGAGTCACATGATGGCATCACTGGACAGGTTATCAGTGGGGTAAGTGCCATGTGAGTCACATGATGGCATAGTTGGACAGGTTATCAGTGGGGTAAGTGCCATGTGAGTCACATGATGGCATCACTGGACAGGTTATCAGTGGGGTAAGTGCCATGTGAGTCACATGATGGCATCACTGGACAGGTTATCAGTGGGGTAAGTGCCATGTGAGTCACATGATGGCATCACTGGACAGGTTATCAGTGGGGTAAGTGTCATGTGGGTCACATGATAGCATAGTTGGACAGGTTATCAGTGGGGTAAGTGCCATGTGAGTCACATGATGGCATCACTGGACAGGTTATCAGTGGGGTAAGTGCCATGTGAGTCACATGATGGCATCACTGGACAGGTTATCAGTGGGGTAAGTGCCATGTGAGTCACATGATGGCATCACTGGACAGGTTATCAGAGGGGTAAGTGTCATGTGGGTCACATGATAGCATAGTTGGACAGGTTATCAGTGGGGTAAGTGCCATGTGAGTCACATGATGGCATCACTGGACAGGTTATCAGTGGGGTAAGTGCCATGTGAGTCACATGATGGCATCACTGGACAGGTTATCAGTGGGGTAAGTGTCATGTGGGTCACATGATAGCATAGTTGGACAGGTTATCAGTGGGGTAAGTGCCATGTGAGTCACATGATGGCATCACTGGACAGGTTATCAGTGGGGTAAGTGCCATGTGAGTCACATGATGGCATCACTGGACAGGTTATCAGTGGGGTAAGTGCCATGTGAGTCACATGATGGCATCACTGGACAGGTTATCAGAGGGGTAAGTGTCATGTGGGTCACATGATAGCATAGTTGGACAGGTTATCAGTGGGGTAAGTGTCATGTGGGTCACATGATAGCATAGTTGGACAGGTTATCAGTAGGGTAAGTGTCATGTGGATCACATGATGGCATCGTTGGACAGGTTATCAGTAGAGTAACTGCCATGTGGGTCACATGATAGCATCGTTGGACAGGTTATCAGTAGGGTAAGTGCCATATGGATCACATGATGGCATCGTTGGACAGGAGTAAGTGTCGTATGGGTTACATAATGGCATCGTTGGACTGGTTATCAGTAGGGTAAGTGTCATGTGGGTCACATGATAGCATAGTTGGACAGGTTATCAGTGGGGTAAGTGCCATGTGAGTCACATGATGGCATCACTGGACAGGTTATCAGAGGGGTAAGTGTCATGTGGGTCACATGATGGCATCACTGGACAGGTTATCAGTGGGGTAAGTGCCATATGGGTGACATGATGGCTTGTTGGACAGGTAATCAGTGGAGTAAGTGCCATGTTGGTCACATGATGGTATCGTTGGAGAGGTTATCAGTGGGGTAAGTGCCATGTGAGTCACATGATGGCATCACTGGACAGGTTATCAGTGGGGTAAGTGTCATGTGGGTCACATGATAGCATAGTTGGACAGGTTATCAGTGGGGTAAGTGTCATGTGGGTCACATGATAGCATAGTTGGACAGGTTATCAGAGGGGTAAGTGTCATGTGGGTCACATGATAGCATAGTTGGACAGGTTATCAGTAGGGTAAGTGTCATGTGGGTCACATGATGGCATCGTTGGACAGGTTATCAGTGGGGTAAGTGCCATGTGAGTCACATGATGGCATAGTTGGACAGGTTATCAGTGGGGTAAGTGCCATGTGAGTCACATGATGGCATCACTGGACAGGTTATCAGTGGGGTAAGTGCCATGTGAGTCACATGATGGCATCACTGGACAGGTTATCAGAGGGGTAAGTGTCATGTGGGTCACATGATAGCATAGTTGGACAGGTTATCAGTAGGGTAAGTGTCATGTGGGTCACATGATAGCATAGTTGGACAGGTTATCAGTGGGGTAAGTGCCATGTGAGTCACATGATGGCATCACTGGACAGGTTATCAGTGGGGTAAGTGCCATGTGAGTCACATGATGGCATCACTGGACAGGTTATCAGTGGGGTAAGTGCCATGTGAGTCACATGATGGCATCACTGGACAGGTTATCAGAGGGGTAAGTGTCATGTGGGTCACATGATAGCATAGTTGGACAGGTTATCAGTAGGGTAAGTGTCATGTGGGTCACATGATAGCATAGTTGGACAGGTTATCAGTGGGGTAAGTGCCATGTGAGTCACATGATGGCATCACTGGACAGGTTATCAGAGGGGTAAGTGTCATGTGGGTCACATGATGGCATCACTGGACAGGTTATCAGTGGGGTAAGTGCCATATGGGTGACATGATGGCTTGTTGGACAGGTAATCAGTGGAGTAAGTGCCATGTTGGTCACATGATGATATCGTTGGAGAGGTTATCAGTGGGGTAAGTGCCATGTGAGTCACATGATGGCATCACTGGACAGGTTATCAGAGGGGTAAGTGTCATGTGGGTCACATGATAGCATAGTTGGACAGGTTATCAGTGGGGTAAGTGCCATGTGAGTCACATGATGGCATCACTGGACAGGTTATCAGAGGGGTAAGTGTCATGTGGGTCACATGATGGCATCACTGGACAGGTTATCAGTGGGGTAAGTGCCATATGGGTGACATGATGGCTTGTTGGACAGGTAATCAGTGGAGTAAGTGCCATGTTGGTCACATGATGGTATCGTTGGAGAGGTTATCAGTGGGGTAAGTGCCATGTGAGTCACATGATGGCATCACTGGACAGGTTATCAGAGGGGTAAGTGTCATGTGGGTCACATGATAGCATAGTTGGACAGGTTATCAGTAGGGTAAGTGTCATGTGGGTCACATGATGGCATCGTTGGACAGGTTATCAGAGGGGTAAGTGTCATGTGGGTCACATGATGGCATCACTGGACAGGTTATCAGTGGGGTAAGTGCCATGTGAGTCACATGATGGCATCACTGGACAGGTTATCAGAGGGGTAAGTGTCATGTGGGTCACATGATGGCATCACTGGACAGGTTATCAGTGGGGTAAGTGCCATATGGGTGACATGATGGCTTGTTGGACAGGTAATCAGTGGAGTAAGTGCCATGTTGGTCACATGATGGTATCGTTGGAGAGGTTATCAGTGGGGTAAGTGCCATGTGAGTCACATGATGGCATCACTGGACAGGTTATCAGAGGGGTAAGTGTCATGTGGGTCACATGATAGCATAGTTGGACAGGTTATCAGTAGGGTAAGTGTCATGTGGGTCACATGATGGCATCGTTGGACAGGTTATCAGTGGGGTAAGTGCCATGTGAGTCACATGATAGCATCACTGGACAGGTTATCAGTGGGGTAAGTGCCATGTGAGTCACATGATGGCATCACTGGACAGGTTATCAGTGGGGTAAGTGCCATGTGAGTCACATGATGGCATAGTTGGACAGGTTATCAGTGGGGTAAGTGCCATGTGAGTCACATGATGGCATCACTGGACAGGTTATCAGTGGGGTAAGTGCCATGTGAGTCACATGATGGCATCACTGGACAGGTTATCAGTGGGGTAAGTGCCATGTGAGTCACATGATGGCATCACTGGACAGGTTATCAGTGGGGTAAGTGTCATGTGGGTCACATGATAGCATAGTTGGACAGGTTATCAGTGGGGTAAGTGCCATGTGAGTCACATGATGGCATCACTGGACAGGTTATCAGTGGGGTAAGTGCCATGTGAGTCACATGATGGCATCACTGGACAGGTTATCAGTGGGGTAAGTGCCATGTGAGTCACATGATGGCATCACTGGACAGGTTATCAGAGGGGTAAGTGTCATGTGGGTCACATGATAGCATAGTTGGACAGGTTATCAGTGGGGTAAGTGCCATGTGAGTCACATGATGGCATCACTGGACAGGTTATCAGTGGGGTAAGTGCCATGTGAGTCACATGATGGCATCACTGGACAGGTTATCAGTGGGGTAAGTGTCATGTGGGTCACATGATAGCATAGTTGGACAGGTTATCAGTGGGGTAAGTGCCATGTGAGTCACATGATGGCATCACTGGACAGGTTATCAGTGGGGTAAGTGCCATGTGAGTCACATGATGGCATCACTGGACAGGTTATCAGTGGGGTAAGTGCCATGTGAGTCACATGATGGCATCACTGGACAGGTTATCAGAGGGGTAAGTGTCATGTGGGTCACATGATAGCATAGTTGGACAGGTTATCAGTGGGGTAAGTGTCATGTGGGTCACATGATAGCATAGTTGGACAGGTTATCAGTAGGGTAAGTGTCATGTGGATCACATGATGGCATCGTTGGACAGGTTATCAGTAGAGTAACTGCCATGTGGGTCACATGATAGCATCGTTGGACAGGTTATCAGTAGGGTAAGTGCCATATGGATCACATGATGGCATCGTTGGACAGGAGTAAGTGTCGTATGGGTTACATAATGGCATCGTTGGACTGGTTATCAGTGGGGTAAGTGCCATATGTATCACATGATGGCATCGTTGGACAGGAGTAAGTGTCGTATGGGTTACATAATGGCATCGTTGGACAGGTTATTAGTGGAGTAAGTGCCATGCCTGTAGATTAAAGAGTACTGTCAATCGAATGGAACATTCAAATGTTTCTAAAACAAAACTACAAAATTAACATGCTGAGGTTGGAGAGAAATTCCTTGTTAAGATTCTGATATCATTTTAAAAATGTATCGATACAAACAAACATAAAGTGGATTACAACATATTTTTGTAACAACTATATATTGGTACACCATGGACCGAAATCAAGATGCTCTTTATTTCTCTCTAAAGCAATAGTTGTTTCCACTCGAATCTTTCTTCTAGTTGTTCCCCTCCCCCTAAGTCCCATCCTTTTTATGTTAACCTAAATATCCTATATATCCCACAGAAAGGAGATTTATCCACATCACCTCTTACCATAAATTCAGACCGGGCACGCTACCTGGCCTTTAGTAAGCCGGTCATGCAGTTTACAATGGACCTGGTATTCATGAAACCACCAACCAAGAAACCAGACATACTGGCATTCATGATGCCTTACTCCATCCCCGTGTGGTTGATGACTTTGGCATGCCTCGCCTTCGTGACTGGAATGCTCTCGATTGTCAATTTCTTCAGTCCCTTTGGACACAGGTAAGGGGAATGTTCTCACTCCACAGAAGTTGAAATGATACTAGAGAAGATTTCGTATGGATGGCAAATGTAGAAAGAGTAGCTGTACCGTTATCGTGCTGCAAGTCTACCGCACCGTTACGGTAACTACGTAAGTTTGTTGAATCAACTGGCGGGCAGAAACGCCGGGAAGCCATTTCAGTGTCATGACATATCTGCCGTGCGGTAACCGTGTGGTCATTGCCTTTATTTTTATTTCCCAGCTCATTTGAAATTGAAGACACTTATTAGTTAACGTGTCGTTTCAGGCTTGGTGAAAACGGCGGTACGGGAGTGGAGTTTAACCTGTTTAACAGCTTATGGTTCTCGTTAGCATCCATGCTTCAGCAAGGTGGAGACAACACACCCAAATGTCTCTCAGGTACATTGATATTACTGATCAGCAGAATGGAGAAAACACAGTTAACAGCCTGGGCCGGGTTGTTCGAAGAAAGGTTATCTTTAACCCTAGGTTAGCGTTAAATCTCTAATTGCAATCTGTACAGTTTATATTAACCCTGGGTTAGCGATTTAACCCTGGGTTAGCGCTTAACCTTGCTTTGAACAACCGGGCCCTGAAGTTTAGAATACGAGCAAAAAGTTATAGTATCTGTGTTAAACGTTAACTCCCCGTCCCGGGCATATTTGGACTCAATTGGTAAAATCTCGATTGTAAAATCAACCCTCCCCCTCAGTCCAAGTTTGGCTAGCCATAGTCAGTTAAGTATCGCTGACCTAAGCCAAGGGCTCAAACTTTCCTCAGAATGCCTTTCGGGAGAGTTCTACGAGATGACAACGGTTTGCGAAGCTTTTGCTCTTGTTGGATTTTGAATGAAAGCAGCTCTAATTTTGGACAACCAACCACTGGAAGAGAGGCAGGGAACATCATGAAGCATGATGAAGTCTGATGAAAGCTGAACTTTACTTGGCTTGCTTTTAGTTGGCTTTGTGAGAGGATTTCACTGGGTTTTCTGTTGTGTTTCTGCTTTGACGCACATCAAAAAATCCTGAATGGAGACCTAAATCATGTTATGAAACGTTTACTGCTAGCATGTAGTTCAGTACTCTTCCACGTGTCCCTCTGTTGACTTAGTCCAACAGGCTTACATCTTCATCCGAGAAGACGTGAATATTTAACTGTTGAATTACGTAAGGAAGCACCTTCAAACTCAGTTATTTTAGGACCCTGAGCTAACCGGGTTGCATTTATAGCATAAGCACATAAGGTTAGTATGTGTGCGTAGTGCCCGTAATGACAGACAATATTCAGGGCTTGAGGTTATTAGTTGGAAACGTGCCTATTTATGTAATCCCTGCATATTCTCGTTTGAACATCTCAGGTCGTGTTCTCGTGGGCTGTTTCTGGTTCTGTGTCCTTATTTGGGTCTCAACATACACGGCTAACTTAGCGGCATTCTTCTCTTACCAACCTGTGGCTCACACGGTAGGAAGTCTCAGTGAGGTCCTGGAAGATGGCCACAAACTGTATATTGTTGCGGACACGGCTCTTCATGAGCTCTTCAAGGTTTCTAAATTCGACACTTACGCGTAAGTTCCTGAATTTGTTTTACTGCTCTTCTGACGATGCTCTTCAGTTAGAAACAAGTGTATGTCGAGCAGTTATTCGAGTTGGTAGACTTCTTTTAGTTTAGTCGGTGCGTAAGGGATTGGATAATGGATAAGGCTTATTATAGACAAGTATGTATCGTTTAGTAAAAGCCGTTCTCACCGTGCCAGCCGACAGGCCTGTACTTAAACACACAGTCTTCAAGAATTTATAACATATTGAACGCTATTCCTGACGCTCTTAAAGCTGAACATTACGTCACTTTTTACATTTATAAATAGCAGCTCACTCTTTTATACTAACAGAGATGGCGATAATATTCGCTCCTATTAATTAGTTTGCCATAAGTGTCGTCGCGTTAATACTACGCGTATTTGTAAATGTTAGATGACCCCATTTTCGATGTGTGGTTCCCCAGTGGGTGTGATTCCCCGGTGGGTGTGGCTCCCCGGTGGGTGTGGTTACCCGGTGGGTGTGGCTCCCCGGTGGGTCTGATTCCCCGGTGGGTCTGATTCCCCGGTGGATCTGATCCCCCGGTGGGTGTGATTCCCCGATGGGTGTGGTTCACCGGTGGGTCTGATTCCCCGGTGGGTCTGATTCCCCGGTGGGTGTGGTTCCCCAGTGGGTGTGTATACCCATGTGAGGCTCAAGAGCACAACAATGATTCGTATCTAGGCCTCGCATTGGTATCTATGCTGGCTCGGCCGGGGCGCCGATATGTCGAGTGGCCTATTATCTTGATTTACTGCATTTCTTCTACTTATTATTTATCTTTGTTAGTTCTTCTTACTATGAGTAATTTTGGGTTGGTTTTTCAGGTTTATATTAGGGGATGGGTCATTTAGGTGTCTAATACCTCGTATAGGACCTCGCGTTCTATTGTACTTTTCACCTGCCCCTTAGGGCGAATCTTGAAATAAATAGGAACTTTTAACACGAAGCTGGAAACCGGAGATTCTTAACGCTGCCTCGAATTTGCATAATTCAAAAGAGAAACTTGTAAAGGAAACCTAATGCAACCACATGAACGATCATATCAAAACTAGTAACTATGTTCGGTTCTAGAGCAATGTGGAGAATTGCTGTTGAGTTATAGGCATTTCAATGTAGGGAGAAACATGAAAACGAGGCTAGTGGAACCTTGTTTTTCTCACATATCAAATGGCTATAACTTCACTGTTTTTATGGCTACTCATACGATCACTAATGTCAACATGCTCTTTCACATGGTAATGATAATGTTTTCTGTACATGTGGATAAACTATAGAAATGGGAATACTCAGTTATGAATAAGGTCTATACTAATATCACAAGATCACTAATATCAACATGCTCTTTCACATGGTAATGATAATGTTTTCTGTACATGTGGATAAACTATAGAAATGGGAATACTCAGTTATGAATAAGGTCTGTACTAATATCACAAGATCACTAAATATCGACATGCTCTTTCACATGGTAATGATAATGTTTTCTGTACATGTGGATAAACTATAGAAATGGGAATACTCAGTTATGAATAAGGTCTGTACTAATATCACAAGATCACTAATATCAACATGCTCTTTCACATGGTAATGATAATGTTTTCTGTACATGTGGATAAACTATAGAAATGGGAATACACAGTTATGAATAAGGTCTGTACTAATATCACAAGATCACTAATATCGACATGCTCTTTCACATGGTAATGATAATGTTTTCTGTACATGTGGATAAACTATAGAAATGGGAATACTCAGTTATGAATAAGGTCTGTACTAATATCACAAGATCACTAATGTCGACATGCTCTTTCACATGGTAATGATAATGTTTTCTGTACATGTGGATAAACTATTGAAACAGAAATACGCATTGATGAATTAATACACACATTTTGTAGAAAACAGATTTTGCTGTAACTAAGGCCGGAAATACCTCGTTATTAATTGTTTTTTTCTTCTGTCAACAGGAAGCTTTACCGGCGTATGGAAACGGAGAAGTTGTTTGTCAACAACACGAGTCAGGGATTCGACAAAATACGCCGCGACAAGAATGCGATTTTTATGGATGAAAACCCTTTTGCTGAATATTTCATTAGCCTGAAGCCTTGTGATCTCTCAACTGGTTAGTGCGCACTCTTCGTGGCAGCCCCGATGTTTTCCTCTTTTTAGCTGATTTGGGTTACCTGTGGCGAATAAATGGCCGAGTAGCGTGCCTCGTCTCAATGCCCTTCGCCTCGTCCTCGGCCTCGCTTATGAGGCATTCATTTATTAAGTAGTTATTTTTAATTCTCAGAAAGATGATTTAGACTAATAAAAAATTCATTTCAAGATTTGAATTTGTACAGTTTGCTCACAGTCTTGTAACGATGACTGCATTAACTGTAAACAAATAACAACTTTATTTGTGTCTGGTCCTCTAGCTGACCCTCTAGCTGACCCTCTAGCTGACCCTCTAATTGGGGACACGGATTCCTCGGTCGAATTGGAATTTGGGTTAGTGTTTGAGGAGGGAGGAAAACCGGAGAACCCGGAGAAAAACACTCCGAGCAAGGGCGAGATACCAACAAACATATGACGGCGCCGAGTCCGGTAATCGAACCTGGGCCACAGAGGTTAGAGGCGAAGCGCTTAACCACTGCGCCATCACAGCTCCACGTGACAGTGAACACTAATCGTGAAGGCATTTTCCTTCCTTATAGCTAAAGGTTTTATGGGAGCCAGTAATTATGGCATTGCTATGGCAAAGGATTCCCCGTACGCTGACAACATCTCCGTTGCTGTGCTTAAACTAAAAGAGACTGGCGTCTTGGAGGAGCTCAGAAGGAAGTGGTGGGATTATAGGAGCCAGTGCCCTAAAGGCGGAGGTAAGAATATTGATTGTTTCATTGAGCAGATTGTATTGCATCTGCCTGAGTTGCCAAGAAAGAGAGACCCTGGCCTCCGTCGAGGGTGATAGATGGTCTTTCCTCTCATGGTGGGACAGATATCCTCCTCGAGAGGGGACTTGAATTCATCTGCATCGCAATCCAACAAGAGCTCGCGGGCGAAGGTAGTAAAAAATACCCTCTGATTTCGCAGTGTATTATTTGTAATAATTCACAGTGGATTATTTCTTTGTACTTGAGATCAGTGTTCAAAATTTGTAACTACGAAGCAAAAGAAAGCAAGAGGTTTGACAAATACCATAACTGTAAAGTCTAAGCGTCCTTCAAGATAGGTTGAGACAAGAGGGCATCAGTAAGAGAGAGAATCTCGTAGTGTGTGGCGTGTGATGATGATACTATCGATTAAAATCTAATTTCAGTAACCGGAACAAGTTGAAGCAAAGTGGGCGCGCGTGCACGCGACAACTAAAAACACCTGCAAAATATTTTCGCGCCATTGTTTTAGTTGTCGAGCGCACTTTGCTTCAACTGCTTCCAGTGACTAAAAATAATTTTTATGCTGCCCCCCCTTCTAGACTTGCTACAAGTCAACCTCTTTTCCTCTGAGCCTCTTAGAACGAGCGCGAGAGGTCGACTTGTTTCACTTGTGAGGATTCGAATCTAATTAAATATTCTGGCGCGAAAGTTGATTGACATATGTGATACGCACGTGCGCGTCCGGCCCGTAAAGCTTTATTTACAAACAGTCATGTCTCGCTTCTAAAGATTCTATTGGACAGATTTCTTTACGGTGAATTGGGCGTGAAACAGGTAGCAAAGGTCCCTTAAACCAGAGAAGCGAAGGCGGGAAATTAAAATCTTGTTTTAAGAGATGCGAAGGCGGGAAATGAAAACTCCTACGCGAAGGCGGGAAATGAAAACTCCTACGCGAAGGCGGGAAATAACAATCTCGTTTTAAGAGACTTTGAGAAAGTCTACCCCCCTTCATTTAATAGATAATAATAAACTATTGTCAGGGCTAGCTCCGTTTGCTGGGACAAAAGTCATTACATAACACAAAGTGTTGGATACAAGTTTGGCTATGTACCTGAACACATAGCCGCGTTAATGTTATTTAAATTCATGATTTTATTACAAAATATATGGCAAACAAAGGTATTGCCCAGCAAAAAGGTGAGGACAATAATCCGATAAACATGCGGCAAAGGTAAGGGGAGGTTAAAAAGAGACAGTGCTGACCACCTGTAGATTACTGAATCCAACTGAGGCCCTGACTGAGAGCACATGGCCGTGGTGTGCATGCAGGTCATCGCCTAGATGTAGTTAACATTTCATTGAAAGGGACTACCCCGTATTGATATCCCTGCCACACGTGATGAGCAGTTAAAATGATATGTCAGTCGAGGGGCAGCATAAAACTCACGAGGGGGGGTTTCTTCCTATATTCGGCTGGTAGGGGTGATCGTCGTATTTTTTAGGGTTTGAAATCGGCGATTTAGTATTCTTTAGGGGTTGTCCAAGCGAAATCCATTTTAGGGTGATTTTTAGACTATGAGGTGCATTTTAGGGTGGGAAATTTTTCACGGTTTGGTATTTTTTAGGGTATTTTCGAGGTTTTCCGACGGTCACCCCTACCCATTTTACCTTGAAGAAACCCCCCCCCCCCCCCCCCCCCCCGGGATAAAACATTTATTGCCAGGTCAATAATCTCTTTATTGGACATTATCATCGCACAAGCGCGCGTATTAGAGATTCCCTCACTTATGCTCTCTTGGTTGAGACTATGCGGACTCATTCCTCCCTCTTCTACTCCAGCGAAATCACAAACAGAGCGCCTTGCTTTGGAGAACATGGCGGGTGTGTACATTGTACTGGTCGCTGGGTGTTTTGTCGGGATGTTGACTGTGTTGGGTGAAAAGTGGTGGAGTAAGAAGGGAGAGCAAGTGAAGAAGAACTTCAAGAGAGTGATGCCAGCTAAGTTACGGTGAGTGGCGTATGGCGTGATTACTTGTGTATTTATATGGGGGGGGGGGGGGGGGGGGGGGAGGTGCTGTATTTGCGAACACGAGAATTATTTAAACAAGGACCCGCGCCGGGCAAATTTTTTTTTTGGGCCCCAGTTCAGATCAGTGAGCAACTTTACCATGAGGCCTTGCGCGCCCAATCCAAGATGGCGGACGAAGATGGCGGACTTGGGGAAAGGAAATTATTCTGGGGGTGGTGCTAGTAAAATTTTGACAACTGTGATGACGTAATTCAAGAAACCACGTGTATTGCCATAATGAAGGGAGGAGTGGGTCAGTAAGAAAGTGGCTGGCGGCAACTTACCAGGTTTCACTTTACGGAAGATTATTACGAATTCGGGACCGGCTTTTGCACGGGTCGTGGGATTTTTAGTATTCTTACTAACCTGGATTTTTAAGTCTAAATGGAGCCGAATAAGGATTCGAAAAATCTCGGAAACTTGTTTCCTCAACAGTGCAGTTCAGTACTCGATCGTTTATCAGGTTTATACCTTTGAGACATTTTTTGCGTAGTTTCCGGACATCAATCGAAAAGCTGCAAGTTGAAAGGTGAGAATTTTAAGTTTCCTAATTAAAAATCATAAGACCTTGATTCTTTTCCCCATACAAAAACATTAGGATATGTTTTTGTTGGTAATGTGCGAAGCGATTTATATATATATATTCCAGTATATATTTATAAAGGTAATAAATACCCGCAAGTGCTAATGTAAAATAAAGTGAATGTTTAATAAAAACGCAAAGCACAAAGATCAACGCAAGTTAATTTGCTTTCAGTTTCGTGTTCGCCTTTCACGTCTTAATTCACGCACTTGACGCGACGTTTTTGCGCGCTAAAATTATTTTCCGGGTCAACAGAGAGTGAGTGCCCAATTTTAATTTATAAAGGAAAGACGCACTCCAATGGCAGATTCCGACTTTGGAACAATGGTAGAGCCCCAAAAATTTATAAAAATTGTGTCGTAATTTCATAAGAAAATATATAGTTTTCAATTTGTAAAATATATTATAATAAAAAGTCATTTGTATAGCAATCCCAGACCCCCCCCCCCCCCCCTACATCACTTATGAAGCCTTTTTTTACTTTCCCAATACATGGTGCAGTTGTAAAACAACATTCATATATATTTATGTATTTGTTACAGTTGTACCAGGTAGAGAAAGGCAAGGGTACTAATCTATAATTTAAAATTTCTTCAGGGAATACGGGTTATCCAACAATCTTTAAATTTTTGGGTAGTCATTTTCAATCAAAATATTTGAAGTGGAGTACTATACTTTTTAAAATTATATTTATTATACAAATTAAAAATAATATAATGTTTTCTTATGAATTTATACGACAAAACGTTTATAAAATATACTTTGTTCCTTCGTTCCTTGCGTAAGGAAATTAGGTTTTTAACATTCACTTTGTTTTACCGTAATAGCACTTAGGGTATTTATTAAGCTTGATCGCCTTGTTCTCTCTCAGCAAGAGAATAATTGCTTTGCACAATCGGGAAAAGAATCGTAAGTAATTAAAGATTGCAAGGTCTAATAATTTTTAATAAGGAAACTTAAAATTCTCACCTTTCAACTTGCAGCTTTTCGGTTGATGTCCGGAAAAACGCACAAAATGTGTCAAACTAGGTATCGCAACCCGAACAAAATTGCACTGTTCAGGAAACAAGAGTTTCCGAGATTTTTCAAACCCTTATTCGGCTCCATTTAGAAATCCAGTTTAGTAAGAATACTAAAAATCCCACCGATCCATGCAAATTCGTAATCTTCCGTGAACTATTGTTCCCGCCAGCCACCCACTGCGTATTATTTCTTACTGCACTGACCCACTGGCAATATTACGTGTTTCTTGAATTACGTCATCACAGTTGTCAAAATTTTACTAGCACCACCCCGAGAACAATTTCCTTTCCCCAAGTCCGCCATCTTTGTCCGCCATCTTGGATTGGGCGCGCAAGGCCTCATGGTAAAGTTGTTCATTGATCTGAACTGGGGCCCAAAAAAAAAATTGCCCGCGCCGGGAGCCAGCCTGACCAGATCAAAGTCAATAAACCTACTCGGAGCACAGATGTTAAAGGAAACCCGGGCTATTGAAACAAGTTGCCGTTAAATTGTTAGCAATATGGTCTAAGTTGAAAATATGTTCACAAAAGTTGGAAAATATATTTTAGTTTTTGAAAAACATTGGATATGAGCCATCTTGGATCTGATGACGTCACACAGTCGCCGCCATCTTGGATCTGATGACGTCACACGGTCGCCGCCATCTTGGATCTGATGACGTCACACGGTCGCCACCATCTTGGATCTGATGACGTCACACGGTCGCCACCATCTTGGATCTGATGACGTCACACGGTCGCCACCATCTTGGACTATCAATTTAGATTTAGAAAAGGTTACTCAGGCTGATACCAACGTATTTTATTCAAGTACATGTATTAATGATGTGGAAAATGTGATGAATGAAAAACTTAATCAAATTTTTCGTTACTGTGCCACCAGCAAACTTTCAATAAACTTAAAAAGACTAATTTTATGTTGATAACCTCTTCAAAGAAAAGAATCCTAGACATAAGCATTAGAAATATTGAACAAAAAAGTCATAAAAAATATTTAGGTATATACATCGACAATCACATAAGTTGGGAACAACAGATTAAACATGTAAATAACACAATTGCAAAAATACTGGAATCCTAAGTAAACTTAGATATTACATTGATTTTAAAATGCTGAAGCAACTTTACTGTACACTAATCTATCCATATATCAATTATGGATTGATGAGCTGGGGTAATACTTATACTTCGAAATTGACAAAATTGCGTTCTTGTCAAAATAAATGCATAAAAATATGTTTTTTGCGCGAAAAAGAGAGAATGCCACCCCTTATTTTAATCTCCTTGGTATACTTATGCTTGATAACATTTTCAAATTAAAAATAGCTACTTTTGCATATAAAATTATAAATGAAAAGAGTGAAGTCCCAACAATATTTTGTGAAACTATTAAGATTGCATCAGATCTACACTCCTATAATACTAGATTTGCCGCCAGACAGAACTTTAGCAGACCTAAAGCACGAACAAATTACGGAATACAAACATAAAAAAATATTTCATCACAAATTTGGGAAACCATTGATCTTGGAATTAAACAGTCTAATTCAACCTCTACATTTAGGAAAAAATATACTCAATCTCTCCTTATCTCACAGACACTCTAATAATGTTTGACAATAACTCTTTTCATTTATTGAGGCTGAACTTTTTATCCACGTCCGTCCTTCTTTTTTTTCTTTCCTAGCTATGGTAGACGTAGGCAGTGATCAAAACGAAAGCTTCTTGCTTCTTTGGTCTCTTTCAAGTTCGCCATCTGTGGAAGCAATCTATTTAGAGCCGCGGTTTTTAATTGAGTGTCGTAAAATCAAAACCAGAGCCGACAACGAGAGCAACTAAAAACGCAATGAGCCAATCACGAGCAAGTAAAAACGCAGTGAACCAATCACGAACAAGTAAAAAGGCAATGAGCCAATCACGAGCAAGTAAAAAGGCAATGAGCCAATCACGAGCAAGTAAAAACGCAATGAACCAATCACGAACAAGTAAAAAGGCAATGAGCCAATCACGAGCAAGTAAAAACGCAATGATCCAATCACAAATTGAAGTAATTCGTGATGAGGAAACGTAATCGCAATCATTGATACCGACTAACCAATCAAACTCGAAAGCAATCACCTAATTACATTTCGACACTCATTCGAAAACCGCTCTATCATTAAAAGTATACGCAAAATTACCAGTGTTCTGTGATTTGATTGGATCAGCAGGACAAAAACAATGGGAAACCATTTCAACGTCACGGCATGCCGTACGGTAACCGTGCTGTAGTCAGTGCTGTAGTTTGTCCCACTCATACGAAATCTGCTCTATGTGATACGACTCACGCTTTGCCTTCCTGATTTTAGAGGCAAGAACTCGGCCAAAGTTGAAGGCATTGATGGAGGCATTTGATGGCGAGAAGTATATATCCTGAAGTCTCGACTTAACCAAGGCTTACTGAGATGTTAAATTACTTAATTTATTATAGATAAGGCACAATGTATCGCTATTTATTGGCTGAAATGTTCTTGATATAATGCAGTTTAGGTCTGACGTCAGAGTTTCAGTGGTTAATCAGTGAAGTTGTGACGTTTCAGTTCTAGGTCAATAGGTCTAGGTCACTCAAGTTATGAATGAAGTTGTGAGAATGTATCTTACAAGTCACTCCGTGTAGTTTGCTATCAGGACTTGTAATGGGCATTCCGAATTATGTATATGTACATATTTGGTTGTCATATTGGCCCGATTTCTGCCGCTCGAAAGAGCGCGGGCTAATGTTCCCCGGTAGGGCTGGTGATCGAGCCAATTTGCACATGACATCGGCCTTCGACCTCGGTCTTGAGGTTTAAATATCATGAACAGTCTCCTGCTGCACAACAAATTGAAGCAGCAATCTCTTGATGTTCTCTCTGTTCGCGAGAGCGAACAGGTCGGCAAAATACTGCGTATACCCAGTCAGCGGTAGCAATCGCGGGAGCAGCTCTAAATGATCCTAAATCAATCTCATATCCAGAGCCTTTACCGCTGACCAGGTTTGACAATCGAAGCCGGTACTTTTTCGTAAAAATGCTTTGAAGTCAAAATTTCGAGTGAAATTGACCAAAAATTCACGCATGCGCACGTATTGCAGACCTGTCAAAATGGTAAAATATGTCACATGTATCTCTCCTGTAGTGTCTGAGGAAGCATGGGCACTACTAGTGCCCAGACTCTGATGGAGATTCGCTAACGCTCTCGATACGAGATCACATTGCTTGTGTGACGGCAGTGTAACGCTTCTATGGTACAGAAAATCCTGGTAAATTTCAGTGACCTCATTATTGTTCCAAAAAGCAGATAATTGTACAAAATCAGACGCTTATCAAGTAATAGCACAAACAACTGTTAATTTTCTGAATTTCTTAACTTTGTGTGTGGTTTTAAAGAGGTCGATGTTTTCACATTCCCATATTCACGTGCAATATTGCCAGAAGAGCTACTTGTCCATCCTTACTCTGCTATCCTAATGAATATTAATGTTAGTGTAATTTATGCAGCCAGTATATTTATGAACTAGAGTTCATATTAAAGGACAGGAATAGACCTTGTCAGCTTGCCTGTTTATTGCCCCATTTTTGTTGCCCCATTTCAGACCACGTGATAGTTCTCCAGAGGATTGGTACATTTCCTCTTAGGATACAGAAAAACAATAAAGCAGTGCTAAAGGGAGAGTCACGTGGTCTGAAATGGAGCAACACACAGGCAAGCTGACTGAAGCTGACTAGGCCTAAACTTCCCTTGGCCGGTAAAGGACTGGGCACTAATCGAGCTTTGAGAGTGGATATTCGCTTAGTTTATAGTAGATATCACGTTGGTTTAACTGACGGAAGGTTATGGGTTCGACGCCCATAAATTCTCTTAACTTTTTCTCTTCTTGTGAACCCAATCCCTAAGTGAATGAGAATGCGTCGTTTACATGTGAACCCTAGCCCAAAGTGAATGAGAACGCGTCGTTTACTGTGAACCCCAGGTGGTGTCACACCGCGGCAAAACGGTATGCTCCACAGGCCAAAATAACGAAGGCTCTGCTATCAAATACAAATTACCGAGGGTTTCAACTTTTTTAGTAAATAATTTTATAACTTAGTAAACTCACAGTGAATCACAAATTAAGAAAACTTCAACCTGTGAAAGTCTTAGGCTTAGCTTTTAAGTAGTTTTCTTATTTTTTGACAAAACAGTTCACAAATAGATACTTTTAAGCAGAAATTTTAGGCTTACGGTACTTTGCGAAACGAAACGGTGCGAAACGGTATTTTGCGAAACGGTATTTTGCGAAACGGTAATTTGCGAAACGGTATTTTGCGAAACAGTATTTTGCGAAACAGTATTTTGCGAAACGGTAATTTGCGAAACGGTAATTTGCAAATATGAGAACAGTTAGTAAACGATTTCTTGTCGAAAAATCGAGAATACTAACTGATACTCATTTCTGTAATCGCAAAATGTCAAAGTTTCTAAGTTTAGCGTATTCACGCAAAAAGCCGTAACTGTTTGTAGCGCGTTAGTAAACTGCTCTGTCTATCGGCTCTCCCAGAGTGGATAGAACTTATACTGTATGACAATTGTTCACACGGCTATCCTCTCTCAGTTGCTCGTGATATTTCTACTTCATGAGTTATATTCTAAGAGAAATCGTTCAGTTTTCAGAGCATGGTTGAAACTGTCTTTGTTCATCCTGGTTTCCGTGCCGTGAATATTTGACTTTTCGGCGCCTCCTTTCTCCTAAACTGTTTGTTCAAATATCATTATTATTTTTCTTTCGTATGTTCAGGATGTGTGTTTTGTCGTATGCAAAAATGAGAATATTTGTTCAAGGATTTCTTTTCAAAAGAGTTTGAAAATCAAATATGATAACTTCAGAACTGATTTTCATGTTTGACGTAAACGATGTGGCAAGACATGCATTAATACCGATGCAACTTCAACTTCGTTGATCTTTCTTTTGGTGTATACCCTGGTCCCAGAGGTTTTCTAGAGAGAAACCTCTGGAACCAGGGTATTTGGTGTAAAGAAACCCTAGTTGTATTATCTGTATGCTGAGATCGAACTGGCCACAACTTGACGGCTTCGTTTCTTTGGCAGCCATTTTGAATCACTTCGTCATGTTAAAACCATTGTATCTTCGGTTCTATTGCTCGAATTAACTTCATGTTCACAAGATAATGTACATAATGTCAAGCGATTATTGTATAAAAGTTTCAGTCTCATCGAATCATTCTTTCTATTTAAAGTTTGAGTATGTACGACAACGTGGTTTTCCAGTTTCACGTAAATTAGGTAGCAAAATATGGCGTGTCTTTATACAACTTTTAACCCCAAGCAGAGCTGAAAGTTAACAATGCTGTACATTGGTTTCATCTCTATAATCTAGGGTTTCTGTCGGTATATGGAAACCCCAGTTTTGTTTCGACTACGTTAAGTTCGAGATAAAAATGTTCGATGCAACATAAGTAAAATATACTATAATATACAGATTTCATTTATGTGCAGCTGTCTTCCAATTTTTAAAAAAAATTACAGAAATATTTCAGCAATCACCTCCATCTTTGGTACACATAAACTATACATCCCAATGTTATTGTAGCATAAAATTCATAATGATTGAAATACCAGAAGCAAAGTTGGCCGTTTGAGAAATTCACTTTTGAGAAACTTTCAACCCCAAAATTCACTGAAATAAAAAAATGTCAGTGTGTTTACAATTTTAGAATTATAACATCCAATATTCATATTGGTGCTAAATGGAACCCAGGTCTTGCTGATGGTTTCTGTGAATCGAAACAAGACAATTAGTTAAGATCCAGAAAATTAGCTTTTAGATTTTGATGTACAGCATGATTTTCAACATCGTTTACACCAAATACCCTGGTTCCAGAGGTTTCTCTCTAGAAAACCTCTGGGACCAGGGTATACACCAAAAGAAAGATCAACGAAGTTGAAGTTGCATCGGTATTAATGCATGTCTTGCCACATCGTTTACGTCAAACATGAAAATCACTTCTGAAGTTATCATATTTGATTTTCAAACTTTTTTGAAAATAAATCCTTGAACAAATATTCTCATTTTTGCATACGACGAAAAACATCCTGAACATACGAAAGAAAAAAGATTGACGATATTTGAACAAACAGTTTAGGAGAAAGGAGGCGCCGAAAAGTCAAATATTCACGGCACGGAAACCAGGATGAACAAAGACAGTTTCAACCATGCTCTGAAAACTGAACGATTTCTCTTAGAATATAACTCATGAAGTAGAAATATCACGAGCAACTGAGAGAGGATAGCCGTGTGAACAGTTGTCATACAGGATAAGTTCTAAAAGTGATTATCCATTCCGCGAGACCCGATTGACCAGTTGTAACAAACCGCTTAACACTGCACGCAGTTAACGCCATTACAGATACAAATTTACGCACTATGCTCTGAAAACTGTACGAATTCTCTTAAAATGTGATTCCTCAAGCGCCAATATCACGGGCAACTAAGAAAGGATAAGCTTGTCAACATTTTTCATACAGTATAAGTTCTATCCACTCTGGGAGAGCCGATAGACAGAACAGTTTACTAACGCGCTACAAACAGCTACGGCTTTTTGCGTGAATACGCTAAACTTAGAAACTTTGACATTTTGCGATTACAGAAATGAGTATCAGTTAGTATTCTAGATTTTTCGACAAGAAATCGTTTACTAACTGTTCTCATATTTGCAAATTACCGTTTCGCAAATTACCGTTTCGCAAAATACCGTTTCGCAAATTACCGTTTCGCAAATTACCGTTTCGCAAAATACCGTTTCGCAAAATACCGTTTCGCAAAATACCGTTTCGCAAAATACCGTTTCGCAAATTACCGTTTCGCAAATTACCGTTTCGCAAAATACCGTTTCGCAAAATACCGTTTCGCGTCGTTTCGTTTCGCAAAGTACCGTAAGCCGAAATTTTAAAATCACGGCATTTGCCTGTTGTTTCATTTCAGTTTTCGCGGGAAACTGGGGGCGGCCGCGCGCAGACAAGATATAGTAAATACGCATGCGCATGACGTTTTGCCGCGGTGTGAGGTGGTGTATGCTCCCGTTGTTTCGTCCCCAGTCCCCAAGTTTTCAAAATTGTTCATTTGCTGCCTGACGCGAAGCAGTGAACTTCTCCGGCCATCTTGAAACCGTGAAATCGGTTCTCTGTTAGCAGAGGTTTTCTTTGTCCAGGTGGAAATAAAAGCTCTTATTTTTACCTGGAGAGAGAGGGCCCTCTACTGGCAGAAATGTAATCGGTTATAAAAGGGAAAAAACGACTGAATTTTCGAGAAAGATAGATCTTTGCAGCTCCAACAGCTGACAAGTGCCGGTTCTGGCGGTTGGTTGCGTTGCACAAGGTCAACCCTCAAGGACAAGGGCTTGAGCTAGTACTTTTAGTAGGCTATATTGAGCCTCTTCACTGGATAATTTTGACTGAAAGGTGGATTATGCGTTAAAGAATGGAAGTCTGTCTTGGATTAAATTCGTCATGGTCGCCATTTTAATCGAGTGTGGACACTTACATACACTATAGCGCGGATCTCAACTGGCTCAAGTATAAACGGTAGTTTATAATTATATGCTGTAGTTAGTTCCAAAACCATTTTTCTGTAGAGTGGACGCTCATTTTTCTCCTGTGAACATTTTACGAGTGGCTGTCTATTTTAGATATCGATATGGATGAACGTAAATGTCATGAGCTTTATTAGTACAGAAAACAGTTAGCATTTGAGGTAATAAAAATATTTACCACCTTTTCAATGTCTTTTTCTTCAGTGTTTTTCTCTTTTAAGCAAAAATAAATAAAATCTATAAATGTCTTGTCTTTTCCTGCAGAATCAGCCTATTGGATATTCACTAAGTAACGAGTTATTTGGCCAAGTTTTGTGACATAATTGTTTACCAGAAAGGAGCTACAGGCAAAAATGTACTTCCCTAGCCTTCTCTTATTTCGACACTAATTCAGAACCAAACCCAAGGTTGGAGGGGATGGTTGAAAATTCAAGTTGATTGCAAAGATTTGTGTTAAGCACAGAATATCTATCTTCAAGTTGCTTTGACTTCATTTTTGGGAGACATGTTACTGATGAGTCCAATCATGTGATCAGCCACACCTTCTTGTTGTCCATAATTAGGATATTTGCTCTCCAACCATAGATAACCTGTAACAAATTCTCCTGTCCAAAAGATAAGGTCATTTCACATGTAATTGACATTATTCAACAACAATGGATGCTAACATCCTGTAAAATAAGTTTGAGTGTCAACAGAAGAGGTCACATGATATGGGTAGGGTGGTGTATAACTCTGTCGTCCGATCGTGTGTGAGCTCAATTGGTGAAATCCTGCGGGGGACCCCTTTTTTTTTTTCATTACCCAGCATGCAATCGGAGGTGGGAGCAGGAAAATGTGGTCGAGTGAAATGCAGTGCAAACATCGGCGTGGTTCACCGTCGCTTGGTGTGTTTTGTGAAAACAAACCTGCTGGTTGGAAAGATTAAACAAGGTACTGTAACGACTGAATGGTTATTTTGTGTTTGCTCTTGATTTCAAGTGCGAATGGGAAGGTTTTTTTGAGCCGATTTTCAGCTCCTCGAAATTCGTGAAAATCGAAGAAACGAAACAATCGGCAAAACAAATGGGCTTTTCCCCATAGTGAAAGAGTCGAGCGATCCCTGTTATAGCTCTGACTTTGAAGCCATACATCCCTTCGCATAATATCGCAACATCGTCTTTCCAGCATGTTTAGACGTGATGCAATAATTTTTCTAGTAACGGACTCATGCGTCTCCTATTTACAGGCTCGGACGGTAAAGAGTTAATAGTAGTGGGATGTTATTGCAATTAATCGCCATTTTGAAATACCTTTGTGGTTATATTTTCTACAGAAGTACATTAATACCAATGTTCATTATATGGTTGCACCACTGATTTGAAGCTGAGCCCCAGATTTTGGCATATGTGTAAATTCAGACATATTACCTTATGGCTGTGAGGAGGATATCTACAAGCATACAATTATGAAATGTTCTTCTTAGCCTGGGGATAAGCCCATGGCAAGGCACCTATCCAGTAGCACATTCTTGTACAGGTAATATAGGGAAGTAACCCCCCCCCCCCCCCCCCTTCCAGGTGATGGATGAAAATTTACTTGTTTATTGAAGTGTTTAATCTGAGTAGTTGTTTGACCAGTAGGCAACATAACAGGTGTCTTTATTTTCCAGACATGAAAGGCAATTATGACCTAGCCTTTCTATTTTTGGGGTGCCTCACTTCACTAAAAAACCACAGGGAAATGCCTGCACCCCATGCATCAACAAGATCTTGGAGTTTAGGGCTTGCTGTGGTGAAAATGTTATATGGGTCTACTCTTGTCCTCGAATGTCTTGAACAGTCCTCTTTGGAAGGCCTAAAAAATATTCCAATCACTATTCTGGGTAGCCTTGTTGTCTCCCATGCAGCTTCAGTGTAGGTCCACTGAGTCAATGATATATCAAGCATATTTAAAAGACAGAAGAAACAGAACAATAAGATAACACATCAGTTCCTTTAACATACACTCACAAGCTTTCATGTGAGGACAAAGCCAGAATAGACCTAGAGTATTGAATAGAGTCCTAAATTTAAATTTAAATTTATTAGTTAATCTTAAACAGATACATGTCTGGAATTTCCAAATTTATCGTCTTAACATGGTCAGGGTTTGTCCTCTACCCAAACTTTGGCAGAGAACCCTTGGTATATATACATGTATCTTGGCTTTCTGAACTTCAGGACAAAGTAAACCAGGATTATTTCAATAACTTTCTAATTGCAAAAGACTTTCAACCACAAGTTATCCTCGATATAAACAATTTGAAGCTACAGATACTACAGTCCAACAAAGATTGTCTTGTGAAGAAAGTGGAATGTATCTTTTTTTGTTTATTCCTCATTACCTATAAATACAGTCATAAAGGATACTGAATTACAATTATTACTTTCCTCATCAATTGCATTGTAATCTGTTAACTAAATATATAAAAAACTGTTTAAATGTTATTTTGAAACAATGCTGAATAGCTTTACCTTTTTTTAATTGAGAGTATTTTGATGAAAAAAAAAAAATTAAGCAATTTGAACTGGAATAAGCTTCAATACATAATATAATCCAATGCACTCATGTCAATGCCTTAAGTGCATAACAAGGGATTTCATCATTCCATCCCTTCTCCCATGGCCATGCGGGGAATTTGACATGAAAATTTTGCAGCAGAATCTCTGTATCATAGATCTCTAGAGAGTATCTCTTCCCGTGAAGGTCAAGAAAATTTGACACGAAAAGTTGTCTCCTGGATAGGAATATGAGGTGAAATGTTAAATCCCCCTGCCCCACCCTTCCCATCATTGACAAATGCATTAATTACTGCGTTAAAACCAAAATCTAATCACAAAACTGAATGAAAAGAAAAATCTATAAAATAGCAATCAACTAAAATGGTAAATAAATTTAATTAAATATGTTTTGCATTACGATATTGATCACAGAGCTTTTCTGACTCTCGTGTTCCCTCCTGGCGTCATGCATAAACCCACTATAGTATAGTAAAGAACCATTTTCTATCGATCATCGAGGGGTGCTTTACGATTTTTAGAAAGATTAAAGTGTATCATTTATGAATCTGCTTTTAAATAGTAGGTATGACTGGAACAAAATAGTATAAAGTAAACGTAAATTTTAGCTTTTTGACGTAAACAAGTACGATGCCAAACATCTCACCGGGACCGCAGAGAAAACTTCGGAAAGAGCAAGAAAACAATTATAAATACTCGAGATTTTGATTAAGACCATCGAAATGGATGTTGATTTGTTTCTCTCGCATGATATAGCAATTAGTAAGTGCGTATTCAAGTGCAAGTATTGACCTAAACTTACCTACTTTTCCGTGCCATCTTTGTTGTTCGCCATTATCTCGACCGCGCTACAAAAGTAGAGGTCTGGTGACGGGAGCACACACCACCTGGTGAACCCCACACCGCGGCAAAATGTCACGCGCATGCGTATTTGCTATTTCTTGTCCGCGCGCGGCCGCCCCCAGTTTCCCGCGAAAACTGAAATGAAACAACAGGCACATGCCGTGATTTTAACGTTTCTGCTTAAAAGTATTCATTTGTGAACTGTTTTGTCAAAAAATAAGAAAACTACTTAAAAGCTAAGCATAAGACTTTAACAAGTTGATGTTTTCTTAATTTGTAATTCATTGTGAGTTTACTAAGTTATAAAATTATTTACTAAAAAAGTTCAAACCCTCGGTAATTTGTATTTGGTAGCAGAGCCTTCGTTCTTTTGGCCAGCGGAGCATACCGTTTTGCCGCGGTGTGGGTGAACCCTAGCCCAAAGTGAATGAGAACGCGTCGTTTACTGTGAACCCTAGCCCTAAGTGAATGAGAACGCGTCGTTTACCTGTGAACCCTAGCCCTAAGTGAATGAGAACGCGTCGTTTACCTGTGAACCCTAGCCCTAAGTGAATGAGAACGCGTCGTTTACTGTGAACCCTAGCCCCAAGTGAATGAGAACGCGTCGTTTACTGTGAACCCTAGCCCTGAGTGAATGAGAATGCGTCGTTTACCTGTGAACCCTAGCCCTAAGTGCATGAGAACGTGTCGTTTACCTGTGAACCCTAGCCCTAAGTGAATGAGAACGCGTCGTTTACTGTGAACCCTAGCCCTGCCGAGTGAATGAGAACGCGTCGTTTACTGTGAACCCTAGCCCTGAGTGAATGAGAACGCGTCGTTTACTGTGAACCCTAGCCCTGAGTGAATGAGAACGCGTCGTTTACTGTGAACCCTATAGCCCTGAGTGAATGAGAACGCGTCGTTTACTGTGAACCCTAGCCCTAAGTGAATCTAGCCCTAAGGGAATCTAGCCCTAAGTGAATCTAGCGCTAAGTGGTCGAATGAGAACGCGTCGTTTACCTGTGAACCCTAGCCCTAAGTGAATGGTTAGGGTAAGTTTTATGATTTGGATGAGTGTTTGGGTTTGAAGTGTGCTTATAAGTGAGAGTTGATGTAATTTGGTTGGTTTTACTTCAAAATCAAAGAAGATAAAGCGGTAATCAACTCCTTTATTCACGTCAGTTTATCGTTCTTTAAATAACATCGACGTTCCCATTAACGTTCTACGTGAACATTAACGTTCTACGTTAACATCTACGTTAATATTAACGTTCTTTAACGTTATTGTTTAACATTTAAACGTGAGGGCTTTTGGCTGTTTTTTTGTATGTTTTTGTGGCAATTGTTTAGTATATTCTACAATGGGCAATAATCCGCAATCTATTATTCTGTACAGTTGAAGTAAATTAAAAGTTTTGCTGAGATGCAAAGTGTTACACATATTTAAAAACAAACGAAGGTGACCATGAAGTACAGTCAATCCAAAATAACAACAACATGTAAGCTGAGGGGGAGGGGGTGGTGTTACATTTTAAAGAAATGAACACAGAGGTCGACGTGTGTTTATTTGTTGAAATTAGTTGAGCTGGTCTGGACGTGATTGGTACACACGGTGCACAGCATATCTCTGTTTCCACAGAGAGCAGCATGCCCCATACGAGAGCTCAAAACATACCATGATAAGGTTTGCATTGACGTTGTGAGTCTTAAGTCTCGCAGGATTACGTTATGGGGAAATTATCTACTAAACGAATGGCATAATAGTCGGTTATCACATTTCTTTGATCACTCTTCGCTTGTTTTCGTCGACAAAATTAAACAACTAACTAATTAATTATTCATAATCATATTCTAGAATATTATTGTTGACATTTGCCGTATATCGCCTGTCGACATGCCAACAGACTACCGAGTATAGAACCGCTGAGTAACTGGATCAATGCTCCATGTTTTCTCTGAACGCCTTTGTTCTAAAACTCTGAATAATTCACGAGGAAAAAAACAAAAGAAATGAATGTTTAATGAGTGTTTATAAATGTGATAAAGAACTGGTCTTATTTACATAAACTTTAACTTTGATTTTCTCGGCTAAAATAAGTCGCATCGCCAAAATAACTGAACAACATGACTCTACATCTTTAGTTTTAGTAGTAATTTATAAAATTCGAGTCCGTGTTGGAGATATAGATCCTCACCGAAGCTGCTCGAATCTATATTTAACAAATAAAGAAGCCTTATCCATGTTTTATACTATCATAAAACACGATGGGCATTTGAGAAAATGAGAGAAATGTTAAAGCTCAAGCCGAAGGCGCGTGCTTTCAACATTTCTCGAGTGTTCTCAAATGACCAGTGTTTTATGATAGTAAAAAACATGGATTTAAGGATTCTTTATCTGTTTTATAATATAGATTTACACGCGCGATGAAAGGAAACCGCCAGCCGTTGAAAACAATAAAACACGCGGAAAACCATGTTATATACTCTGGTAAAACATGGCGTGTTAGCCAATCAGAGCGCGCGTACTATCGTATCTATATTATAAGTACTAGATACAGAATAAGCGGACGATCTTTATGAGATTTACAAACTCCAATAAAGACCAGACGCGAATTCTTTATCTTATCAAACGTCTAGATGTAGAGTCATGTTTTCAGTTATTGTGGCGATACGACTTATTTTGGCCGAGAAAATCGAAGCTAAAGTTTATTTTAATCGGGATGAAATCTGTATCAGATTTAAATATCACTTATCGGTCGGTGATTTCCTTTGTTTTTGCTTCATGAATCATTAATGAGTTTGATGCTACCGATACGACATGGTCTCTCATTTTATAAATAGAACATAAAAATATTTCAACAAATATTTTGTTTTCGCTTTATGAAGATTGATTTAATCTCGTCAAATTACAAATCTAATCAAGCCATCGCCCTGGTGATTGAGACTTTAACCTACATAAAGCTGAACAAAACACGATTCACCTGTCTCAAGTTGAACTACGCTGTTTTGACTTACGCATTCCTTTTTTATATGAACTGTGCCCTGCTATGCGGTTAATTAACACCGAGCTGAGAACCGGACTGTTAATTAGCAACGAGAGGAGAGCGAACTGCGAACGCTGTTAAAAGTATTTTCTTTAAAGATGGAATTATTATCCAGTGCTCAATATAACTCACGCACATGGCTCGGATAGTCGACTACTTTCATCCTAAACTTCTTAAAGATTCTGTAGAATTGTTGATCTTTTACAGACAAGAGGAAACCAACTTTGGATTTGGTCTACTTTAAAGGTATGACAATTTTAATTCATTCAGCATAAAACTATTTGTCATATTGAATTTGATGTTTTGTTTAATCTTCTCTCTGGTCGTCGGGTGAAAACTCCTAGTAGATTTCTGTTGCTAAATTTAAACGCCTACCACTTCATTTACCATGAATTTGTGTTCTTGCACCCGGTCTTCTTGCTGAAGAGGGAAACATATTTTTTATTACAAGACATGATTGTATTAAGACCAAGGCGAATAAATAGCTGTCCAAGTTCTAGAATTCTCCTTCAAACCGCGCGTACTGAAAACAAAAATGTTTTCTTTATTTTGTCAACATATTTCTTTTCAGTGCCGCATACTTCGTTTTAAATAAAACTTGCTAAGAAGTCTGGCCATACTGATGTATTAAGTACTCATTCCTTGTAGCATTACACAATGCCGATAATGATTATTATTCGACACAGATCATTGTTGCAGTATGAGATGACACACGTCATCATGCCACACTGATCATTGGCCGGGAATGACAGCCAAAATAAATGGCTTCGTCACTTCGTTATTTCAATGACTAACATTTTATACGTAATAGATAAAGAATGAGTGGCCGATCTTTATCCGATTTACAAACTCGAGCTGAAAGCGAGAGTTTGTAAATGGGATAACGATCGGACACGAATTCTTTATCTTACTTATCAAACGTCTAGATGTAGAGAGTCATGCTTTCAGTTATTTTGGCGATACGACTTATTTTGGCCGAGCAAATCGAAGCCAAAGTTTATGTAAATCAGGACGAAATCTGTATCAGTATCGGTCGGTGATTTCCTTTGTTTTTGCTTCATTAATTATTAATGAGGTCCAATTACTCTAATGTTTAGCGTGCCAAACGACACTTTGCACCATGATAAACCCCCTGTGTTTTACCTTTTAATTGATTTTCTCGTAATGTCCTTTCAGAATCACTATAATTTTGTTTGTTTGTTTCACAAGCAAGTATCGCGACTCTACCGGCACCCAGACAGCCATGTGTTTGTTGCCATTGCGTGTACAATTCGTGTTGCTGTGTGCCCATCTAACTACAGCCGCGCTCGTTATCCCCAGCAAAGTGACTGTCTGTAAGTAACATAACTTCTTAAGTCAATTAACAAAAAGAAAATGCCCTCCCCCGATGTGTATAAAGTATAGAACTAATTTGCGTGAGGGTTTGTGTAAACAACTAAACGTAAAAGCATGAAAGAACGACTCCGTTTAGGTTTTTAAATATTTGATCTCTCCCAAAACTAGTATATTACATCGGAGCCCTTCGCCAAGGACCAAGTGCTTCTTGGTCATGTTTCCCTGGAGGGGGAGGGGTGAGTGGTGGTGGGAGTGAGGGGGAGCTCAATGTTAAGGTACCGGAATTTTACTAAACATTCTCTCCGTGTTGTTGTGTACATGTTACGTGATTGGTAGCAGTGGGAGATCAATATACCTTGCAGTTTTGCACCTGCTTGAATGAAGAACATTGTGAATGCGGCATGACTGGTTTTTCAAGATATTAAACTTTTAGCAAAATTTCTGATCGAAAGTGGAATTGACATTGACTAAACATTGTAATAATGTTCAATAACGTGGGCAAATGACTTAACATGTCGCTCAACCAACTCTGTAAAGCGGAATTTTGTTTACATTTTGGCACCGTTTGACAGTATTCATCATGTGCTCAACGATTCACCTCCCGTGCCGCACACACGGTACATTCGACGGGTACGGTGTTTGTCCGTATCTTCCGGTGAATCTTGATGCACTGATGTCTACCGCTAGCAAGAAACCGAGTAATCGAACCCATGGCCCTTTGTTGAATTCTTTGAATTAGACGTCCTCATCGATATACATCTTATCTTCTTTGTATATGTTGCTATATCTTTCTGTGTGATGTATCATGACGTGCGCTAAGCAATATGTTGCGGTTCCACAGCACTCTTATGCCACTCTTCATCCTCACAAGAGCGCCAGGCTTTCTTGTCTGCAGTACAACATGTTAATACGGACACCTCTCTTCTCCCCAACACTACCCTACTCGTTACTGGACTCAACTTCTTCGACAACAATCCTATACAATATGGTAAGAACATTACTATCAACTTTTGCGTCTATTTGCCAAATGTTGATGTTGTCGTAGAGTGCATAGTGTTTCTTGTTAGTTTGTTATATCAGTTTATTATAGGACTTGGCGTTTTCGGGTGCAAATACGGGATGAAATAAGTGCAAATATGCGAGCGTATTACACGGGTCACGAACAGGTTTGCACAGGTTTATTCAACACTTAAAAGGTTTTGTAAGCGCGCAAGCCAATCAAAATAAGGCTGTTTGAGTAATTATAGCCAATCAGCATTTAGCGCGCGAAAAATGTTTTCAGCGCGCGCGCGCCGACCCCGATACCAATATTTGGCTTCAACTAGCTGAGAGGTTTCTTCTCAAGATAATTCCTTCAAACAGAGCTGCAAGGTAAGCGAAATATAAAAGGCGTTTTCGTCAGTATAATAAACAATTTATTACGTTACACGAAAAGTTGTGTAACTACGGTAAGGACATCGTAGAACCTCTAGGAGACCTCATAACCTGAATAAAAGGCTGATGGCTGAGGCTAAAGCGTAATAACTTATTACTACTATTTTTAAGCACAGCTTTATTTAGAAGAAGTCATACACAGCTAAGAAATGTATTATTCGTTTCAGCAAGGAATATCGTGGACCTTAACATCAGCGCGTTATTCGTCGATTCAAATCCGGATAATTCCCATGAGGCGTTAAGCTCTCTGCTGACTACGCCCTTGGTAACCACGCGTCGATCTCAGGAGGTTGCTGCTAACACAAGCTCGCTCGCATTCGATGTCAGTTTAGGGCTGAGTCCACGTGATGTTAGCGCGGCCATGCTGGATGTAATTGCCTGGTACAGTTGGACAACGATGTTGATATTATATGATGGTGAGTTTTTAGCTATTTGTGCTTGACGTTGTTTAGTATGAAATCCCGCTTAATATTGTTCTCCGGCGTAGCCTGTGTTACTTTAGAAAAGCGTGAGCATTATTAGATGCAATCGATAAATGCACGTTGATTTACTAAAATATGAACTGAATGAAAATTATTAGGTTTCACGTTAGAACCGTATACATACCAGGAGCCCATAACTAGGAGCGTCTATCCCGCCTACTAGGCCGTGATAACTGGGAGCGTCCATCCCGCATACTAGGCCCTGATAACTGGGAGCGTCCATCCCGCATACTAGGCCCTGATAACTAGGAGCGTCCATCCCGCATACTAGGCCCTGATAACTAGGAGCGTCCATCCCGCATACTAGGCCCTGATAACTGGGAGCGTCCATCCCGCATACTAGGCCCTGATAACTAGGAGCGTCCATCCCGCATACTAGACTATGTCACAGCGTTTTCACAAGTTAGGTTATTTTTAGAACGGTTTCTCGCTATTGTTGAGTTGCAATTATTCCTAAGGGAATCAAATCACAAAAGCGTAGCAGCCATGTTGTTTGGTATAATAAAAGTAGCTAATGAGGCATCTTTTGTTTCGCCACGGTGCAACCATTAATTGGCGGGGAAAATAATCTAAAAATAGCCCAACTTGTATAAACGCTGTATAGGAGATATGGACGCTCCTGGTAATCGGCTCTTGTACATACCCAATATAGCCTTTGTCTTTGAATGCATTCTTTTGGAATAGCAAGTCCGGGCCGCATGTTTTGAGGTTTTAAAATTAATGATCAGTGTACGGAGGAGTCTGCATCCTACAGAACAAGATGGCGGCTTCTACCTTTACCCACAATCCTTTGCGCGAAAAAATAAATCCGTTATAAAATCGCGAAAGGGAGTTTTTAAATCTTAACAACAAGCAAGAACCGATGCTGTAGCCAATACACTGTTATTGAAGAAAATAGAAGATTTCTACGTGTTATTTTGACCGTGTTAGGTTCGCAAGGGATTGTGGTCCAATGTGCAGCCGCCATCTTTTTCCGTGCGGCGACTCAGCGGCGGCCATGTTGAGTCCCAGGAGAATAAAAAACATTGCTTTTTGCGCGGCTAAACTCGTTCTGAAACTGCTCAGTACGAGGCTGGCAACGCAAAATCTATTGTTTACTAGCCAACATGGCAGCTGTTTGAGAAGGGTCAATACATTCTCTGAGGTTTATTGTTAATCCCATTGCATTTTCCTATTTTAATTGGTTGGTGCTGCCAAAAGGAGGGGGGGTTTGAATTTCGGAATGCGATTTACTAACAAGTCTCGATCTGTAACACTAGGTCTTGGCCCAATATAGCCTTTGTCTTTGAATGCATTCTTTTGGAATAGCAAGTCCGGGCCGCATGTTTTGAGGTTTTAAAATTAATGATCAGTGTACGGAGGAGTCTGCATCCTACAGAACAAGATGGCGAGTTTTTAAATCTTAACAACAAGCAAGAACCGATGCTGTAGCCAATACACTGTTATTGAAGAAAATAGAAGATTTCTACGTGTTATTTTGACCGTGTTAGGTTCGCAAGGGATTGTGGTCCAATGTGCAGCCGCCATCTTTTTCCGTGCGGCGACTCAGCGGCGGCCATGTTGAGTCCCAGGAGAATAAAAAACATTGCTTTTTGCGCGGCTAAACTCGTTCTGAAACTGCTCAGTACGAGGCTGGCAACGCAAAATCTATTGTTTACTAGCCAACATGGCAGCTGTTTGAGAAGGGTCAATACATTCTCTGAGGTTTATTGTTAATCCCATTGCATTTTCCTATTTTAATTGGTTGGTGCTGCCAAAAGGAGGGGGGGTTTGAATTTCGGAATGCGATTTACTAACAAGTCTCGATCTGTAACACTAGGTCTTGGCCCATCAGTTTACGGTATAATCTATTTTTAGAAAACGATTCTTGCTAAATCGATACGCATGCGTATTGCACCTAATTGCACCATCAACTCTGATTGGTCCGAAACATGACAGCCTTTGTTCTAATGTGAGAACTAATTTTGTGTTTATAAAAGGGATATGGCTTTTTTTGAGCGCCGTTCTATAAATAGATTGTACCGTAAACTGATGGGCCGCATCCATTACTTATCGAGACTTCTGGTTGTGGACTTCTGCTAATACTCAATATTGTTTAGGACTGTAATTTTATTTAATACATTAAACGTGTCATATAATATTTGCTCTTGTCAGTTCGGTGGCGTGATCACGTGTCTGTGTTCGTCTCTACAATTCCCAGCATTGTTCATTACGAGATATTGGACGTTGTGCTGAGTAAGGCGGGAATCATGTATGACGCGTCCAAGGTCAAGCTCGCTTTTCTTAGTAACCACCCCTCTGAGGTCATCGCATTGTTTTGTGATACACAACTCGCGCAAAGCATCATGGATCAGGTAATGAGCCAGAACGTGAGTCAGTAAACCATTCCATTGTTGCGGCTGTTCCGCAGTTTGCCGCATCAGTCATGCCGGGGTTAGTTTAACCTTAAATCTAACCTTCTGTCTGAGTGAAGTGTTCCGTAAAGGGAACCTCCACTGAAAAACAATGTTTGCTCTCAGATATTCCTTATTAATGCCGAAATCTATTGCTGCGTTTATCTCTTGTAAATTGTACACTAGATATTATTTGTGGACCGATGTTTCTGATCATAAAACCAATTTGAATTTCCCGCAGTTGCTCCTATTGTGGGGAGCTGCGTGGCGCAGCGTATAGGCGCTCGCCTCCCACCACTGGGACCCGTGTTCAACTCTCGGGCGGGTGTTATTTGTGAGTTGAGTGTGTTGATTGTCATCCATGCTCCGAGGGTTTTTCTCCGGGTTCTTTGATTTTCCTCCCTCCACAAAAATCAACATGTGAGTTTAGCGTTGAGTGCAAAGAATACATATACGAATAAGGAGTATGTGATCATTAGCAAGATCTGCTAGAGGCCAAATAAGCCTCAATATCCGAGGGTAAACAAGATATTTGATTATAATTTGTTTTGATTTGATTGTCAGAAAACAATAGCTCTTTTATTGTGTAACAATAGGAGCAACCTTGTGACGTCATAAGATCCAAGATGGCGGCGCTCGGGAAATCAGCCTCGTGCCCATGGTCTTCTCGGTCAGATCCAGCCGCCATCTTGGACTGAACTGACCGATAAGACCATGGGCACGAGGTTCCAGGAAAATCGGTCCATAATTGACACCTAGTGTACAATTTATAGCAAACGAACACAGCATTAGATTTAGGTATTTCAGTAGAGGTTTCCTTGAAGTCCATATATTCAGTCCCACGTAGATTTATTTATTTTCTCTACAGGTTCACTCATCGAAGTCTCACGAGAAACACCGAACTCATAACTGGCTGCTCGCAGACCCGGTATGTGTCAAGGCCCTGCTCCAACATTGTCAGCATTTGCTTCAACATACTTTTAGTATCCTTTTAACATTGTTGAATTGTGTTGAAGGATGTTGAAACTAGTAATAGTCTAATGGTTTCAGCCTCATTACAATATTTCCGAACGCAATAGAAATGTCACAACAATGTCACAAAGTTTGAAGTTAGATAGTTAAATAGTGAGATTCTAAATAGCTAGTTAGAATAGCTAGTTAAATTCTCGTCGACAATCTTTAAACATTGTTAAAACGGGGTGGCTAATCGGTGTCAATAAAATGTTTTGTACCACATATGATGTGCTTTCTTTTTAAAAACCTTAGATCGGCTCATCTAGACTAGTAACAGGGCATTCTCAGGTCGTGATCGGGTTCGCACCGAGTATCACCAACAATTCACGAAAACAGGCTCTGATTACTGCGCTCTCCCCAAGCACCAATGATACGAAGGTATGAGTGCAGTTGGCATAAATTTGATCTACTTTGCTTATTCATCACAGACTTATATCCAGCTGTACCCGTGAAGTAATGGAACATATTTTTTCACGCTTGTAGAAACTTTCCTCTGTTTCATATCTGGATTTTGCACTATGACAATTTAGGGGAAACGTTTTGCATTTTTTCCCAGCATTCCACGTTTCTCTTGTACGATGCTGTATTTGCCTTTGCGCATGCGCTTCACAACGTGTTGGTTGACAACAAGTGGAAGTCCTCATCAGGCGGCGGGAATTTAATAGCCTCCCATAATGGAGCTACACTGCTGTCCTACTTAAAGAAGGTATGGCACTCAAAGAGGGTGACGTATTCACAGTGCGAACAATGTGCGATTGAACGGGAGATAAATATATAAGTTTACATAGCACCAAGACAGTAAATATTTTGAGAGCCGACTTATCGTTTCTGGTGTAGTCCTTCTCCCGCTTCCCTGCCCATTTTACTGCTAGCGCACGATACTCGTTAAAACTTTATTGAACATTGATAGAGTATCTTTTGTTTTTTATTCTCTCCGTACACTACTGGAAATAAAACATATGAAACCCATATGACAGACATATGAAAAACATATGAAAAACATATGAAAAGCATATGACATATGACAAAAACATATGACGCGTGTACATTTTACGAAAAAACACAAAATCTAAAATTTTAGCACCAAAGA
This sequence comes from Actinernus sp. WN-2022, assembly GCA_030867875.1. Taxonomy (NCBI): domain Eukaryota; kingdom Metazoa; phylum Cnidaria; class Anthozoa; order Actiniaria; family Actinernidae; genus Actinernus; species Actinernus sp. WN-2022. The sequence continues at coordinate 3,222,659 of JAOWCC010001210.1, forward strand.
GTAAAACATATGACAAACATATAACTGGGATATGACAAACCTATTACAAACAAATGAAATATCATATGTGTTTCATATGTCTGTCATATGGGTTTCATATGTTTTATTTCCAGTAGTGGTACTCTCAAAATGTAGTTTAATCTTAAAATTTCAAATATAGAATAATGTTTCCGTGTTTGCCAAACTAATGTTATGTGTGATAGAAGTCAATTGTTTCTTTGTTACGTAACCTAGGTAACAGTAACAGGTACAACCGGTGTGATCCAGCTTGATGATGGTGGTAACCGACGAAATGCCCGCATAGACATGTTCAATCTGAGGGAGGATATATTTGTAAAGGTGAGGCCTATTCCACTTGAGAAAATTACATCAGAATATAATTCATTGGTGAGGTCACATGGGACGTTAACTATAGTAAACCAGCTAAACTGGGGTTGAATTATTTCAAACATCAAAGATGACAAGCTGTCAACTAAGTCAATAAGTTTAGATTAACTCCAGCAGCGATTAACCCATCTGTTCAGGTCGGCTAACTATTGCTAACTTTTTTCTTCTTCTTGCCGCCGTTGTCGGAGCAACTAACTAACAACAGTTGAGTTTACTACGGGAAACCGTCAAATGCAGGTCACACTGAGGATGCCGTTAACTATAGTTAAGTCCGATTAAATATAATAAACTTCGTCCAGTGTGACCTCAGCCATTATGACACTGATTAACTATACCTTAATGTTGATGACTGATAAAACGAAAAGAAATGTTCAGTCTTTGCTGTTGTTTCAAACGTTTGCCGTTTTTCTGGTCTGCAGATTGGCGATTGGAGTTCCTCGAGGCTGAACGTCCTGTCATCACTAATGAAAAACACACATGTTCAGCATAGTGTTCCACTCAGTCAACTGCAAAGAAAATTGAAGATTGTTGTCTTTGAGGTGAAATGAGCGTGATCCTTGTAATAGGCATTTTGCAGGAAACACGTGCTGATATATCACTTCAAAGTAATTCTATGGGAAAGGCGTTATTGGATGGCAAACAAACTTCTAAACGCTGTTTTAGAAAGATCGATTGGAGGTGGAAAATAGCACTTAGAAACAGGCCTTTTTGCTAATAACACTATCGATCTCGTACAAGTGAATCAGATTTGCCATCCAGTACAACCACGTGATTGCATTCCTGCAAAACGCCCATTCTTGGTTTTCATGTGACGTCATTGCCGCCATGTTGGTTGACGTCAGCAAAATATGGCTTCAACCAAGATGGCCGCCATATTTCGTTATTCGTATCTCTTCAGTAGTCAACTCGAAAGCTATTTCAGTAGCCAACTCGAAAGCTATATGCTACTTTGGCTTCTGTGCACAATTAATTTTCCTCAAATATATACTTTCATTATTATGTTATACTTCTATCTTCAATATTCTCCCACCTTATTATTGTAAATAATGAGAAAGTGCTAAAATAAACTTGAACTTGTGGATCACCACAGGTAACCCAAATCATACTTTAATAATAAAAAATAATAAGTAGCATTTATATAGATCATATAACATTTATATAGATCATATAGCATTTATATAGATCATATAGCATTTATATAGATCATATAGCATTTATATAGATCATATAGCATTTATATAGATCATATAGCATTTATTTAGATCATATAGCATTTATATAGATCATATAGCATTTATATAGATCATATAGATTATATAGATCATATAGAATTTATATAGATCATATAGCATTTATATAGATCATATAGATTATATAGATCATATAGCATTTATATAGATCATATAGCATTTATATAGATCATATAGCATTTATATAGATCATATAGATTATATAGATCATATAGATTATATAGATCATATAGCATTTATATAGATCATATAGCATTTATATAGATCATATAGCATTTATATAGATCATATAGCATTTATATAGATCATATAGCATTTATATAGATCATATAGCATTTATATAGATCATATAGCATTTATATAGATCATATAGCATTTATATAGATCATATAGATTATATAGATCATATAGCATTTATATAGATAATATAGCATTTATATAGATCATATAGCATTTATATAGATCATATAGCATTTATATAGATCATATAGCATTTATATAGATCATATAGCATTTATATAGATCATATAGCATTTATATAGATCATATAGCATTTATATAGATCATATAGCATTTATATAGATCATATAGCATTTATATAGATCATATGGCATTTATATAGATCATATAGATTATATAGATCATATAGATTATATAGATCATATAGCATTTATATAGATTATATACATCATATAGCATTTATATAGATCATATAGCATTTATATAGATCATATAGCATTTATATAGATCATATAGCATTTATATAGATCATATAGATTATATAGATCATATAGATTATATAGATCATATAGCATTTATATAGATCATATAGCATTTATATAGATCATATAGCATTTATATAGATCATATAGCATTTATATAGATAATATAGCATTTATATAGATAATATAGATTATATATATCAAACATTCCTCCAAAACACCCAGAAGAACAAATAGTAGGAGAGATCAATTGAGCCAAAAATATATTATTAATTAGGAAGAAAACTACGGAAGCATTGACGCCTTCTACTAAGATTTTTTGCTTTTGAATCAAGTTTCTCCCAAGGCATCATGTATTGATTTCTGTAAACGATTATGAGATCGATGACGGTGCCAAATCTCGAATCTCATTGAAGCACTTATATGACTCATAGTTGTTTTCATCACCACATGTGACTCAGAAGCTCTCATTCAGTTATCATTGAGATAACAAAGGAACCCATCCATTGCATGTTCTATTCGACCATTTTGATTCTCCATCACTAAACAACTCCACCACTAAACTTCTCCACCATTTTGATGAATCTCTTTCTGTCACTACTAGGTCAATCATTTACCTTCATTGCTTTTACAGGATCCTCCATTTGTGATATCACAAGTCGACGAAAAGACAGGCAACAAACAATTTGTAGGCTATAGCGTGGACCTTATTGAAGCAATTGCCAAGATTCAACATTTTAGCTATGAGTTCTACCTTGCCCCTGACAGACATTACGGAGGCAGAAACCCTGACGGCTCATTTAAGGGACTAATTGGCGAGATTATTGATCGGGTAAGGGACAGAGACTCTCTACCGTTTGTTCATATGGTTTGTGTGCCGCCTATCGTTTAAATGGTCCTGAGTTCATTGGCTGAATTTTACATCAGTGTCGACCTCTCTCAGTCTGAGTAGCTGTTTATAGCTTTTAATTCGCACTCAGCGGAGATGTGAAACATTAACTGGCAGTGTCCATCGCACCGTCTGCTACCTCACAGATCACTGCTGACTGAAGTTGCTGCTGATGTAGAGAGATTCATTTAATTAAAGAAAAGCTAACGGCGAACTGAAGTTTGCTATTTGTTAACTTGATTGACCATGACGCTTATCACCCAATTAAACTCGAGCTAGAAACGTAACGGCATTACTGGCGTCAAACCTTTAACTAGCCAGTCGTAAAGAACTAATGTCTTGCTTGCATGGTATATGTAAAACAGATTTTAGCCTGGTTGTTTTCGTCATTTGAGCGGCATAAGAAGGTTAAGATAGTTCGCCCCTGACTATATGCTTTATGAAGACATTTTCACAAACCTTTTTGTATTCTTTCTTAGAAAACAGATATAACAATAATGCCGTTGACTGTCAACTCTGAGAGACTGCAGTACATATGGTTTAGCGAGACTTTCATGCATTTCTCCATGGATCTCGTGATGCGCAGGCCGAGGGTAAATGACTTCGACATCACAGGCTTCATGACTCCATACACTGTACCAGTGTGGTGTATGACCCTTGTATGTTGGTTCTTCATAACCTCTATTCTCACGCTGGTCAACTACTATAGGTACTCAGCTGTTTATAAAAATAAATAAAGTATATCTATCCGGGTGGAGAAAATTCCAACTTGCTTAGTGTTCGCCCCTTAGTGAGGGAGCTCCCGCCTACACCTTAAAGTTGAACCAAAAGAATGTTGTATTAGTTAGCATTAATTTAGAGTTAGAGGGGATGATGACAAGCGGGCCTTGTCGTACGTTAAATAACTGTTGCTGATTAATACGCTTTCCTATATAATTAACAATTATTCACCGAAGTGAAGGTGAATAGTGGTGGATATTTACCGAGCCGGTACGGTACGGTATTGGCATGGGAATGGGTATGGGCATGGTGACTGACTGTGCTCTATAAAACTCTACATGACCAAGCAGTAATTAATGTGTCATTTTATGTGCAACAAAATCTGTACTAAAAACTAGGTATTCCCATCCAATCAAATGCATCCCAATTCAATCATCGTGTGATGAATATAAATTTAGCTTTTGGCCAAGGACCATCGTATCGTTGACTGGAAAAACGTACCGCCCCAGTTCATGAACATGGACTCGACAAGCAGCTTGAAATCTGCTGTTAATAATTACCTTCTTGCCTGAGCCACCACTTCATTTTTTTTTTCTTTGTTTTTTTTGCACTGTATATATCTAATTATACACATATTTTTTATATATTTCATTTTGCACTGTGCACTGAAACTTGCGGAATGCCTTTTTTGGATATTGCAAGTTAAGTATGTAGATATATGGTGGAAAACCACACACTTTATTGCACAACACAGCTACCGCCTCCAGGTTAGCTCAGTGGTTAAGCTCCCTCTGCCCAATCCCAGAAGAGAGATTGACAGGACTGAGTCATCAATGGTGCATGGAAATGCCCTAGAGTTGATCATTTTGCCCCCCCCCCCCCCCCCCCATTTTCAGGACCTCCCTACGCCCCTGCAGCTACAGCAACGAATAAATCAACACAAAAAGGGCAATACAGCAAAACTAGAGGCTAATGTTTTGGTCTGTGACGTCAGCATAAAGACAATACAATCGTAAAGTGTAAAATACCATCTCTTCGTTTAAACATGTTTAATTGGGTTTTCTCGGATAAGAAACAATGAAATGTATGAATCGTAATTCATAGAGGAACTTGAAAAGTGTCTCAATTTTTTTAACATATACACACTATGCATAACTCGCGCGGTCACAACACGAAAAAGAGGCCGGTAGGTCCTCTGGAATGTTGAAGTTAATAGCAGGAGGTGTGAAACGTGTTGAACATGATTGTTTAGTTGAAAAATGTTGCTAATCTGTCCTCATTTATCCTTTATTTTTCTTTATAGTACAACCAGACAGGCGCATAGCAAATTAACGGCATTGTTTCACTGAACATTCGTTCAGTGCATTTCACAATCTCCCCGGGCGCTTCAATTTCAACATTCCAGAGGACCTCATTCCAGAGGACCTCGGAAGCGGTTAAGAGAGGCGTTCCTCAGAGGAGTGTCCTAGGACCAATGTTTTTCAATATTTTCATTAACGATCTGTTTTATCATATAAAAATGGTAAAGTTTAATTGCATATGCAGATGACGAGCAATTGTATGACTCAGAACATGGACCCTGTTGCTCTCGATAGACGCATGCAACATGATCTAAATATTGCGCATTTATGGTACCAACACAATGGTATGATTGCAAATGCCAGCAAGCATCAAGCTATGGTGCTAGGTAGGACTGATCATGAGTTCTCCTTCCCAGTGAATAACTCAATCGTTCTATTTGGGATGGCTATAGATAACGAACTCAGTTTTGATAATCACATCTCCACCGTTTGTAAAAAAATCAATAATCAATTTAATGTACTGATAAGATTTCGTAAGCTAATTTCCACTAACACTTTGCTACGGCTATATAAGACGTTCATACTTCCCCATTTTTATTACTGCTCGGTCATATGGCGTTTCTGTAGCTCTCGTAATACTGATAAATTAGAGGCCTTAAACAAGCGTATACTTAGATTTATTCTAAATGACAGAGACTCTGGTTACAGCCAATTATTGGACAAGACGGGGACAACGTCACTATACAACAGAAGAATCCAGAACATGCTCATTATACTTTTAAATGCCTGTATTTTAGTAAATATCCTGAATACTTGAAAGATATGTTTACTCTGCGTTCTGTTATTCCTTGAGGGGCACCAATATTTTAAAATTTCCTAAACCATCAACAACTTCTTATGGCCTTCACTCTTTCAAATACCATATTGCGAAATCCTGGAACTACCTACCGAACAATTTCAGAACTACTACTGTTTTCAATGACTTTAAGAGAATAATCCGGCAGTACAATTTTATTGATTAATAATATTTCTCATTGACATTGTAATATATATATGTGTTTTTTTTTCCCTCGTTTCTTTGAATTACTTTCTCGAAGGTATTAGCTGATATGAGCTACACTGTAAATTCGAGGGTAAATAAAGTTTATGTATGTATGTACCTACCGGCCTCGTTGACATGCTAGTTACCAGGACTTATGCATAGGGTATATAGTCACTAGCATATGGCCTGGTTCTTTTGTGTCCTTATTACAATCTCTCACTTCTTCTAAAAGTTCTTCACGTGTTAATATTCCCATACAGCCCTTATGGACATCGACTCTGTGACGACGAAAACGATGGAAATGAGTTCAGTTTCTTTAACAGCCTGTGGTTCTGCCTCGCCTCTATGTTACAACAGGGAGGAGATGATACACCGAGAATGCTTTCAGGTAGGGGTCACATTATGTAATTTCTGACGTTTGAGCGACGCAGGAGCGATATAGTCAGAAATGGATATTCTGCCGGCACGGTAAAGAGGTTTGGGGAGGAGACTATAGCATTATGGGTAATGCTTCTGGCGTATTTTTATTTATTTAATAGCTTTACAGGCAAAAGTAAAGTCCAAACAAGCTAAGCCTGTTGCGGGAAAAGTACTGGGTCATTCTAGGCCAATCAGCTCCACGTTTGTTTCGAATTTATTTTATATATCTTATTGATTATAGCACAGTTACTTTGTATTGACTAAGTAAGTCGATTGTTAGTTCTCTAGCCCTCGGAGAATTCGGGTTGCTGCATTAGGTCGAGGAGTACGTTTCCGCATTTCCCCACGTTTTTTGGCCACAGCCCCAGAGTGGCTTTTTCGTGGTTTAAGCGGTTTTTCGTATCTGGCAGTTTCCCATTAGCTAGGAATACAATTTATATTAGTTAATTGTATTATGTAGTACGAAGTTGTCTGGCGACTATCCCACAATAAACTATACTTATGAAGTCTCTTGTCAGTGTAGTCAGAATACCTTTTTCCATAAAAGCAGACGTGGCTCTAAATAATGCCCAAAATTGATGAGGTGACCAAAATAATTATTTCTCAAATTGTAAAACCAACAGAAAATCTCAGTTGCAGTGTTAAGACTCGATTTCTTATAATAAAAAGCTCAAAGACGACTTGAAGAAATCAATTGCTGCTTGTATGGTATATTCAACTATGCATCCTCTTACAGCATCTTGTGTTATTGCAAGCGGCAAAAACGTTACAAGGCAAGTTAGTAACTAGTTTGATATGATGCGAAGGACAACAACGACTTAGAAGCCGTTTAAATTTGCATCAGTCTGTAACCTTGTGTACTATGGCTCCTATTATCATTACTCGCATGTTCTATGTGTTCTCTGTAGGCCGTATTGTTACTGGTAGCTTCTGGTTCTGTGTTCTTGTCTGGGTGTCTACCTACACGGCGAATCTGGCCGCATTACTCACCGCATCTCAAACTGGCGACGTCATCCAAAATCTCGATGACATACTCAAAAATGACTACCACATGTACATTATACGGAATACCGCCCTGTACGAGTTTTTCCAGATGTCTGATTACCGGATTTACCGGTTATTGTGGGAAAGGATGTCGGCAGAGAAAACGTTCGTGGATTCGTCTTCTGAGGGTTTTGAGAAAGTCAGAACCATGGAGAACACAGTGTTTATGGACGAAAATCCGTTCACAGATTACTTCATCAATCAGAAGCCGTGTGATTTAATGTCAGGTATAAGACAATGAAAAGTTTAAACATTTTAGTATTACTAACCGCTCACTTTGTATGTATAAGGGCCGACAGCTTATCAAACAGCCGAGTAACAGTTTCGCATTTCAAAGAAACAAATTGAAGAGTAAACAAAAAGGCACCGTACAGCAAAGATGGCGGCTTCTACATTTACCCACAATTCTTCGCGCGCGAAAAACTTTAAATCGTTATAAAATCGCGGTATAGAGGTTTTAATTCTTAAAACAAGCCAGTACAAGTGCTTTTGTTAATACACTGTCATTGAAGAGACCAGAGGATTTCTACGTGTTATTTGGACTGCGTTAGGTTCGCAAGGGATTGTGGACAAATGTACAGCCGCCATTTTGTTTCCGTGTGGTGGATTGTAAGGAACGAATTGACCGATTTAGCTTGTACATTTGTTGTCCCAATTCAGGTCACCTGACTTTTCTCTTTTCTGTATCCCAAGAGAAATTGGAAAACAAAGCACTGAATCCTCTGGAGAGCTGTCACATTATCTGAACTGGGACCGATCAAATGTACAAGCTAAATTGGTTTATTCAGGAGCCCATTGGTTTATTCAGGAGCCCATTGGTTTATTCAGGAGCCCATTGGTTTATTCAGGAGCCCATTGGTTTATTCAGGAGCCCATTGGTTTATTCCTGTGTATTTTGAAGATATTTGTGCGGCTGAAAGCGACAAATTCACGCATGCGCTGTCGTGTAATACTGAAATTAGTCTGAATTAGTTAGAGAAAAAGGCATGTATGCAAGTTCTATTCGGACCTCATTCATAAGGGCGTGGTCTCTGTATTTTAACAGTTTAGCCACATGTTCAATGTATGAAAAACAACATCCTTGCCATGCGAACGAGCATACCAACAGTGGAGATTCTGTAGAATTTGAGTGTTGTAGCATAAAAGGCTGTAAAGTTACAGCGATTTGAAATTAGAGAGATTTGTATGAGAAAAACCATGTAGGCCTTTACAGCCTCGCTTTCATGTATTTTCGACATTTAAAATGCCAATAGCTCGACAGCAATTTGAAACATTGCTTTCAAACTGTGGTCAATTACTAATTTAGGTACGATGTGGTAGCAATAGTTTCTCTGTACACATTTATCTTCCAATTTATGCAAATTAGGTGGCAGCCATTATGAATGAGGTCTATGGTGTTTTAAAGTTTTAAAGTTGTACTCGCCTAAGGCTCGTGCAGTTAAGGAAACGTTCAAATCATCACTCGTGCCATTATCCTGAATAGCACGATAAAATCCATGTGATAAACAAAATACGAATTTGTAAACTTTATGTCAGGCGTTAACGTGCGCGCCTTGTTAACAAGATGTTGTGATTGACAGCCCATCGTGAGTTCATTGTTGTCTGCGTCTGAAATTATAGCAAATGTACCAGACATACAAAGCTCGTGTTAAGGTAAAAGCCGGTCTATTTGTCTCTTCACCTCCAACTACCAACCTGAACCAAAGTGTCCATTTTCATGTGAATTTGCATAATGTATTACACTATAGTACTAGTTGTGCACTGTATTAACTAGAAATCTCACAGCCAGTAATGTTGAGTATCATGAATTAGTATATACCACACCAGCGAATAGTGATTTTCGCGTGCTCTGATTGGCTACTCCGGAGGTGAATATACTTTGCTATTCACCTCCGAGCGAAGCATGCAGCGATCACCTCGCGCGAGTTTTTGTCCATTTGACAGAAATAATATAATTCACCTGTGTGGTATATACTAAAATAATTATTCACCTCCACTTCGGTATATGTAACATGGTTTGCCGTGTTTTATTGTTTTAAACTGGCGGTTTCCTTTCATCGTGCGTGTAAATCTATATTATAAAACAGATAAAGAAGCCTTAAATCCATATTTTATACTATCATAAAACACTCCGGTCATTTGAGAACACTCGAGAAATGTTGAAAGCACGCGCCTTCGGCTTATGCTTTAAAATTTCTCTCATGTTCTCAAATGTCCATCGTGTTTTATGATAGTATAAAACCTGGCTAAGGCTTCTTTATTTGTTAAATAATACACATAATGATAGCAAAGGAATATTAAATCCTACTTACGTTATTTATTTATTTATTTATTTTAGTATAAGTTTCAAGATACATCGGCCATAACGTATTGAATGATGTTGTGATATATGTTTTGTAGTGAACGGTTTGATGGGTTCTAGTAGTTACGCCATCGGTATGCCGAAACACTACCCGTACATCAGCAATATCTCCCTAGCGATACTAAAGATAAAAGAGTCAGGGCTGCTTGATGATATGAGAAGAAAATGGTGGGACGACAGGACGAGCTGCGTGACGGAGAAGAGACTCACGTCTGACGGTACGACTCCCGCAAGCTGAAGGGGGAGCTTTAAAAGGGGAATAATAAGCACTTAATAACGGGCAGTAGAGGTTTGTTTCCCCGAGATCGTAATGTACCTCGAGACGGAACGAAGACATCAGTAGCTAGCCAGATTAAAAGAGCATGCTTTAAAATTATTCTGGGAGGAAATCCGTGAGACAATTTTTTGAAGGGTGGCAACAATTCGGGTGAATGAACATGCTGCTTTAATTCACACTAGCGACGCAAGCATAATCACAAGCAACGCTTAAACTTGCTAGTGAGGAACCACGCTTTACCGGGAAACTTAGAGCAATAATATTTTACAATCCACTGCAATCTTTTTCATTCTTTATTTAACACTTTTAAACTGAATCGTTGTTCACAAGGTATTTCTCTTCTATCTTAGAAGTTTATTTTTGTAGTTTTGGTTCAGATACATTATTATATATGCCCTTTTTACATATGATTGAGTGACCCTAATAATAATAATAAGAAGAAGAAGAAGAAGAAGAAGAAGAAGAAATGATTTTGTATAGCGCCTATACATCGCTGTTCTAAGCGCTTTATGAGATAATTTAAAAACCAAAAATAGCTACAATTAAATAATAATTAATTAAATTCATTACATATTATAAGCTAATTTAAAAAGGTGTGTCTTAGTCTAGACTTTAAAATATTTACATAAGGACTAGTTTATAAAGATAGATCGTTCCATAGCTCAGGAGCAGCCACAGAAAAAGCTCGATATCCATAACTTTTCGGATTAAAAACCAGACGCTTAAGGCGTAAAATATAGAGTTACTGGACGAGCGAAGTTGCCTACGAGGTGTGTACAATTCTATCATATCTTGTATATATACAGGTGCAAGATCATTTAAAGCTTTGAAAGTGAGCAAACGGATCTTAAATATCATCCACTGTTCAACTGGTAACCAGTGTAACTCCTTAGGTATAGATGGTTTGCACTCAATCCCCAGAGATTCAAATGACAAAGGCCATGGCGGCCATGATGTTGGTGTACAGAACAAAAGAAGCTAACGAGGAATCTATTGTTACCTGTACACCAACATGGCGGCTATGACGTCACGTGCAAAGGGTCAAAAGGTGTGATGTGATCGTATTTACGTAAACAAGCGATAACTCGAGCAGCAGTATTGTGGACATACTGGAGTTTAGGCAAACCATAAAGCAGTGAGTTGCAATTATTCAGTTTAACACTAACAAGTACATGAATGAGAAGTAGTGTCATGCGATAAATATTTCCTTGCAATGTTCCTAAGGTGATAAAAAGCAGATTTAACAATGCAATTAATATAACCTGATAAGACTTAGACGTGGTATTATCAAAAATAACACAGTCCACAAATAACAAAAGTAACACTATTATTATATACTCGTTATCTCAGTTCCCTTTGTTCTCTAACGGTCTTTATCTAAGTTATCAACCCAACAATTTTGCTGTAAGAAACGACTTAGAAACACAAAACCCGGAGAGCTTATCTATTGAAATTAGAAAACCTAGATCTAAGCCGTTCATATTATCTACAGTTTACCGCCGGGCCCTAATTCTAAACCAGAATTTTACACATATTTAGAAGCCCTCATCGGAAAAATAGATTCAGAAAATACGGAACATATCATCTTGGGCGATTTTAAATGCAACCTCCTATCTGAATCTAAATAACAACAATGAAGCGCTTCTTAATATCACTGATATTTACAATCTCCATCAGTTGATTGAAGAACCAACACGTATTACTGCAACAAGTAGCACGTTAATTGATCTTATATTCACAAATCATTCTGATAGCATAACCTGCAGTGGAGTATCTCCTATAAGTATCAGTGACCATAGCTTAGTGTATGCTTATCGCAAACTCTCCTTACCACCTACGTCAAAGCGAACACGCAATGTTTCCATTCGGCATTTCAAAAAATTTAATTGAGAAAACTTTCGCAATGACATTGTATTGCAAAAATGGAACGACCTCAGGAGAATTGAAGACACAAATGAAATGTGGCTTAAATGGAAAGCGATGTTTACAGAGGTATGCGATAAGCACGCTCCAATACGTACTAGACGTACACGAGCGTCGAAAAGCCCATGGATTAATTCTGAGTTAAAAAATAAAATGCACCGGAGAGATCGTCTCAACATTAAAGCTATAATGTCTAAAGATCAACAGGATTGGAATAACTTTAAGAAAATACGCAATCATGTAAATGACGAGATCAGGAAAGCAAAGAAAGCCTATTACAATAGTGCTTTTGAAAACAATACTTGCAACTCGCGTAAAATGTGGCAAACCATAAATGAAATAACTTCGCGTAAAAACAACAAATCAGTGATTAATGAAATAGATTGTAAAGGTACAACTTCAAGTGCCCAGTTGAGGTTGCTGAGACATTCAATGAATACTTTGCAGAAATCGGACCGGAACTTCCTAAAAATATAAAAGAAGTTGACGTTTGTTATAAAGACTATCTCAATGAAACTAACAAGCGTTTCTCCCTCGAGACTAATCAATCTCAAGTATTTTCACTATTATCTAAACTTTGCAAGTCCAATATTTCTGCCAAACTTCTCAGGGAATGTCCTGATTTGATATCTGAGTCACTGACTAATATATTTAATAAGTCAATTGAAACAGTTTCCCGACGAATGGAAGAACGCTAGAGTCACACCACTTTATAAAAACGCCTAGAAACGCACTGACATGACCAACTACCGGCCTATATCAATTATCCCAGTAGTTGCAAAGGTGTTTGAGTGAATCGTTTATGATCAACTGTATCAATATTTAACAGATTGCTTTCATCCCACCAATCTGGTTTTCGTTCCGTTCACTCCACAGTAACTGCACTACTGGAAGCAACCGATAGTTGGTCACTAAATATTGATCGCGGATACATGAATGTTGTTGTCTTTCTAGACTTAAAAAAGGCCTTTGATACAGTTGACCATACTATTCTTCTATCAAAATTAGAATATTATGGAATAACCGGACCTGCACAGAACTGGTTTAATTCCTATTTAGAAAGTCGAAGTCAACTAAGAAAGTTGTTAGGAGTGGCGTGCCTCAGGGACCATCCTAGGCCCCTTATTATTTTTATTATATATAAATGACCTGCCTAACAGCTTAGTATATTCGCAGCCAAGAATGTATGCAGATGACACTAGCATAACATACGCAAGTAATAATATAGAAGAAATAAATGAGCGTATGAGTTCAGTTTGATTTGAATAGGATTCATATTTGGTTGGCTGCCAATAAGCTCACGCTAAACATGACGAAAACCGAATTTTTACTCATTGGCTCAAGACAAAGGCTATCCAATCTCACGGGGAGCACAAACTTCGTTATTGACGAAGCCCCAGTAAAGCAGGTCTCAGTTTCAAAGTCCCTTGGTGTACAAATTGATCAAAACCTAAATTAGGAAAATCATGTTCACATGATATGCCAAAAAATCGCCTCTGGGATAAGTGCCATCAAACGCGTTAGGCACTTTGTTCCTCAAGAGACACTGCTTACCATTTATAATGCACTAGTACAACCGCACTTTGACTATTGTAGTGTAGTTTGGGGTAACTGTAACAAACGCCTTTCCCGAAAATTACAAAAATTACAAAATCGCGCGGCACGCATAATAACATTTTCAAGCTATGACGCTAACGCCGATAACCTCTTTCAGTTACTTAACTGGAATAAACTAGACCGACAACGAAAGGTCAGTAAATCGATTTTAATGTACAAAGTGGGGGGGGGGGGTCCTTAAAAGTTGCAGTTTTGCTAAGGGGGTACCTGAAAAAAAAGGGAAGGTTTGCTAATTTTTCACCCATCCCCCCCCCCCCCCCCTCCGATAAATAATGAACTGTCCCTAACACTCCATTAACAAAAATACCACCCTCCACAAAGAACCTAAACTAAAAGCACCTTTCTATCTTAATAACATTCAGAAATACTTGAGAGCAAACGAATCCATATAGGAAGTATGGTTGGAGTGTACATCGTTCTGGTGCTGGGTGGTATTGCTTCTGTTGTGGTGGTGTTTGTCGAGATCTGGTGGAAGAACAGGCGGGACAGAATCAACGCTAAAGTCAAGCAAGGCTGGGCGACTATCAGAAGCACAAAGGGGCTGCTAGCGTAAGTTTGCCTTTTGAAGAAAGACATATACTTTCTCACGTTATCAATGGTTACGTAATCAGAAGCACAAAGGGACTACTAGCGTAAGTTTACCTTTTATAGAAAGATATATACTTGATCACGTTATTACGTTATCAATGGTTACGTAATCAGAAGCACAAAGGGACTGCTAGCGTAAGTTTGCCTTTTGAAGAAAGATATATACTTTCTCACGTTATCAATGGTTACCGCGTAATCAGAAGCACATTTTCTCACGTTATCAATGGTTACGTAATCAGAAGCACAAAGGGACTGCTAGCGTAAGTTTGCCTTTTATAGAAAGATATATACTTTCTCACGTTATCAATGGTTACGTAACTAGTGTATGAACTCGAGCTGGTATATAGGTTACATAATCGTTAATTAAGTGTAGTACTTAAGGATTGTCTGATTGTGAGTTATCACTCGAAGGCATCTTTCTTATAGACACCTTTGAAGAATTTGATCTAAATTTCATGTACTGTTTCAAGAACGAGCAGGAGTATTTTATCAGATTTACAAACACGAGGGCGTAGCATGCGTAGTATGCGTAGTCGTGATAATTCAATCTTAGCTGCAAATAAGGTCTAGCTTGCATACTATTGATCACTCCGTTTGGTAAACAAGGTAGATCGATTTGCAGAGCTATTGGTGACTCAAAAGTTCCAGTTTCGGAACTCTGTAGGTAAAGTCATATTTTGTCGAATAGTACAACAATAGACCCGATTTAGCTTGTACATTTGTTTTCCCGATTCAGGTCACTTGTTTTTTCTCTTGAGTAATGTTTTCTTGTTTTTCTGTATCCCAAGAGGAAATGTACAAATTTCTCTAATTGGAAAACACTGAATCCTCTGGAGAGCTGTCACATATCTGAATTCGGACAACAAATGTATAAGCTAAATCGGTCTATTATTATTATTATTCGTGTTTCGCTGTCAGTTAAAAAAACTGACAGCTCGCCACTCGCGAACAAATCATAATATGTTGCTCAGCCTCGTCCAATAATTGCTTATTATTCGTTGCCAAGTTGAGTGTTTCTTTCACGCTTGATAAACATCTTCCTGGTGATACCTCCCAGTTCTGAACGGCGCAACTGACTTACTATTACTTTATCTTGCACAGCTTACAGAAGAGAAACAGAACGTTGAACGTGATGCCATTCCAAACAGAAACAGGATGCGAAGTTCAGGATATCTCGGGCGATTCAAAGACACACATTACAGACGAGTATTGAAAATCATGTCCAGGTTTTAACGAAGCCTTCTTTTGTCATACACCGCGACAGGTTCTACGTATTGAAAACCACGAACATGATAAGTACCTGCCCAGTGTATGATTTGATCCTTATAGTCCGGACAGCGGTCTTATGTACAGTAGCATGCGTAGTGAGCATTGCACTACGGTAAGCCTACCAGTTATCAAACTGAAGGTTTCAAGATTTCAACAAAAATACGCGGTTTCACGTGCCGTCGTCCTAAGTGAGTGTAGTATAAGGCAAACAACAAATAACTGGATAACACAAAGACAGAGAAATGAATGTATAAAAGGAATGATAACTATGGATTCATTCGTTGGTCCGCCACGGAAGCACTATTCGCGCGCATGCTCAGTCCTGTTCTGTTCTTCTGTCTACCTTTGTGATATTCTGTTAAAGGTGAAGTAATACGGGTAACAATTTATTGCAACTTGTCTCGCAACAATGTTGCGTCGCGAGTTGAAGCGCGATGTTGTACGTATTACCACCCACTCGAGCAACTTGACATGCAACAAATTTCCATGTTGCAAGTTGCAGCAACATGTTGCAGAAAATAGAAGTGACTTCTACTTTTTGCAACAAATTTAGGTTTTATTTGTTGCTCGCATTACCATAGGCTAACCATCCTCACATTTTGTGTATTTGTCACTGATATCATGTCTTTCTGTTAATCCATTATTTCTTATCAAAGTCCCCGAAACTCACTCATGTAACCGATTGTGAAATAAAATGTCCTTTTGACCTGATTTATATGTGTATGTGTATGTCCGTAGCCTACTCAGTCCTTTAACTTGTTGTTTTTAGTCACCGTGTAGTTGTGAAATCCTAATCATTAGTTCTTTCTTTGACTATTATTAATTTAATTTAGTCTCATGAGCCCGCAGTAATTGGCTTTAGCGGCCACCCTGCTTGTTATCATTTTGTTTCTACAACATTGTAATTTGTTAAAACTATCGTTCGTGGTATTATTCCTGATGTGTATTTTTCCTTCAGGCGAAACTTAATAAATAAATAAATAAATTTAGTTGGTTGTTTACGCGCGCGCTCATAATACAGCTCGGGCTTCCTGTGGCTCAGGTTGTTTACATACTCTCGGGCTTCCTGTGGCTCATCTGCTATGTACACATCTCAAGCATGTTAAGGCATGGTTTGAACATGAAAACGAGGCTACAGCTATTTTCTTGAATAGAGTCACTTGAATTTGCTCAAATCCTAGAACAATGGTGGTTATAACTAATCTCAGCGTTTTTAATCGTCCTAATATAAAATTTTGGTAAAATGTCTATCACGTGACCAACCACGTGATCACAAAAAGTTGAAAATTAAACTAAAAACGGGTGGTGCGTTTTATATTTTAAGTAACGATTTTGTGTTTATCTGATTACACTTGTGGTTGACTTTAAAGATCAGTCCGGAATGGTTGACCATGATAGACTGTTAAGGCGAAAATATAGAAAACAGGTCACGTGACCTATTCTTGGAACCATTTTTCGCCATTTATATCCTCTTCAGTGATAAAAAGTCAACCATTCCGGACACAGTCTCATTTCCCATAACAAGCTTAACATTTCGAATCGAAAATCTGAAACAAAACAATAACTTCCGCCACCCCATTTTGATTTCTTTGTTTTATCAGCCTTAAGGTCACGTGACCTTCAAAACACCAAAATACCGATACTTAAATGTTAAGACACACGATTACCGTATTATTCCAAAGTTATAGGGTATTTCATACATAAATAACAAAGATAACGAATTTTGAATGTTTTATCAGAACGGTTCAAAAACCATGCCTTAACATGCTTGAGATAGAGCGGTTTTCAGTTGAGTGTAGTAAAACCAAACGCAAACTACCCACAGCCAGCCAATCATAGGAGCGAGCAATCACAAGTAACTCATAAATGGCTTCCCTGTGAGCCAATGACAAACCAAAGCGAAACCAAAACCAATTTGCATTTGGTTTTACTTTGGATTCTGATTGGTTGGTTTACTGTTTCTCAGCCAATAGGAGAGCTTAGTAAACGCAAAACCAAAACACTTCCGAGAGTCAATTGAAATCCGCTCTAAAAGTACACAGCCTTGTGTACTTTTATACTTAGCGAGCCATAGGAAGCCCGAGCGTATGTAAACAACCTGAGCCACAGGAAGCCCGAGCTGTATTATGAGCGCGCGCGTAAACAACCAACTAAATCAACACATACACAGCAGAATCAAGTCAAAAGGACATTTTATTTCACAATCGGTTACATGAGCGAAGGTCCTGTTACACGGGCAATTTTTCTTGCAACTTGCTACGCAACGACATTGCGAGACAAGTTGCAGAAGAAATTGCGCGTGTAACACCCCTCTTTACAACTCGTCTCGCAACGAAAAATTGCGAGACAAGTTGCAGGGAAAGTAGAACGATCTTTTACTTTTCGCAACGCTGCGCGATCGGTTGCACCGCGTAACAACCCTCTTTGCAACTTGTGTTGCAATTTTAGCGAATCAACCAATCACAATTCTCATAACTAGCCCAAGGGGAGAGGGGAGGGAAGGTGAAATTCGCACCGCAATCCAAGATGGATTTGTTTACGTTTCCCGGCGAAGAGGTAGACACAGAAAACAACGTCGCCGCAAATGTAAATAGGAAGTTGACGGATGCAGAGAAGGTTGAGCTGTTGAGTGAGTTGAACAATCGTCTATGTATTAACCACGTTATTCTGCGTCTCTTTTTATCATTTTCTTCTTCATGTTCTAACTCTAAAAGAACATTAAAATACGCATCGCTTTCCTACGGCGATCCGCGGCCATGTTGCCATATGTTGTAATTTACTTGTTTATTTTATTTTATCGAGGAGTTCCCGCTAAAAATTATAACTATGCAAGTTGCTTAAGAACGTACGTTGCGTACGTCTAACATCCCACAGCAACTTGCAATGATTTTCGATAGTCAACATTGTTTTGCAAGTTGCAAGAAAAATTGCCTCGTGTAACAGGACCTTGAGTTTCGGGGACTTTGCTAAGAAAGACATGATATCAGTGACAAATACACAAAATGTGAGGATGGTTAGCCTACCACTAGCGCTGCAACTTGTATAGAAAGAACGCTTGTGATTGGCTACAAATCTAGAAAGAACGCTTGTGATTGGCTACAAATCTAGAAAGAACGCTTGTGATTGGCTGGCAAGTGATGATGTCAGTAAAACAAAGATGGCGGACGTTCTTTCTAATTTTGTGACAGTCGAAGAACTAAGTAAGTAATTTATATTTATGTTTAATCACTTGTTGCTCTTTTGTACTTCTCGTGTTCCATCTTCTGAACATAAAACAAATGTGTTGTTATATAAAATTGGTCCAACATTGTCCAACATTGTTAGACGAAACATGCTGGACTCGTTTGGACACCTGTTGGATGAAGTTGATTTCGGTCAAACTTTCCAACCAACCAACATCCAACATTTATTTTGTTCTCGTGTTCGATGAACCATGTCACAACATGTTGTATTCGTTGGACAGCCTTGCGCATTGTTGGACTCGCGCATGCGCAGTATCTTCTATACACCTCCATTTACACTTCCACAAAATATGGCGTTATAATTATGGGTAAATTAAGACCCCAGAATCCTTGTCGTCTTCCATTATGTACGCAACATGTTGGACAATGTTGGTCTCATTTGGGCACCCCATCCAATATGGTCCAACGTGATCCAACATGGACCAACATGGTTCAACATGGACCAACATGGACCAACATGGACCAACATGGTTCAACATGGACCGACATGGTCCAACATGGACGGACATGGTCCAACATGACATGGTCCAACATGGACCGACATGGTCCAACAGTGATGGATGATGTTGCTCCGGTTTGGACTGGCCATTAGACTGGAAATATGATGACTTGTATTGAGAATAATCTTAAAAAGCTTAAGAACACATTGAAATGAGTAGCAGTCCAAATAGATGGAAATGGGTGACATGATTATGAAAACAATTAGCTCAGAAGTGGTGCCAGCCAGTTAAATGTTGCTTTGGTGTCCACTTAAATCTTGCTAAAAGCTAGTAATAAACATTCCATCAAAACTTTATTCGAGTGTCAAAACTTCTATGCTTGATTCTTTAGAAATTGTTAAACTATCGAGAAGTATCATGGAGAAAAAGGATTGGGTTTTGGAAAAAAAGGGCTGGAAAGTGGCCGGATTCCTATCGTGACAAACTAACAGTTGAAAGAGATGCACAAGTCTTGTTTTCTACTTAAAAGTGTTGATCTGGCTTCAGTTAGAAACTCGATTAATGTTTATCTTAGAAAACCGAGCCATCCATCCGTGTTATCACTGTCAATCTAATACCTACGAACCAAGCTCTGTTAAAAATATATAAAAATAATAACAATTGTATGTACTGCTCGTGTGACATGGAAAATTAGGATGAATTGAATTGAATCTTCATAGGATAAAATATTTATTTTTCAGTCTAAATTGGCTGGGTTATAAACAAAAACATACTCTCCTTTATCAAAATGGAATACATTTTAAACCACAATTCAGTAGAGTTCCTAAGGAGAGGAATCGCTTACTTAATTAATTCATGAAATGACCAAATAAACTAACATAAATTAGCAGTGGTTTTAAAATGTACAAATTTGACAGCAATTGAGCGACGATGGTTGTTTAGTGTAGTGGTTGCGATGTTTGCCTTACGAGTAGGCGGGAGCGGGGTTCGAGTTCCAGAAAATCTCTCATATTTTTTACATCACCATTTTCTTGAGAAGTTTTTCTTGAGAACCTTAGCTCTAGGTGGGTAAGATCTTGTTTACTGACCGGTTAAGTTTTTTTTATTTTCAGGGTAGGATTTTAGTTAGTTTATATTGTCATTTCATGAATTAATTAAAGACCCTTTAGCACGCCCCGTGATACTTTGCGCGAAACCAGTGTTTTTGTTTTGATTTCGTGTTCACTGACTGTGACGCGACGAGCGCCTAATTCAACAAGTAACTCAACAACCGTCAAAATTCTATGAAACTTTATATAAACGGAAATAATGCCTAGTTTAAGAAATAACAAAAAGCCCTAAAATCGATTCAGCGTTGAAAGCTGAGACTTATTCGTTAATCAAACGTCCACAAAGGTAGAACTTGGAAGAGAACTTGATGCAGGACGTTTAATTATTCAGCGCGTTCTAGGTTTTAAAACTTATGCATTTCATACGAGATTATAGAACGCAAACAGTTCGATTCTTGATCAAATACACATCTAACTAATAATCTAGATGAGGAATAAGTCAAGCAACAACATACAGCAATAGAAAATCAGTAGCAGCAATAACTTTATTTGTTCGCTGAGGAGAATATTATAAGTGTGTGTACTGACCGATCGCTAACAAAGTATTTGCGTTGACTTACATACATACATACATATTTATTAATCCTTGTAGTATAACTACTGTACAGGATGCTAAAAGCGATCAACTAAAGATACAGGCGGCGAATACAAAAATAAAGTAAATAAACGAATAACAATAATTAATTAATTAATTTATGAAAATACTACGTATAACTCGTTGCGTTTGATTGAAAAGACTGAACGGTGTCTGCGAGGACTGCAACACTAGGCAGACTGTTCCAAAGAGGGATTACCCTAGGAAAAAAGAATGCTTATAAGCATTTGAATTAGCAGATATATGCCTAAATTTATAAGGATGGTTTGCTCGAGTTCTAGAATAAGAGAACTGGACTGTGTCAGGGAAAGGAAGGTAAACTAGGTTATTTATAGCTTTGTACATTATGGTTACTGAATCTAAATCTCTTCGCATTTCTAACGTATCCCAGCCCAGGGAGTGTGTCATACTACAACATTAGAATAGCTAGTCAGAGTAAATCAGGCGTGCTAAAGGGTCTTTAAGTGAGCGATTCCTCTCCTTAGGAGTTAGCGAATCAAAGTAATGATTACCATGGATCATTGTGTCTGATATCCGGCGGCGATAAGCTGGTAATCACTCAATCAATCTCAGTTGGCGACAACACTTCTGGCGATCACAAGTGGGTACGTTAGTACACTCAGTGTCTTCCTTCAAAGGTACAGTAAGTGTTACTTATAGTGTTCAAGGGATACTTTGGGGTTATATAGAGCGCTAGGTTTAGTATTGGTCAATTGCCCGTTACAATGGCCCATGATCTTAGCACTGAACCTGGTAATAAAATGTCGGTTTTGTTTTCAAAAACACTGATTTTCTAGCTCGATTTTTAACTGGACAAGAAAAAGAGTGAAAGTCAAGAAAATTGTACATAACCAATCTTTTCTCTGAGTTCGCCTCTAGAGTCAATAGCAGTAGATAGGACTCGATTCTAGGGTCAATAGCAGTCGATAGGCCGATGAAGTTCCACTGAGGCTTATTTACTCTTGCTATGTCGTGCTGACGAGTCATTAGAAGGACGAAACAGCTATCCAGAGCTGCATTCTAGTTCGACCACTATCGTGTTAGGTCTAGCTAACCGTGGTGTTGTGTAGTTGAGTTTTCTGACACTGTTTAGGGCGGTTTATACTTACATTTGACTCCGCAAGTGTGGTCCTTTATTTGGTCTTTTTATCTCTTCCAAAAATAAGAATCAACGTTAACCTATCTAAAGGAGAGTCATTTCACGCCAAACCTATAATTGCAATAACAATAAATTATAATATTTATAGAAATCTGCAAAGGACGTACGAAATTGGCGATTTGCATCATGATGTCACATACTACAACTACCAGAATCCTTTGCGCGTTTTCTTTAGACCATTGTCTTGGTATTCCCAAAGGAGTTGGAAAATCTGAACAACAGAAATAATTTGAAAAGGATACTGGTAGTTGTAGTAGCATGACATGAAATCGCCTATTTGCACAAGAATGTAAGAAATACGAGACCATATAGAGTTAGAAAAAATAAAATGGCCCGGTTTTCCACATAGTGTTTTTCTTTTGCAGATTTGTATAATAAACAACTTATAAAGTTGGCTAACCAGCTGATACGGCTGCGTATTTTTGTTCTCGCCAATCGCATTTTGGCTCGCGCCAAAATACACGTGACTCGTAAACATACATAGCCGTGTTGCCTTGTTAGCTGACAGGGCAGTTTTAGTGCAGTGGGACACTGACAAAGGCACAAATAGTCGCGATACACGAAGTGTTTAAGAAATAAGCATTTCAAAATTGTACTCTACTGCCAGAGAAGTAATATCACATTTGTAAAAAGTAAAACATGTTAAATAAATCAAATTAAACATAATGAGAGCCATCGATCATGTTCCATTTGTTAATTGGCTTTCTCTATTCGTTGGAATAAGTAACTGACTATGTTGGACCGCAATTTCAGATTTAGTCTCAACTCTTTAGTCTCAATTTCTTGCAATATCCGGTAAATAAAATGTTTCAGATGACTCGGGTAAAAACATTTGGGGGAAATTAAGGATTGTTATGTTCACCTAGCTCAATGGACAGGAAACGCGGCCAGATGAATGACAAGAAACACTTTGATCTAATTCAGAGGCGGCTTTCCGTGCCTTGCTATGGAACTAGTTATTATTGGATCAATTTGTTGCATCGCTTTTGAAACAAGTGAACTCGATTCTCTAAATTGACGGCATTCTTTGGAAAACATCACTAGCGTTTTAAAGAAGAACTTGTAACATTCTCTTTTTTCTAGAATTGTTCTTTCTTTGGATCAAACTCTCTTTCTGTTTCCCTCCTCTCTTTAAGTTTCTTTCCCTGAATGTGTTGCCAGCGACGAGCTAGAGCGAACGTAGATATAGCAAAAGTTTCAAAGCCAAACCTTTACGCCCACCAAGCTTTAAATTTGCTTTAATATTTCATGCAATAATCGAAATGCAATAATCGAATTGAGGGGATCTCTTTCACGGCTCGACTGCTTGTGCGATACCATTTGCGAACAAATGGTGCGCGAAAACTTACACCCATGGTTTGTCATCGAAACAGCATTCCAATAAAACATTCTTCAAGGCTGTCTTGACAAAAAGTTTTCTGTTTCCTTGAGTTTTTGCGTAGCATCTTTTGTGGTTTTCCATTGATGGTTACCCATAAATCATTACAACAATAGACCACTTGAATATTGAGCAAAAATACAACTAAATGAGCATTTGTCGCGAATTTAAAACTACTACACCTTCTTGAAGATTAAACTATGAGCCAGATGAGCAAATATTTTCACAATACCAACCTAGCGAAAGCCGCTACGCTGGGCAGGGTTTTAAACGCATTTAGCAAGCTTATTATTAGGGTGTATTATTATATTTTTATAGCAGTTCAATTCACAAATTACAATAAATTGTTACTACAGCAACCTGGCATAACTCAGCGGTGGAGTTTACCACAATTATTAGGCACACGACGGGAGTCGGTCTATCTAGAGCGACCTGTAGCAAATTGCTTTTGGTAAGTTTTCCTGCTAGCGGGACTCGAGTGAAGTCGCTTCTCCGTACCAAATATGAGTAGTTTCATTTTTTTACTGACCCTTTTGCTTTAGCAATATGTTTAATTTGCTTACAAAAGAGCTGCTTCCTTGAGTTGGGATTCTTCCGAGACTGAGGTAAGCGATTCATGTCATGTTTCTGTTGGTATAGAAAACAACTCTCAACAATGGGGTGATCTAAATCACGGCAAAATGTTCTTAAATCGCCTCGCCATGACTCATTCATTGTCCGCTAGGCCTTTCATATGGACAAAGAAGATTACTGAGTATTTCTTAAGAAGGTTCAAGTCCTTAAAAGAACTCGAATGCAATGGTTCTGATATATACGAGTCCTTATGAAAGCAGTTAAAAAACCCTAAACCTTGGGGGGAATAATCAGAAAGGAATTTCCCGTGTTAAAACCATGATGGCTCAAATTGGTGCAATGTTATTTATTCTCCAAAGTAAACGCACCTTTCTCAAATACCACCCTTTTCTAAAGCTATTGGAATGTTATTTTGACATTTTGCCGCTATATTGACTTTTGTTTATTTTGTAACACTGAATTGACACTTCAAAACGGAGATTAAGCAATGTGGAAGCCGGCTCTGCTTCTTATTGTCCATATTCTTGGCAATATCAGTGAAAAATGAAATCACGCTCATGACGCTGTATTTAATGCAAAGAAATACTACAACATAAACTAATTCAATCAAAGTAGAAATATTGTATAAAAAGGATACAAGCAGGCAATTAATTACGTAATACGACGTCTGGCCTCAGGCGCAACCTAGTATGATTTGTTGTCAAATTTACTCAAATAAGGTTCCACTTTCGTTTAACCGAATTAAACATAACGCTGGAAGAAAAACCGCATCATTAAAGCTTAGCGTAACTGAATGAGACAACTATGGGATTTATTTCCGCCATCAGCGAAAGCAGTTCCTGAATTTCGTCCACCTTACCCAGATCTGTGTATGGTCTAAGATTCAATACATTGTAAGTTTTTGATATAACGAAATAGCTTAATTTTTACATTGACGATACACCTACGAGAGTTTCCATATCCATCGGCACACCCATCTCATCTCATCTGATATTTATTAATCCGTTTAGTCATAAAGACCGTGCAGGATGTTACAAAAAGGTCAAACGGCCATAGTGGTGGGAAAAAGAAACCTGTAAATTTAACAATAAATATAACGTATCTAAGTAAATACGATGATCAATAATAACAATAAGCAGAAACGAAGACCAAATTACACACTTCATAGCATTGTACTATTTAACTGACTAGTGGGGAAAATACGTTTGTATTCTGACAGGAAGTGCCCCTCTCTGGAAGATATCTACTGAATCTGCTTTAACTGCGCTTAATGGGAGATTATTTCACACTGGAATAACTCGCGGAAAAAAAGAAAACTTATACGCATTTATATGTTAGCTGGAATATGCCGAAATTGATAAGGATGGTTCGAGCGTGTTCTATTATCGGCAACTTGAACAGTGTTAGGAAGGCCTAGGAAACAAATGTTATGGACAGTTTTAATGATCATAGTTGCAGTATTTATGTATCTACGGAATTCTAAAGTGTCCCAACCGACAGATTGGCGCATTGCAGTAACACTTGAATATCTATAATAATCAATGCACACAAAGCGTAAGGTATTTCGCTGTACATTAAATGCTGTTTATCGTAAGGATTCCACGCTGTTGTTGCACACTCGACTTGGGGGCTCACTAGAGATGGCCTGTTGCTTGACCTGCGTGCTACATTGTGATGCGTTTCTACGTAAAATATAAGAAGCCTAGTATTTTCATGGCCTTGCAGTTTACTGGTTTCAGCTTGGTGCCACGCTGTAGTATTCATTTGGTAATTTTAGGGGCGTTCTGCTGATTGACATAATGTTACATTTGCTGGCGTTAAAATTCATTTGCCAAGTGTCTGACTAGGGTGTTAATATCTTGTTGAATTAAGTTAATGTCATCAGAAGTTTCTACTTCACGATAAAGCACTGCATCGTCTGCAAACAGTTTAATAGAGGAATATAGGCCACATGATAGGTCATTTATATACACTAAGAAGAGAATAGGGTCAAGCACCGTGCCGTGAGGGACTCCTGAAGGGACATGGATCCAGTCAGACTTGGCCCCATTCACTTGTACAGCTTGGCTACGGTTCGAAAGAAAACTGCTTACCCTCGGTTGATTGTTTGAGTATTACACATGCATGTACGAAAAGGTCGTTTTGATCTCAACATTTGCGATTGCTGAAAAGCTGTCTGGCTCTCCCAAAAATCCTAGATATGATATCTGGCTGCCGCAACTCTTACTAACTCTTCAAGAACAAAAAAACACTGATTATATATACTAATACTAATTTATTTCATTTAGTAAAATACATTCCAAGTGTCACAAATCTAAATCGTAAACCGATAGACCCTTCCACGGTTTTTTTTAACTTTTGATATATTACACGTATAACAGAAAAGCCGTCGATACTGCTGAAAAGAGCACCTCGAACTAGTTAGTCAAAATCCCTAATTTGAGAGTTATATCTTGAATAGGAGTAAAGATACAGGCCCACAAACTCGGACAATTTCGGGAAAGTTTACATACGTTTGTATGAAATTTCGACTAAACTTGCCCCCAGTCCAAATTTCCATACAAACGTCTGTAAAATTTCCAGAGTTCGCGGGCCTATAACTTTGCTCCTATTCAAGATATAACTCTCAAATTTGGGATTTTGACTAACTTCGAGGTGCTCTTTTCAGCAGTATCGACGGTTTTGCTCTTATACGTATATATCAAAAGTTAAAAAAAACGTGGAAGGGTCTATCGG
This sequence comes from Actinernus sp. WN-2022, assembly GCA_030867875.1. Lineage (NCBI taxonomy): Eukaryota > Metazoa > Cnidaria > Anthozoa > Actiniaria > Actinernidae > Actinernus > Actinernus sp. WN-2022. Next base: position 3,249,702 of record JAOWCC010001210.1, read on the forward strand.
TTTACGATTTAGATTTTTTAGCACATTTATTATGATGAGAAACACAGTACACCAGTCAAAACGTCAAGCCTGTTTCATACATAAGGCATCATTTCAGCTGAACAAGAATAATAAATCATAGGTAGACATGCCACTTGATATGATGACTTAAAACAAAACATTGCCTGCGTGTTGGTTTCTGGTATAGTTATTCTGATATTTTGTTCCGATTCAGATGTGGGTGTTTTTCTGAAGAGAGCCGGGTGCGTTTTTAACTCTGTGTTTTGATTAACTTCTTAACTTCATTAATTTCCATTCACACTGGGGTTAAAAATAAACCACTGCTTGGCTCTCGATATTATAGCGACCTAAAACATCACTGCGTCACTGGTTAGTTCAGTTGGTAGAGCACGGTCTAGAGTGCGGGGGTCTTCCTCCCTTCCTAAACCATACGAGGGGGACGTAAAAGAACCTGTTGTGTTATTTTGATTTTGAATCCCGGCCGCCTTATCTCCCCCCCTTCCTAATCCATACGAGGGGGACGTAAAAGAACCTGTTGTGTTATTTTGATTTTGAATCCCGGCCGCCTTGTCTCCCCCCCTTCCTAATCCATACGAGGGGGACGTAAAATAACCTGTTGTGTTATTTTGAGAAAGAGTAGGAGATTGGCTCCCGATACAACAGCCAGATATTCTGAGGTACTAACAATCACTCATGATTGTAAACTGCATGGCAGAACATTGCGCCACAATAGCAGTCCGTATCACAAAAATAACCTTGTGAAGCGCATTTGAATATATCCATATAGAATTCTCGCTATATACTGAATGAATACTATTTTTACCTTTTAAAGAGGCCATTTAAAAAACTAGAGAGAGTAGAAGTGTTCAACGAAGAAAAAGAGCTTTTCAGTTTGGTGCACTTGTATTTAAAAATGCGTTAGAAATGGCATGTCTCCTCATTAAGAGATGTATAAGTACTCAGACATACCTTCGCGGGTGCATCTCGTTAAAAACATATTCGCGCTACGCTTTAAGGTATCAGGAGCCCTTCAAGAGCGCTTCCCGAAAACTTTCAATTGCGCGCGTTAAATTCAAGAAAACCCCTACAAAGTATATATTTTCTGAAAGCTTAATAAACATAGATTCCAGAAAACAGCTTGATTTTCCTCATTAGTAAATACTCTTTTATTTATTGTGATTTTAATCCAATTTGACCATACCTTATACCTGGAGCTCCTGTCCCTCGGGAATTTGACGGAAATCCGCGCTGAAACCACCTTCATAAAGTAGAGATATTGATCTAAAAAAGGGTGTCTCAGTTTTCTGATATCTTATTCCGTCGCGAAAATAATCAACTGCAAAGATCCGGAACACCTATTTTAGGGGTCGAAGAACGAAACATGAAAGTATCTCAAGAACAAAACAACGCATAAAAAAACTGAGACACCCTTTTTTGTCAACATATTGATCTAGCTATATGCCAATTTTCAATCCGATCTATTAAAATCTAGAGGGACAGGAGCTTCGAATACATGTTACAAAACTTGCATCTATAACGCCGTAAAAAATGGTTTGAAAGTTTCCTGGCATCCCACTGAGGTTTGTTGACACAATTAACTTATCTATCATTAAGAATGTCATTTTTCCAGTATTTGATGTTGAGCAGTAGGTATAGGGGAACACGATACCATGTTGTTCATGAAAGGCCGCATGCGATTTTGCGCGCTTCTGTGAAGAACTACGCAGACCACGATAAGTTAGCTCTTCGGTGCGATATCTTCGGTTTGAATATCGCAGTAGACAAGTTCAATTTTAGCGCTACCAGTGTCATGGTATTTCACAGAAATCATGAGTGCACAGAGAAGGCAAAGAAGAAGAAAGCGTAGAGAAACAGCCAAACCAGTACAATGACTGTTATGGAAGATCGTGTTAGGTTTCTGTTGTTCTTCGTCTTCGGCTATCGAAGGCGAAGTTACAGTCGAAACTTCGGGGCGAAGTTTATGGGCACTTGCACTCTTTCAACTTGGAATTGACTTTGCAGAATCTCCAACTTCTGCCCACTGATTATCTTGGTTATAATATGAGCCAAGATCGCTTTCCGTCAGCGTCGACTTTCGTTTCTTCACGGAAGAAAACGAACATAAGCCCTCCCTAGGCAGCTAGCTTCAAATTATGAATTGAGCTATATATATATTATAAAACTATATTTTAGATATGATTTCTGTGTGAAACGTAAATGAATATTTGCAACTCAACGGCTTCAAGACGAGCTAGACGAGTGAGCGTGTTTATTTATAAAAGTTCACGTTTTTTCGCGGTTTCCATGAGAACGCTTCATAAGTGCTAATAAGCCGTTGACAGCCTGCTTTTCCGTCCATATTTCTTTTCGCCGTAATTTCTCGTTGAAAATAAAATGTTTTGGAATTTTATTTTCGCTAAACTGTAGAATTTACTTTGAACATTCTAAAAAATCAATATCTTTTTCACAAAAATGATCGCATAAAGGGCTCCTGATACCTTAAAGGAAACCATATAAACCTATACATCACTGTAAAGCCTATGAAATAAGGTTTATGTTTTAAATAAATATTTCATTGAAAAGCAGTACTAAGCCTACAAACGCAAAAAAAGACGAGGTTTAGATCAGCGAATTATGCGCGTATGCGTTTGGGCGTACGATCCATTTAATTGCATGTCAATCAGCAGATAACAGCCTCCAAAAGTGTGTCGGGGATTTTTATCATTTTTAATACCTTGTTAACATTTTGGTTCCTTGATGGTATATCTATCTTTTGTCCAAGTTTCGCAAGGATCCGATAATTATTAAGACACGTATAATTCACTCAAAGATAGGGAATAAGCAAGTAAATGAAGTCAGAGTTTTTAGCTTCGGAAGTATTACAGCGAGTTCACACTCATTGCACACTCCATCAAAGGTTCTGTCGACATGTTAATCCAACAAGCCAATGAAACACAGGACCCCTGGGGTTGTTGTGAATGAACCAAGAATTCGCGGGCAATGAAATGGTAATAATTACCTGGTAATAATCACTATAAATCGCTTGTATCAGGATTTTAGCCACTGGAACACTAACTGTATCCTGACAGGTGTCAATTTTCTATTCTTCTTTCTCGTAATCTTATTGGTTGATACTCAGAAATTCAATAGAAGATCATCGAAGTGATGGACTTTTATTAGATAATTTTTGAAGTTTAAATTTATTTTTGATCAAACTTTGATTTTGGAGAAATTCGTATGTAGGGAATGTTATCAAATTTGTGATTCAAAGTTTTGTTTTCTCCCTTTCCGTATTAGCTGGATGGTATTTTCTTTTCGTTTTCACAGTAAAAATGGTCAACAGCGCGCATACAGTTTCCTACAATTTTCGCTTGTAACTTTGACTGTGGACATCTCAGACAAATCGTATGTGCGGATATGGTGATTGCGCCGGGTCTATTGTTCTTGGGGTAGTTCTTACGCGGGCCATTACTTATACTTCGTATTACTTACCGTGCAAAATGTGCCTTACCAGTGATTCCCAGAGACTATTCTATCCATCATCCCAGTTATTCTGGCATACGGTCGATTGAACGCACGCTTAGTACGTTCCTTAGGAATTATTTCTGTGTTTGATAACATAAACAATATTAGTTTATCGGTGCATACTTTATCGTAACACTCGGAATATGTCCCCACAAAGAAACGCGCCTTAAGAGCCCATTGACATATTTGAATCTATCGTTGCTAGGGAAAGTTTGTAGCCTCGCAAAACCCGGAAAATAGAATTTCTGAATTTTAACATTTGGTCCATTGATATTGAAAGACCAACTCAAAAGCATGTTGCACACCAAAAATGAGGTGAATTGGTAAAAATGCGGCTGAGATATGAGCAGCTGAATACATTCAGTGACTACATGTATTTCAAGCTTAATAACGAAATGCACACTCACTATACAAGATCATCGTCAAAAATTCACGTACCCTATATACGTACTAACTATAGTAGGTATTCAATAAAATATAGAGGAAACCATGTATGGAATAACCTTCCAAACACAACCAAAGAGGCCAAATCATACAATGTTTTTAAAAGAAAACTAAAACAATACCTTCTTTCTACTGAATAATCTACATAATATATATAATATATATTACTACTGTATATACATAGAATCATATTTTATAATATTAGCTTACAAGTTCAACATTTATAGTTTATAATTAAAGCCATGTTCATTCTTATATATCACTTTTGCTAATTATCTCGGCGGCTCTTCTCGAAAAGCCCAGCAGGGTTTATTAAGAGCTCCTGCTCCTTAATATATGTTTATTTAAAGATATATACACATGTAAAAGATTAATAATGGGACAAATAAAATGATTATGATTAAAAATGATTATGATTAATGTTCTTTAACAAATCACTGTATTTTCGACTCTGTTCTAAAAGTTTAGAACTGAGCTGAAAATACAGTGATTTGTTAAAGAAAATTATGTATTCAGCTGCTCATATCTCAGTCGCATTTTGACCAATTTGCCTTATTTTTGGTGTGTAAAGTTATTTCACGATGGTCTTTCAGACACAATGTTCAAATATTGATAATGCGTTTGTCATTACGACAAAAATTGAAGATTTTACAACACTTTTCAGTCCGATTTTAAGTTTTTTTTGGCGAATGAAAAGCCATAACTTTGGCATTTTTTGTCGGTTTCCAAAATCCATGCTCCGTTTTGTGGAGAACGTGGTCAACAACATTTTAACGGGAAAAACTTTGGTGTTTAGTGAAAGCACGCAAAATGTTTAGGATTTTTTAAACCGGGAGTGAAGAAATTAACACATGCGCAAAAGTGACTGTTTGTGGTCGTGAAATAGTCGCAGAACTGTTGTTGCAGTAAAGTCTACAATAATTGGTCGAACTGGATGTGCATTTTCTCCTATTTCCTCCGACAATGACCAGTTTTGGGGTTTGGTTGAATACTCCAGTCTGCAATGAGCTAGCTTTACGTGTGTGGAGCACATGCCAGGAACCCATTTTGCGGTAAACCGAAGGGGGCAGACTTCACCGTTTGCAACCTGAAATATTATTGGTTACCCAAACAATAGCCTACCCCTCAAACAATACAAAAACCCTAAACCTAAAACAATGGGATTCTTTATCAGTGAAGTCCAATAGGATACGACCTACAGAACAGTGAAGTCTAACTAAACCGAAGAGCGAATAGAAATCAAGCTAAAATTAGACCGAGATTCGACAACTTTCACTTGAAGTTGAATCTCGTGGAGTTTGTTTTCCGACATCAGAAAGACTTTCATAAGGATAAAAACTGACCTGTTTTTAATTAGATACACGGAGGCTTTACCAGGAACCCGAGAGCATTATCTCAGTGGAGACAAATTAAAAGTGTGCATGTTGGTGGAAGATTTGAGTTGACGGTAAATCACTTGACTTCTTGAGTGCCACTAGTCTGCCTCGCAGCCGTTCTTACACTGGCTTGCCAAACAGAGATGTAGAAGAATACGAACAAACTTGTAAGTAATATTAAATAATTATTATTTTTATAAGCTCATAAAAGAGCTGCTTGCTTTGATGAAACTGTGACTGTTTAGTTTAGTTTCCGTTTACAATTTTCTTTGTAGCACGATTTTAGTAGCTTACTGATATCTCGGCGATCCGAGACCATCTCCAGAAATGGACTAGTTAAAATTCATATCGGCTCACTTCAAAGTGTTTGGGTCATAGTGAACTCGGACCGATCTCGGATCGATCAACTGCCTAGTGTGAACGGCCCCTAAGGTATAGCCATGCTTTTCTTCGTGTTTTTAGAAGCCATGTTCTCGCTGGAAGCAGCCATTTGAGCTTCTGTATCTTTGACTACTTTATATATTATTTACTAGATATTATATCAATCTATTAACAGCGGGAAGGGCTCGGCTACATCTGAGAGTCCAATACATTTGCTTTCCCATTCATCGGCGATTTCCTGACTGATTTCACTGTGTTGGCGGCGCCGTACGCTTTCCGTTACTTATTTACTCTGTACAAATTATTAATTATTTCTCTTTCTCTCGGTTCAAGTACAGTTGCCTTTCGAGTCCTGAACGATTCCTTCAAAATAATCGGATTGAGTTTCCTGTCAAGTATTTCTTTCACACGATAAATCAAGTTTTTCGTTTTCCAGCGACATTCGCGCCCGCCACGCGCGGCTTGCTTCGACTTTTGAACACTTTACTTCATTCATTAATGAAAACCTTTCAGGTAAACCACGAATAAAACTTATAAACATGTGAAAGTATTAAAACTATCGGGTGGCCGGTGGGCACGCATAATACTAGCCTGAGAAAACAGTCGACTCATATCGCCCGAGTCGGCTGTTTTCTCAGGCTAGCGTAAAACCGGAAGTCAAAATCGCATCTGCTTCCGCGAGCATAGCAACGGTGTTACATAGCAACGGAATATGTCAATGCCCTTAACACCGGACTTCTGATGCGTTTTTGAAGTCGTCCAATTTGTAGTCAAATTGTTCGGAGTTCGCGGTTTACCTTATATCCGTGCGTCACAAACACTTAGAGCAAATTTCGTATGAATGGGACAAACTAACCAACACGCTAAATTCCAATTCAATCTGTGGTTTAGCCGGGTCCTGACTTTGATCAACCTCTATGGTTCTTTCAGGTCCCGTTAGAAATTCAGAACTACAGAATGGTTACCGTACGGAATGCCATGACATTGAACTGGTTTCCCATTGTTTTTGTCCTGCTGACCAATCAAATCACAGAATTACAGTACAGCACGGTTACAGCACCGTGACGGACATGCCGTAGTTTGTCCCACTAATACGAAATCTGCTCTCGATGTACAGCCCGTTGTCAGTAGAGCATTTCAAACTATTGTTATTCAGCTCTTTACGAATCAAGTAATTATTGCCGCGGGTTTACGTGCAGTCATCTTGCTCCCTACCTTGTCTAACCTGCTGCGGGTTTACGTGCAGTCATCTTGCTCCCTACCTTGTCTAACCTGCTGCGGGTTTACGTGCAGTCATCTTGCTCCCTACCTTGTCTAACCTGCTGCGGGTTTACGTGCAGTCATCTTGCTCCCTACCTTGTCTAACCTGCTGCGGGTTTACGTGCAGTCATCTTGCTCCCTACCTTGTCTAACCTGCTGCGGGTTTACGTGCAGTCATCTTGCTCCCTACCTTGTCTTACCTGCTGCGGGCGATTGTGTAATGATTTCAATGGCATTTTAGTCCCCCGCAGATTTTAATTATCTTAATCATTTACGTCAGTTTTTTTATTGCCCTTAATATAATATTGCGGTGGTCACAGGAACATATGCGGGAAACAGTGATTGTGTACGTAGACGCATTTGTTATTAGGTACCAGATTTTCTAGCTTAAGCGTAGGCTTAGGAATCATTACACTGGCAACGCCAAACTCTGAAGTTCTGTGTTTTCACAGGTCTCCTTTTATTACTGACTGTATTATTTTAATTAGCTTTAACGAAACGCTTTTTATTTATTTAAGAAATCATGGAACAGATGAAAATAAAAATGCTGTGAATGGACAATCGTCAGACAAACGTAGGGTACAGAAAAGAAACATAATTTAGCATGAGTTGACATGATTTTTGTTTTCGTTTCTAGAGGTCTTGAGGCCGTTATCAAGCGAGCCGTGATGGTACAGAGGTTAAAATGGACATCTCAGCGATCTTGTCTGCTGTTTATCCTTTTATTTTTTTGTTGGTTTTCATGTACGGCGTCAAAAAACATTCCTAAAACCGCATATATTGGTAAGTTTGTTTTACCGTGCATGGTCTGCTAAAATTGATCCAAATTCACACATTCATGGTCGAAATACAGAGAGTTCTAACCAGGGGACTAATATTTAACTGAATTACGTCGATGATTTCTTTGGCGGCTGAGTTGGACTTTGACGAAGTCGGAAAACTCCTATCCGGATAAATTGACCGAAGGGTGAGATACCAACAAACTCAACTTACGGCTGCAGCGAGGAAGCGCCAACCCCATAACAATACGTTTGGTTTGGCTTATGTAATATATCAAGGGCACCCAACGAAGTTTTCGGTTAAAAAGCTGTTCGGGAGAGTAAGTTAGCCTAAGACTTTCGGATTTGAAAAATAGTCTCTAGAAAATTGTTTTCTGAAATACTGGCTAGAAAATTTGTTTTCAATCCCTAGAAAATTATAGAAGAAAAGGGAGACTAAAAGGTTTCCCCTAAAATATTCGTGCGTATTCGTCTGATCAATAGAATAAGAGCTTTCCCCTAAAATATTCGTACGTTTTAGTCTGATCAATAGAGTCAGAACGATCCGGAAAAACATTGCTTGGAATGAAAAAAAACCACATATTATCACAAATCACGATCATTTAGTGAAGCGGCCACCTAAAGTTTTCGAGAACACACTTTCATTCTCTAAGAAATTCTGACATCCAAAATCCGAAAGAATAAACCTTTAGCAAATGGAGGTCACCTAAAAGAATTGCCTAAAGGAAAAAAGAACCCCTAAAAAATTCGTACCTCCACAAAACTTTGCAACATGAAGTTACTTGGGCTAGAAAATTCTTGTTTCTGTTCTAGACTACTACACTAGCTACTAACAAATTCGTAGGCCGGGAATATTTTGCCATAGTATTTTCGGTTGACGCGATTTCCACCTAGAAAATTCGAACAGCTAATAGCTTTCTAGAATACGTCAAAAGACATAGTAGGCGCCTTAAAATGGCTAGATGAGCTGCACACAACTGGTTTCAAACGAATTTCAAAAAGTACTCGTTGGGTGCCCTTGATATATACTACACTAACTTTTCCTGTTAGCTTTATAGTTACCATATGAAATTGATAACACATTCTAATCAAATCAGTCGTACACGTACCAAATCCAGTCACCATTGTGTAACTACTGCCTTTCATTTTAGTTGCTCAAGATTGTGACTCGATAGTTGTTATGCTGATAATATAGCATGGACCACAGCCTCTCGTAATTTACTGATCCGAGACCGATCCCCAAATTAAAATATAAGATGGGCCGGGAAGTTCATCACTTTCATGTTCTGTTACTACAACAACCTCTAACTAGTCTTGAATGATTGTTGCAATTTTGTTATTTTTTAAATTCAAAATTCAACAATTCAATTTGGTAGATAGGTGTTGATAAATTGAGGAATCAGAATCTACAAGTAAAGTAGAAGTCTCAACACTGCTGACGATGTTTGTCGCTAACATATGTGACTAGTACTTTCTCGCGCACGCAAAGTGATGTTTGACCGCTGTGCAAATGGTTGTTTGTTTTTACTGTAGCAAAGCTGCGTAGTCTCAGCCATGCTCAACCTATGCACGCTCTAATCTCTGCGATCAACTACGTGAACAACAAGTCCAGTCTTCTTCCTCATACGACCATCAAGTTACTCAACGAGACATATTCTAAAGAAAGGCTACTTGACTATGGTAAGTACCACGATAATCCATAAGGCCAGAAGTCTCACTCTACCATACTAGGTCTTCGCCCAGCTCAGTTTGCGGCATAATCTGTCTTTAGAAAACGATTCTGGCCAAATTGATACGCATGCGTATTGCACCCAATTGCACCTGGAACTCTGATTGGTCCAAAACATGAAAGCCTTTGTTCTAATAAGAGACCTTATTTGGTGATTATAAAAGAAACATGGCTGTCATTGTTTTTCACCCACGAAAGTAGTTTGAGCGCGTTCTAACAATAGATTATACCGTAAACTGATGGGCCGCGTGCCATTACTTATCGAGACTTCTGGTTGTGGACTTCTGATAAAGCACATTTAGTATGAAGGTGAAAAACACATAATAGACAAGTCTAATTTCTAGGAGTCACTTTCGGTCAGTTTTCGAGATCTCTCAGGAGCAACTGCAGAATACCCCGCAAATGAAAAGATACGTTACCCCCAAGGCTCCGGGCTACGCGTCGTGAAACTATGTCTTAATGAATTCTTTATAGAACAAAGCTGTGCTACGCGTCTACGCGTCGCATGCAAGAGGTGGACTGAGGCTGAGTCTCACACCCGTGAAGCTATGCCTTAATGAATTCATTATAAGACGAAGCTGTGCTACGCGTAGGATATAAAGAGTTGTGGGGTATTTTGCTGTTTAACCGATCTCTCATCTGTTGTTCATATAACCAGTAACGTCACCCCGATCCGCTCTAGTCACATGACCACTCGCGCCGTAACAAAAGATCAGTGTAGAAATGTTTTTTTTTAGCTGGTAAATTCAATTATCATTTTATCTATTTCTCTCTCTTTCTCTACATAGCACTATCGCTTGCTGGTGAGGACGTTATTGCTCTTTTTGTTGACTCACACCCCGAACCTTCCCAAGAGACCTTGAGCGCAATGCTTCGTATCCCCATGGTAACCATGCACGAGGTTCATCGGTTTGACACGCCTAACAACAACTTCCTTGAGTACGGAGTTTGTGTTGGGCCAAGCGCCTATGACGTCACACGGGCAATGACTGACGTCATCAAGCAATTCCGGTGGAATACTTTGCTAGTGTTGTATGACGGTAAGTAAGTTCGTTGAATTCAAATATTAGAGAGCTTAGAGAGGATTTAGTACGAGTGGGCAAGTTGGTCATCGTGACGTAGTGATGTTGGTCATCGTGATGTAATGATGTTGGTCATCGTGACGTAGTGATGTTGGTTATCGTGACGTCGTGATGTTGGTCATCGTGATGTAGTGATGTTGGTCATCGTGACGTAGTGATGTTGGTCATCGTGAGGTAGTGATGTTGGTCAAATTACAGAGTTATGGTACAGAGTTACGGTACGGTTACGGTAAGGCTACGGACGACATGCTGTGTTTGTCCTACTCATACGAAATCCACTCTATGTAACAATGACGTCGACGGCAGTGCCGACAGGACGTAGTGATGTTGGTCATCGTGACGTAGTGATGTTGGTCATCGTGACGTAGTGATGTTGGTCATCGTGACGTAGTGATGTTGGTCATCGTGACGTAGTGATGTTGGTCATCGTGATGTAGTGATGTTGGTCATCGTGACTTAGTGGTGTCGGGTGTCGTGACGTAGTGATGTTGGTCATCGTGACGTAGTGATGTTGGTCATCGTGACGTAGTGATGTTGGTCATCGTGACTTAGTGATGTTGGTCATCGTGACGTAGTGATGTTGGTCATCGTGACGTAGTGATGTTGGTCATCGTGACGTAGTGATGTTGGTCATCGTGACTTAGTGGTGTCGGGTGTCGTGACGTAGTGATGTTGGTCATCGTGACGTAGTGATGTTGGTCATCGTGACGTAGTGATGTTGGTCATCGTGACGTAGTGATGTTGGTCATTAGGGTCGGCGATGGCAGTGAGGACGGTGTTTAATATTTTCTTTATTTGCTTTTAATTACTATTCATATCCATATCTATGAAAAATATGGTAAGCATAGAGTTCCATTCACGCCGAATGCATAACGAAGTGATTTACTATCTACGTTTGCGTTCTCTTGTAGACAATAGAGAACGGTCATAATGTAAGCGACTGCGTGTATTTTCACGTACATTTATTGTATTTTGTAATTAAAGAAGCTCTGTCACAGTGAGGGACACGCCTTTACGTTCCGGGTTGGTACAAAATTACTTTCAGTAGTTTTCATATAAACGGACTATCCTAGCACACGTGTGGGCGGGATGTAATCAAAGTAAATGTGCACAAACTTATTAACAAACTGTGCATATACCTAGTGTTCAAGGAAAATATTGCATATCCTTTCAATCAAGAATAAGGGAGGGGCCATCAATGGAACATTGATTCCAGACATGCGCAGTACCATGACACAGCGCCTTTAACGCCATGGTTTTATGCCGTCGTCCTAAATGTTGCCGTCGTAATTGCTTGAGTGTTGAGGAGCGATGACATTCTCTGCCCCGTGCTGCCAGTGGCCCGAGTGTGCCGATCGTTTTTTTATCCTTCAGCCCGATGGAGAAGTCATGCGATGGCATTCATCGCCCTTCTTCCTCCCAATTCTAATTACACCAAGCTGGCCCTGGAGGTTGAAGGGAATTCTATTCTCTGTGGTGACACCAAACGCCAGTTAAACAATCTCATCAACGCACCCGTCGAAGCCATAGCATTGTTCTGCGACTCGCATCTCGTTGTCTCCGTTATGGATCAGGTTAGTGCTTACTTTGTTTGCCTCATTTCTCTCTTTTGTGCTTACTGCTTGTCATTGTATGTACGGATCGTACAGACACGTTACGGGCAGCTCGCCTGTACAGAGGTTGAAGTGTCAACCGTTAAAGTATTTCGGCTTAATCCCGGTTTCTGGGAATCTACCCACCCACCCCTCCCTTGGATAATGATTAACCATTAAAGGTTAGGGTGAAGTATGGGTGAAGTGTGGGGGAGGGGTGGGGGTTTCCCAGAAACCGTAATTGATCCAGGATTTCCCAGCTCCCCAGGTTGAGTAAGCGGTACTCCTTGAATGATATTCTTAATTTCTTTGAGAGTCGCATAGTCACAGCTGAATCGCACGAGTGCATTTGCGAAATCAGACGCTGATTGGCTGAGAGGAGTGGTGATTCAGAGTGGAATCATCACTGTAGACTACGTGCGCTATTTATAACGTAGCAAAATATCAACAAAGTACTAAATCTTCAAGTAATTCATCGAACTATGCGATTCAAAGAAAATCACATGCCCGACTCGGGAATTCCACGTTAAATTGCACTCGGAAAACCGATATCGTCCTCGTCGCTTCGCGACTCGGGTGATATCGGTTTTCTCGTGCAATTTAATGTGGAATTACGGAATAACCTCGTCAGGCATGTGATCTTCTCATAATAATATGTTCTATTTTATCATCTCGTCAGGTCCACTGCGCATGCTCGTTTCGGATAGAAAAACCGCATCACTGGCTCATCGCTGACATGGTAAGAACAGCAACATTCAAAAGGAGTTTAGCCCAGATTTTCTTTTATTTTGATAACACTTAAAGGAGATCTCGGTTGAAATACGATGCTTACTCTCAAGTGTTTGTTATGGATGCCTAAGTCTGTTTCTGTGTTTGTCTCCAGTAAATTGTACACTAGATGTCATTTATGCACCGATTTTCCTGTCGATGAAACTCATTTGAATTTCCTGCGCGCCGCCATCTAGGATTTTATGACGTCACAGTGTTGCCCCTATTGTCAGAAAACAATAGCTCTTTTGTTGTATAACAATAGGCGCAACACTGTGACGTCATGAGATCCAAGATGGCGGCGCGCAGGAAATTCAAATGAGCTATCGACAGGAATATCGGTGCATAAATGACATCTAGTGTAAAATTTACTGGAAACAAAGCAGACATAGGCATCCATAACAAACACTAGAGAACAAACATTGTTTATCAGCCGAGGTCGCCTTTAAGCAGATCCCGGCCGCGTCGCTGGGCAGGGACGTAAAGGCTTGTTTCCTTCCTCTTCTAATCTATATGAGAGAACGCCCTCTGATTGGTCAATAGCCATGATCTATTAGAATACAGATGCACGTTACAACGTCACGCGCGCTCTAATTTGTTGTGAAAGTTCACTAATTATTGTATAAAACAAATACATTTTATTTCGACGTAGTTCTGTCATCTTATACTGAGATGTACAGATGACGTCACAACGTGGAGAACATCATTTATGTTACTCGACTACGTCTCGTGGCGCATGTCTTTGTTCTCGTCATGTTTTGACGATATCTATTCATCTATTAGAGGACAGGCAAAATGATATTTATTTGTTAAATCGAATTTTCGCTATATAAATGAATACCTTTAAACTTAGATACCTTCAGTGACGATGAAAGTGCAGTCGTCTCAAGTCGTACTAGGCTTCATGCCACAGATCACAAGTAATGAACACACAAGAGAAATCTCCAGAAACCTGGCGCTCAACCTGACATCGATATACGTAAGTATCCAGATCAATCGATCATAAACACCAGTACTTCAGTTCGCAAGAGTAGTAGAAGATAAATCATGTCATTATTTGGAGTCCACAAACAGTCTTTTTGTTTCTTGTTTCAGAATTCCTCGTTTTTCGCCTACGACTCAATATTAGCTATTGCGCATGCGCTTCATGACGTCATCGAGGCAGGCCGGTGGATAGTCAGGAACCAGTCCAGAGATCTCAGCGTTTCTCGCAACGGAGCCTTGGTGTACGAACAGCTGAAAAAGGTTATTAATTTTGTACCTATAAGTACCGCCATTTGTTCTTAAAGGAAGTTGAAAAAATGTAGTGAGCGCGCAGCGTGCATCCATCGGATGATATGAGACACAGGAGAAGTTCTAAGCACGAGAGAAGCGCACGAGTCGTTCCATGCAAGGCCAAGAAAAACTCTAGTTCCTTGAGGCTTAGTCAACCTCCCAGGGGCGTCCATAACTTCATGGTAGCACAGCTTTAGCATTTACTATTTCTGTTATATCATTTTAACGCATTGAGGCATGCATAATGCGTATAAGAACTGTTATTGTTATTTATATTATTATTATTCTAATAGTGTATCGTTGTTAGTTAGTCTCTTAGTGTGTTTCTCCAGTTACCATAGTGCTTGCTATTTTTCACTTTCGATTATACTTAAATTGATATTAACTACATGTTCTGCTATCTTTGACAAAATGTATTTTCTCTCTCTTCTTTTTTATATGGGGGTACAAGGATATTTGTTAACCCTTACATCCACCACTTGTATTTATATTAATGTTTATAATATAACCCAGATAGTACGAGTGCTCTGATTGGCTTATACACTCAAAAATATATGGTCTATTGTGCCGGTAAAAACTTAGAAATCGGCACGCCTGCTTGCGTCGTGTCGTAGTTATAGCATAAAAGCAATAGACCACACATTTCAATGTGTTTACTGGCGAAATAAAGCATTTGGGATGTTGGGAGAACACTTGAAATGCTTCAAAATCACGCGCCTTCGGCTTGTGATTTTCAAGCATTTCTCGTCTATTGTATTTTGTGTGTGTGACAAAAAAAAAGAAAGAAAACAAACAAGAAACAAGTCGGTACTTTATACTGGGCTTATCATCAATTCTGACAGGAAGGGAACTTATTTAAATCAGTCGTCGTACAGTATGTTTATACGTGATTATTCGTATTATCACCAGTTGACCATAAATGCCACGACGGGTCCCTTGACAATTGCCAGCGATGGAAGCAGAAGAAACATGAACTTTGAGGTTTTAAATCTACAATACAACAGATTTGTAAAGGTTCGAGATAATAACATTATAAAACTTAATTATTCTCTTGAAAACTAAGATTAAGGTGCATTAATATTATTGATTAATTAAATGAAAGTTTTATATATAAAATGCGTATAAAATGTCAATTTTAAAATCCCATGTAAACTTTACAAATCGCTTCAAGCGAACAATTCTTCACTGACCCAAGTTAATAACAATAACAATAACTAAATAATAACAAAAACGGCTTTAGTTTTCTGTGCTTTATTTTGCTCTATAATTTTCTACAGGTTGGCTACTGGAATTACCGCCGGCGCCTTATAATAATCGGCAAACTACAGCAAAACCGGCCCACGTCAGACCTCGTGCCGCTCGACAAACTGCACAGAAAACTTCAAGTAGTCGTAGTGTTGGTAAGGAGAGACCACCTAAGCCTGGTTCACACTAGCGCATTCTCAACCCTAGACCCTTTTCTTATTTATTACTGTGCATGCTCGACGAAATCGTAAGGCTCTGAGAAACACCAAAATTTAGAGTGCCCTGATTGGTGTTTAATAACACAATACAGATGACGTGCGCGTAATTTGCATTTGAAGGAGAAGGCAAAATGGCGGGCGAACACGAGTCATGAGCGTGTCTATATTATTATTTGAGTCTGTGTACGAGACTAAACAGTGCAACCTATTTCAGTTTTCATAAACACAAACTTTAAAAAAAGTCAAATTACTATAAACCACGATGACAAGGGGTGGAATTACCAACCAAAAGTGCATTGTAATGGTGTACATATGATTTTAGCCGGATGGAGTATTACTACTTAAATGAAAAGGTTTCAACATCGATCAACAATGTTGGGTAAATAGGTTGCGAGAGACCTGGTAATGAGTACCAGACTGCTCTCGTCCACCCTGTCGCCATAGGTGCGCATGCGCGTATTCGGGAAATATTGAACGAAGCGGTCAAACAGTTTCAACAATGATTTAACAGTTTCGAGGACAATACTAGTTATTACTGTTTTCATTGAAGTGCGACCCTGGAATTTTGAAGTCGCGTCGGTTAAAGTGCCTCAAACCCATTTTTTTTTTTGTTATAATATTTAGAGTAATACTACAAAAAAGGTTTTGTATTGTCTACAACCTGTTGAGGTTGGCGAAAAGCGGCCAGGCTCTTTTCACGACCGAGCCACATCGTGCATTGTGTGTGACGTAAGATCAAGAATCCATAAAAATAGAACTTACAACAAGTACTGGTGAACAATGGCTTTTTCTTGATCTTACGTCACTTGACCGAGACCTCAAACTGCGCGGTCATGGAACAAACAAATACCCTGAAATACAAAGAACCCTAACCCCAGAATACAATGAACTACAGCAAAACAATACCATGAAATACAAAGAACCCTAACCCCAGAATACAATGAACTACAGCAAAACAATACCATGAAATACAAAGAACCCTAACCCCACAATGGAGTTGTTCATTGTCCTGAATTTCAGGACGTTGATATACTTAGAAATACCAGCAATTTTCATCCAGACTTTGAAAATAGATAAAACTAAAATGAGTTAGGGGCACTTTAAGTATAGGAGAGACTAGACAGACTCTGCGTTTGATTGGCGTTCAGCTAAATGCAGTTTAGTATAGGAGAGACTAGACAGACTACGTTTGATTGGCGATCAGCTAAATGCAGTTTAGTATAGGAGAGACTAGACAGACTCTGCGTTTGATTGGCGTTCAGCTAAATGCAGTTTAGTATAGGAGAGACTAGACAGACTCTGCGTTTGATTGGCGTTCAGCTAAATGCAGTTTAGTATAGGAGAGACTAGACAGACTCTGCGTTTCATTGGCGATCAGCTAAATGCAGTTTAGTATAGGAGAGACTAGACAGACTCTGCGTTTGATTGGCGATCAGCTAAATGCAGTTTAGTATAGGAGAGACTAGACAGACTCTGCGTTTGATTGGCGTTCAGCTAAATGCAGTTTAGTATAGGAGAGACTAGACAGACTCTGCGTTTCATTGGCGATCAGCTAAATGCAGTTTAGTATAGGAGAGACTAGACAGACTCTGCGTTTGATTGGCGATCAGCTAAATGCAGTTTAGTATAGGAGAGACTAGACAGACTCTGCGTTTGATTGGCGATCAGCTAAATGCAGTTTAGTATAGGAGAGACTAGACAGACTCTGCGGTTGATTGGCGTTCAGCTAAATGCAGTTTAGTATAGGAGAGACTAGACAGACTCTGCGGTTGATTGGCGTTCAGCTAAATGCAGTTTAGTATAGGAGAGACTAGACAGACTCTGCGGTTGATTGGCGTTCAGCTAAATGCAGTTTAGTATAGGAGAGACTAGACAGACTCTGCGTTTGATTGGCGATCAGCTAAATGCAGTTTAGTATAGGAGAGACTAGACAGACTCTGCGTTTCATTGGCGATCAGCTAAATGCAGTTTAGTATAGGAGAGACTAGACAGACTCTGCGGTTGATTGGCGTTCAGCTAAATGCAGTTTAGTATAGGAGAGACTAGACAGACTCTGCGGTTGATTGGCGTTCAGCTAAATGCAGTTTAGTATAGGAGAGACTAGACAGACTCTGCGGTTGATTGGCGATCAGCTAAATGCAGTTTAGTATAGGAGAGACTAGACAGACTCTGCGGTTGATTGGCGTTCAGCTAAATGCAGTTTAGTATAGGAGAGACTAGACAGACTCTGCGTTTGATTGGCGATCAGCTAAATGCAGTTTAGTATAGGAGAGACTAGACAGACTCTGCGTTTCATTGGCGATCAGCTAAATGCAGTTTAGTATAGGAGAGACTAGACAGACTCTGCGTTTGATTGGCGATCAGCTAAATGCAGTTTAGTATAGGAGAGACTAGACAGACTCTGCGTTTGATTGGCGATCAGCTAAATGCAGTTTAGTATAGGAGAGACTAGACAGACTCTGCGTTTGATTGGCGATCAGCTAAATGCAGTTTAGTATAGGAGAGACTAGACAGACTCTGCGGTTGATTGGCGTTCAGCTAAATGCAGTTTAGTATAGGAGAGACTAGACAGACTCTGCGGTTGATTGGCGATCAGCTAAATGCAGTTTAGTATAGGAGAGACTAGACAGACTCTGCGTTTGATTGGCGATCAGCTAAATGCAGTTTAGTATAGGAGAGACTAGACAGACTCTGCGGTTGATTGGCGTTCAGCTAAATGCAGTTTAGTATAGGAGAGACTAGACAGACTCTGCGTTTGATTGGCGATCAGCTAAATGCAGTTTAGTATAGGAGAGACTAGACAGACTCTGCGTTTCATTGGCGATCAGCTAAATGCAGTTTAGTATAGGAGAGACTAGACAGACTCTGCGTTTGATTGGCGATCAGCTAAATGCAGTTTAGTATAGGAGAGACTAGACAGACTCTGCGTTTGATTGGCGATCAGCTAAATGCAGTTTAGTATAGGAGAGACTAGACAGACTCTGCGTTTGATTGGCGATCAGCTAAATGCAGTTTAGTATAGGAGAGACTAGACAGACTCTGCGGTTGATTGGCGTTCAGCTAAATGCAGTTTAGTATAGGAGAGACTAGACAGACTCTGCGGTTGATTGGCGATCAGCTAAATGCAGTTTAGTATAGGAGAGACTAGACAGACTCTGCGGTTGATTGGCGTTCAGCTAAATGCAGTTTAGTATAGGAGAGACTAGACAGACTCTGCGTTTGATTGGCGATCAGCTAAATGCAGTTTAGTATAGGAGAGACTAGACAGACTCTGCGTTTCATTGGCGATCAGCTAAATGCAGTTTAGTATAGGAGAGACTAGACAGACTCTGCGTTTGATTGGCGATCAGCTAAATGCAGTTTAGTATAGGAGAGACTAGACAGACTCTGCGTTTGATTGGCGATCAGCTAAATGCAGTTTAGTATAGGAGAGACTAGACAGACTCTGCGTTTGATTGGCGTTCAGCTAAATGCAGTTTAGTATAGGAGAGACTAGACAGACTCTGCGGTTGATTGGCGATCAGCTAAATGCAGTTTAGTATAGGAGAGACTAGACAGACTCTGCGGTTGATTGGCGTTCAGCTAAATGCAGTTTAGTATAGGAGAGACTAGACAGACTCTGCGGTTGATTGGCGTTCAGCTAAATGCAGTTTAGTATAGGAGAGACTAGACAGACTCTGCGTTTGATTGGCGATCAGCTAAATGCAGTTTAGTATAGGAGAGACTAGACAGACTCTGCGGTTGATTGGCGTTCAGCTAAATGCAGTTTAGTATAGGAGAGACTAGACAGACTCTGCGTTTGATTGGCGATCAGCTAAATGCAGTTTAGTATAGGAGAGACTAGACAGACTCTGCGTTTGATTGGCGATCAGCTAAATGCAGTTTAGTATAGGAGAGACTAGACAGACTCTGCGTTTGATTGGCGTTCAGCTAAATGCAGTTTAGTATAGGAGAGACTAGACAGACTCTGCGTTTGATTGGCGATCAGCTAAATGCAGTTTAGTATAGGAGAGACTAGACAGACTCTGCGGTTGATTGGCGTTCAGCTAAATGCAGTTTAGTATAGGAGAGACTAGACAGACTCTGCGTTTGATTGGCGATCAGCTAAATGCAGTTTAGTATAGGAGAGACTAGACAGACTACGTTTGATTGGCGTTCAGCTAAATGCAGTTTAGTATAGGAGAGACTAGACAGACTCTGCGTTTGATTGGCGATCAGCTAAATGCAGTTTAGTATAGGAGAGACTAGACAGACTCTGCGTTTGATTGGCGATCAGCTAAATGCAGTTTAGTATAGGAGAGACTAGACAGACTCTGCGTTTGATTGGCGATCAGCTAAATGCAGTTTAGTATAGGAGAGACTAGACAGACTCTGCGTTTGATTGGCGATCAGCTAAATGCAGTTTAGTATAGGAGAGACTAGACAGACTCTGCGTTTCATTGGCGTTCAGCTAAATGCAGTTTAGTATAGGAGAGACTAGACAGACTCTGCGTTTGATTGGCGTTCAGCTAAATGCAGTTTAGTATAGGAGAGACTAGACAGACTACGTTTGATTGGCGTTCAGCTAAATGCAGTTTAGTATAGGAGAGACTAGACAGACTCTGCGTTTGATTGGCGTTCAGCTAAATGCAGTTTAGTATAGGAGAGACTAGACAGACTACGTTTGATTGGCGTTCAGCTAAATGCAGTTTAGTATAGGAGAGACTAGACAGACTCTGCGTTTGATTGGCGTTCAGCTAAATGCAGTTTAGTATAGGAGAGACTAGACAGACTACGTTTGATTGGCGTTCAGCTAAATGCAGTTTAGTATAGGAGAGACTAGACAGACTCTGCGTTTGATTGGCGATCAGCTAAATGCAGTTTAGTATAGGAGAGACTAGACAGACTCTGCGTTTGATTGGCGATCAGCTAAATGCAGTTTAGTATAGGAGAGACTAGACAGACTCTGCGTTTGATTGGCGTTCAGCTAAATGCAGTTTAGTATAGGAGAGACTAGACAGACTCTGCGTTTGATTGGCGATCAGCTAAATGCATTTAGTATAGGAGAGACTAGACAGACTCTGCGTTTGATTGGCGATCAGCTAAATGCAGTTTAGTATAGGAGAGACTAGACAGACTCTGCGTTTGATTGGCGTTCAGCTAAATGCAGTTTAGTATAGGAGAGACTAGACAGACTCTGCGGTTGATTGGCGTTCAGCTAAATGCAGTTTAGTATAGGAGAGACTAGACAGACTCTGCGGTTGATTGGCGATCAGCTAAATGCAGTTTAGTATAGGAGAGACTAGACAGACTCTGCGGTTGATTGGCGTTCAGCTAAATGCAGTTTAGTATAGGAGAGACTAGACAGACTCTGCGGTTGATTGGCGTTCAGCTAAATGCAGTTTAGTATAGGAGAGACTAGACAGACTCTGCGGTTGATTGGCGTTCAGCTAAATGCAGTTTAGTATAGGAGAGACTAGACAGACTCTGCGGTTGATTGGCGATCAGCTAAATGCAGTTTAGTATAGGAGAGACTAGACAGACTCTGCGTTTGATTGGCGTTCAGCTAAATGCAGTTTAGTATAGGAGAGACTAGACAGACTCTGCGTTTGATTGGCGTTCAGCTAAATGCAGTTTAGTATAGGAGAGACTAGACAGACTACGTTTGATTGGCGTTCAGCTAAATGCAGTTTAGTATAGGAGAGACTAGACAGACTCTGCGTTTGATTGGCGTTCAGCTAAATGCAGTTTAGTATAGGAGAGACTAGACAGACTACGTTTGATTGGCGTTCAGCTAAATGCAGTTTAGTATAGGAGAGACTAGACAGACTCTGCGTTTGATTGGCGTTCAGCTAAATGCAGTTTAGTATAGGAGAGACTAGACAGACTACGTTTGATTGGCGTTCAGCTAAATGCAGTTTAGTATAGGAGAGACTAGACAGACTCTGCGTTTGATTGGCGATCAGCTAAATGCAGTTTAGTATAGGAGAGACTAGACAGACTCTGCGTTTGATTGGCGATCAGCTAAATGCAGTTTAGTATAGGAGAGACTAGACAGACTCTGCGTTTGATTGGCGTTCAGCTAAATGCAGTTTAGTATAGGAGAGACTAGACAGACTACGTTTGATTGGCGTTCAGCTAAATGCAGTTTAGTATAGGAGAGACTAGACAGACTCTGCGTTTGATTGGCGTTCAGCTAAATGCAGTTTAGTATAGGAGAGACTAGACAGACTACGTTTGATTGGCGTTCAGCTAAATGCAGTTTAGTATAGGAGAGACTAGACAGACTCTGCGTTTGATTGGCGTTCAGCTAAATGCAGTTTAGTATAGGAGAGACTAGACAGACTCTGCGTTTGATTGGCGTTCAGCTAAATGCAGTTTAGTATAGGAGAGACTAGACAGACTCTGCGTTTGATTGGCGTTCAGCTAAATGCAGTTTAGTATAGGAGAGACTAGACAGACTCTGCGTTTGATTGGCGTTCAGCTAAATGCAGTTTAGTATAGGAGAGACTAGACAGACTACGTTTGATTGGCGTTCAGCTAAATGCAGTTTAGTATAGGAGAGACTAGACAGACTCTGCGTTTGATTGGCGTTCAGCTAAATGCAGTTTAGTATAGGAGAGACTAGACAGACTCTGCGTTTGATTGGCGATCAGCTAAATGCAGTTTAGTATAGGAGAGACTAGACAGACTCTGCGTTTGATTGGCGTTCAGCTAAATGCAGTTTAGTATAGGAGAGACTAGACAGACTCTGCGTTTGATTGGCGATCAGCTAAATGCAGTTTAGTATAGGAGAGACTAGACAGACTCTGCGTTTGATTGGCGTTCAGCTATTAAATGCAGTTTAGTATAGGAGAGACTAGACAGACTACGTTTGATTGGCGTTCAGCTAAATGCAGTTTAGTATAGGAGAGACTAGACAGACTCTGCGTTTGATTGGCGTTCAGCTAAATGCAGTTTAGTATAGGAGAGACTAGACAGACTCTGCGTTTGATTGGCGTTCAGCTAAATGCAGTTTAGTATAGGAGAGACTAGACAGACTACGTTTGATTGGCGTTCAGCTAAATGCAGTTTAGTATAGGAGAGACTAGACAGACTCTGCGTTTGATTGGCGTTCAGCTAAATGCAGTTTAGTATAGGAGAGACTAGACAGACTCTGCGTTTGATTGGCGTTCAGCTAAATGCAGTTTAGTATAGGAGAGACTAGACAGACTACGTTTGATTGGCGTTCAGCTAAATGCAGTTTAGTATAGGAGAGACTAGACAGACTCTGCGTTTGATTGGCGTTCAGCTAAATGCAGTTTAGTATAGGAGAGACTAGACAGACTCTGCGTTTGATTGGCGTTCAGCTAAATGCAGTTTAGTATAGGAGAGACTAGACAGACTACGTTTGATTGGCGTTCAGCTAAATGCAGTTTAGTATAGGAGAGACTAGACAGACTCTGCGTTTGATTGGCGTTCAGCTAAATGCAGTTTAGTATAGGAGAGACTAGACAGACTACGTTTGATTGGCGTTCAGCTAAATGCAGTTTAGTATAGGAGAGACTAGACAGACTCTGCGTTTGATTGGCGATCAGCTAAATGCAGTTTAGTATAGGAGAGACTAGACAGACTCTGCGTTTGATTGGCGATCAGCTAAATGCAGTTTAGTATAGGAGAGACTAGACAGACTCTGCGTTTGATTGGCGTTCAGCTAAATGCAGTTTAGTATAGGAGAGACTAGACAGACTACGTTTGATTGGCGTTCAGCTAAATGCAGTTTAGTATAGGAGAGACTAGACAGACTCTGCGTTTGATTGGCGATCAGCTAAATGCAGTTTAGTATAGGAGAGACTAGACAGACTCTGCGTTTGATTGGCGTTCAGCTAAATGCAGTTTAGTATAGGAGAGACTAGACAGACTACGTTTGATTGGCGTTCAGCTAAATGCAGTTT
Organism: Actinernus sp. WN-2022; assembly: GCA_030867875.1. Classification (NCBI taxonomy): domain Eukaryota; kingdom Metazoa; phylum Cnidaria; class Anthozoa; order Actiniaria; family Actinernidae; genus Actinernus; species Actinernus sp. WN-2022. The sequence continues at coordinate 3,273,289 of JAOWCC010001210.1, forward strand.
AGTATAGGAGAGACTAGACAGACTCTGCGTTTGATTGGCGATCAGCTAAATGCAGTTTAGTATAGGAGAGACTAGACAGACTCTGCGTTTGATTGGCGTTCAGCTAAATGCAGTTTAGTATAGGAGAGACTAGACAGACTACGTTTGATTGGCGTTCAGCTAAATGCAGTTTAGTATAGGAGAGACTAGACAGACTCTGCGTTTGATTGGCGATCAGCTAAATGCAGTTTAGTATAGGAGAGACTAGACAGACTCTGCGTTTGATTGGCGTTCAGCTAAATGCAGTTTAGTATAGGAGAGACTAGACAGACTACGTTTGATTGGCGTTCAGCTAAATGCAGTTTAGTATAGGAGAGACTAGACAGACTCTGCGTTTGATTGGCGATCAGCTAAATGCAGTTTAGTATAGGAGAGACTAGACAGACTCTGCGTTTGATTGGCGTTCAGCTAAATGCAGTTTAGTATAGGAGAGACTAGACAGACTACGTTTGATTGGCGTTCAGCTAAATGCAGTTTAGTATAGGAGAGACTAGACAGACTCTGCGTTTGATTGGCGTTCAGCTAAATGCAGTTTAGTATAGGAGAGACTAGACAGACTACGTTTGATTGGCGTTCAGCTAAATGCAGTTTAGTATAGGAGAGACTAGACAGACTACGTTTGATTGGCGTTCAGCTAAATGCAGTTTAGTATAGGAGAGACTAGACAGACTCTGCGTTTGATTGGCGATCAGCTAAATGCAGTTTAGTATAGGAGAGACTAGACAGACTCTGCGTTTGATTGGCGTTCAGCTAAATGCAGTTTAGTATAGGAGAGACTAGACAGACTACGTTTGATTGGCGTTCAGCTAAATGCAGTTTAGTATAGGAGAGACTAGACAGACTCTGCGTTTGATTGGCGTTCAGCTAAATGCAGTTTAGTATAGGAGAGACTAGACAGACTACGTTTGATTGGCGTTCAGCTAAATGCAGTTTAGTATAGGAGAGACTAGACAGACTCTGCGTTTGATTGGCGATCAGCTAAATGCAGTTTAGTATAGGAGAGACTAGACAGACTACGTTTGATTGGCGATCAGCTAAATGCAGTTTAGTATAGGAGAGACTAGACAGACTCTGCGTTTGATTGGCGATCAGCTAAATGCAGTTTAGTATAGGAGAGACTAGACAGACTACGTTTGATTGGCGATCAGCTAAATGCAGTTTAGTATAGGAGAGACTAGACAGACTCTGCGTTTGATTGGCGATCAGCTAAATGCAGTTTAGTATAGGAGAGACTAGACAGACTCTGCGTTTGATTGGCGTTCAGCTAAATGCAGTTTAGTATAGGAGAGACTAGACAGACTACGTTTGATTGGCGTTCAGCTAAATGCAGTTTAGTATAGGAGAGACTAGACAGACTACGTTTGATTGGCGATCAGCTAAATGCAGTTTAGTATAGGAGAGACTAGACAGACTCTGCGTTTGATTGGCGTTCAGCTAAATGCAGTTTAGTATAGGAGAGACTAGACAGACTACGTTTGATTGGCGTTCAGCTAAATGCAGTTTAGTATAGGAGAGACTAGACAGACTACGTTTGATTGGCGATCAGCTAAATGCAGTTTAGTATAGGAGAGACTAGACAGACTCTGCGTTTCATTGGCGATCAGCTAAATGCAGTTTAGTATAGGAGAGACTAGACAGACTCTGCGTTTGATTGGCGTTCAGCTAAATGCAGTTTAGTATAGGAGAGACTAGACAGACTCTGCGTTTGATTGGCGATCAGCTAAATGCAGTTTAGTATAGGAGAGACTAGACAGACTCTGCGTTTCATTGGCGATCAGCTAAATGCAGTTTAGTATAGGAGAGACTAGACAGACTACGTTTGTTTGGCGTTCAGCTAAATGCAGTTTAGTATAGGAGAGACTAGACAGACTCTGCGTTTGATTGGCGTTCAGCTAAATGCAGTTTAGTATAGGAGAGACTAGACAGACTACGTTTGTTTGGCGTTCAGCTAAATGCAGTTTAGTATAGGAGAGACTAGACAGACTCTGCGTTTGATTGGCGTTCAGCTAAATGCAGTTTAGTATAGGAGAGACTAGACAGACTCCGCGTTTGATTGGCGTTCAGCTAAATGCAGTTTAGTATAGGAGAGACTAGACAGACTCTGCGTTTGATTGGCGTTCAGCTAAATGCAGTTTAGTATAGGAGAGACTAGACAGACTCTGCGTTTGATTGGCGTTCAGCTAAATGCAGTTTAGTATAGGAGAGACTAGACAGACTCTGCGTTTGATTGGCGTTCAGCTAAATGCAGTTTAGTATAGGAGAGACTAGACAGACTACGTTTGTTTGGCGTTCAGCTAAATGCAGTTTAGTATAGGAGAGACTAGACAGACTCTGCGTTTGATTGGCGTTCAGCTAAATGCAGTTTAGTATAGGAGAGACTAGACAGACTCTGCGTTTGATTGGCGATCAGCTAAATGCAGTTTAGTATAGGAGAGACTAGACAGACTACGTTTGATTGGCGTTCAGCTAAATGCAGTTTAGTATAGGAGAGACTAGACAGACTCCGCGTTTGATTGGCGTTCAGCTAAATGCAGTTTTCCAAACGAGACTTCCAACTCCCAGGGTCGCACTTCAATGAAAACAGTAATATTCTGTAGTGACTGTTTCTCTTGCTCTATCTTCTGACTTCTTATTTCACCATATTTCTCGTACTTAGGACTCTCCATTTGTAATGTACAATGATAAAGGAGTTATGGAGGGCTACAGCATCGATCTTATTAAAGAAATATCCAACATGCTTGGATTTAGCTACGATATTTACCTTAGTCCAGACGGTTTGTATGGCGGAAAAGACGGCAAAGGAGGATACAACGGGATTGTTGGACAACTAATAAGAGGGGTAGGAAATCGCCAATATGTTACGCGTCTGGACTGTATTGCGCTACCGGTATTAGTTAGCTTGCTGAGCGATGCAAGTGATGCCCTCCAGCCTCATAAACCATTTTGTCTTTGCTTCAGTTTTAAAGATATGAACCTAAAATTTGCCTTGGTTACTAAGTTTAACTCGCTCTTTTCATTTCTGGCATCCATATTGTACTAGCGCCATTTTTTTGATTGACAAGGTCACGTGACCGCTTAGGTCAATGCAAAGCTCAATGCAACATGTTTCGTGCATTTATAGGATGTGGAAGGAAAAAGACAATGGTATGACTGCATGCTCTCCTTTCCCTCCTCCCCCCAGGCTTGTGTTAGTTTGTCAGTTTGTACATTAGCTGCACCGTTCTAGTGAGGCCAGAGCTGTACCATGCAACCAATGGAGCCCGAGCTGCCCGTGCTGATGAGGCCGGAGCACGCTGCAACGAATATCTACAGTTGCAAACAGTCTGTTCTATTTACATTTTTGTGGGTAGAAAAGTGCTTTCTCTTAACATCAACTCCTTGCTCAGTATGTGTTGTTTAATGATTAACAATTATTCATCGAAATCGAAGTGCAATATGCACTGAGACTGATGTGAACAACTGTTAAGTATAGCTTCAGAAACTGAAAATGTCTACAAGCGTTTCTATGTATTTCTGAACAAGTGGTGTGTCATTCAAACATGCACGCATGCACAGTGCAAATCTGCTGGAAGCAATTTTTAAAATTTAGCTGGAATCCTGAGAAGCCTTCATTGTTTAAGCTATTAACAAGAGTAACCTGAAGAAATGGTGAGATTAAGCACTCATTTTTCGGGCGTTTTCTTACTTGAGATCTTTAATTGTCTCTAGAAAGCTGACCTATCGACGTCACCTCTGACGATCAACTCAGAGCGCTTGCAGATTGTGGAGTTCAGCAAACCATTTATGCAGTTCACGATGAGCCTCATTTCCAAGAAGCTCGATAACGATAACCAAGACTTGATGGCATTTATGATGCCTTACTCTTCTACTGTATGGTAAGCAAAGTCGTTTGTCTACGGTACATACTACAGGTAACCCACTCGTCCGCTGTCTTTAGATGGCATTTTCTTTATTTTGATACACAAAGCACGAGGTCACATGATCACCGATAAGGGCTGGTGACCAAACGCTAAAACAAACTTGGGCTAACAAAGAGGATTTTAATAGTTTAGATTTAGATGTTCGGCATAAATTATATATAAGACCATTATCGCTATTTAACTCCACACTTGTGCATGTAAATAATATTTTGAGACTCTAGCTGACGAATATTGTTGTCCATTCTACTATTTGAAACAGAGACTTCAAGATTTTGTACATATGAACTATTGATTCTATTTGTAACTTATATCTTACTTACTAATTCCATTTTAACCTTGTCAAAACATTATCATCAGTCAATCAGTCAGTCAGTCGGTCAGTCAGTCAAGCAAGCAACCGAGCAAGCATGCAAACAAGCAATATATATAAACATGTTATTTACCGGATTAGGGTCGGTCCGTATAGCGTAAAACTGTGCCCGAAGTCTTGAAATGTACTGACAGAGGCCGCAGGCAGAGTACCTTCAAGACAGAGACCGCAGGCAGGGTACCTTCAAGACAGAGGCCTTAGGCAGGGTACCTTCAAGACAGAGGCCGTAGGCAGGGTACCTTCAAGACAGAGGCCGCAGGCAGAGTACCTTCAAGACAGAGGCCGCAGGCAGAGTATCTTCAAAACGTTCTTATTTATTTCCTAGTGAACTTTTATTTTATCATGGAGAGTACCTAGTCGCACGCTCGTACAGAAATGATACATTTGTACATTTGTCAGTGCGCGCGCGCGAGCTAAATTTGAAAACCTTTCACTCAAATCACAGGCACAGTTTCTTCTGTTTTCGCCGTTTCCTAAGCTTATCAAATATGTGGCAGAAATACAAAGTTTTCAATGCTAGGGTACATTTACGTCAGAATCTTGGCAAAAACTTTGCAAAATCTAAAACTTGTTTTGAAGCGGCACAAGCCATGAGCGGTCCGGTTCTCGAGGTCCGTACAAACCTCGACCGCTGAATAGCCAATCAGATCGCATCATTTCGATGGATACCGGCCGGGAAAATAAATCAATTTATCAATCCACCCATCAATCCACCCATCCATCCATCAATCCATCCATCAATCCACCCCTTCCATCCATCCATCAATCCACCCAATCCATCCATCAATCAATCAATATACCACATGTCAATCAATCAATCGATCAAAACGATAGATTTCAGACATGAAGCTTATTGAAAATAGGAAAATGCAAATCACAATCTTCGCTATCAATCTGTTGTATTCATGTTTTCATTGTTTCAGGTTCCTGACCCTGGCGTGCTTGCTACTCGTGACCATGTTGATGTATATATTGAACTATGTCAGCCCGTACGGGTACAGAACAAAGAACAAAGATGGCGAGGCATTTAATATGTTCAACAGCCTGTGGTTTTGTCTCGCATCCATGCTACAACAAGGAGCTGATAACACACCCAGATGCTTGTCGGGTAAGTGGTGTAGCTTCTCTCTGGGGTGATGGTTTCAGTGCTCCCATATATTGTTCGGTTATTCGGAATTTTACTGACGACAGACCCAGTTTCTCGTTTTCTGATTGCTGATTGATATTGGGAATAACAGGACATACCACGGTTGATTACGTGACATACCACGGTAGATTACGTGACATACCACGGTAGATTACGTGACATACCACGGTAGATTACGTGACATACCACGGTTGATTACGTGACATACCACGGTAGATTACGTGACATACCACGGTTGATTACGTGACATACCACGGTAGATTACGTGACATACCACGGTAGATTACGTGACATACCACGGTAGATTACGTGACATACCACGGTAGATTACGTGACATACCACGGTAGATTACGTGACATACCACGGTAGATTACGTGACATACCACGGTAGATTACGTGACATACCACGGTTGATTACGTGACATACCACGGTTGATTACGTGACATACCACGGTTGATTACGTGATCGATCCCGCAATTTCCCTTGTCATCTTGGCCCTTCACTATTTTTAGTTTGTTGTTGTAAAATTTACGATAATTTCCCGTGGTGTGTCCTCTTATTGATCACGTTCTTCGTCATCTCATCGTCAACATTTGTTGTGGAACTTACTCGGGTAGCGCCTCGCGAAATCCACAACAATTATGCCCACGCGATGACGCAAAACGTATCGTAATTTATTAATCACTTGTCTGAAAAGAAACCTGTGAATTTCTAACGAGACCTGAAACAACCATGGGACAGATCGAATTGGAATTTAGCGTGTTGGTTTTTGTGGAGGAGAAAAACCCTCGGAGCAAGGCCGAGATACCAACAAACTCAACTCACCTATGGCGCCCCGTCCGGGAATCGAACCTGGACCACAGAGGTGAGAGGCGAAGCGCTTAACCACTGCGCCACCGCGGGATTGTGTGGAGGTAAGGGAGAGGGGAAAGGGTTTGTTAGGTCCCTTAGTGTGGCTGAGAAAGAGAGAAAGAGAAGAAACTAAAGGGGGAAAATGTGAGATATTTAAGTAAACATTACAACTGCAATTTTTAAAAACATCAAAAATTGTTATAAATGCGCCGCACGAGAAGATAAAGCAATCAAAATAGGGCTGAGTCACCAGTCGAGCTTGTACTTACGACATGTTGTTTTGCAGGGCGTGTTCTGGCCGGGTGCTTTTGGTTCTGTATTCTGATCTGGATATCTACATACACCGCAAACCTAGCTGCGTTTTTTACGGTGCGCAGTGCGGGTAAGACTGTTAGCACTCTGGAGGATGTCGTTGAAGGAGGATATCATTTCTACATTATGCGCGATACGGCTCTACATCAGTTTTTTAAGGTGGCTAGTTACCACACCTACAGGAAGCTCTGGGAGAGAATGAACTCCGAAAAGACGTTTGTAAATTCCACCCATGAAGGGTATAGCGTTGCGAGGAAAAGAAAAAATGCAGTATTCATGGCCGAGAAGCCTTCAACAGAGTATGTTATTATGCGGGAGCCTTGTGATTTGACGGCTGGTAGGTTCCAATAACACTTATTATTGCTGGTTTTCACTCAATCCCCAGAGATTCAAATGACAAAGGGCATGGCGGCCATGTTGGTGCCCCAACAAAAGAAGCTAACGACGAATCTATTGTTTTAGGGCACCACGATGGTGGCTATGACGTCAAGTGAAAGCCAGCAATACCATTGAGTTTTGATGCATGATACACTTATTAACCATTGATGTTTAAAGTAGAACTGAACCCTAAATCAATCCGACTACTATCCAAACTTGTATTCAAGTGTAATAAGGTCTGCTATTTGATTTCTTCGTGGTGCACGTCTAAAAGTTGGAAATACGTTTGGAAGGTCGAAAATAGCCGATTCTTCGCTGATAATTAATTACAACGCGTGCAAAACGCGGCAGCAAGGCTCGTTACACGCACTAGACAGAGGGAGCACATTACACCGATTTT